>JBAIZL010000010.1:13910513-14540513 GCA_036971475.1 Prosapia bicincta | reverse complement strand
GGATAAGACAGGTTTTGAAGTCGTTCAATAAAAAATACACAGACTATTAAAAATGTAACTCATTATTATTATTATTGTTATTATTGATGTTCAGGAAAAAGTGGTTAGTAAAATTAAAAAATATAGTAAAAAATTATTACAAGATGTTAAAAAGGTAAATATAAAATTGTCTCTTCTCTATTGTTTCAGAACATATTTTTACAACTTTGAAAATTTTATTATAAATGAAAATTATATGAATAATTTATTCAAAAGTACATTATAAAAATAAACATTTTATGAAAAATATTCACCATTTAAAAATAGATTCCTCGAAAGTTGTTGGATCGTCTTCTCGTTGCTTACAAAAATTAACTTGACTTTCATCTTCTCCATTTTCTACAACCGTTGTTCTGTTAAGAACATTCACATAAAACTCCAAGTCATTATTTTGTTTCCACGTTGTACCAAAATGTTTTTGAATAAGATTTTCGACATCATTTAGTTTGGCATGTTTGACAGGAACACCTACAGGTACAGTTACTGGTTTAAAGTTTTGTATCATCTTTCGTTTCTTGAGAATTGATTTTGGCATTCCACATTCAAGTGAATCACTTACTTCACGTTGAACTAGCACGTTGTTTCGCTGAGTTTTTCGTAGAAAACCCCGTTTAACTCGGGAACCTTTGAAGTGCCATTACCCAGGAATTTTAGCAACTCACCCTACTGCTTCTTTCCAGTTCAAAACTTCAACATCTTTTCCTAACTCTGTGACTGTTCCAAAGTTTTTGAAGGTCTCAGTGTATTCTTGAGGGTTCACAATCACTGATTTCTTCTTTAAAGCTCTTTCAATGTTTCCGAATACTCTGTCGGCTGGTAAGAAAGAGTGTCCGGGAATTGGAAATATTATTTTAATTTCTTTGATGTTTGGTGGTGCACAAGTAGCCATCCAAGACATACACATTATTATCATTGTGGAGTTTCGGTTTTGACCACCACAACCATCAGCACACAGTCGTACGTCTTTTACAATTTCTGCGAAAATCGTATTATTCAGTCTGTGATAAACGCACGATGCAATTTCATTGGAGGCTTTCTGAAACTCATGTTCCATCCATGTGTAGATGAATACATTATTTGAACTCATTTCAGTGATGTAATAAACTTTCTGACAGAATCTTTCCTATCTTTGTAAAAAGCAGAACTTCTGTCACCCCCACGACATTCTCTGGGTAATTCTCCTGTCAGAAGATTATTTTGTGCAATTCTTTCTATTCGATCTTTTGAAACATTCAGAATCTCTAAGAATGATTTCTGACAAACAGGTAACTGAAAGCTTTTACAATCAGCAACTTTAACAAAGTACTGAATCGAAACTGCTTTACGAAAACTTTCCAATTTGTCTGCTCTTTTTCGGTGTGGCCTACTACAATTAATGTACTTGAGAATATAATGATAACCATTTGTAAACTAACGGATCAGCTGATCAGCGGTCATGCTTATTATTGTAAATGGAAACTTTCTATTGGCTAAAATGGAGTAGGCAAGTTTTGCAGCAAAACATTTCCCAAATATAGCCAGTTTTGCAACAAACACAACATTTTGTCTTCATTTTAAATGTATTTATAAAGAGTTTTGATTCAAACAGATGTTATATTTGAAAAGATCATGAAAAATACTATATGATTTCACAGCTAACTCAATTTCAATTTTTGGTGGAGAAGGCAAGTTTTGAACTGGCAGTGTTGTGTTGCACTGTTTTACCTTGTTTTAAATAGTCCAGACGAACATTTAAAAAACATTACATAGATGTGCATTAGGAAGCTGTTGATCCGCATTTAAATTTATTTTTAATATTCATTTTCTATTCACAGAATGCTGAAATGAATGTCTACCCGCTTACATGTTCTTGGTCTCGACCAATCTTCTAAATTACCCCTTTCGACACAACCTTTTCTAAATCTCTTGAAGAACAGGGTCATTTCAGGTGAGCAACGAACAGAATTACTTATTAAAATAAAACAATACATTAAATTGTATGTTGGTCATTTAAAAATTACTTTTTTTTTAATTGCTAAATCAGTATACATTATTTTGTAAATTATTTTAAGCTAAGTAAAATGTTAGTTACAGCAATGGTGGACGGCGAAAGTGAGTTCTATCCGTTGTATCTCGTGAATAAATGGGGCTGATGTTTTAATTTGTACGGTTTGAGGAGGAAATTTACCGTTCTTCGCAACATCAAATTTGTGCACTACTCGTTTCTAAGTCCGATGTTTTCATAACGTCAAAAAGCAATGCCCATTACTGACAAATTGTGAAGCTTTCCTCAAGACAGCGTTTATTCTTGAAGTTTATAGAACGTGCTAATTTCCACTGAGGGTACAGGCACAGGCAAAACTAATTTCAGTAAAGTCAATGATTTATTGAATCTTTTCAGTAAATTTTTAAAAACAACAAAATCTAATTAATTACTAGCACATGACAAACTCCATAGTCTGGATCCGAATAAAGATAGAAGTATTGTATAATTTTATTTATTGATACAAATTGAATATCATATAATAGGCCCAAATTCAAGTTTTTCATAACAAAATATCTTTATAAACAATATTTTTTATGAAAGCGTTTTGATGTATTATTTGTTTACAAATCATACTCAGCTGTTTTTAATGAAATATATTTATTAAGGAGGTTTTTGATAATTTTAAGTATATCCATTAGTGGGATAAAGGAAGTCACTAAAAAGGCCAAACCCAGAAACTCTAAGACGGTGAATCGAGTGATCTGAAATTTTTTGCAATCTCTTTTAAAATATATAAGGTCCATTAGTGACAATAGTCTGTGTTGAGGAAATGCCCATTGCCCTTATAGGGGCAAAAACAACCCTTATGAGCAGAGATAAATGAATGACTTGAAATAAGTGAATCAAGTAATAGTATAATACGTTTTTGTGTCTGCTAAAACACAAAATTGAGGTTCCGAAACGAAAAAGTGAATTTTCTGGCAAAAATCAACCCTTTTGGGGGCCTTATCTACAATCACCTTAAATAAATAAGCAAAACACTTTAAATACATTGTTTATAATCTATCCATTTTGGGACGGCGGGTAAAAGATTTAATCACCGCCCGAGCTCCCAACAATAGCTTGGGTCAGCCGCTCGGCGGCCGGCCGCCCGCGCTAATGAGGCGTAAAAAGCACTCCACTCCAAAATATTATCACATAAAAGTAAGCGTATTTTTTAATTTTTTATTACAGTTTTGATGTCTACGTGTGATTTCATGAAAAACTAGTCCAAACACGACGGAGTTATGTCAATTAGTAAAATTAGTGGTTGCAAAAAATTGTATTTGGCCTTATTTAACTTTTTAACTTTATTTATTGGCATAAAATCAAACCAAATCAAATAGAATAAATACAATTTATTATCATAAAACAGTATTGTTATACAGTTTGTTAATATTAAAAGAATATTTACATATAGCACTCAATATGTTTATAAACGCTACTCGTTATTAAATATAGGCTACAAATTAAACCTAATCAAATCAAAATAATTTATTATCTTATAACAGGATTGTTATACGGGACATTAATAATTAAAATTTATAATAACTTCATTTATTGGTATCAAATAAAACCAAGTCAAATAAAATTAATACAATTTATTATCATAAAACACTATTTTTATGCAGGATATTAATAATTGAAAATGATGTATATATTTACAGAACATTTACATACACGAAACAATATTTTTAGAAACTCAACTCGTTATTAAATATACAAATTAAACCAAATCGAATCAAAACATTAATTGTTATACATTAAAAGTTATTGATTTACGGAATATTTACATATAGGGTACAATATTTTTACTAACCTAACTCATTCTCTTCTCTCTTCTCTTCTTTCTCCGACTTTACTCCAGAGGAGCACAACCGATGTCACCTTCTTCGCTGTCGTAGTCGGATTCCTCTTGTCCATCGGAGTCGTCAGGAGCCAAACTGTTCTACGGATGATTCATCTAGCCTTTCATTTTTCCAATCTGCGTCGATTAATTTTTTGACGTGATTGACACATTTGCTCCACATGTCGGCCACATAATTGCTGATGGATTAACGAAAGAGTTGCTCAACATCTGACAGTTTGAACGTTGTGTTACGAGATTTTACGAAATTCTTAAGGCTGGCCCATACCATTTCGATGGCGTTGTATTGACAGTGATACGGTGGAAGACGAATCACCTTGAAACCCATTTCACCTGCTTTTTTGTCGATCACATAGGTTGGTGTCGGTGGTTTGTGTAGACGAACTAGCTGATACAGCTCCGGTTTGCGTAAGTCTTCAGGGAAAGGTATGCGCTTTTCATTAAGCCAGTTGACCATAACCGCCTTGGTAGAGGAAGAAGTAGGAGCCTTGCCTTGTGTCCTAGAGTGGTAGGACGCGTTGTCCATTAATATTGTGGATCCTTTTGGTATCACCGAAAGAAGCTTACCGAAGAACCAAGACTCAAAAACGTCACCATCCATGTCTTCATGATAATCTCCGGTCTTTTTAGATACAAATATGAGAGGTGGGGCTTTTATCCAGCCGTTGACACCACCAGCATGGCAGATTATCAACCGCTTCCCCTTACCTAGAGGAGTACCAGGAGCACATTTTATCGATCCGTCAGTCCAACCACTATCCAAACTGACGTTAGCGTTCAGCCAGGATTCGTCGAGAAAAATTACCTTCGTAATGTCAAAATTGCGCATCTTTCTCAGAAATACACATCTCTGAAGAGCAACTGAAGGTTTTTCCATGATGACTTTACGTGCAAAGGCTAATGAACTGCATTTCTAAATGTAGCTAAAAGCCGTCGACCTAACTCCGACGTGTTTCGACTATGTAAATATTCTGTAAATGGAGATATAATTTAATTATTAACGTCCTGTATAACAATCCTGTTATAAGATAATAAATTGTATTGATTTGATTTTATTTAATTTGTAGCCTATATTTAATAACGAGTTGCGTTTATAAACATATTGAGTCATATATGTAAATATTTTTTTAATATTAACAAACTGTATAACAATACTGTTTTATGATAATAAATTGTATTTATTCTATTTGATTTGGTTTGATTTTATGCCAATAAATAAAGTTAAAAAGTTAAATAAGGCCAAATACAATTTTTTGTAACCACTAATTTTACTAATTGACATAACTCCGTCGTGTTTGGACTAGTTTTTCATGAAATCACACGTAGACATCAAAACTGTAATAAAAAATTAAAAAATACGCTTACTTTTATGTGATAATATTTTGGAGTGGAGTGCTTTTTACGCCTCATTAGCGCGGGCGGCCGGCCGCCGAGCGGCTGACCCAAGCTATTGTTGGGAGCTCGGGCGGTGACTTAATCTTTTACCCGCCGTCCCAAAATGGATAGACAATAGACTGCTCAGTCAGAAAATCAAAGTCACGTAAATAAAAAATTGGTTTAACAGCCCTAGTAGCTGGTACAACTCTTTATTCCCGTAGATAAAGAGTGTATAAATGGGAGTTGATTTCAATTTACATGTAGAATTATTACTTCCTAGACATGCAATGGTGTTCACATGACCTATAAAGCAGCATACAGCTTACAGACAGTGAAGCATGTGGCATTATCGTTTTGCCAATAAACCCATTATAAACCTATTTCAACTTCTCCATTAGCGTCAAGCTCACTGGACAGTTCTTGTTCCAACACCGACGCTTTTTCACTTCCACGTGAAGTGTTTTTATGTTTCTGACTAAAAATATTTCTTGTTCTTAACTTTAACTTAAAACTTCTTTTTGTACGTGATAATTGTTTTTCGTGTTCTTTGTAAAGTGTACCATTCCGCACATGCATAGGCCTTCTCTCTGTACAACTTTATTAAATAAGCTCTTAAAGTCAAATAATTTCCGTTGCGCTGGATAAACATGCAGCCTCTTCAGCTACTCTTCAGCGAAGTGAAAAAAAATAATCTCCTATCACAATGTTTTTTCAAGTAGAAAAAAAGTGCCAGTTATCGCCAGCATCACTAAACGTAAGAGACCGTTTTTTTCGAGTCTTTTCCGCTTTCAGATGAAGATGTTTCTAAGTAAATATTTCTTGTTCTCAGCTTCAACATAAAACTTTTTCTCGTACGTAGTATTTTTTTTAACATGTAAATTGTGAAGTGTACCATTTCACACATAGCCTACATACTCTCTGTACAGCTCTATTAAATAAGTTCTTGAAGTCAAATAATTGCCTCAGCGTTTGATAACAAACATTTGCTGTTGGTAGCTATAAGAGGAATGGAGTACTGTACACTATGTGAAGGTAAGTACAAACAGCAATCCCAATGCCTATTCTGTACAATATTTATGTACTGTACTGTAACATTTTACAAATTATAATGTACTTATGCAATTCCCGTATCTATGTACATGTACTCCTGCATACTGTAATTGTCTATAGGTATAGTATTTAACACACCTAGTCCTTATTACCAGCGGATACTGAGGTACAAATGTAATTATATATGTCCACATTATTATGCTTGTATTTTTACCTTTTTATTCCTCTCTATTTACAGTTTGAATACTTGTAATAGTTTTTATTTAAAGGACAAAAATATGTTAAACAGATTGTTTAATACAGTATTAAACTACAAACATTGCCCCTTCTATTTTCCCATGCGCATACTTTGACAACATTGTAGTCGCAGTTGCATGCAGTACGATTGAAGGGGCTAGTTCTAAGATGCAGTGTAAAGTTTAAAGACATGTAATATTGGATTTGTTTTACAAATTACATTCTTCATAACGTAGCAACGTTGGTATTTAATAGGAGAACTCTTTATTTAATAAAGAGAAGTTTAATGAAGCTGGGTTTCTGGAATTAGTTACAATTTTACTTTATAATGCTTACTTTAAGTTAACAATGAACTTTACAAACAAATTGTAGGCTCTCCTGTGGGATCTAACACCTCGCCTATATAATCCAATAAGGAATAGGCGATCTAGAATATCTGGGAAAAGTGAAACACATTTAAGTCTACATTAACAGCTTGAGGATGATATTTTCAATGCCGTTCCTCTGAATAGAATGCGTGATATAGTCGGTTTGTTTAATATATGTAATTAGGATAGAAATATAAAATTTAGGGTTCACTCATGAGTGTAATAACCTAACTTCGTAGACTTTACTTGGTTTTTGCTACAACCAAACCTATTCTTATAAAATGCTTATGAAAACCTCCAGTGTATAGAATTTTCTGTGTTACAAGTTTTGTGGAACCTTGGAATTAGGTTTCGTGTTTCCGTTGACTTTGTACATCTTCAGGTATAAGGTTTTAGCAATTTTGGTGACGTCACATAGATATAACGTTGCCTCTACTATTTAAAACTAAGTCTATAACGACTCAAATTAACACATTGTCAGAAGTTGTAAAATTAGTTTAATTTAAGCGTCTCTAAGGATAGCTTGGAATCCACTTTCTGCGCAGCTGTAACAAGATAGAATAAAATGTTCACGTAGATAGTGACTGCCCTAGCCGTTACATCTTGGTCGAATGTTGTGAGGATACAACTCTGACTGCAACTGTAAATACTACGTAAGCTTTAGAAAATATTAAACAACCTGAACAACTCCATGGTAAAAGTGTCAGCCCGCTCTGGGTGAAGCTGAAACAAAGCTCCCAGGGCAAGACAGGGTAAAACAGAACTTCTCCTCTTATTCGTGAGTTTCTAGTTCCTTTAAAACGTTGGAACAAAGAAGTTTTGCGTATCTCGTAGATTAATAGTTTAAATTCAACGAAGAACGACGTGGTGATAATGAATTTTCAAAATTTTAAGCAAACGTTAGTATTCGGTGAAATTAGTTTAGTTCAAAAGCACCACAAAACTTTATTGCATCAATCAACTTGCTTAAAACATAACGATTTTTTGCTACTTCTTCATTCATTTTCTAAATTTTTATTCAATAAGCAGTGTCCAACTGACATCTTATATCGACCTTGCCGAGTACAGCATACTCGATTTGTGCATTGATATGTTTTTCACTTAATTTGTGTTTTTTAACTTTTTCACTCAAATGTTTAATGTCAGGTATTCCATCTACAGTCCACGGTTGATCCCATTACTATACATGGGTAACAGAAAAAAGAGTTATTTATTCCACAACCACATAACCAGTCAGCATAATTATATAAATTATTAGGGTCTACTAAATTTTCTATTGTAATTGTTTCTCTTTCTATTTCTTTGTAATTGATTTATTACCATATTAGGCCTCGAAGGACCTAATCGTTTTAGTTCTACTCTGTGTTCTAAACTCTTTATGCCGTCTCTAATAATTGAATTGACATCATTTGAAATGTGGAAACAGAACCGGATTCCATTTTATTCTTAGGATCCAAATAAGAAAGATAACGGAACATTGAAAGAATAATTATTATTTCCGAAATTTCAAATAATTTTCCCTTGTTTAGAATGTATTTGTAATTAACATATGTGAAAATTAAGAAAAATTGAGGTCGTAAACTACTTTGTAAACTATTATTTAATGTACTAACACGTGTTTTAAAATTCGAAATAAATTGTAAAAAAAATATGAAAATCTATTTAACCCACTTACAATAGTAAATTACATTCAATTAATCTGCTTAACGAGCACTCCGAACTCTAACACCAGAACTTCCAAAAAGAAATGATTACACTTATACAATTTGATTTGTTTACTTTGAGTTAAACGCACCAACATTTATTTGTGAGAATATTACAAATAAGCCTACAATGCTGCTTCCTAAATTAGCCAGAATTGTAGTAGCAGCACTGATTAGTCATTTCTCAGCGCATGCGCATGAAGACGGGACTCCATCCTAGGCCACCCATAACACGCGCGTTGAGTGACGTCACCGCACGGTTTTGGCTGTTTCAACTTTTCCATGCACACTCAATGCACTAGTATAGGGGTCTCTGCTGTGGGTAAGCTTGCGGCTAATTTCGTGCGTTAACTGCTAAATATTTTATGGTTTTAACATTGCTTAAATAATTCTAAGCTCTTCTTAACCTAATTTAAGACAAATGAATATTAATTAAAAATTAATTTTTGTAACTGGGAGGGCTGCACCCCAGAGCCCTTTTGGACAAACCGCCACTGGTAGCAGAGTCAGATTAACCATGTAAAATGTTATTTGCTTCACTGGGGTGAAGCTATTTATATGAAAGACAATTTACCTCTAATAATGTCTCTCATGTAATGGTTGTGTGTATTTGTGGTATGATGCTAAATTAGCCGATTACAACGCCATGATATATCGCCTGCTTAAAACACTGTTGCACAAAGAAGAACACTACCAGAACTTAAACACCTTAAAACATAAAGCACAAAGTAACGGATACAACCCAACAATGATTGACGAATTTTACAACCGCCTAAAATAAACCTACTAACCCAAATACAAACACAACACGACAATCCCATAAAATACTTATCAATATCATACAGATTTTCCAAAACCCACATTCTAACCAACACACTACGGAAATACAACTACAAAATAGCCCACTCCACACACAACACTCTCAATAAACAATTTAAACCCAACAACAATATCAACGACATTTACAACGCCACTGGAGCTTACAAACTAACTTGCAGTTCATGCCCCAGTTTTTACATAGGCCAGACAGAGAGATCCTTCTACACACGTTATCAAGAACACATAAAAGCACTAACAAACAATAACTACCAATCATACTTCCCCGATCATCTCAACTCCACAAAACATGACATAACATAGACATAGACATAGCATACATAGACATAACACCTTACCTACAAATTCTTCATAAACAACACAGAAATAACCAATGATACACTACCGAACAATACGAAATATACAGACACTTCAAACTACACCCTACACACATACTCATGGGCGCCCATGTATAATTTTATAGGGGGGGCCAAATATGATACCTGGGGGGATGGGATTCCCTCTATGAGAAGGGGGTTCTGGGGAAATTTTGAAAAATTAGGGTTAAAATGGCGAGTTTTAAGGCACTTTAGAAAATTCGAAACTTCTAATTTTTACAGGTTTTTTTGTATCGATTAATTTTTTTATAGAATGTGTGAATCTTTATTCCTTAAAATACTAAAAAATATAATAAAAAGCTCTTAGATAAAAGGAAACGCCCTTATAGTATGGCTATATTAGTAGAATATGAATGTATGGGTAAATGGGTTGAAATAATATTGGAGTGTATAAAGTTAAATTATAGTACTATGCAAATCCTTGTATTAGATCAATTATTATTATACCTACTTCATAAAAGGTTTGTTTGTTCCCTTGTTTTGTTTTATGTTATGAATAAAGAAGTAGCAAAGTAAAAGTTTTTCACCGGCATAGGCATTAGTATGAGTCCTATAGTAGAACAAAAGGGCGGCAGTGTAGGGTGTAGGGTACATCTCTTAAACTTAAACAAACAAGAAAAACAATAAGTTGAAAATATATAAGTAAGTATAATAAATAAGTAAGACAAAATATATAAGTTGAACAAACAAGAACTGTTCCAGTTGAAACAAACATGTATCACGAAACTATTCAAATAATCAAATAGAGGATATAATAACAAAAGTTGTTTAAACGTACTTGACGTTTGACGTTTGTTATGTTTCGTTGTTAGAAAATGTTTTCCCTTACCAATTAGGCTAATAATTTATCAATTTTGTAAATCGTAACATGGTACCGTACACTATATTCAATATATAATCTCCCTGCTTCCTATTTGCATTCAATACAGTACTACAATGTCGAATGCAGATGACATGCAACAGAGAAGAAATGCAGCGTCAGTCGGAAGGGCCTAAGTTATCCTTCCTGTCACGTTTTCCTAATCATTGGGATAGCTGGCTCGCTGTGTCAGCGTCTAGGATATTAGTCGTGTCCTATTTAACTGTTTTTTTATTAATTGACGCAACCATTAACTGGTCCACATTGACATAATGACATATTATGGATATTCGATAGTTACTGACTTTAAAACCTACTTCGTTCAGTCAAGGTGTTAATATAGCAGAATCGCATAAATATACTATTTATATTGTTAATACTGTGAAAATTTTTTATAATTGAAATAGTTCTTCCACATCAGCTGAAAATAAAAAAGAAATATTTGTACGAAAGTCTTAATAATTTTAATTGATATTTTTCTGGGAGCTAGGGGGGGCCACAGCCCCACCCTGCCCGTGTGTATGGGCGCCCATGCACATACTCAATTCACAATTATATTACAACCCACACACACTTTTTGACATCATAGCTGCTAATAACCACAAAATAAACCCACACCACCATAATATCCCACCCCCATCCTAAAACCCTAACCTACTTAAACCTTGATATTAGTTATGGTCTGAGTTGAAAATTGGACACATCTCCTGAAACAGCCGTCCTCAACAAATATAAGTAAGTGCTACTATAGGCAAGTTTGTAAATATTTACAAGTGTTTAGTTCTTTTGTGGTATTGGGGTTTTTCTAATATTTGTATTGTAATAATTTGAATATACAATATCAAGAGCACAGTGGTACAATATATAACAATGAAAATATTGGAAAGATACCACAAAAATAATCAAAAATAACAAATAAAACCAGTTACTTAAGATTAAACCTTTATGCACATTTCGATGACCATGTCATCATCATCAGAGGGTCTTATTAAAAAAGTATAATCTAGCAAATAAGAAGTTACAAACTAGAGCGATGATAGGTTGTAATAAGACCCTCTGATGTTGATGACTTGGTCATCGCAATGTACATAAGGGTTTAATCTTAAGTAACTGGTTTTATTTGTTATTTTTTATTATGTTTGTGGTATTGGGGTTCTTTCCAATATTTTCATTCTAGTAATAATTTTAAGCATAAAGATTGCAAGAATTTTTTCATCTATGGCTTGGGTAAATTCATCCTTAACTAAAGATGGACAACTATTTCAGTTGTTATTATGCAAATTACATATATATGATTGAATTTTCTTCTTACTAATATATTACATTTTGTCCATATACCTTACAAATCTGTTGATGAATTTAAAGTGGTTTAACATGCAATCCTTGGATTGAGAAAATGAATTACACGTCTATATTCACATGTGGATTTTCAATAAAGTAAACACAAAGAAACACATACTATAAACAAGTAGTGCAGCAAAAATATTGTCTACTCTTTCATATAAAGTCAAGGTTAATACCATGCATGTGCAGAACTGTGACTGCAGAGCTAAGACTGCAGTAAGCACAGGCATGTCTTATATTCTGCATGAATTATATAAGATCCTCTATAATGCTTTAAACATTTAGTTAGAAAAACATGTGTCACAAATTTTCATTCTTTTGTTTTTCTAGAAAAGAAATACATAAAGACCGACATTAGAATGAAAACATTGTCTCTTCAAACTCATCAAGGCAACAACTACCAACTCTTCAGCAACTATGGTTATCCTCTATATTTACTGCTACAAGCAGTGACTTTGATCTGAATTTTAGGTAAGTTTATCTATATAAACGTTTTGCAATTTTTTCAATACTTCTCTTGGCAACGATAGCAGCATCTAAAATGTCTAGTTTCTTAAAACATAAGAGTTTAGTCATTAATCTGACAGTGTATAGTTTTGTTAGCAAAACTAAAGAAAGAAAATGAAAATAGGGTAGTTCAAATCATTAGCGGTTACACTAAAACGTCCGGAAGACCACCCACGCTTTGTTGGAGCAGTATGGGGTCTGCTTTATTAATAAGAAAAAAAACACTGAATTTAAATTTAACACTAGACGTGAATTAAAGAAATAGTTCAATTTTATGAGTGAAGTTAAGCCTACGCCACTTACCATTCCAAACTGTATGAGGTTCTTGAAGAGCGGTGAGTCGTTCGACGAAACAGGCCTGTTTGGTGTCTAGCAGAGATGAAAGAAGGTTCTCGACGAGTGGCATGAACTACAACTCATTTAAGATTATTGTAAAGTAAAATCACTTCAAATAGTCACAACAGAAAAGCTTTAATCAACACTTGATAGTTCACACACGAGGTTAAAAAGTTAATTGTCTGCGGTGTAATGAAATACCACGCGGCTAACCTAACAAATTACACTTGTATAAAGAAAGCGGTTTAAAACAGTTTTATCGCGGCTAAAATCGTTAATTCATATTTAGAACGCATCTAAAACATTAACTTAACATAATCAGTAAGCGAGATAATAATCAGACGCGGTTTAAACCCGATGTAATCGGCTAAAACACTTGAACAGAAACCAGGAATGCCGCACACTAGAAAGCCATGTTGCAAGAAGTAGTGTGTAACTTGAGAGAAGACGGAAATGCTAGCAAAAGGTGACTAAATCAGATAATTAGTCTAAAGTCATAGATGAATAGTCTAGAATCATCTGGTGACTGGATCGTAAAACCTACTTATGTTAAGTAAAAGAATCCTGGATGCTGGTCGGCAATGAAAGTCTAGTAGGCGGTGGAACTTGAACTGTGATAAACACCAGCTGATTGCTAGGTTATTGAGAATTGTAAACAAACGTGGTCTGTTGAAAGTGAGGTTAAGGACCCTGTACTTAACATACCGCCCACCAAAACGAATGTTTTTAATCCGCCAGGTGGGTAGGGGGCGAAGAACCACTAAAGCACCGGAAACCGAGGGTGCCGAAGAGAAAAAAGTGGCAGGGAAAACGAAGAAAACCAAAAGAAACAAAAGGGGCAAGAGCGCCGAAGAAAGAACCTGTAGGAAAGCGGTGAGGAACTAATGATGAAGCGGAAAGCCGACGAGCTTGTTGACTGGTCTCTTCAGTTGTCCATGTGCAGTCTTGACAGTAGCTACCCTATCGACGTGGTCTGTTCCTGGATGCAATTTGAGGATCCGACCCATAGGCCAATGAAGAGGGTTCGAATGTTCACCAGTTATGAAGACGATTTGATTCTCCTTGAGTGGCGCCGAGTCCTTATTCCACTTGTGCCGTTGAATTTGTGTGTGTAGGTATTGGGTGGACCAAGTTTTCCAGAAGCGGTTGGACATTTGCTGAAGAGGTGGCGGTTGCTAAAAGGGGTGATTTCGTGGAGGCTGATGAACTCTCCCGCCCACCATGAGCATTCCGGAGGCGTCGACTAGAGGGCGAAGAGACTCGGTGATATGGTTAAATCTTCTAACGGGGCCACTGGTGGTGGTACCCTTGGGTAAGTTCTTGTAGCGTTGAGTGTCTTTAATGGTGCGGATGACTTCTTTCCTCTCCATGGATCGACGTGCAGGGGTGTAACGAGCGTCTAATCTTGTAGTGAAGGCGTGAGGTTGACGACATAGATGGTCTGGAAGCGATCCTGAGATAATCCATCCGAAGAAAGTGTTTAGGGCAGCAGGTTGACCTTTGATTATGGTCTGTGGTTCATTAATAAGACTGCGGTTAAATACGTCAGATCCAAGAATTAAGTCAATTTGGGCAGGAGTGTCAAAGTGAGGGTCAGCAAGTTGGAGATGACTGTAACGTGCGTGTATACTGGGTGTTAGTGCGATTGATGGAAGAGGGTCAGTGATGTGAGGTAGTACTGCAGCTTCGACATCGAGTTTGAAATTTGAGGCATATCTAGAAGAGATTTGTAGGGACACATATTCTGATATATGTGTGGTTTGAGAAGCGACCCCGACAAGAGAAACATTTGATTTCCTAGTAGGTAAGCTCAACATTGCGGTTGCGGGTTTTGTTATGACAGACACTTGACTGCCTGGGTCAATGATTGCCCGAAGGATATGCGGATTTCCAAAATGATCATTTACAATGACTTGAGCGGTGCCTAATAAGGCAGAAGCGACGTTAGTTTTATCGGCGCTGGCGAGAGGTTTTCCATTGGTAATTGAATGGTTGCAGTCATTGGCTGAGTTTGGGTGTCGATGCGTGCACGGTCGCTGGGGCGAAGCTGAGTTAGAGTCATGTAACAAGGAGTGATGATTACCGTTGCAATGTTTACAAGTCTTGAGTGACCTGCATTTGTTTTGGTAGTGGGTGCCGAAACAATTGAAACAGCGCTGCATATGTCGTATAGACTCGCGACGTTCCTGGGCTTTTTGTTTGAGAAAGTCTGGACAACAAAAGATATTGTGAATGGCTGAACAATAGAAACACTGTGCTGCGGACGGATCGTTACGAGGCGGGTTGGTAGGTCGGATAGGCAAGCGCGGTCTGGGTAAATTTTGTCTAACAAGCGGTGATGGTTGTTGTGCGGGTGCTCTTCGGTTGAACTGGATGCGTTGGCTTATCACTGGTGGTCGCAAAGCCGGCGGTTGAGTCCTGGCGGTGTGGTGCATAGTACTGCGGTGATGACCTTCATTCAGCTGTGTGGCTTCATCTGCGTAGTCGGCGGGGTTACTTGTAGTGGCTGCGGTAGTCGAGATCAGCGTCATGAGTTTAGTGGGGTATTCGAGGTGCGGTGTTGGACTCTCAGGAGATGTATTACTTAAGTCAGGTTCATTGACAGAGGAGACCGACAGTTGGGGTTGTTGGCTTGTGCTAGCTGCGGTTGAAGTCGAAGGCTGGTTGAGCAATTCCATTGCCCTAGCTCGTTCAGTTACAAAATCATTCAAGTTGCGGTAAGTAGGCATAGTGTTGGTGCCTAGCCTGGTTTCAAAATTAAGACGAGTCTTCGGATCTAAATTATTAACTGCCATTTGAAACAACAGAAAATCTGCCAAGTCCGGTAAGTTAATGGCCTTCAAGGCACATAC
Organism: Prosapia bicincta; assembly: GCA_036971475.1. NCBI lineage: Eukaryota > Metazoa > Arthropoda > Insecta > Hemiptera > Cercopidae > Prosapia > Prosapia bicincta. Next base: position 14,524,755 of record JBAIZL010000010.1, on the reverse strand, counting down.
TGCGTTAGAGTGTGCGGTTAGAAAGCGGTTGAGTTCTGAGTGCGAAGCGGTTTGCATTGATTTGAACTCTTGAATTTGTTTGAAGTAATGATCGGCTAGCCTGCGTGGGTTGGCATAGCGGTTTCTTAGAGCGTTGTAAGCTATTGCATAATTATTGTCTGAAATTGTCAAGCCGGTAATGATTGCTAAGGCATCGCCTTTTAAAGTTGATTTTAAGTACTGAAATTTTTGTACTGCGGTCAGATTTGCATTAGAGTGGATCATAGAGTCAAACATAGTGATAAAGTCTGTCCATTGACTGCTATTGCCTGAGAAAGTGGGTACTTGTAGGCTTGGCAGACTGATGCAATTATTTGTGAGGTTAGCCGGTGAAATTTCCTTTTCTTCAGATTTTATAATGCCTGGACATTTAGCCAGGATGGGCAAATACAAAAGTTGAAATTTGGCTTTCAATTGAAAAGCCTTTTCTGCGGTTTCAGCGACTTCATGCTCAAAACTTTTTTCCATATATTCGTATGTGTCAATAAAGTTGCCGTGGATGCGTCGGATTTCGCTAATGAGACCTGTAGGGATATCATTTTCAGCGATTATGTCAATGACCTGTTCTAGGTCCTGAATGATGTTGTTTAATTTGGAGAAATAATATTCGGTATTAATTGCCATTTTTAATAACAGAAAATAAAATTAGTTAAGGAAATTTTTAAAGATGAATTTTGCAGTGAACTGTATCCTATGGTTTATTTGATTCAAATTATACGGCCCGTGTTGACCATGTATAGTTTTGTTAGCAAAACTAAAGAAAGAAAATGAAAATAGGGTAGTTCAAATCATTAGCGGTTACACTAAAACGTCCGGAAGACCACCCACGCTTTGTTGGAGCAGTATGGGGTCTGCTTTATTAATAAGAAAAAAAACACTGAATTTAAATTTAACACTAGACGTGAATTAAAGAAATAGTTCAATTTTATGAGTGAAGTTAAGCCTACGCCACTTACCATTCCAAACTGTATGAGGTTCTTGAAGAGCGGTGAGTCGTTCGACGAAACAGGCCTGTTTGGTGTCTAGCAGAGATGAAAGAAGGTTCTCGACGAGTGGCATGAACTACAACTCATTTAAGATTATTGTAAAGTAAAATCACTTCAAATAGTCACAACAGAAAAGCTTTAATCAACACTTGATAGTTCACACACGAGGTTAAAAAGTTAATTGTCTGCGGTGTAATGAAATACCACGCGGCTAACCTAACAAATTACACTTGTATAAAGAAAGCGGTTTAAAACAGTTTTATCGCGGCTAAAATCGTTAATTCATATTTAGAACGCATCTAAAACATTAACTTAACATAATCAGTAAGCGAGGTAATAATCAGACGCGGTTTAAACCCGATGTAATCGGCTAAAACACTTGAACAGAAACCAGGAATGCCGCACACTAGAAAGCCATGTTGCAAGAAGTAGTGTGTAACTTGAGAGAAGACGGAAATGCTAGCAAAAGGTGACTAAATCAGATAATTAGTCTAAAGTCATAGATGAATAGTCTAGAATCATCTGGTGACTGGATCGTAAAACCTACTTATGTTAAGTAAAAGAATCCTGGATGCTGGTCGGCAATGAAAGTCTAGTAGGCGGTGGAACTTGAACTGTGATAAACACCAGCTGATTGCTAGGTTATTGAGAATTGTAAACAAACGTGGTCTGTTGAAAGTGAGGTTAAGGATCCTGTACTTAACAGACAGTCACTATCCTAAAATGAGACTTCTTTTCTCACTGTGTAAGAAGTTATTATTTTTTTGTCAACTGTGGAATAATATAATGAAATAATATTTGGCACATAACTTTACCAAAAGTTTTTTTTATTTACAAAATTTGTTCCTTTACTTTAATTGCTTATATCCCTTGTACGTATGAATGAAAAATATATATGAAATGTTCATTGATTCACTGGGATAAAAGTTGTTATATGCATTTATGATCAAATGAAAAACAAGATTTATACATAAAATAAAATGATGCACAGGTCTGGCTTTTTTGCTATTGTGGAAAAGAATTTTTTTAAGTTATAAAAAAATACAATACAAGTTAACTATATCATTGTTTTTGTTATAAACCAGAGAATAATACCATGACATAATATATTTTACATATGTTTATCTGAAATTCTTTTTTTTATTTGTACAATAAATATAGAAATAAAATGGTTTTCACCTTAAACATTTTACCTCCTGAACCATACACCATAAGGAACAAATTTGAAATGTTTGTTAAATCTTCATTGAATCACTGAGATTAAAAAATTATTATTTACATTTTATACAAGTTAAAACTAAAAACAAAATTCATTTCAATTGATTCCATCTTCATGCTAGTTAATAGTTTTTAACTTAAAACACATGCAAATATGTTACACTTGCATATAGTGGCATCTACTTTTATGATTGTTTAGGTTAGATGTTTTGGGCCAAGTGTCCCATTGGAACTCAGACTGTAACTGACTTCTTTCTTGTTATAGGTTAAGGTGGAGTGGAATATAGGGTAGGGATGTTGGTGTATTTTTGAGAGCATTGTGGTTATGATATCAAAAAGTGTATGTGAGTTATAATGTAAATAATTGGCACACACATACTCAGTTACACCCAATTACATTATTAGTCACATACATTTGTTGACATCATAATATCATCTAAAATACATCTACATCCCTACAATATATCCCAAACCCACCCTAACCTATAATAACCAAGAGGTCAGTTACGGTCTTAGTTGACAATGAGACAGGTTGCCCAAAACGACCCTCCTCAACAATCATAGAAGTCAGGGCTAACATAGACAACTGTAACATATTTAAGAGTGTTTTTAGTCACAAATAAACATTTTTATTGATTCCGCCTTCATGTGAGCTACTAGTTTTTAACTAAAAACACTTTTAAATATCTTGAATTTTGTAGTCTATAACGTTCGGTGAATTTTAATTAATCACTTTAACATAATTTTAAAGTGATTAACTTGTAAATATGTTACACTTGTCTAGTAAGTGCTTGTATAGGGAACTGTAACACTTTTACAAGTCTTTTAGTCACAAATAAACATTTGTATTCAAATAAATCCTGTTGTACATTTTTTTGCAAAGCAATCATCTCCAGAGAAATGTGGTAAAATATTAGTTACATTAAATAAAACTGAGCAAGGAAATCTTTTGTTCTGAGGATTATTGTCTCTCTTGACAATGTGTTTCCATACATTTGAGATATAAATAATAATCACTTTAACAATAGTTTATGACTATCTGAACCTTAATTTTGTATGTTTGGTTAAACTTACTGAGACAGAATGTTTTCAATCGCTATGTGGCGATCTTCATCAGTATCTGCTGCTTGGAGATGTCAGGTCAAGCGGTGGCGGTTTTAAAGGCAGGTTTTCGATAGTATCAAAGAGTATGTGTGACTTGTATTGTGTTTGTTCGTTTAATAAGTTTGTACTTTGTGTATTTTGAGTGTCTGAAAAATTTCATATTGTTCTAGTGTGTTGAGATGTGGCCTTTTTTTGGTAATGTGTAGGATTTCTAGGATATGGTAAATGTCTGTGTATTTGTGTCCTGTTTCTTTTATGTGATTGGAAGGTGCTGAGTTGGTGTTCTGTTTGTGTTCATCGACTCTTTGTTTAAAGCTGCAACCTGTTTGTCCAATGTAGAATTTGTTACATTTGTCGCAGTTTAGTTTGTATACGCCTGGTGCTTGTAATCTATCTTTGTTGTTGGGGCCGTGTTGTAATTTGTATTATAGCGTTATTAATTTCGTATGCTATTTTGTATCTTGTTTTTTGAAATTTGCGGGTTATTTTACTTGTTGTTTTGTTTATTTATGGTAATATGATGTATTTGTTTTTCTTGTCTGTAGTGTTAATTTTAGTGTTTTTTTTTTTGTATTTTGTACCATAGTTTGTCTATTATTGTGGTGTTGTATCCATTTGTATATGCTAAATATTTAATTGAGTCTAGTTCTTTGTTTATGTTTTATGTGGTCATTGGACTACTTTAAGTCTATGGAGCATGAATCTGAAGGCTGGAGTTATGTTTGTGTTGGATAGGAAGGTTGGAGTTGTTATGAATAAATGAGTTCGTTGTTATGGGTTTCCTATAAATGTTGAAGCTGTGTTTTTGTGTGTGGCTTTTTGTTATGGTTAGGTTGAGGAAGTTTAGGGATCGGTAGTTTCAATCTCTAAGGTGAAGTGGAGTTTTAGGTGTATTTTATGTGTAGGTGCGGGGGTAGGAACAATTACTAAACAAAAAGCAGAAATAATTTACTTGAAACAAATTATTAAAACCTTATACAAAAATTAGGACTTTCTAAAATATAGGTTATACCAACTTCACTTAAATCTCGCCAACATGATCGGACACGAACTCACATTAGAAATGATAATTTAATGTAAATTATTTCCGCTTTATTTTAGTAATTGTACTTACCCTCCACGCTCTCCCTAAAATTCACAAATCTAATGTCCCCATCCAAGCCATCATCAACTACCAGAATGCCCCTGCACATAAACTAGAAAAATACATGAACAAAATAATCAGAAAAACTATAAACTTAAATATAGAAACACACATAAAAAACAAAAAAAACCTCATAAATAAAATAAAAGACATAAACATACCACATAATTCAACACTACTATCAGTCGAAATAACAAATATGTACACCAACATACTGTGTCCGAAACTCTCAACATCCTAGAAACCCAATTAATACAGAACAACATAACTAAAACCCAGGTTACCTAAATCCTAATCATTCTCCAAACCATCACCAAACAAAACTATTTCACCCACAACTCAAACTTCTATTCATAACCAGATGGCCTACTCATGGGAAGTCCTATCAGTAGTGTCCTAAGCGAAACTTTCCTACAACACATAGAAAATGCCAAGATACTCACAAACAATACACAAGCAGACAAATTCATTTACTGGTACGGATCCGTCGATGATATCATAACACTATACAGAGGCAACTACCGACAATGCGAAAAACTCCTCACCTACACTAATAAAATAACCCAAATCTCCACTTCACCTCAGATATCGAAACAACCAATCCCTAAACTTCCTCAACATAACAAAAAGCCACACACAAAAACACAGCTGCAACATTTACAGGAAACTCAGAACAACAGACACACTTATCCACAACACCTCAAACCACCCCTATCCAACACAAACACGCCGCCTTCAGATTCATGCTCCATAGACATAAAGAAGTTCCAATGACCCCAGAAAACATTAAGACATAAAAGAAAGAAATAGAAACACTACAATTATAAACAAACTATGGTACAAAATACAAAAAAACACTAAAATTAACACTACAGACAGGGAAAACAAATACATCACATTACCATACATAAACAAAACAACAAATAAAATAACCTGCAAATTTCAAAAAACAGGATACAAAATAGCATACAAAACTAATAACAAGTTACAATACAAAATACAACACGGCAAGAACAACAAAGATAAACTATAAGCACCAGGCGTATACAAACTGAACTGCGACGAATGCAACATTATATATTGGACAAACAGGTCGTAGCTTTAAACCAAGAGTCGAGGATCACAATCAGAACACCAACTCACCATCTTGCAATCACAAAAAAAGGAACAGGACACAAATACACAGACATTCACCATATCCTAAAAATCCTACACATACACAAAAAAGGACCACATCTCAACACACCAAAACAATATGAAATTTACAGACACAAAAACACAAGTACAAACATATTAAAGGAACAAACACAATACAAATCATACATACTCTTTGATACTATCGAAAACCTGCCTTTAAAACCGTCACCGCTTGACATTACATCTCCAAGCAGAAGACACTGATGAAGACCGCCACATAGAGATTGAAAACGTTCTGTCTCAGTAAGTTTTAACAAATTAAGAAAATTTAGAGTTCGGATAGTCCGGATAGTCATAAATTATTATTAAAGTGAATAAGATTCCCGAACGAGTGGACTACAAAATTCAAGAATCATAAATATTTTTACCCTATAAATGAGTCATTTTGAGAATACTAAACAAGATTATGACGACAAAATTTCAATAAATGTAAACAAAAAGTTGATTAAATATCAAGGAAGTAAAGATTTAACCATCTGTAAACAATCTGTGATAAACTAAGCTCAAAAATATGATAATAATGGTTAGTAGGAGGAAAAATATTAAAATTAAATTAAAGATAACTGAACCTTTTATATTTGTTGATTCCATTTCACACGAGTTACTGGTTTTCACTAAAACAATTGTAAATATTTTACAAACTTACCTATAGTAGCATGTACTTATATTTGTTGTGGACGGCCGTTTCTCAACAATGGGACACATCTCTCAAAATGACCGTTCTCAAAAAATATAAGTAAGTGCTACTATAGGCAAGCTTGTAAAATATATACAAGTGTTTAAATGAGTGTTTTACTAATTTGAATATCAAGAAATTTATAAGAGAAGTATTTTTATAGAAGAGACCAAAATACAAACATATTGAGTATATTACTCAAGAATGGTAGTTAAGAGAAATATATTGTTATAAAATATTAAATGAATATTGTATACATATGATGCAGTATGAAAATAATCTTATACCAGCTGATTTGCCTGTTTCAGGTTTGACATCACAGCTGGGTGAGTCCAACTGATTTGTCCGTTTCAGGTTTGACAGTCACAGCTGGGTGAGTTCAACTGATGTGTCCGTTTCAGGTTTAAAAGTCGCAGCTTCATCTGAACAGTACCTTAGTATGACATGACTGGAAATCGACCTGAAACGGCTGCTATACAAAAGGCGGAGAGCCATATAATGAGAGGTGTGTACAAGAATATATTGTTACAAAGATAACTAAGAAATATTATCATCACCTAAATATTTAAATGTAGTAATTACATTTGTGATGTTTAAGAATCGTCCCATTCTCTGATAAAACAGTCAAATGGTTAAAATTAAAAATAACTATTGAAACTAGCATCCTTACGTCATAGTTCTTTTTATTTATTTCATTTTAAGATGTCCAGGCTTTTTTCATCATGGTCAGCTATGAAGAGTAAGAAAGGATTGTGAATAATAGAATTAGGGTAGGGTGATACAACTCCCTGGTATAAAACATCACCTGTGGAAGGTCTTCTAGCTAAAGTAAATCTATTCTCTATTATAATTGTGAAAATAGTCGTAATAAGAAAAGGGTTCCTATACTTCTGTGTAAGAAGGGTAAGAGAAATAGAGAGAAGTAAGGGCCAATCCCCTGATACTGGGAAAAGGAGAAAGTTATGGTTAAACTCTAAGAGGCAGTGTCACCCCATAACTGTTGTACTACTCATAGAAAAGCATTTTATATTTCTTACAGAGTAAAATTTCGTATCTCATTTCAAAGATGGAAACAAATATTATTTGTGTAAAAAAAGTCATAACATAGCTTTTTGTCATGTATTTTAAAAAAATCGTTTGTACCTCCTACCATGTATTTAAAGGTGTTTCTTCTGTTGCATAATTTTTTTCGGAAAGCTTATAAAACAGTTTTTATCAGCAAATGTCACATAAATATACAGATTGCCGCATATAAAAGTAGCCCCATGAATGAAACGTAACACAATTACAGTTATATTTGTTTATTTATGACATATCCTGGATTGTTGTAACAATTTACAATTATCATTTAATAAAGAAGTTTCTTGATGTAATCATCTTGAACTCACTGATTAAACTAATTTTAAAAACTACTTAACTAAGTGAATACGAAATTGCTTAGTTGCTGACGCGTTTCCAAACAATCGTTCCTTTACGAAGCTAACCCTCTACTAAATAGTAGTATCATTTAATATTTTGTTCAATAGTCGTAATAGTTGTAGTGCGTATGCAGTTTGTGATCAAGAGCTTTTCATCTTCAATGGTTTTTGGATTGCTGGCATATATTTTATTTTTTTAATTTCCCCATAAGTAATAATTAGAAGGAGACAAATCTCGACGACCATAAACCTGATGGGATAGTACTCTCATAGGTAAAAACACATCGCACATAAGTCAGTGATCCACTATCCGTGTGACAAGTGTTGTTGGTAAAATGAATATGTAATTTCGTGTGGTATTAGTTAATTATTAATTTGATAGAAAATCTCCATGTAGACATCGGTATAAATGTTATACAATCTCGGCTAAGTTACTTGTATGTATGCTACCCTAAATGTTAAAGTGTATAGATAAAAATAGTTTCCACCCTCACTTTTTTTAAAAGCAAAATATTTTAATTAAAGTACTTAGAAATTTATCTGTACTATTGAAACTTTTGTTAAGTTAGTCTTCGCGTCATTGTGTTTAATATTATTAATTACGAAACATAGTAACATAAATATTTTTTTTTAATATTGGATTAGTATTTATTTTTCTTCAGACACAATAAAAGTGCTTTTCTTCAGTTCAATCCATTTCTTTTGTCCAATTTGTATAATATGGTTTTATTTTTACTAATTATAGTAACTATATTCTTTTATTCCATTTTCAACCTTAGCTCCTAACTCACACGTAAAGACTTGGAAATATATTAATGTATGCCAATGTCTATATTGGCCTTACTTTTGGTTGTTGTAGAAGAAGAGTTACGGTCTGAATATATTCTTCTTGATTTCTTTTACACTTCTTTTACCCAATCACACAACAGTTTTCATAACATGATCAAAATCTAAGTCATCTTGGAAAGTTTTACTAAGAACATTATCATCAATAACCTATCATCAACTTAACCTACATTCGTCTGATACACATCTCCCAACAACATCAACTTCTACATCTAGCAAAAGCACATTACTTTGTTGTTCAAGTTCGCTAAACAAAAATCAGTTCTTTTGAATTATTATTTCAAAGACTAATGTATCGTTCGTAATTCTAGAAATTTTCCTACTATATGTATGTGGTGGGTTTTTAAAGCTTATACACTAAAACAAAAGAAGCTACTAATAAAATAACATCAATGGTTTTGTTCTGAAATACCATACCCAACAATGCCAGTGGTTGCTGGACATATGATTTATAAGGTTGGAGAGGGTTTGGGTTAAGCGGGTTGTTTACTGTGTATTCTGATAAGGCGATAGATTTGAAGTATGTGCGAACATTCAAGATAGGTTGTTTTTGTTTTGTTGTATGATGTTTGAATATTTAAAATTTTACTGTAGTGGTTAGTTTTTTACTATGGCTTAATACTTTTTTTATGTTGTTGATGAAACATAAATTAAAAATCCAGCTACACAACACATATACAAAACCCCCAACACACATACACAATCATCCATACTAATTTAAATATTCCCCACATACCAAACCATAGTAAATAAATTAACCATTACAGAAAAATTAAATATTCAAACATTACACAACACAAAAACAGCATACAAATGACCACACACACTTAGAATGTAACACCTTATTCCATTTTAGAGTAAACATAAATCATAGGTCTTGCAAACTTGAGCGATCACCAGGAGTAGCAGGTCAGCTTCGTCAATAAAATGATAGTTTTGAAACTCGCCAGCAAATAAGTTCATAATTATTCACAATAGTTAGTTATGATTTATTATAAAATTATAGTACAGTAAAACTCCAACCAACAAATATTGTTCGTATCTGATCAAAAGACCATTGCAAAAGTAACGATTTCTCATGCTTTTAAGTAGGGTAAATGGGAAGAAATTTCAATACCCAAATTTCACCACAAATTCAATAAATTTTATTTTAACCTTATGTACATTTCGACTACAAAGTAATCATCTTCAGAGGTATTTTTACAAATAACTAACTTACAGCTAAACCTATGCGTATTTATAAGCAACGGGAACTCCTTGGCCACGCTCCCTACACTATCCGACCAATCAAGTTACGAGTAACAACTAGGTCTGGTCTAACAGAAAGAGTTACCGTTACATTAGTTTTGAATTTTACAGTAATTATTAAATTTACACATTTAACAATTAAAACTATAACTATCTCTTAACTAATAGATACAATTGGGAATTCGGGATAGGCCCTTTGTCAGAATTTAATAATTTATTAGTTTCATATTTATTAATAAACATACTTTCGAAACTATTTAACATATTTTTTGATTTAACTTTTTAAATTAATTTAAGGTTATTTATATCTAAGTTATGATTAGTTTCTAAAATATGTTCAGCTACACTTGATTTCTCTGGCCTTTGAAATTTTATATGACTAATGTGTTCTTTGAATCTAGTGGAACTTTTTCGTTAAAATAAGGTTAATAAAGGTTAAAATAAAATTTGTTGAATCTGTGGTGAGAGGTTGTTTTAATTAATATAAACTAATCAGTATCATTATACAAACTATAACTTGATATAAAATTTGTATTTGTTACTATAATTTATAAAAAACATTGTTCATTACAACATATGCACAGATATTCTAAATTAAAACCACATAATATTTACAATATTACATGAGCTGCATTTTTGTTAATAACAATTATTTTATTAGTATAAATACGTGCTGTATATTCATTGTTAACCTGTTTGTTTGTTTTAGAGGGTCTGAAGTTAGGCGCTTCCCATTCAACAACCTGTTTTCTATCAATACATATGAAGGTAATTATACTATATTTAAAATATGTCTTGACTATAATATTTTAATATCTTTGCTATTTCACACACACACACAATTGTTTAATAAATAAATAAATTCCTGTTTTCAGATACTTACTTCCTTTTCATCAAGACAGCTGCCATCTAATAAACCACCAGCATTAGCGACCAGAACCACCAACACCTAAATCATCACCACCTATTGCAAACTAAGTCTTTCAACCAGGTGAATTTATTTTTCCATTTCAAGTTTTTAAAAGTATATATTAATCTTGCAAGAAACAAGATTAGTTTAATATACAGATTCGGCTAATATAATGTAGAATATTAAAAACATTGTATCTCAACTGTAGAATATTATCTGTATTTTAGCTCTATTTTCCCTAGAATTGTTATTATGCTGTTAGCAGGCAGGTTTCGAAAGGTTTTCAATAATCAGTTGATTTATTATATGTTTTTTTTTCAAATAAATGATAGACATATAGAGTTATGGTTAAATATAGAGTCAAAGATATTTATTTTAATATTGCAACATTTCTGGTTTCAATATTAAAAAGTTGGTTTATTTTAAACTAGGGCTGAATACTTATAAATATAATATTGGTAATAACAATTCTGGGTATTTAACTACTAATAATAGCAAGAATATTAAATTTTTATTTTTACCTTATATAAAAAGTATTTTTGAGAATATTGCTATTAATATAAGAAGAATATACATTAAAACAGTTCCTGTAATTTGTATAATCACATTCGTTCTGTCATTATCGCCAAAGCTAGTCAACTTATTATCACGTTACATTTATAACTATTCTTTATATAGAAAAAATATATTGTGTTGATAGTGTTTTATGTATTGTAAGAATATTAATTATGTATTAACTGAATTGCACTATTCATATCATTATAACAAACTCATAAGATATGATTCTCTCTTCAGCTATTGTTTTAACTATTGTGAAAGTTTTAATGTCTGAGTTCAAAGTTTGATACAGTTTTAAACTTTACTTTCGAATATTTCTACTCAGTTTTTTTGATATAATTTAAGCTACAGATATATTTACAAATTATTGATAGTCGTTTATTTTGCATATTATTAATAAATTGAATTTTATTTCATATATTGGTATTGTTGAATTTTGTAGTCCATTATGTTTGGTGAAACTTAATTAATCACTTTAACATTAGTTCATGACTATCCGAACTTAAAATTTTGTAAATTTGTAAAAAACTTACTGAGACAGAACATTTTCATGGCGAACTTCATCAGTGCCTTCTACTTGGAGTAGTTATGTTAAGTGGTGACGGTTTTAAAGGCAGGTTTTTTATAGTATCAAAGAGTATGTATACAAGAGTTTTTCAACAAAAATGGACCACATCTAAACACACTAAAAAATATGAAATTTACAAACACACGAAAACACAAAGTACAAACATATTTAACGATCAAACTCAACACAAATCATACATACTCTTTGATACTATATTAAAAAAGTGCTTAACTAAGTGAATACGTAATTGCTTACTTGGAAGGTTTCCTAAAGGTTAGTTTACTGTGTCTCATTCCTTCAGCCCTGACCCAGTGCTCATAGTGTCTTTCAGCCATCCACCTTCGCACTGCAATCTTGACCATGGATTTGGAAATACCTACCGCCGGCTCCGGTCCAATTAGGGGAGTTGAAGACCCCTCTCTGGCCAGTGCATCTGCGGCTTCATTTTCAAATATTCCCCTATGCCCTGGCACCCAACCTATCTTGATTTGATTGTGCCTTGCCAGGGCTTCTAGGTTATTTAGGCACTCCCTAAATATGGCCGAGGTGACCACATGTTCGTTTAGTGCCTTAATTGCTGCCTGACTGTCAGAGAAAATAGCAATCCTGTGTATTCCCCTTCTCGCTATCTCTCCCTGACAGGCATTTATAGCATATATTTCGGCCTGAGAGACAGAGGTATGCCTCCCCAAGGAAAAAACTAGTTTTACCCTTGGGTTTTTACAATACACCCCCGCTCCAGTGCCGAAGTCCATCTTGGAGCCATCTGTGTACCAGATCTGAGCTCCCGATGTTACTCCCGATACAAATCAAATTTAACTACGCATTGTATTAATAATGGACACGAGTTTCGGAAATAGAAAATATGAAGTTAATAAAAGAATTAAATAAAGGATTAAAAATGAATATATTTGAAACATTGGAAATTTATAAGCATAAAGTTAAAAACAAATAAATTGATGAACAAATTCAAGTGAGATCAAGGCACCAAACTATTTATAAGGTCATTAATGTTATAGAAAAAATTACATGTAGTGCAATACTTATAAACATAAGGTCGATTGTAGCACATATGATTTAATTTTGTAAAAATATTTTATTAGATAATTATTTTCCTGAAGATGCTGGTACTATTTTATTGGCGAAAAGCTTAGAATAAATATATTCATTAAGCGTATTCTAGTTTTTGAAATATTTTTAATTTATATATATATATATATATATATATATATATATATATATATTTGCTAAAAAGTTGTCATTTCTAAAATAAAAATATATTAGATTATTTCATAAAATAAATTTATAAGAATTTACATGAAATATCTTTCTTTATACATCTTTTTATATAATTATTATAATTTAAAATATAATAAATTTCTATAATTTTATATTTGAACAATTTTAAATAAATTTAAATAAAGCCAAATCTCTTCTTGAAATTGTTTTTTTAAATTTAACAAATTTACTCAAAATTTTACTTTAAGAAGCAGAATTAAGCATGACTGGATTGAAGTTTCTTGATGTAATCATCTTGAATTCACTCAATAAACTAATTTTAAACAACTTAACTAAGTGAATACGGAATTGCTTACTCAATTAAGTACTTGCTTACGAGCAAGTAAACAATTACGTATTCATTTAGTTAAGTAGTTTAAAATTAGCATGACTGGATTGGTCTTGCCTTTGAAGGAAGCCGTCATCTTCAGTCGCCTGGAATGGTTCAGGAATGTTCAATATCCTTCTCCTGTGTTCTTGTGAGTCCCTATTCTCCAGTGACTTGATAGTTCCGTTCGGAATGGTTTTACTGCGGTTATTTTACTTTGAGAAATTTGTACTAACAGTTTTCGTTCCTAGCAAGGCTAGGGATTAACTATTTAGCCTGCCAGGATGATGCCAAAGAAAACTTAAATAACAACACCTACTCCCGCAGTCCCTGTTCTCTGGCTCGTATATCTAATCTGACCGGTGTCTCAAATCCAACTAACTCCAATTTGGCATCTGTAACGTTTTTCCCACTCCTATCTCTATCTCCTTTGACTTTGATCTTTGCGATTAGGTTTTAAAACTTTTAAAATGATTTGGCTTTACCGTAACACTTTGTTTTATAATTAATATTCCTTTAGTATTGCTACATTTTATTTGAATATTTAAAAAAAAAAATTTGTTATTTATTAAATTTTGGCTTTTAAGCCTTCAAACAGCATTTTTTGCCCGTTTGAGCACACACACACGGGCACACATGCACACCAAACCACTTGGGATAAGAGAAAATTTAGTTTATAACTTGTTTTATTTCCTGGTTACAGTTTATTACAGCAAGCATTTGCAGCATGTAAATATGTTACATTTGTTATTAAATTGCTAACGTACAGGCCTATTGGTTAAATGTGTGTGTAAAGGTTGTGGTAATTGGCTATGACTGCTTTAAGCATAAAGCTTTGGGATATAGGTCCTTGGGGAAACCTGCAAAAGAATAACATTGTTTGTGTTACAAAATACATTTGGTTTTGAAGGATCATTTAGTGTGAAAAGAAGTATTTAACAGCAGTGTAGGACATTTCCCGAAAATCCTGTTTAAAAAAGTGTATAAAAATTAGGAAAAAAATCACACACCTAAAACTATGTATTTAGATATAAAGCAGAGAAGAACACTACAGTGGGTTTTATTGAAAATGTTTACGTAATGTGTTTCATGCTATATTTATTTGTGTGTAATATTTAGGAAACAAATTAAATATAGATGTCTTGCTTTTGTATAATTCGAGGTTTTTAACGAGAAAATTTGTAATTAAAAAATCTAAAGTAAAACATTTAATACCAACATCCGATAAAATCTTATTAAAAACAGAAAGACGTTTATCTTCAAAAGTACTATAAGATAATAACCAGAAAAGTGAACTTCCCATAGAGTAATACAAAGTTATAGATGGAAACAACTAATGTTGTTATTGCATTTGCAGACCATTGCTGAGCCAAGCAGAAAATGATTTTAAAAAAGCCACCTCTGAGCGCCCTGGAAAATCCCAGGAGACTCCCAGAGCCTCTCCGCACCGTAAACTGCAAGAAGGTGAGTTGATAGGTTGATTATGTTTGCTGTATTGTATGGATAGTAGTGAGGATGAAAATAATAAGATGAAACAAGCAAAGTGAAAATAATCAAAGAAAGCTGGTACAAAGTCTGGCAAAAATTAATTCTATTTACGTCAGGTTTATGCTATTATTAAACATATAATATTTTGGATACACACCTCGATAAAATTACCTATTTTTCTAGCAACAAACCTAAACCTCAGGAACAATGAATCTTTCCATGGAAACAATAATGTAACCTTAACGGGTGATACCAGGCAACCACATTTCAGCCATTGTAATATCTTGACACGAAAATACTGTTATATTTTTACAATAAATAATTTTATATAATTTTCCCCATTTCTCGACTTTATATTTTGATTGATTATATAGATGTGTTTTATTTGTTTAGTTTTCAAAATATTTGATATCCTATAATGCTCATATATATGCACGTAAAGTTTGTTGTATGGGTTTTATTTAGTGACCTATATAAACAATAATTGAACATAATCGTTGATTCTTTGCAATTAGAACTCGCAGAAATCGTTCAAATACACCAAAGAATATAAACAAAGACAGCAACAGAGTATCAGACGCAAACAAAACTCTCGACGAAAAATAACACTTTTACACTCACCACCAGTTTCATCTACGCACAATAAACACCAAAAACATCGAATTTAATATAAACGAGTTAGGACTTAAACAAATGACTTGAATAAGGCTCTGACCCCAAAAATACAACTACAAACAAAAGGTTGGACACACAAAACAGCAATACAAAGCACAGAATCCATTCCCCATGAATACATTAGACAAGGCATTGAATATAAAATGTTCATCATACACAATTTACAGACTAAACAAAGCACATCTAATAAACCCACAACCCTTACATCCATCATACAATCTAACCTCAATATTTTAAAACAGATAAAGTCAGATCTATAGTAATAATTCGCCAACAAGATGTTGACAATAAAATAAATAAATTCACAACAGAAAACCACATAGCCGAAATCCATTTAGTCCCTACACAAAAATATCAAACACAAATTAAAAATCACCTGAGCAAATGCACCGAAATCATGAAACCAGAGCAAAAGAAACATTACAAACAAAACACACATTCCGCAATAATAAACCACACGCAGACACCTTCATGTAAGCTAGCCAAATACACACACAAACGTTAATAACCACATATCCATACACAATGACATTGGCCTGATCCACAAAATTAAAACCATCTATATACCCCACAACTCCACTGTCTCGTCATTCGACATAAATAACTTAAACACCATCGTACCCATTAAACATTCACTTCAAACACTAGAAAACTTGCTCACAACAAACAAAACTGTACAAAAACTCACCCAAGAAATCATCACACTCACTAAACTCATAACACAAATTCTACACCCAAACACTGATGAAGGTGACATTGTCGTCGAAACTAGTTTGTTTGTTTTAATAAAGTAGTGTGTAGTAAGATTTAGAGTAAACTGTTTAAATTGTTACTGTTCTGAATTCTTCTTACTAGCTAAGCAGCTAATTAACTTCATACTAAACCTAACATTCACCCTCAAACTATAAGACAATAATAAAATAAATTATTATTTTAATAATAAAACAAAAGTATAAGGCTATACAGGATTGCAGATGTGCGACGCCAATTTGACTGCGATTGGTTGTAGAATAATCCAAATTTGTTATTTATTATTTCCCATAACTCCTTAATAACGACAATTGTTAGAATGGGCAGATATTATTTAATACATAGAATAACTAATTCTCTACCTCCACGGCCAGTGCAATATATTTCTGTTGTGACCTAAATCTATGTAGTCCAAATATATTTCGCCACAATAATGCGAGTAAATGGTATTGCAGGCTAACTGATTATTCTAGAAGAAATTTCCCCTCAAAAAACATTATTTCAAGGCCACTCTAACCTAAGTTGTGAATACAATAGTTAATAAAATAGTAATACAATAGTGAATGTTTTTTATATTTGTTTACTTCAATAGATCCAGCTATCCTGTTACAATTTTATACTTGAAAATAGCATAAACTTCACTTAAACCCTTAAACATTTATTAGGAAGAGTCTTTTTAATTATCTCTAAGCCAATTTCCATCTTTAACATACGGACTAAGTTGAAAATGGTTAGTCAATGACAGGAGCATATTGTTTTGTAAAATGTTTTTACTTATATGACACAAATATGAACATGACAAAACACTTTTTATAGTGAAAAGAGGCAAACAATTCAACATCACATGTTCATGTGAATGTTGAGGCATTTTTATTGACATCAGTGAAGTTATTGTTCATTTTAATTTTTCCAAAACAGTCTCAGAATTCTTGTTTGGACAGTGCCACAATTCTTTTAGAAAACAGAGTGTAACATGAAGAGACAGTAGGAAAATTGGAGTTAGAGGAGCTTAGCAGATATTCAGATTTGGCAGCTAGAGTCAGAACTGGATACAGACCAATGTAAGATTAACAGAAGTTTAAATAGGTATGTTTATGACATTGAGTCCTTTATAAATTTTAGTTTTAAATCGCCTCTGGTAAAGTGTTGTGCCACTGTTCAGTCCTAAGAACGTGACCTTTTGTGTCACAGTTTTTAGCAGTACGCTTGGTTTTGGGGCCAATCATAATCAAACAATTTTTGCTTCATATGTTCCTAAAAAAACAAAAAATGTAATTAATAATGCTATCAAATTTACATTCAGACAATGAAATTGATCACAAAGCAGGAGATTCATTTAAACCACATGTGGTTACGCTCTACAACTTATCAAAGGAAGGAGTTGATAGGAATGGAGAACGAATACTCAGTAAAAAGAGGGAGTAACAGAGATGGCCAATGACTACATTCAATGGATTATTGAACTTAGCAACAATAAATTTTCAGTTCATATTTAAGGAGAAGAGTGAGATGAAAATTGCTAGAAGAATATTCATTGCTGAGTTAGCAAAAGCAATTGAAAGTTTCATCTGTTGAAAATAACTTAAATTGAAAATCGGTCCATACTGGTTGAGCAGAGTAAAAAAATATAACTTGTCAAGAATGTCCTACTAGGAGTCAAAATCCAATTATATTTGTTACCAAATTATGAAAGTTTTAAAACAATTTGTTTTTACTAATATAAATTATTTTAAAATTTAATCATAAAACACTTCATGAAAATTCAAGAACTATACTACTTCTAAAAAGTCTAATTGTTTGAAACAAAATTTACACAGAATTTGGTTTCATTTTAGAAAATCTTGGAGGAAAGGTGATGTGCCTACTGTCAAATAATGAAGAACTGTTATATGAAACAGAAGGGTGATGAATGTAATGGATCAATTTTCAAGAGCATACCAGATTAAAAGTCTTAATTTGAACGATGTGCCATGAAGGAAATTAAAATGACGGCTAGTTTACTAGCCGTCACGCCATTTCAATTCGCTTCATCTAAACATTTCCTGTAAATTTAATTTAAATATTTTCTTACTGCTAAGTTGTTCTAAAATTTGTATATTACATATTTCTAACCATTTCCTACCTAACAATATAGATTTAATAAAAATGTTTGCTATAATTAATGAGTTTGTAAATGTTAGGGGATCGCTATACGGCGACCATTTATGTTACAAAACAGGATACACACGATCGCGAGTTGATAAAAGAAATTCAGTGTCTATGTGGAAAATTCAGTGGCGAGTTGTCTCCAGATTAATGGGATAATGTTGGGAGAAAAATAAATAGCTAAGATTTTTATCTTGTTACCAGAAAATAAAGAGAAGTAAAATAACATAAATGAAAATGCTACATTAAGGTAATTATAAAGTGAAGACATACTAAAGGAAACTTAACATACAAATTAATATAAAGAATGGTTCAGTTGAATAGGTTTAAGTGTAGTACCTAGCATGTGTTGTAAGTTCTAATATGTGTGATGAAGTGAAAAGGAAATTCATTTGAAGGAGAACAAGCTACAAATGCAGGGGAAGTATACAAATCCCTATAAATGCAACTTATATTATCATTAAATAGTCAAAGTCCAGTCTGACAGTAATGACTTCATCCCTACATTACATATTTAAAGGCTATGCAGTAATGGTTCACAATTTATATTATAAATTGGGTTTCAAAAGGGTTTTAAAATTAGAGAAAACCTTTAATACAGCCAATTATATTTCTAGGTAATCACTTAAACAATAGTTTATGACTATCCGAACTTTAAATTTAGTAAATTTGTTAAAACTTACTGAGACAGAACATTTTCGATCGCTATGTGCTGATCTTAATCAGTTTCTTCTCTGATGACACAAAATTAAGGACTACAAATTCAAGATATATTTCTAGGGTTAAATGGAGCAATCATTTATTACCAGGCACACTTTTATACAGTGACCTACCTGACATTGAGGAGTAATAGATTATACCTTGTATATCTTTAGAGAGTGTTTAAAAAGAAGGATATTCAATATTATTATTTGTTCCCACAAAAGCTATTGGAAACTTATGCATGCAAGTTGGTTTTAACTAATTTTCCAATTCAATTATATCTTACAATAGTGAATGTTTAGTATATTTGTTTACTTCAATAGATCGAGCTATCCTGTTACAATTATTTACTTTGAAAATGGGATAAACTTCATTTAAACCTTTAAATATTTATTAGGAAGAGTCTATTTTAATTATCTCTAAACCAACTTCCGTCTTTAACATGTCCCATGAGGGACTAAGTTGAAAATGGTAAGTCAATGACAGGAGCCTATTTTTTGTAAAATGTTTTTACTTATATGACACAAATATGGACATGACAAAACACTTTTTATAGTGAAAAGAGGCAAGCAATTCAGCATCACATGTTCAACTTGTGGCTTAAGACTAAATTTTTATTAATAAAAGACGTTTGATATATGAGTCAATAATAATTTATTTTCAAAATAACTGCTACATTTCAAAAGCTAGTTTGCCATTTTAATCAGGCCTAAAATGGCAGAAATAAATGTCTACTATACAACATGAGACATGTAATAGTAAATTTTTGTAACCTACCAAATCTATAAATAGTCATAAACCTGTACATATATGAGATGTAGCTATTAAATAGTGAGACTGACATTGTAAAATATTTTATTTTCATTTTATACATAATTAGTTATTATCAGCTTCAATATTCACTCCTTCTCTAGCCCTACAACGCTCCATGTGAAATTTCCACTGCTCCTTCAAGACACGTGCCGCTTTCTCTTATATAGCTTCCACATATGCAATCTTTTCCTTTTATGCAGATTTCACCTTAGGAAACAGAAGTCACATGATTCAAGATCTGGTAAATAAGGTGAATGCTCTAACACTGGGATGCTGTACATGGCTAGGAACCTCTTGACAGATAATGCGGAATGAGCTGGCTCATTATCTTGCAGAACCCTTGATTTGTCCTTCCATATTTCGGGACATTTTTTCCTTACTTTTTCAAGTAATTTAAAAAGTATGTCAAGGTAGTAATATTGATTAATTGTTTGACCTTTAGGAGTGCAGTGAAGGTAAACAATCATACGGATATTGAAATAACAATCATCTTTGCTTTAAATTTTGACTTGCCCATTCGAGCTTTTTTGGCTCTCGGTGAAGTTGGGCTCTTCCAGTGCATGGATTGGCGGATCATAAGTAAAAGTTCCAGTAGCAGTTTTTCCAAGTTTAAAGAGAAATTTTACAGTAACTCGTCGGTTTACTATTACACTAACAAAATTATTCAGCAAAACAAAAAAACAACAATAATGGGAACAAAGGCTTTGACTAAGGGGTGTTGTTTACGGACTAACTGCCTGCTAAAGAGAAAGGTTCACACTAAAACAGCTGTTGAACAATGGTGGTTGACGCATGCTCCTTTGATCCGCAGCAGCGTCAATCACGTTATTTAATAGTCACAACTTGTATATAACAAGCTGTCAAAACGTCGCTGTTATTTTGAAAAGTGTTATTGACTCATATATGGACCGTATTTTGATCTTGTGCTCAATAAACAGGCTCCAATTACGAGAGGTCAAGGTGCCATTTCTCTGGGTGCCTGGTCACTGCCGAATATTCGAAAACACTAAAGCAGATGAAGGTGCAAAATTAACTACAAGTATGGTGCCATCGACACAATCTGTGATGGTATCAAATTTTGTTTGAAATGTTAAAACTACAATATTCCCTGTTTTGAATGAAGAATGGTAAAATGTAAATGGTAACATGCTGACGAACCATTTATCGTTCCTCCATCAAAAATACCGTGCGACCATGGAGGTCATCTGTTCGGTCGAATCCTAGGAAGGAAGCGGTGGTTACTTGGCTCCGCAATGGCCACTATTTGTTAACACATGGATGGTTGATGCGATGAGAGGATCCACCACTGTCTCAGTTTTGTGGAAGTACCATCACAGTCAAGCACATTCTGCTTGATTGTGTTGAGTTGACTGATTAGTAAATATGTTACAATCTTCGAGGTAGTTTAAAGGTGCTTTTAAGGGACGATGTCACAGCTATCAACCGTGTCGTCGCTTTCTTATGTCAGCTGTAAAATTTTGTAAAATTTTAATTTCTTTAGTTTTAGATAATTAAAATTAGTTTCAACTATTTATTTTATTTTTATTAGTTTCATTTATGGAAATTTCATTTTAACTAACACTCGAAATAGGCGATGATAACCTTGATTGATTTTTCGTGTGGAGAAAAAAAAATTTATAATATCAATAAAAAGTCAATAATTGTGAGTTCATCTACAGCTGTTTATTTATTTAATAATAGCTCTATTTAAAAAAATATTGGGACCACTGATGAACTACCTACAGATTTTCCTTCTAACCTTTTGCATACTAAAGAATACAAAATTCATTTCACTTACATATTGTTCCTGTGGTCCTTAATTATTAGGACAGAGTACTGTACTCTGTTTATGAAATCTCTGTATTTCATGAAGAAGTCATCTTGAAAATTATAGAAATTCCATAAAAAGAGCAAGAGTTATAAAATACAACATTAAGAGCTCAGAGGTGCAATGTTTTAGAATAAAATGTTGGGGAAACCCCCAATACTACAAAAATAATAGAAAATAACTAATATAAAAAGCTACCTAAGATTAAACCTTTATGTATATTTCCATTACCATGTGATCATCAACAGAGAGTCTTATTACAAAATTACAATATAGAATACAATAATTTACAAACTAGACTGACTCCAACCCTTCTCCACCTCCTCTCTGCCTTCGACTAACAAACAACAGTCTGCCATCTTGAGCCATGTCAGTAATATAAACTATAGGCTATAAGAATATATAGAATAAAAACTAATGAAAATAATGCAACATATATATTTAAAATAAAATTAATGAAGCAAAAAATATAGAGGTAAGTTAGGCCCTTTATATATATTCATTAATTTATTATTTGATCTGCCCATCAAAGATTTATTCGTAGGTAACTATTAATATTAGTTGATTTTTTATTTTTTGATTCCATCTTCATGTGAGCTACTAGTTCTCACTAAACACTTGTAAATATTTACAAACTTGCCTATAGTAGCACTTACTTATATTTGTTGAGGACGGCCGTTTCGGGAGATGTGTCCCATTGTCAACTCAGACCATAACTGATCTCAAAGTTTACGTAGGTTAGGGTATTAGGGTGGGGGTGGGATATTATTGTGGTGTGGGTGTATTATGTGATTATTAGGAGCTATGATGTCAAAAGGTGTGTGTGAGTTGTAATGTAATTGTGTATTGAGTATGTGTGAAGCGTGTAGTTTGAAGTGTCTGTATATTTCGTATTGTTTGGTTGTGTAGCGTTAGTTATTTCTGTGTTGTTTATGAAGGATTTGTAGGTAAGATGTTATGTGTATGTAGTCATGTTTTGTGGAGTTGAGATGATCGGAGAAGTATGATTGGTAGTTATTGTTTGTTAGTGCTTTCATATGTTCTTGGTAACGTGTGTAGAAGGACCTACCTGTCTGGCCTATGTAGTAACTGGGGCATGAACTACAAGTTAGTTTGTAAACGCCAGTGGCATTGTAAATGTCGTTCATTTTATTGTTGGGTTTAAATTGTTTATTGAGAGTGTTGTATGTGGAGTGGGCTATTTTGTAGTTGTATTTCAGTAGTGTGTTGGTTAGATTGTGGGTTTTGGAAGATCTGTATGGTATTGATAAGTATTTTATGGAATTGTTGTGTTGTGTTTGTATTTGGGTTATTAGGTTTATTTTTTAGGCAGTTGTATAATTTGTCAATCATTGTTCTGTTGTATCCGTTAGTTTGTGCTAAATAAGTCGCTTACAACACCATGATATATCGCCTGCTTAAAACACTGTTAGACAAAGAAGAACATTACTAGGAGTTAAACACCATGAAACATAAAGCACAAACTAATGGATACAACCCAACAATGATTGATGAATTATACAACCGCCTAAAAAATAAACCTATTAACCCAAATACAAACACAACACGACAATCCCATAAAATACTTATCAATACCATACAGATCTTCCAAAACCCACAATCTGACCAACACACTACGGAAATACAACTACAAAATAGTCCACTGCACACACAACACTCTCAATAAACAATTTAAACCCAACAACAATATCATCGACATTTACAACGCCACTGAAGCTTACAAATTAACTTGCAGTTCATGTCCCAGTTTTTACATAGGCCAGACAGGGAGGTCCTTCTACACACGTTACCAAGAACATATAAAAGCACTGACAAACAATAATTACCAATCAAACTTCGCCGATCATCTCAACTCCACAAAACATGACTTCATAGACATAACATCTAACCTACAAAATCTTCATTAACAACACAGAAATAACCAATGATACACAACCGAACATTACGAAATATACAGACACTTCAAACTACACCCTACACACATACTCAATACACAATTACATTACAACTCACACACACCTTTTGACATCATAGCTCCTAATAATCACAAAATAAATCCACACCACCATAATATCCCACCCCCATCCTAAAACCCTAACCTATGTAAACCTTGGGATCAGTTACGGTCTGAGTTGAAAATTGGACACATCTGCTGAAACGGTCGTCCTCAATAAATATAAGTAAGTGCTACTATAGGCAAGTTTGTAAATATTTACAAGTGTTTAGTTCTTTTGTGGTATTGGGGTTTTTCTAATATTTTTATTGTAATAATTTGAATATACAATATCAAGAGTACAGTGGTACAATATATAACAATGAAAATATTGGAAAGATATCACAAAAAGAAATACCACAAAAATAATAAAAAATAACAAATAAAACAACTTACTTAAGATTAAGCCCTTATGCACATTTCGATGACCATGTCATCATCATCAGAGGGTCTTATTAAAAAAGTATAATCTAGCAAATAAGAAGTTACAAACTAGAGTGATGATAGCTCTATTGTATTGGAGTTCTTTCCAATGTTTTCATTCTAGTACTAAATTTAAGCATAAAGATTGCAAAAATATTTTCATCTATGGCTTGGGTAAATTCATCCTTAACTAAAGATGGACGACTATTTCTGTCATTATTATGCAATTTAAATATCTATAATTGAATTTTCTTCTTACCAATATATTGGATTTTGTCCATATACCTTATAAATCTGTTGATGAATTTAAAGGGGTTTAACATGCATTCCTTGCATTGAGAAAATGAGTTACAGGTCTATATTCACATGTGGATTTTCAAATAAGTAAACATAAAGAAATACATACTATAAACAAATAGTGCAGCAAAAATATTGTCTACTCTTTCATATAAAGTCAAGGTTAATACCATGCATGTGCAGAACTGTGACTGCAGAGCTAAGACTGCAGGAAGCACAGGCATGTCTTATATTCTGCATGAATTATATAAGATCCTCTATAATGCTTTAAACATTTAGTTAGAAAAACATTTGTCACAAATTTTAATTCTTTTGTTTTTCTAGAAAAGAGATACATAAAGACCGACATTAGAATGAAAACATTGTCTCTTCAAACTCATCAAGGCAACAACTACCAACTCTTCAGCAACTATGGTTATCCTCTATATTTACTGCTACACGCAGTGACTTTTATCTGAATTTTAGGTAAGTTTATCTATACAAACGTTTTGCAATTTTTTCAATACTTTACTCTAGTTTCTTAAAACATAAGAGTTTAGTCATTAATCTGACAGTCACTATCCTAAAATGAGACTTCTTTTCTCAATGTGTAAGAAGTTATTATTTTTTTGTCAACTGTGGAATAATATAATGAAATAATATTTGGCATATAACTTTACCAAAAGTTTTTTTTATTTACAAAATTTGTTCCTTTACTTTAATTGCTTATATCCCTTGTACGTATGAATGCCTTACGTATGAATGAAAAATATATATGAAATGTTCATTGATTCACTAGGATAAAAAATTGTTATATGCATTTATGATCAAAAGAAAAACAAGATTTATACATAAAATATAATGATGCACAGGTCTGGCTTTTTTGCTATTGTGGAAAAGAATTTTTTTTAAGATATAAAAAAATACAATACAAGTTAACTATATCATTGTTTTTGTTATAAACCAGAGAATAATATCATAACATAATTTATTTTACATATGTTTATCTGAAATTCTTTTTTGTGTACAAAAAATATAGAAATAAAATGGTTTTCACTTTAAATATTTTTGAACCATACAGCATAAGGAACAAATTTGAAATGTATGTTAAATCTTCATTAAATCACTGAGATTAAAAAATTATCATTTTCTTATTATATAAGATAAAACTGAAAACAAAATTCATTTTATTTGATTCCATCTTCATGTGAGCTACTAGTTTTTAACTTAAAACACATGTAAATATGTTACACTTGCATATAGTAGCACTTACTTTTATGATTGTTGAGGTCAGACGTTTTGGGCGACATGTCCCATTGGAAATCAGACTGTAACTGACTTCATTCATGTTATAGTTTAGGGTGGGGTGGAAATAAGGTAGGGATGATATCAAAAAGTGTATGTGAGTTATAATGTAACTAATTGGCTCACACATACTCAGTTATGCCCAATTACATTATTAGTCACATACATTTGTTGACATCATAATACCATCTAAAATACACCTACATCCCTACCCTAGTGCTTGTATAGGCAACTGTAACATATTATACAAGTGTTTTAGTCACAAATAAACATTTTTATTCAAATAAATCTTGTTGTACATTTTTTTTGCAAAGCAATCATCTCCAGAGTAATGTGGTACAATATTAGTTACATTGAATAAAACTGTGCAAGGAAATCTTTTGTTCTGAGGATTATTGTCTTTCTTGACAATGTGGACTGGTGAAGCAAATGTTTCCATACATTTGAGATATAAATATTAATCACTTTAACAATAGTTTACGATTATCTGAACTTTAATTTTGTAAATTTGATTAAACTCATTGAGACAGAATGTTTTCGATCACTATGTGGCAATCTTCATTAGTGTCTTCTGCTTGGAGATGTCGGGTTAAGCGGTGACGGTTTTAAAGGTAGGTTTCGATATTATCAAAGAGTATGTGTGTTTGTTCGTTTAATAAGTTTGTACCTTGTGTTTTTTGAGTGTCTGAAAAATTTCATATTTTTCTAGTATGTTGAGATGTGGTCCTTTTTTGTTGATGTGTAGGATTCTAGGATATGGTAAATGTCTGTGTATTTGTGTTCTGTTTCTTTTATGTGATTGTAAGATGCTGAGTTGGTGTTCTGTTTGTGCTCCTCAACTCCTTGTTTTAAAGCTGCGACCTATTTGTCTAATATAGAATATGTTACATTTGTCACAGTTTAGTTTGTATTTGCCTGGTGCTTATAGTTTATCTTTGTTGTTAGTGTTGTTGTATTTTGTATTGTAACTTGTCATTAGTTTTGTGTGCTATTTTGTATCTTGGTTTTTGAAATTTTCGAGTTATTTTATTTGTTATTTTGTTTATGTATGGTAATATGACGTATCTGTTTTTCCTGTCTGTGGTGTTAATTTTAGTGTTTTTTTGTATTTTGTACCATAGTTTGTCTATTATTGTGGTGTTGTATCAATTTGTGTATGCTAAATATTTATTTGAGTCTAGTTCTTTGTTTATGTTTTATGTGGTCATTGGAACTACTTTAAGTCTATAGAGCATGAATCTGAAGACGGCGTGTTTGTGTGGATAGGGTGGTTTGAGGTGTTGTGGATAAGTGTGTCTGTTGTTATGTGTTTCCTATAAATGTTGAAGCTGTGTTTTTGTGTGTGGCTTTTTGTTATGGTTAGGTTGAGGAAGTTTAGGGATCGGTTGTTTGAATCTCTAAGGTGAAGTGGAGTTTTGGGTGTATTTTATGTGTAGGTGAGGAGTTTTTCCCATTGTCGGGTGTTGCCTCTGTATAGTGTTATGATGTCAAATTTCAATAAATGTCAACAAAAAATTGAATTAATATCAAGCAAGTAAAGATTTTAACTTCTGTAAACAATATGTAATAAACTAAGGGCAAAAATATGATAATAATGGTTATTAGAAAGAAAAATATTAAAACTAAATTAAAGATAACTGAACCTTTTATATTTGATTCCTTTTCACAAGAGTTACTAGTTTTCACTAAAACACTTGTAAACTTATATTTGTTGTGGACGGCCGTTTCTCAACAATGGGACACATCTCTCAAAACAGCCGTTCTCAAAAAATATAAGTAAGTGCTACTATAAGCAAGTTTGTAAAATATTTACAAGTGTTTTAGTTAGTTTTTTACTAATTTGAATATCAAGAAATTTATAAGAGAAGTATTTTTATAGAAGCTACAAAAATACAAACATATTGAGTATATTAACTCAAGAATGGTAGTTAAGAGAAATATATTGTTATAAGATATTAAATGAATAGTATATATTTATAATGCAGCATAAAAATAATCTTATACCAGCTGATTTGTCTGTTTCAGGTTTGACAGTCACAGCTGGGTGAGTCCAACTGATTTGTCTGCTTCAGGTTTGATAGTCACAGCTGGGTGAGTTCAACTGATGTGTCCGTTTCAGGTTTAAAAGTCGCAGCTTCATCTGAACAGTACCTTAGTATGACATGACTGGAAATCGACCTGAAACGGCTGCTATACAAAAGGCGGAGAGCCATATAATGAGAGGTGTTTACAAGAATATGTTGTTACAAAGATAACTAAGAAATATTATCATCACCTAAATATTTAAATGTAGTAATTACATTTGTGATGTTTAAGAATCGTCCCATTCTCTGATAAAACAGTCAAATGGTTCAAATTAAAAATAACTTTTGAAACTAGCATCCTTACTTCATAGTTCTTTTTATTTATTTCATTTTAAGATGTCCAGGCTTTTTTATCATGGTCACCTATGAAGAGTAAGAAAGGATTGTGAATAATAGGATTAGGGTAGGGTTATACAACCCCCTGGTATAAAACATCACCTGTGGAAAGTCTTCTAGCTAAAGTAAATCTATTCTCTATTATAATTGGGAAAATAGTCGTAATAAGAAAAGGGTTCCTATACTTCTGTGTAAGAAGGGTAAGAGAAATAAAGTGAAGTAAGGGGCAATCCCCTGATACTGGGAAAAGGAGAAAGTTATGGTGTAACTCTAAGAGGCAATGTCACCTCATAACTGTTGTACTACTCATAGAAAAACATTTTATATTTCTTACAGAGTAAAAGTTAGTATCTCATTTCAAAGATGGAAACAAATATTATTTGTGTAAAAAAAGTCATAACATAGCTTATTATCATGTGTTTTTTAAAAAATCGTTCGTACCTCCTAACATGTATTTAAAGGTGTTTCTTCTGTCGCATAATTTTTGTCAGATTAAGCTAATAAAACAGTTTCCATCAGCAAGTGTCACATAAACATACAGGTTGCCGCATATAAAAGTAGCCCCATAAATAAAACGTAACACAATTACAATTATATTTGTTTATTTATGACATATCCTGGATTGTTGTAACAATTTACAAATATCATTTAATAAATAAGTTTCTTGATGTAATCATCTTGAATTCACTGATTAAACTAATTTTAAAAACTACTTAACTAAGTGAATACGAAATTGCTTAGTTGCTGACGCGTTTCCAAACAATCGTTCCTTTACGAAGCTAACCCTCTACTAAATAGTAGTATCATTTAATATTTTGTTCAATAGTCGTAATAGTTGTAGTGCGTATGCAGTTTGTGATCAAGAGCTTTTCCTCTTCAATGGTTTTTGGATTGTGGCATATATTTTATTTTTTAAATTTCCCCATAAGTAATAATTAGAAGGAGACAAATCCCGTGATCTCGACGACCATAAACCTGAGGGGATAGTACTCTCATAGGTAAAAACACATCGCACATAAGTCAGTGATCCACTATCCGTGTGACAAGTGTTGTTGGTAAAATGAATATGTAATTTCGTGTGGTATTAGTTAATTAATAATTTGATAGAAAATCTCCATGTAGACATCGGTATAAATGTTATACAATCTCGGCTAAGTTACTTGTATGTATGCTACCCTAAATGTTAAAGTGTATAGATAAAAATAGTTTCCACCCTCACTTTTTTTAAAAGCAAAATATTTTAATTAAAGTACTTAGAAATTTATCTGTACTATTGAAACTTTTGCTAAGTTAGTCTTCGCGTCATTGTGTTTAATATTATTAATTACGAAACATAGTAACCTAAATATTTATTTTAAATATTGGATTAGTATTTATTTTTCTTCAGACACAATAAAAGTGCTTTCCTTCAGTTCAATCCATTTCTTTGGTCCAATTTGTATAATATGGTTTTTGTTTTTTATTTTATTTTTACTAATTATAGTAACTATATTCTTTTATTCCATTTTCAACCTTAGCTCCTAACTCACACGTAAAGACTTGGAAATATATTAATGTATGCCAATGTCTATATTGGCCTTACTTTTGGTTGTTGTAGAAGAAGAGTTACGGTCTGAATATATTCTTCTTGATTTCTTTTACACCTCTTTTACCCAATTACACAACAGTTTGTCGGAACATGATCAACATCTAAGTCATCTTGGAAAGTTTTACTAAGAACGTTATCATCAATAACCTATCATCAACTTAACCTACATTCGTCTGATACACATCTCCCAACAACATCAACTTCTACATCTAGCAAAAGCACATTACTTTGTTGTTCAAGTTCGCTAAACAAAAAATCAGTTCTTTTGAATTATTATTTCAAAGACTAATGTATCGTTCGTAATTCTAGAAATTTTTGTACTATATGTATGTGGTGGGTTTTTAAAGCTTATACACTAAAACAAAAGAAGCTACTAATAAAATAACATCAATGGTTTTGTTCTGAAATACAATACCCAACAATGCCAGTGGTTGCTGGACATATGATTTATAAGGTTGGAGAGGGTTTGGGTTAAGCGGGTTGTTTACTGTGTATTCTGATAAGGCGATAGATTTGAAGTATGTGCGAACATTCAAGATAGGTTGTTTTTGTTTTGTTGTATGATGTTTGAATATTTAAAATTTTACTGTAGTGGTTAGTTTTTTACTATGGCTTAATACTTTTTTTATGTTGTTGATGAAACATAAATTAAAAATCCAGCTACACAACACATATACAAAACCCCCAACACACATACACAAGCATCCATACTAATTTAAATATTCCCCACATACCAAACCATAGTAAATAAATTAACCATTACAGAAAAATTAAATATTCAAACATTACACAACACAAAAACAGCATACAAATGACCACACACTCTTCGAATCTAACACCTTATTCCATTTTATAGTAAACAAAAATCATAAATCATAGGTCTTGCAACCTTGAGCAATCGCCAGGAGTAGCAGGTCAGCTTCGTCAATAAAATGATAGTTTTGAAACACGCCAGCAAGTAAGTTCATCATTATTCACAATAGTTACTTATGATTTACTATAAAATTATAGTACAGTAAAACTTCCAACCAACAAATATTGTTCGTATCTGGTCAAAAGACCATTGCAAAAGTAACAATTTCTAATGCTTTTAAGTAGGGTAAATGGGAAGAAATTTCACCACAAAATACAAGGAGTACATAAACATACACAACCTAATCCTAATTGCAGCATACTTATGCAAAACTCATTACACACATACACCAACATTGGCACAAACCTAAAAGTTCTATACTTTACCAATAAAAGCAGTAAACTGAACATAACAGAAAATTTTGAATTACCATGTACAAACACCACAAAAATCAAAGAGACTACATAGCTAGTGACAGAACACACGGTTAAAAATACAATAAAACACTATATACAAAAAAATAATCAACTCAGAACAACCCCACATTACAGAACACCAAAATATCACTTATCTGAGCAGACAATCTTGTCCATGACTTGCAACATTCTACAATGCAAGTGTATTAAAGGCATTGTATTGACTAAGTGGAAACATGTCTCCTGACAAATATCACTAAGTAATGTTTGTATTACAAGTTAAATTCAAATGTGTTAATTTTTTTGACAAAAAGAGTAAATGCACCTGTCCATATTTAAGAGTGTGTATTGTTGTGAGAAATTTGATAGATGATTCTTTTGCAATGGACTAAGGATTGAAAATGTTATCAAAAGTTAGAGTCATTTTGTAACATGGGAGTGTCAATAAGAAGAGGTTTGGCTGTACTATATAACTTAAGGGATATAATATGTATTGTTTGTAAGTTGTTCTAAGTGCTTGTATTGTTTCTAGAATCTGCAGCTGCAGCTCTCCGCCTCTGCCTGACCCTCCGTAAGTATTGAAATTTATAAACATAATTTAGTATTTTTCCAAAATAGTTACTTTATTGCTTCAACAGCCTACAAAACTATTTAAAAGAAGAAAATTATGTAATATTAAAAATACTAAACGGTATAGATGCAAATAAGAATAATTTTTTTAAAACTGTTCAACAACATCCTTTTATTTTGAAATGATCTGAAAACGAGAAAATGCTATTTTTGTTCTAGTAAGGAAGACTAAAATATTTTGTAACTAAAACTAAAAGTGTGAGGCTGTTTTAGTAATTTGCTTCTTATTTGAATATCAGGTTTTGTTGTTTTCCAAGTTAGAAAAATCATTGGGCAAACCAAATCAATACCATTATACAAACTATAACTTGATATAAAATTTGTATTTGATACTATAATTTATAGAAAACATTGTTCATTACAACAAATGCACAGATATTCTAAACTAAAACAACATATTTACAATATTACATGAGCTGCATTTTTGTTAATAACAATTATTTTATTAGTACTATATATACGTGATGTATATTCATTGTTAACCTGTTTGTTTATTTTAGAGGGTGTGAAGTTAGGCGCCTCCCTGTGGTGCACCCTGGGTAACGCTAAATGTTCAACAAAATGTCTTCTATCAATACTTATGAAGGTAATTATACTATATTTAAAATATGTCTTGACTATAATATTTTAATATCTTTGCTATTTCACACACACACACAAACACACACAATTGTTTAATAAATAAATAAATTCCTGTTTTCAGATACTTACTAACTTTTCATCAAGACAGCTGCCATCTAATAAACCACCAGCATTAGCGACCAGAACCACCAACACCTAAATCATCACCACCAATTGCAAACTAATTCTGTCAACCAGGTGAATTTCTTTTCAATTTTAAGTTTTTAAAAGTACATATTAGTCTTGCAAGAAACAAGATTAGTTTAATATACAGATTCGGCTAATATAATGTAGAATATTAAAAAGACTTTATCTCAATTGTAGAATATTATCTGTGTTTTAGCTTTATTTTTCCTAGAATTGTTATTATGCTGTTAGCAGGAAGGTTTCGAAAGGTTTTCAATAATCAGTTGATTTATTATATGTTTTTTTTCAAATAAATGATAGACATGTATAGTTATGATTAAATAAAGAGTCAAAGATATTTATTTTAATTTTGCAAACATTTCAGATTTCAATATTAAAAAGTTGGTTTATTTTAAACTAGGGCTGAATACTTATAAATATAATATTGGTAATAATAATTCTGGGCATTTGACTACTAATAGTTGCGAGGATAATAATTTTTTTATTTTTACCTTATATAAAAAGTATTTAGAAGAAAATTGCTAATAATATAAGAAGATTAAACATTAAAACAGGTCCTGTACTTTGTCTAATCACATTCGTTCCGTCATTATCTCCACAGATAGTTAACATATTACCACGTTAAATTTATAACTATTCTTTATATAGAAAAAGTATATTGTGTTGATAGCATTTTATGTATTGTAAGAATATTAATTATGTATTAACCAAATTGCACTATTCATATCATTATAACAAACTCATAAGATATGAGTCTCACTTCAGCTATTGAAAACTATTGTGAAAGTTTTAAATTTCTTAGTTCAAAGTTTAATACAAAGTTTCAAACTTTACTTTCGAATATTTCTCTTCAGTTTTTTTGATTAAATTTAAGCTACAGATATATTTACAAATTATTGATAGTTGTATGTTTTGCATATTATTAATAAATTGAATTTTATTTCATATATTGGTATTCCTGAATTTTGTAGTCCATTGCGTTCAGTGAAACTTAATTAGTCACTTTAACATTAGTTCATGACTATCCGAACTTTAAAATTTGTAAATTTGACAAAACTTACTGAGACAGAATGTTTTCATGGCGAACTTCATCAGTGCCTTCTGCTTGGAGTTGTTATGTTAAGTGGTGACATTTTTAAAGGCAGGTTTTTGATAGTATCAAAGAGTATGTATACAAGAGTATTTCAACATAAATGGACCACATCTAAACACACTAAAAAATAAGAAATTTACAAACACACAAAAACACAAAGTACAAACATATTTAATGATCAAACCCAACACAAATCATACATACTCTTTGAAGCTATATTAAAAAAGTACCTAACTAAGTGAATACGTAATTGCTTACTTGCTGACGCGTTTCAAAACATTTGTTCCTTTTACGCAGCTAACCCTCTACTGGTGGCATCGGTTAGGTATAAAAAAAATTCATGAGTGTAGGATGGGGTTTCTTATATTGGTTGTGTGTCATGTAATGGAAAAGACTGTTGGCTTCAAAATGTGTGTGATCATTTAATATGTTCTCTTTATCTGTTGAGTAGTGTTTTTATATCTCGTATTTTTCTAAGGTTGTTAGTTTTTTACTTTGTTTTTAATGTGTGTAGAATATTTAAATTAGTATGTATATCCGTGTGTGTGTGTTGAGTGTTTTTTAGGTGTTTTGCGTAGCTGGATTTTGGGTTTGTTTGTTTTCTTTGGGTAATGTGTTCTTCGAAGCGTGTATAGAATGACCTGCTGGTTTGGCAGATGTAATAGTTGGGACAATCGTTACAAGTTAATTTGTAAATAGCTTATAGTTTGTATTTGTCAGTTTGTTTTTGAAAAGGTTGTATGTGCTGTCTTAAAGTGTTTGTTGTTTTGTAGGATATTTGGTCATAGAGTTTTTTTTTTAATGTGGAGGTTATTTTATGTGTGTTTTTGTTGTGGTACGTGAGGGATATGTATTTGTTTTTTTTGTGTGGTTTGTCTGCTTGGCCATTTGATGGTGTTCATGTTTAATTTTCCTGAGTATGTTGTCTAAGAGTTTGTGTTGGTAGCCGTTTTGTTGAGCGATGAATTTTATGGTATTAAGTTCTTCGTTGTAGTCTTTCTGTAGCATTGGTATATTGATTAGGTGGTGTAACATATGAATAAATGCTGCGTGTTTGTGTTGTTTGGGGTGATTAGATGTATTATGTATGAAAATATCGGTAATTATTGGTTTTCTGTATATTTTGAAATTTTTCTGGTGTTGTGTTTGGTGAAGGTAAGGTCTAGAAAATTTATTTTATTGTTTTCTTATGTGTATGATTATTGTTCTGTAGAATGTACTGTTGTTGGATATTATGTAGGAATATTTCTCCTAGGATCCCTGAGATGGGGGTACCCATTGGGAGGCCGTCTTTCTGTGTGTAGAATTTGTGTTGGTATGTGAAGTAGTTTTGTGATGTGATGAGTTTGGTGAGTGTGATGATTTCATGTGTCAGTTTATGTAGAGTGTTGTTTGGTGTGAGCATGTTTTGTAGTATTTGGAGTGTTTGTTCTATTGGCACATTAGTGTAAAGGTTTTTTATGTCAGATGAGGCAATGGTGGAGTTGTGTGGTATGTGGATGTCTTGAATTTTGTGTATGAGGTCTATGTTATTGTGTATGTATGTGTGATTGTTAATGTTTATGTTGTCCCTGATAAGTTTATTTACATATTTGGCTAGCTTATGTGATGGTGCGTGTGTGTGATTGATTAGTGGACGGATGGGTGTGTTTTCTTTGTGGATTTTGGGCAAAGCGTTTAATGGTGGAGCTTGGGGTTTTATTTGTTTGATTTATTTCTTTTGTTCTGTTTTCATGATTTTGGTGCATTTATTTAGAAGATTTTTAATTTCTGTTTGAAATTTAAGTGTGGGGTCAGATCGGAGTTCGGTTATTTTGTTTTCAGTTATAAAATTGTTTACGTTCTTGTCGATGTCTTGTTTGTGCATTATTACAATGGAATTACCTTTGTCTAATTTTAAGACAATTAGTATTATACTTGGTACATAAATAATTAATATAATATGACAAACGAACTTTGGAAAATTATATATGAAACACATGATTAAAACTATATGTTTACTATTCTTTATAAAAATTGAGTTATACTAATTAGAAAATGGTAACCTACAATATTTGAAAAGAAAAGTAGTATGCATACTAGAAAAAAGTATACCGACAGTTAAAGAAAACATGTTAATATGAATTTCAAGGTTACTCGAATTGCATTAATAATAGCTGTGATGGTTACGAATTTACTCCTTGTCAAAAAACTCAGAAGGTTTATGATCAGTGTGTTAAAGATAACATGAATTTGGAACATCCTAATGTTGGTTATTATTGTGAGGTTAAAATCCATGAAACATCCCGACCTAAACCTTCAAAACCTGAACTAGGAGTATACCCAGATGCAACACCAGCATTGACTGATGATTTTAAGACAGGAAAAGCGAAGTATGGAAAAAGATTTAATTTCTTGAATTAGACGAAGTTATAAGGTTAAAGATATTTCAATTTTGTAGCCTCTGATAAACAAATTAATATTAAAGTGAAGTTTATAGTCCTTTTAAAAAACACCATGTAACTAGTTAAATGTTACTGTAACTTAGCTATACCTGATATATTCTTTGAAAATAAATATTTTGTTTCAGAACCATATTATTGGAGGTAATTAAATTCCTTATGCGTAAACATGTTTATTAAACAAATAGCTTTATTGGAAAGTAAAAACTGTGTGTTGTTATATGCTAATATCTGTGCTTAGCAGTAATATCTGCTACTAACCCCTTTTTAGAATTCCAAATCCATAAAATCTGTATAAATTGTTTGTTTCATTGGGTTTTTATTAAATCATAAATTATATTAAAAATTTATTACTATAAATTTGCCATATATTTATTTAATCTGGTTACTGATCCAAATTCCAATAATAATTATTTTAATATCGAAATCTTGTTACTGTTCATGTCAAGCTAGTTGTAAATTACAAATTACACTTGTGCTTTTACTTGCGACCAGACATTTGTTAACTAAAAGTTGTTAATTGGTAACTTACACTTGGAGGAAACTTTTTCGTCTTACGACTTCTTCAGCCTCGTATTTTTGCCACTAGGAATGCTGCTGTTGTGCTTCCTCGGTACCATTTCTTTTTAAAGTTAGAAGTGATGTGATCGAAAAGTATGTGTGATATGTGCCTTGTTTATTCATTTAAGATGTCATTTATATGTGTGTTGCTATGTCTATACATTTCAAACTGTTCTAGTGTGTTTAATTTATGGCCTTTGTTACATGTATGGAGGATGCTCATGTTATTTTCCATACTTGTGCATGAGTATGATGTTTAGTGTCCATGAGGTGATTTGCGAAGGTGGATTCAATAGTAGTGTGCACTGCCCTTTTGTGTTCCTTATATCTTTCGGTGAAAGATCTGCCTGTTTGCAGTTGTGGCATTTTAGTTTGTATACTCCTGGGTTATTGTATGTGTTGGTCTTGTTATTAATGCTGTGTCTAATAGCCGTTTGCCTTTTATTTGTTGTTCTGTAAGCTACATTGTATCCTGCTTTTTTGAATTGGTGTGCTATCTTATTTGTGAGTTTGTTTATGTATGTGAGGGTGATGAATTTGTTTGTGTTCGTGTTTTTGTTGTAACTTTCCTTGTTGAGTATTTTTCTGTGTAGTTTGTCAATTAGATAATTGTCATATCCATTTTTGTGAGCTAAATATTTGCTTTCAACTTTTCAAAAAAAATGTTTTAACTTGCCTATAGTAGCACTTACTTTTTTTTTGTTGAGGACGGCCGTTTCGGGAGATGTGTCCCTTTGTCAACTCAGACCGTAACAGTTACGGTCTGAGTTGACAAAGGGACACATCTCCCGAAACGGCCGTCCTCAACAAAAAAAGGTAAGTGCTACTATAGGCAAGTTAAAACATTTTTTTAAAAAAGTTGTAAGTGATTACTAGTAGCTCACGCGAAGATGGAATCAACAAATGTAAATATTTGATTGTGTTTAGTTCCTCTGTGTAGCTAGTTGTGGACATGGGTATTTTATTTAGTCTATGTGGTCAATGTTTGAATGCTGTGTGTTTATGTTGTATTGGGTGGTACGATGAACTGTGTATCAGTGTGTCTGTCATGGTTGGCTTGCGGTATATGTTGAATTCATGTTTGTTTTGATTTTTTGTTATGGTGATGTCTAAGAAATTCATTGTTTTGTTGTTTTCAAATTCTGCAGTGAACTGGATATTTTAGTGTATTTTGTTTATATGTGTTTGGAGTTGTTTATTTGTACTAATATAAATACAAAGACAAATAATTATTTGTGCAACAGTTTACTATTAAAATGTACAGAAATATTGCAACTGCTTTAAAACACAAATCTTTATAAAGTGTTTGGTTTCTTACAAAACAGTGCTCCATTAAAATATAGTGATGAAGTATCTATATCTGGTTAGGGTAAAATTTCTTTAAAAAAATGGTTTAATTATACACAAGGTAGACATTTGAATGTGTTGACCAGTTGTATTGTTAAAACAGTCTCCTTAGTAATACAGGAACATTACCAAAATGAAGGCAACTTTATCTGTCTACATTAGGCTTATCTTAACAAACATAATGAGTGTTTTTATAACTAAATTATTCCTAACTTGATATTTTGTTGCTTTATTCAAATATAGTATAACAGTTTTCTGTGTTAGAATCAGAAATGTAAATGTAAAACGTTTTGTGAAACAAAATTGATTTTGTCTCATTTTAAAAAATATAATCCCATATATATATACTAAAAAGTTGTCATTTTTTAAATCAAAATATATTAGATTATTTCATAATATAAATTTATAAGAACTTACTTGAAATATCTTTCTTTATACATCTTTTTATATAAATATTATAATTTAAAATATAATAAATTTCTATAATTTTATATTTGAACAATTTTAAATAAATTTAAGTAAAGCCAAATCTCTTCTTGAAATTGTTTTTTTTAATTTAACAAATTTACTCAAAATTTTACTTTGAGAAGCAGAGTTAAGCATGACTGGATTGAAGTTTCTTGATGTAATCATCTTGAATTCACTGATTAAACTAATTTTAAACTACTTAACCAAGTGAATACGTAATTGCTTACTCAATTAAGTACTTGCTTACAACCAAGTAAACAATTACATATTCATTTAGTTAAGTAGTTTAAAATTAGTATGTCTGGATTGGTCATGCCTTTGAAGGAAGATGTCATCTTCAGTCGCCTGCTTTTGCCAGCAAATGGATGCTGATCCCGCCTGGAATGGTTCAGGAATGTTCCATATCCTTCTCCTGTGTTCTTGCGATGAGTCCCTTTTCTCCAGTGACTTGATAGTTCTATTCGGAATGGTTCTACTGCAGTTATTTTACTTTGAGAAATGTGTACTAACAGTTTTTGTTCTTGGCAAGGTTAGGGATTAACTCTGTAGCCCGCCAGGATGATACCAAAGAAAACTTAAAAAACAACACCTACTCCCGCAGTCCCTGTTCTCTGGCTCCTATATCTAATCTGACCGGTGTCTCAAATTCAACTAACTCCAATTTGCCATCTGTAACGTTTTTCCCACTCCTATCTCTATCTTCTTTGACTTTGATCTTTGCGATTAGTTTTTAAAATTTTAAAATGATTTGGCTTTACCGTAACACTTTGTTTTATAATTAATATTCCTTTAGTATTGCTACATTTTATTTGAATATTAAAAAATAAAAAAATTTTATATATTAAATTTTGGCTTTTAAGCCTTCAAACAGCATTTTTTGCCCGTTTGAGCACACACACACACGCACACATGCACACCAAACCACTTGGGATAAAAGAAAATTTCGTTTATAACTCTTTTTATTTCCTGGTTCCAGTGTGTTACAGCAAAAATTTGCAGCATGTAAATATGTTACATTTGTTATTAAATTGCTAACCTATAGGTCTATAGGTTAAATGTGTGTGTAAAGGTTGTGGTAATTGGCTATGACTGCTTTAAGCATGGAGCTTTGGGATATAGGTCCTTGCAAAAACCTGCAAAGAATAACATTGTTTGTGTTATAAAATACATTTGGCTTTGAGGGACCATTTAGTGTGAAAAGAAGTATTTAACACCAGTGTTAATACAGGACTTCCCAAAAATCCTGTTTAAAAAAGTGTATAAAAATTACGAAAATAATCACATACCTAAAATTATGTATTTAGATATAAAGCAGAGAAGAACACTACAGTAGGTTTTATTGGAAATGTTTACGTAATGTGTTACATGCTATATTTATTTGTGTGTAATATTTAAGAAACGAATTTAATATAGATGTCTTGCTTTTGTATAATGAGGCTTTTTAACAAGAAATGTGTAATTAAAAAATCTAAAGTAAAACATTTAATACCAACATCCTAGATAAAATCTTATTATAAACAGAAAAACGTTTATCTTCAAAAGCACTATAAGATACTAACCAGAAAAGTGAACCTCGCATAGTGTAATACAAAGTTATAGATGGAAACAATTAATGTTGTTATTGCATTTGCAGACTATTGGTGACTCAAGCAGAGAATGATTTTAAAAAAGTCACCTCGGAGCGCCCCGGAAAATCCCAGGAGACTCCCAGAGCCTCCCCGCACCGTAAACTGCAAGAAGGTGAGTTGATGGGTTGGTTATGTTAGGTGTAATGTATGAGAATAGTTGTGAGGATGAAAATAATAAGATGAAACAAGCAAAGTGAAAATAATCTAAAAAAGCTGCTACAAAGTCTGGCAAAAATTAAATCCATTTACGTCAGGTTTATGCTATTATTAAACATATAATATTTTGGATACACACCTCGATAAAATTACCTATTTTACTAGCTACAAACCTAAACTCCAGGAACAATGAATCTTTCCATGGAAACAATAATGCAACCTTAACGCGTGATACCAGGCAACCACATTTCAGTCATTGTTAATATCTTTACATGAAAATACTGTTATATTTTTACTATAAATAATTTTATATTATTTTCCCCATTTCTCGACTATATTTTTTGATTGATTATATAGATGTGTTTTATTTGTTTAGTTTTCAAAATATTTGATATCCTATAATCCTCAAATATATACAAGTATAGTTTGTTGTATGGGTTTTATTTAATGACCTATATAAACAATAATTGAACATAATCGTTGATACTTTGCAATTAGTACTCGCAGAAATCGTTCAATACACCAAAGAATATACACAAAGATAGCAACAGAGTATCAGACACAAACAAAACTCTCGTCGAAAAATAACACATTTACACTCACCAACAGTTTCATCTACGCACAATATGCACCATAAACATCGAATTTAATATAAACGAGTTAGGACGTAAATGACTTGAATAAGGCTCTCGCCCCAAAAATACAACTACAAACAAAAGGTTGGACACACAAAACAGCAATACAAAGCACGGAATCCATTCCCCATCATAAACACACTAAACACTAAACCAAGCACATTTAATAAACACACAACCCTTCCATCATACAAATAGCGACCAACCTCGATATTTTAAAACAGAAAAGGCAGATCTATAGTAATAATGCGCCAACAAGACGTTGACAATAAAATAAATAAATTCACGACAGAAAACAACAAACATAGCGGAATTCCATTTAGTCCCTACACACAAAAATCAAACGGAAATTAAAAATCACCTAAGCATATGCACCGAAATCATGAAACCAGAACGAAAGAAACATTACAAACAAAACACACATTCCACAATAATAAACCACACGCAGGCACCTTCAGTCAGGGCCGGATTTAGGATCTGTGTCCCCCTAGACTCAGCTTGTGGTGCGAGCCCTTCCGGGGAGGGGGGGGGAGGGGGTTTCTGGCAATATAGAATATCCCCATCCAACTGATTTATTTAGAAACCTTTAATTCAAAATACGTACAACCATATTAAATTTATCTTTGATACCAATAACCATGTGAATGGTTAATAAATAGACGTCAATTAAGTTTAATTATGAAAAAAAATTTAATTTTTCTAAAACCATTCAGTGATAGTTGACAGTGTAACATTTAATGACATTATAATAACAACTACATAAAATGTATATATATAGAATTTAAACTTTCGTGTTATGAATAAATGTTGGATAGATAGGGGTATTTCCCATGTGATAATACAGATCCATACTAATAAAGCAATTTAATTGAAATTTTAAAATATTAACTAATTATGACATCAAGTTATTCACCACTTTAAATACATGATAAAACACGTTGCACAAAACTAAAACACTTTCAAGGCAAAAATTTTGAAATAATTTGCATATTATTTTGAAATCTTTATTGGTTAATTAGTTGATCAAATTAATACTAATGTAGAAAAGAAATAGTATTGAAAATGTAAGAACAACTGTAAATGTCTACCTTTCTGAATCCTTGGCACACATCCTTGCATGCTAGTGATTTGTGTCTATTCATTAATCACACGATATTAAACCTGAATTTAAATAAAAACGTTTACATTTTTAATTAAAATAAAATTAATTAACTACAATTCTGAAATAAATAAAAATAACTAATCCATATTAAATGATTTAATCATTCCTTCGCCCGCTGGCGAGAGGAAGGTCTTGTCTTGGCTGCAATCTGAGAGAGAGAGAGAGAAAAAACTTAAGTACAACCGAGTACCAAGTAGAATTATCACGCACCTTTATAAATCCTATAGGAAATGTCCTTTTCAATACAGCGTCAAATACAAATGCATTAGTTTGTTTCAAAATAATTTTACATGCTTGATTTAATTATGATAACAAAATTTTCTTTTTTTCTTTTGGTCACATTTAATTTATATATTAAATATATATATATATATATATATATATATATATATATATATATATATATATATATATATATATATATATATATATATAACCTAACTACAATACCGACCGTGTTGGACTGCATTAATAATATGTATTTTATTTTATTATGATAAAATAATGTTACACATTAGTAGCTACTGTACTTAGAAATACTACAATTAATTAGCTACTACTGATTGGTTTTCTCCTTAATTTTAAATGAATAAAGGTACTAATACATCATCATAATTAACCTGCTTCAAGATATCATTTTCGATACTTAGCAAAGATAAAATGTTCAGTCGATCTTCTGTCATACATGTTCTGAGTCTGTTCTTTATTAATTTTAATTTGGAGAGTCACGATACTGCTCAGAAAAGGTCTTAAACTGCACCAGTTCATTTTCAAGATCATATTCAAGATCGTTGTTATATATGCCCACTAGTTTCTTACTCGCTACCTACATTTCTTCCACAGAAAGTTCATGCAATTTGCTGAGAAACCCGAAACGTGCATCAACTTCTTGGTAAGCTTGCAGCCTCTTGTGTAATGCTCATTCTAACTCGTCAATGACAGGAATAAAACTTCTTATTCTAAACCTATTTGAAGGTGTCAAATCTACCTCTGGGGCTTGGGCACTGTCTACGGTAGCTAAACGTACATTTGTTTTGCGCTTGCGCTTTTCCTCATATTTGTCACCATCAACTTCACCATTATCTAAGTCTGAGGCTCTCTCTTCGTATTCCTCATAACTATCTCACTTACTTTCTATCAAGCTTTTAAGGTATAAGAATAACGATGCAACTGTGTTTATGTCCAGCCTTGGGTTTTGAAGAGTTTCGCTTCTTTTGTTTACTTGACCCAAGATATCATTCCAAAAATACAGTGTAAAGTCTTGTTTCCAATTTTTCCATTTTTTTGAACAAGCCCAGAGCTTATACTCTGGCTTTACCTGGCTCTTCCTGGTCGCCTGAGATACCAAAAAGTGTGTTGTGTATCTCTCTGTAGCCATTCAAAAGAGCTTTGGTGGCATCAGCTCTGCATGACCACCGTGTTGTCGTCGTTCTTTTTGGCACAAGTATGGGCTCTCACTCGCAGTTTTTGCTTTTTGTAAGCAGTCTGTCAAAGTCCTATAACGACTGGTTGAAGAAGTGAAAAATACAAACAGCTCCTCCAAGAAATCAAAAAAGCAGACAGCACTGAGGCAGCAGCCAGCTGCAGCTTGCACAGCTAGATTCAGCGAGTGTCCTGCACATGGTACCCACAAAGCCAGGTCGTTTTCTTGCCGTACTAAAGCTTGCAGGCCGTTGTATTTTCCACTCGTCGAACTAGCATTATCATAGGATTGACCACAACAGTTCTTGATGTCTAAACCATTCTCTTCCAAGAACGTGAAGAAGCTTTGAAACATGTCTTTAGCTTTATCGGCATTTACTGACTCTTCACGACCGACTCGCTGCAGACCAGCTATTTGAAATTTTAATATTTTTTTGTGGAGCGGGCCCCCATTTGATAC
The DNA here is from genome assembly GCA_036971475.1 of Prosapia bicincta. Classification (NCBI taxonomy): domain Eukaryota; kingdom Metazoa; phylum Arthropoda; class Insecta; order Hemiptera; family Cercopidae; genus Prosapia; species Prosapia bicincta. The sequence continues at coordinate 14,480,770 of JBAIZL010000010.1, read as the reverse complement.
GGGCCAATAGGCGCGCGCCTATTTGCCTGTTCCTAAATCCGGCAGTGCCTTCATGTAAGCTAGCCAAATACACACACAAACGTTAATAACCACAGATCCATACACAACGTCATTGGCCTAACCCACAAAATTAAAGCCATCTATATACCCCACAACTCCACAGTATCGTCATTCGACATAAAAAATGTAAACACCATCGTACCCAATAAACAATCACTTCAAACACTAGAAAACCTGCTCACAACAAAACAAACTATACAAAAACTCACCCAAGAAATCATCACACTCACTAAACTCATAACACAAATTCTACACCCAAACATTGATGAAGGTGACATTGTCGTCGAAATTAGTTTGTTTGTTTTAATAAACTAGTGTGTAGTAAGATTTAGAGGTACAATATTAGTTACATTAAATAAAACTGAGCAAGGAAATCTTTTGTTCTGAGGATTATTGTCTTTCTTGACAATGTGGACTGGAGAAGCAAATGTTTCCATACATTTGAAATATAAATAATAACCACTTTAACAATAGTTTATGACTATCTGAACTTTAATTTTGTAAGTTTGGTTAAATTTATTGAGACAGAATGTTTTTGATCACTATGTGGCGATCTTCATCAGTGTCTTCTGCTTGGAGATGTCAAGTCAAGCGGTGGCGGTTTTAAAGACAGGTTTTCGATAGTATCAAAGAGTATGTGTCATTTGTATTGTGTTTGTTCATTTAATAAGTTTGTACTTTGTGTTTTTTGAGTGTCTGAAAAATTTCATATTGTTCTAGTGTGTTGAGATGTGGCCTTTTTTTTTGTTAATGTGTAGGATTTCTAGGATATGGTAAATGTCTGTGTATTTGTGTCCTGTTTTTTTATGTGATTGTAAGGTGCTGAGTGGTGTTCTGTTTGTGTTCCTCGGCTATTTTCCAAAATAGTTACTTTATTGCTTCAACAGCCTAAAAAATTATTTTAAATAAGAAAATTATGTAATATTAAAAATACTAAACAGGATAGATACAAATAAGAATAAATTTTTTAAACTGTTCAACAACACACAGTTTGAAATGATCTGAAAATGATAAAATACTATTTTGGTTCTAATAAAGAACACTGAAATATTTTGTAACTAAAACTAAAAGTGTGAGGCTGTTTTAGTTTGTATAAATTGCTTCTTATTTGAATATCAAGTTTTGGTTGTTTTCCAGGTAAGAAAAATCATTGGGCAAACTTAATCAATACCATTATACAAACTATAACTTGATATAAAATTTGTATTTGATACTATAATTTATAGAAAACATTGTTCATTACAACAAATGCACAGATATTCTAAATTAAAACAACATATTTACAATATTACATGAGCTGCATTTTTGTTAATAACAATTATTTTATTAGTACTATATATATACGTGATGTATATTCATTGTTAACCTGTTTGTTTGTTTTAGAGGGTGTGAAGTTAGGCGCCTCCCTGTGGTGCACCCTGGGTAACGCTAAACGTTCAACAACCTGTTTTCTATCAATACATATGAAGGTAATTATACTATATTTAAAATATGTCTTGACTATAATATTTTTATATCTTTGCTATTTCACACACACACACAATTGTTTAATAAATAAATAAATTCCTGTTTTTACTTACTGTCCTTACTTCCTTTTCATCAAGACCACTGCCATCTAATAAACCACCAGCATTAGCAACCAGAACCACCAACACCTAAATCATCACCACCAATTGCAAACTAAGTCTTTCAACCAGGTGAATTTATTTTTCCATTTCAAGTTTTTAAAAGTACATATTAGTCTCACAAGAAACAAGATTAGTTTAATTTACAGATTCGGCTAATATAATGTAGAATATTAAAAACATTTTATCTCAACTGTAGAATATTATCTGTATTTTAGCTCTATTTTCCCTAGAATTGTTATTATGCTGTTAGCAGGCAGGTTTCGAAAGGTTTTCAATAATCAATTGATTTATTATGTTTTTTCCAAATAAATTATAAATATGTAGAGTCATGGTTAAATATAGAGTCAAAGATATTTATTTTAATATTGCAACATTTCTGGTTTCAATATTAAAAAGTGGGTTTATTTTAAACTAGGGCTGAATACTTATAAATATAATATTGGTAATAATAATTCTGGGTATTTAACTACTAATAATTGCAAGAATATTAATTTTTTTATTTTTACCTTATATAAAAAGTATTTAGAAGAAAATTGCTAATAATATAAGAAGATTAAACATTAAAACAGTTCCTGTACTTTGTCTAATCACATTCGTTCCGTCATTATCTCCACAGATAGTTAACATATTACCACGTTAAATTTATAACTATTCTTTATGTAGAAAAAATATATTGTGTGAGAGTATTTTATGTATTGTAAGAATATTAATTATGTGTTAACTAAATTACACTATTCATATCATTATGATAAACTCATAAGATATGATTCTCACTTTAGCTATTGTTGGTAACTATTCTGAAAGTTTTAGGTGTCTTAGATCAAAGTTTGATACAAAGTTTTAAACACTTACACTTTTAAATGTTTTAAACTTGCCTGTAGTAGCACTTATTTTGCTTGTTGAGGACGGTCGTTTCGGGAGATGTGTCACTTTGTCAACACAGACCGTAACTTTGAGGTAAAAATTATTAATAAATTGAATTTTATTTCATATATTGGTATTCTTGATTTTTATAGTCCATTACGTTCGGTGAAACTTTATTAATCACTTTAATATTAGTTCATGTCTATCGGAACTTAAAATTTTGTAAATTTGAAAACACTTACTGAGACAGAACGTTTTCATGGCGAACTTCATCAGTGCCTTCTGCTTGGAGTTGTTATGTTAAGTGGTGACGGTTTTAAAGGCAGGTTTTCGATAGTATCAAAGAGTATGTGTGATTTGTATTGTGTTTGTTCGTTTAATAAGTTTGTACTTTGTGTTTTTGAGTGTCTGAAAAATTTCATATTGTTCTAGTGTGTTGAGATGTGGCCTTTTTTTTGTTAATGTGTAGGATTTCTAGGATATGGTAAATGTCTGTGTATTTGTGTCCTGTTTCTTTTATGTGATTGTAAGGTGCTGAGTGGTGTTCTGTTTGTGTTCCTCGGCTATTTTCCAAAATAGTTACTTTATTGCTTCAACAGCCTAAAAAATTATTTTAAATAAGAAAATTATGTAATATTAAAAATACTAAACAGGATAGATGCAAATAAGAATAAATTTTTTAAACTGTTCAACAACACACTTTTATTTTGAAATGATCTGAAAATGATAAAATACTATTTTGGTTCTAGTAAAAAACACTGAAATATTTTGTAACTAAAACTAAAAGTGTGAGGCTGTTTTAGTTTGTATAAATTGCTTCTTATTTGAATATCAGGTTTTGGTTGTTTTCCAGGTAAGAAAAATCATTGGACAAACTTAATCAATACCATTATAAAAATTATAACTTGATATAAAATTTGTATTTGTTACTATAATTTTTAGAAAACATTGTTCATTACAACAAATGCACAGATATTCTAAATTAAAACCACTTAATATTTACAATATTACATGAACTGCATTTTTGTTAATAACAATTATTTTAATAGTATAAATACATGATATAAATTCATTGTTAACCTGTTTGTTTGTGTTAGGGGGTGTGAAGTTGGGTGCCTCCCCATGGTGCACCCTGGGTAACGCTAAACGTTCAACAACCTGTTTTCTATCAATACATATGAAGGTAATTATACTATATTTAAAATATGTCTTGACTATAATATTTTTATATCTTTGCTATTTCACACACACACAATTGTTTAATAAATAAATAAATTCCTGTTTTTAGATACTTACTTCCTTTACATCAAGACCGCTGCCATCTAATAAACCACCAGCATTAGCGACCAGAACCACCAACACCTAAATCATCACCACCAATTGCAAACTAAGTCTTTCAACCAGGTGAATTTATTTTTCCTTTTCAAGTTTTTTTAAAATTACATATTAGTCTCGCAAGAAACAAGATTAGTTTAATTTACAGATTCGGCTAATATAATGTAGAATATTAAAAACATTTTAGCTCAATTGTAGAATATTATCTGTAATTTAGCTTTATTTTCCCTAGAATTGTTATTATGCTGTTAGCAGGAAGGTTTCGAAAGGTTTTCAATAATCAGTTGATTTATTATATGTTTTTTTTCAAATAAATGATAGACATGTAGAGTTATGGCTAAATAAAGAGTCAAAGATATTTATTTTAATTTTGCAACATTTCAGATTTCAATATTAAAAAGTTGGTTTATTTTAAACTAGGGCTGAATACTTATAAATATAATATTGGTAATAATAATTCTGGGCATTTGACTACTAATAATTGCACGGACATTAATTTTTTTATTTTTACCTTATATAAAAAGTATTTAGAAGAAAATTGCTAATAATATAAGAAGATTAAACATTAAAACAGTTCTTTGTCTAATCACATTCGTTCTGTCACTATCTCCACAGATAGTTAACATATTACCACGTTAAATTTATAACTATTCTTTATATAGAAAAAATATATTGTGTGAGAGTATTTTATGTATTGTAAGAATATTAATTATGTATTAACTAAATTGCACTATTAATATCATTATAACAAACTCATAAGATATGAGTCTCACTTTAGCTATTCTTGTTAACTATTGTGAAAGTTTTAAATGTCTTAGTTCAAAGTTTGATACAAAGTTTTAAACTTTACTTTCTAATATTTCTATTTAGTTTTTTTGATATAATTTAAGCTACAGATATATTTACAAATTATTGATAGTTGTATGTTTTGCATATTATTAATAAATTGAATTTTATTTCATTGGTATTCCAATTCCTGAATTTTGTAGTCCATTACGTTCGGTGAAACTTAATTAGTCACTTTAACATTAGTTCATGACTATCCGAACTTTAAAATTTTTAAATTTGACAAAACTTACTGAGACAGAACGTTTTCATGGCGGACTTCATCAGTGCCTTCTACTTGGAGTTATGTTAAGTGGTGACATTTTTAAAGGCAGGTTTTTGATAGTATCAAAGAGAATGTGTACAAGAGTATTTCAACATAAATGGACCACATCTAAACACACTAAAAAATAAGAAATTTACAAACACACAAAAACACAAAGTACAAACATATTTAATGATCAAACCCAACAAAATCATGCATACTCTTTGAAGCTATATTAAAAAAGTACCTAACTAAGTGAATACGTAATTGCTTACTTGCTGACGCGTTTCAAAACATTTGTTCCTTTTACGCAGCTAACCCTCTACTGGTGGCATCGGTTAGGTATAAAAAATGGATTCATGAGTGTAGGATGGGGTGGCTTATTTTGGTTGTGTGTCATGTAATGGAAAAGACTGTTGGCTTCAAAATGTGTGTGATCATTTAATATGTTCTCTTTATCTGTTGAGTAGTGTTTTTATATCTCGTATTTTTCTAAGGCTGTTAGTTTTTTACTTTGTTTTTAAAGTGTGTAGAATATTCAAATTAGTATGTATATCCGTGTGTGTGTTGAGTGTTTCTTAGGTGTTTTGCGTAGCTGGATTTTGGGTTTGTTTGTTTTCTTTGGGTAATGTGTTCTTCGAAGCGTGTATAGAATGACCTGCTGGTTTGGCAGATGTAATAGTTGGGACAATCGTTACAAATTAATTTGTAAATAGATTATAGTTTGTATTTGTCAGTTTGTTTTTTAAAAGGTTGTATGTGCTGTCTTAAAGTGTTTGTTGTTTTGTAGGATATTTGGTCATAGAGTTTATTTTTAATGTGGAGGTTATTTTATGTGTGTTTTTGTTGTGGTACGTGAGGGATATGTATTTGTTCTTTTTGTGTGGTTTGTCTGCTTGGCCATTTGATGGTGTTCATGTTTAATTTTCCTGAGTATGTTGTCTATGAGTTTGTGTTGGTAGCCGTTTTGTTGAGCGATGAATTTTATGGTATTAAGTTCTTCGTTGTAGTCTTTCTGTAGCATTGGTATATTGATTAGGTGGTGTAACATATGAATAAATGCTGCGTATTTGTGTTGTTTGGGGTGATTAGATGTATTATGTATGACATTATCGATAATTATTGGTTTTCTGTATATTTTGAAAATTTTCTGGTGTTGTGTTTGGTGAAGGTAAGGTCTAGAAAATTTATTTTATTGTTTTCTTATGTGTGTGATTATTGTTCTGTAGAATGTACTGTTGTTGGATATTATGTAGGAATATTTCGCCTAGGATCCCTGAGATAGGGGTACCCATTGGGAGGCCGTCTTTCTGTGTGTAGAATTTGTGTTGGTATGTGAAGTAGTTTTGTGATGTGATGAGTTTGGTGAGTGTGATGATTTCATGTGTCAGTTTATGTAGAGTGTTGTTTGGTGTGAGCATGTTTTGTAGTATTTGGAGTGTTTGTTCTATTTGCACATTAGTGTAAAGGTTTTTTATGTCAGATGAGACAATGGTGGAGTTGTGTGGTATGTGGATGTCTTGAATTTTGTGTATGAGGTCTATGTTATTGTGTATGGATGTGTGATTGTGAATGTTTATGTTGTCCCTGATAAGTTTATTTACATATTTGGCTAGCTTATGTGATGGTGCGTGTGTGTGATTGATTAGTGGACGGATGGGTGTGTTTTCTTTGTGGATTTTGGGCAAAGCGTTTAATGGTGGAGCTTGGGGTTTTATTTGTTTGATTTATATCTTTTGTTCTGTTTTCATGATTTTGGTGCATTTATTTAGAAGATTTTTAATTTCTGTTTGAAATTTAAGTGTGGGGTCAGATCGGAGTTCGGTTATTTTGTTTTCAGTTATAAAATTGTTTACGTTCTTGTCGATGTCTTGTTTGTGCATTATTACAATGGAATTACCTTTGTCTAATTTTAAGACAATTAGTATTATACTTGGTACATAAATAATTAATATAATATGACAAACGAACTTTGGAAAATTATATATGAAACACATGATTAAAACTATATGTTTACTATTCTTTATAAAAATTGAGTTATACTAATTAGAAAATGGTAACCTACAATATTTGAAAAGAAAAGTAGTATGCATACTAGAAAAAAGTATACCGACAGTTAAAGAAAACATGTTATTATGAATTTCAAGGTTACTCGAATTGCATTAATAATAGCTGTGATGGTTACGAATTTACTCCTTGTCAAAAAACTCAGAAGGTTTATGATCATTGTGTTAAAGATAACATGAATTTGGAACATCCTAATGTTGGTTATTATTGTGAGGTTAAAATCCATGAAACATCCCGACCTAAACCTTCAAAACCTGAACTAGAAGTATACCCAGATGCAACACCAGCATTGACTGATGATTTTAAGACAGGAAAAGCGAAGTATGGAAAAAGATTTAATTTCTTGAATTAGACGAAGTTATAAGGTTAAAGATATTTCAATTTTGTAGCCTCTGATAAACAAATTAATATTAAAGTGAAGTTTATAGTCCTTTTAAAAAACACCATGTAACTAGTTAAATGTTACTGTAACTTAGCTATACCTGATATATTCTTTGAAAATAAATATTTTGTTTCAGAACCATATTATTGGAGGTAATTAAATTCCTTATGCGTAAACATGTTTATTAAACAAATAGCTTTATTGGAAAGTAAAAACTGTGTGTTGTTATATGCTAATATCTGTGCTTAGCAGTAATATCTGCTACTAACCCCTTTTTAGAATTCCAAATCCATAAAATCTGTATAAATTGTTTGTTTCATTGGGTTTTTATTAAATCATAAATTATATTAAAAATTTATTACTATAAATTTGCCATACATTTATTTAATCTGGTTACTGATCCAAATTCCAATAATAATTATTTTAATATCGAAATCTTGTTACTGTTCATGACAAGCTAGTTGTAAATTACAAATTACACTTTTGCTTTTACTTGCGACCAGACATTTGTTAACTAAAAGTTGTTAATTGGTAACTTACACTTGGAGGAAACTTTTTCGTCTTACGACTTCTTCAGCCTCGTATTTTTGCCACTAGGAATGCTGCTGTTGTGCTTCCTCGGTACCATTTCTTTTTAAAGTTAGAAGTGATGTGATCAAAAAGTATGTGTGATATGTGCCTTGTTTATTCATTTAAGATGTCATTTATATGTGTGTTGCTATGTCTATACATTTCAAACTGTTCTAGTGTGTTTAATTTATGGCCTTTGTTACATGTATGAAGGATGCTCATGTTATTTTCCATACTTGTGCATGAGTATGATGTTTAGTGTCCATGAGGTGATTTGCGAAGGTGGATTCAATAGTAGTGTGCAGTGCCCTTTTGTGTTCCTTATATCTTTCGGCGAAAGATCTGCCTGTTTGTCCAATATAGAACTTATTACAGTTGTTGCATTTTAGTTTGTATACTCCTGGGTTATTGTATGTGTTGGTTTTGTTATTAATGCTGTGTCTAATAGCCTTTTGCCTTTTATTTGTTGTTCTGTAAGCTACATTGTATCCTGCCTTTTTGAATTGGTGTGCTATCTTATTTGTGAGTTTGTTTATGTATGTGAGGGTGATGAATTTGTTTATGTTCGTGTTTTTGTTGTAACTTTCCTTGTTGAGTATTTTTCTGTGTAGTTTGTCAATTAGATAATTGTCATATCCATTTTTGTGAGCTAAATATTTGATTGTGTTTAGTTCCTCTGTGTAGTTAGTTGTGGACATGGGTATTTTATTTAGTCTATGTGGTCAATGTTTGAATGCTGCGTGTTTATGTTGTATTGGGTGGTTCGATGAACTGTGTATCAGTGTGTCTGTCATGGTTGGCTTGCGGTATATGTTGAATTCATGTTTGTTTTGATTTTTTGTTATGGTGATGTCTAAAAAATTCATTGTTTTGTTGTTTTCAAATTCTGTAGTGAACTGGATATTTTTGTGTATTTTGTTTATATATGTTTGGAGTTGTTTATTTGTACTAATATAAATACAAATACAAATAATTATTTGTGCAACAGTTTACTATTAAAATGTACAGAAATATTGCAACTGCTTTAAAACACAAATCTTTATAAAGTGTTTGGTTTCTTACAAAACAGTGCTCCATTAAAATATAGTGATGAAGTATCTATATCTGGTTAGGGTAAAATTTCTTTAAAAAAATGGTTTAATTATACACAAGGTAGACAGTTGAACGTGTTGACCAGTTGTATTGTTAAAACAGTCTCCTTAGTAATACAGGAACATTACCAAAATGAAGGCAACTTTATCTGTCTACATTAGGCATATCTTAACAAACATAATGAGTGTTTTTATAACTAAATTATTCCTAACTTGATATTTTGTTGCTTTATTCAAATGTAGTATAACAGTTTTCTGTGTTAGAATCAGAAATGTAAATGTAAAACGTTTTGTGAAACAAAATTGATTTTGTCTCATTTTAAAAAATATAATCCCATATATATATACTAAAAAGTTGTCATTTTTTAAATCAAAATATATTAGATTATTTCATAATATAAATTTATAAGAACTTACTTGAAATATCTTTCTTTATACATCTTTTTATATAAATATTATAATTTAAAATATAATAAATTTCTATAATTTTATATTTGAACAATTTTAAATAAATTTAAGTAAAGCCAAATCTCTTCTTGAAATTGTTTTTTTTTTTAATTTAACAAATTTACTCAAAATCTTACTTTGAGAAGCAGAGTTAAGCATGACTGGATTGAAGTTTCTTGATGTAATCACCTTGAATTCACTGATTAAACTAATTTTAAACTACTTAACCAAGTGAATACGTAATTGCTTACTCAATTAAGTACTTGCTTACAACCAAGTAAACAATTATGTATTCATTTAGTTAAGTAGTTTAAAAGTAGCATGACTGGATTGGTCTTGCCATTGAAGGAAGACATCATCTTCAATCGCCTGCGTTTGCTAGCAAATGGATGCTGATCCCGTCTGGAATGGTTCAGGAATGTTCCATCTCCTCTCCTGTGTTTTTGCAATGAGTCCCTTTTATCCAGTAAATTGACTGCATAATGCAATCTCTTCTTTGAAGGAAACCGTCATCTTCAGTCACCTGCTTTTGCCAGCAAATGGATGCTGATCCCGCCTGGAATGGTTCAGGAATGTTCCATATCCTTCTCCTGTGTTCTTGCGATGAGTCCCTTTTCTCCAGTGACTTGATAGTTCCATTCGGAATGGTTCTACTGTGGTTATTTTACTTTGAGAAATGTGTACTAACAGTTTTTGTTCTTGGCAAGGTTAGGGATTAACTCTGTAGCCCGCCAGGATGATACCAAAGAAAACTTAAAAAACAACACCTACTCCCGCAGTCCCTGTTCTCTGGCTCCTATATCTAATCTGACCGGTGTCTCAAATTCAACTAACTCCAATTTGCCATTTGTAACGTTTTTCCCACTCCTATCTCTATCTTCTTTGACTTTGATCTTTGCGATTAGTTTTTAAAATTTTAAAATGATTTGGCTTTACCGTAACACTTTGTTTTATAATTAATATTCCTTTAGTATTGCTACATTTTATTTAATTATTAAAAAAAAAAAAAAATTTATATATTAAATTTTGGCTTTTAAGCCTTCAAACAGCATTTTTTGCCCGTTTGAGCACACACACACACGCACACATGCACACCAAACCACTTGGGATATAAGAAAATTTCGTTTATAACTTTTTTTATTTCCTGGTTCCAGTGTGTTACAGCAAAAATTTGCAGCATGTAAATATGTTACATTTGTTATTAAATTGCTAACCTATAGGTCTATAGGTTAAATGTGTGTGTAAAGGTTGTGGTAATTGGCTATGACTGCTTTAAGCATGGAGCTTTGGGAAATAGGTCCTTGCAAAAACCTGCAAAGAATAACATTGTTTGTGTTATAAAATACATTTGGCTTTGAGGGACCATTTAGTGTGAAAAGAAGTATTTAACACCAGTGTTAATATAGGCCTTCCCAAAAATCCTGTTTAAAAAAGTGTATAAAAATTACGAAAATAATCACATACCTAAAATTATGTATTTAGATATAAAGCAGAGAAGAACACTACAGTAGGTTTTATTGGAAATGTTTACGTAATGTGTTACATGCTATATTTATTTGTGTGTAATATTTAAGAAACGAATTTAATATAGATGTCTTGCTTTTGTATAACGAGGCTTTTTAACAAGAAATGTGTAATTAAAAAATCTAAAGTAAAACATTTAATACCAACATCCTAGATAAAATCTTATTAAAAACAGAAAAACGTTTATCTACAAAAGCACTATAAGATACTAACCAGAAAAGTGAACCTCGCATAGTGTAATACAAAGTTATAGATGGAAACAATTAATGTTGTTATTGCATTTGCAGACTATTGGTGAGTCAAGCAGAGAATGATTTTAAAAAAGTCACCTCGGAGCGCCACGGAAAATCCTAGGAGACCCCCAGAGCGTCCCCGCACCGTAAACTGCAAGAAGGTGAGTTGATGGGTTGGTTATGTTTGCTGTAATGTATGAGAATAGTTGTGAGGATGAAAATAATAAGATGAAACAAGCAAAGTGAAAATAATCTAAAAAAGCTGCTACAAAGTCTGGCAAAAATTAAATCCATTTACGTCAGGTTTATGCTATTATTAAACATATAATATTTTGGATACACACCTCGATAAAATTACCTATTTTACTAGCTACAAACCTAAACTCCAGGAACAATGAATCTTTCCATGGAAACAATAATGCAACCTTAACACGTGATACTAGGCAACCACATTTCAGTCATTGTTAATATCTTTACACGAAAATACTGTTATATTTTTACAATAAATAATTTTATATTATTTTCCCCATTTCTCGACTATATTTTTTGATTGATTATATAGATGTGTTTTATTTGTTTAGTTTTCAAAATATTTGATATCCTATAATCCTCAAATATATACAAGTATAGTTTGTTGTATGGGTTTTATTTAATGACCTATATAAACAATAATTGAACATAATCGTTGATACTTTGCAATTAGTACTCGCAGAAATCGTTCAATACACCAAAGAATATACACAAAGATAGCAACAGAGTATCAGACACAAAATAAACTCTCGTCGAAAAATAACACATTTACACCCACCAACAGTTTCATCTACGCACAATATGCACCATAAACATCGAATTTAATATAAACGAGTTAGGACTTAAATGACTTGAATAAGGCTCTCGCCCCAAAAATACAACTACAAACAAAAGGTTGGACACACAAAACAGCAATACAAAGCACGGAATCCATTCCCCATCATAAACACACTAAACACTAAACCAAGCACATTTAATAAACACACAACCCTTCCATCATACAAATAGCAACCAACCTCGATATTTTAAAACAGAAAAGGCAGATCTATAGTAATAATGCACTAACAAGACGTTGACAATAAAATAAATAAATTCACGACAGAAAACAACATAACGGAATTCCATTTAGTCCCTACACATAAAAATCAAACGGAAATTAAAAATCACCTAAGCATATGCACCGAAACCATGAAACCAGAACGAAAGAAACATTACAAACAAAACACACATTCCACAATAATAAACCACACGCAGGCACCTTCAGTCAGGGCCGGATTTAGGATCTGTGTCCCCCTAGACTCAGCTTGTGGTGCGAGCCCTTCCGAGGAGGGGGAGGGGGTTTCTGGCAATATAGAATATCCCCATCCAACTGATTTATTTAGAAACCTTTAATTCAAAATACGTACAACCATATTAAATTTATCTTTGTTACCAATTACCATGTGAATGGTTAATAAATAGACGTCAATTAAGTTTAATTATGAAAAAAACAAAATTTAATTTTTCTAAAACCATTCAGTGATAGTTGACAGTGTAACATTTAATGACATTATAATAACAACTACATAAAATGTATATATATAGAATTTAAACTTTTATGTTATGAATAAATGTTGGATAGATAGGGGTATTTCCCATGTGATAATACAGATCCATACTAATAAAGCAATTTAATTGAAATTTTAAAATATTAACTAATTATGACATCAAGTTATTCACCACTTTAAATACATGATAAAACACGTTGCACAAAACTAAAACACTTTCAAGACAAAAATTTTGAAATAATTTGCATATTATTTTCAAATCTTTATTGGTTAATTAGTTGATCAAATTATTATTAATGTAGAAAAGAAATAGTATTGAAAATGTAAGAACAACTGTAAATGTCTACCTTTCTGAATCCTTGGCACACATCCTTGCATGCTAGTGATTTGTGTTTATTCATTAATCACACGATATTAAAACTGAATTTAAATAAAAACGTTAACATTTTTAATTAAAATAAAATTAATTAACTACAATTCTGAAATAAATAAAAATAACTAATCCATATTAAATGATTTAATCATTCCTTCGCCCGCTGGGTTATATATATATATATATAACCTAATTACAATACCGACCGTGTTGGACTGCATTAATAATATGTATTTTATTTTATTATGATAAAATAATGTTACACATTAGTAGCTACTGTACTTAGAAATACTACAATTAATTAGCTACTACTGATTGGTTTTCTCCTTAATTTTAAATGAATAAAGGTACTAATACATCATCATAATTAACCTGCTTCAAGATATCATTTTCGATACTTAGCAAAGATAAAATGTTCAGTCGATTTTCTGTCATAGATGTTCTGAGTCTGTTCTTTATTAATTTTAATTTGGAGAGCCACGATACTGCTCAGAAAAGGTCTTAAACTGTACCAGTTCATTTTCAAGATCATATTCAAGATCGTTGTTATATATGCCCACTAGTTTCTTACTCGCTACCTGCATTTTTTCCACAGAAAGTTCATGCAATTTGCTGAGAAACCCAAAACGTGCATCAACTTGTTGGTAAGCTTGCAGCCTCTTGTGTAATGCTCATTCTAATTCGTCAATGACAGGAATAAAACTTCCTATTTTAAACCTATTTGAAGGTGTCAAATCTACCTCTGGGGCTTGGGCACTGTCTACGGTAGCTAAACGTACATTTTTTTTGCGCTTGCGCTTTTCCTCATATTTGTCACCATCAACTTCACCATTATCTAAGTCTGAGGCTCTCTCTTCGTATTCCTCATAACTATCTCACTTACTTTCTATCAAGCTTTTAAGGTATAAGAGTAACGATGCAGCTGTGTTTAGTGTCCAGCCTTGGGTTTTGAAGAGTTTCGCTTGTTTTGTTTACTTGACCCAAGATATCATTCCAAAATACAGTGTAAAGTCTTGTTTCCAATTTTTCCATTTTTTTGAACAAGCCCAGAGCATATACTCTGGCTTTGCCTGGCTCTTCTTGGTCGCCTGAGATACCAAAAAGTGTGTTGTGTATCTCTCTGTAGCCATTCAAAAGAGCTTTGGTGGCATCAGCTCTGCATGACCACCGTGTTGTCGTCGTTCTTTTTGGCACAAGTATAGGCTCTCACTCGCAGTTTTTGCTTTTTGTAAGCAGTCTGTCAAATTCCTATAACGACTGGTTGAAGAAGTGAAAAATACAAACAGCTCCTCCAAGAAATCAAAAAAGCAGACAGCACTGAGACAGCAGCCAGCTGCAGCTTGCACAGCTAGATTCAGCGAGTGTCCTGCACATTGTACCCACAAAGCCAGGTCGTTTTCTTGCCGTACTAAAGCTTGCAGGCCGTTGTATTTTCCACTCATCGAACTAGCAATATCATAGGATTGACCACAACAGTTCTTGATGTCTAAACCATTCTCTTCCAAGAACGTGAAGAAGCTTTGAAACATGTCTTTAGCTTTATCGGCATTCACTGACTCTTCATGGCCGACTCGCTGCAGACCAGCTATTTGAAATTCTAATATTTTTTTGTGGAGCGGGCCCCCATTTGATACGGGCCAATAGGCGCACGCCTTATTTGCCTGTTCCTAAATCCGGCAGTGCCTTCACGTAAGCTAGCCAAATACACACACAAACGTTAATAACCACAGATCCATACACAACGTCATTGGCCTAATCCACAAAATTAAAGTCATCTATATACCCCACAACTCCACTGTATCGTCATTCGACATAAAAAATTTAAACACCATCGTACTCATTAAACAATCACTTCAAACACTAGAAAACTTGCTCACAACAAACCAAACTGTACAAAAACTCACCCAAGAAATCATCACACTCACTAAACTCATAACACAAATTCTACACCCAAACACTGATGAAGGTGACATTGTCGTCGAAATTAGTTTGTTTGTTTTAATAAACTAGTGTGTAGTAAGATTTAGAGGTACAATATTAGTTACATTAAATAAACTGAGCAAGGAAATCTTTTGTTCTGAGGATTATTGTCATTCTTGACAATGTGGACTGGAGAAGCAAATGTTTCCATACATTTGAAATATAAATAATAACCACTTTAACAATAGTTTATGACTATCTGAACTTTAATTTTGTAAGTTTGGTTAAACTGAGACAGAATGTTTTCGATCGCTATGTGGCGATCTTCATCAGTGTCTTCTGCTTGGAGATGTCAAGTCAAGTGGTGGCGGTTTTAAAGACAGGTTTTCGATAGTATCAAAGAGTATGTGTGATTTGTATTGTGTTTGTTCGTTTAATAAGTTTGTACTTTGTGTTTTTGAGTGTCTGAAAAATTTCATATTGTTCTAGTGTGTTGAGATGTGGCCTTTTTTTTGTTAATGTGTAGGATTTCTAGGATATGGTAAATGTCTGTGTATTTGTGTCCTGTTTCTTTTATGTGATTGTAAGGTGCTGAGTGGTGTTCTGTTTGTGTTCCTCGGCTATTTTCCAAAATAGTTACTTTATTGCTTCAACAGCCTAAAAAATTATTTTAAATAAGAAAATTATGTAATATTAAAAATACTAAACAGGATAGATACAAATAAGAATAAATTTTTTAAACTGTTCAACAACACACAGTTTGAAATGATCTGAAAATGATAAAATACTATTTTGGTTCTAATAAAGAACACTGAAATATTTTGTAACTAAAACTAAAAGTGTGAGGCTGTTTTAGTTTGTATAAATTGCTTCTTATTTGAATATCAAGTTTTGGTTGTTTTCCAGGTAAGAAAAATCATTGGGCAAACTTAATCAATACCATTATACAAACTATAACTTGATATAAAATTTGTATTTGATACTATAATTTATAGAAAACATTGTTCATTACAACAAATGCACAGATATTCTAAATTAAAACAACATATTTACAATATTACATGAGCTGCATTTTTGTTAATAACAATTATTTTATTAGTACTATATATATACGTGATGTATATTCATTGTTAACCTGTTTGTTTGTTTTAGAGGGTGTGAAGTTAGGCCCCTCCCTGTGGTGCACCCTGGGTAACGCTAAACGTTCAACAACCTGTTTTCTATCAATACATATGAAGGTAATTATACTATATTTAAAATATGTCTTGACTATAATATTTTTATATCTTTGCTATTTCACACACACACACAATTGTTTAATAAATAAATAAATTCCTGTTTTTACTTACTGTCCTTACTTCCTTTTCATCAAGACCACTGCCATCTAATAAACCACCAGCATTAGCAACCAGAACCACCAACACCTAAATCATCACCACCAATTGCAAACTAAGTCTTTCAACCAGGTGAATTTATTTTTCCATTTCAAGTTTTTAAAAGTACATATTAGTCTCACAAGAAACAAGATTAGTTTAATTTACAGATTCGGCTAATATAATGTAGAATATTAAAAACATTTTATCTCAACTGTAGAATATTATCTGTATTTTAGCTCTATTTTCCCTAGAATTGTTATTATGCTGTTAGCAGGCAGGTTTCGAAAGGTTTTCAATAATCAATTGATTTATTATGTTTTTTCCAAATAAATTATAAATATGTAGAGTCATGGTTAAATATAGAGTCAAAGATATTTATTTTAATATTGCAACATTTCTGGTTTCAATATTAAAAAGTGGGTTTATTTTAAACTAGGGCTGAATACTTATAAATATAATATTGGTAATAATAATTCTGGGTATTTAACTACTAATAATTGCAAGAATATTAATTTTTTTATTTTTACCTTATATAAAAAGTATTTAGAAGAAAATTGCTAATAATATAAGAAGATTAAACATTAAAACAGTTCCTGTACTTTGTCTAATCACATTCGTTCCGTCATTATCTCCACAGATAGTTAACATATTACCACGTTAAATTTATAACTATTCTTTATGTAGAAAAAATATATTGTGTGAGAGTATTTTATGTATTGTAAGAATATTAATTATGTGTTAACTAAATTACACTATTCATATCATTATGATAAACTCATAAGATATGATTCTCACTTTAGCTATTGTTGGTAACTATTCTGAAAGTTTTAGGTGTCTTAGATCAAAGTTTGATACAAAGTTTTAAACACTTACACTTTTAAATGTTTTAAACTTGCCTGTAGTAGCACTTATTTTGCTTGTTGAGGACGGTCGTTTCGGGAGATGTGTCACTTTGTCAACACAGACCGTAACTTTGAGGTAAAAATTATTAATAAATTGAATTTTATTTCATATATTGGTATTCTTGATTTTTATAGTCCATTACGTTCGGTGAAACTTTATTAATCACTTTAATATTAGTTCATGTCTATCGGAACTTAAAATTTTGTAAATTTGAAAACACTTACTGAGACAGAACGTTTTCATGGCGAACTTCATCAGTGCCTTCTGCTTGGAGTTGTTATGTTAAGTGGTGACGGTTTTAAAGGCAGGTTTTCGATAGAATCAAAGAGTATAATGTACAAGGGTTTGTCAACAAAAAAGGACTACGTCCCAACACACTAGAACAATATGAAATTTACAAACACACAAAGAAACAAAGTATAAACATATTAAACAATTAATCCCAACACAAATCATACATACTCTTTGATACTATATTAAAAAAGTACTTAACTAAGTGAATACGTAATTGCTTACTTGCTGATGCATTTCAAAACATTTGTTCCTTTTACACAGCTAACCCTCTACTGGTGGCATCGGTTAGGTATAAAAAATGGATTCATGAGTGTAGGATGGGGTGGCATATTTTGGTTGTGTGTCATGTAATGGAAAAGGCTGTTGGCTTCAAAATGTGCGTGATCATTTAATATGTTCTCTTTATCTGTTGAGTTGTGTTTTTATATCTTGGTTTTTCTAAGGTTATTAGTTTTTTATTTTGTTTTAATGTGTGTAAAATATTTAAATTAGTATGTATATCCGTGTGTGTATGTTGAGTGTTTCTTAGGTGTTTTGCGTAGCTGGATTTTGGGTTTGTTTGTTTTCTTTGGGTAATGTGTTCTTCGAAGCGTGTATAGAATGACCTGCTGGTTTGGCCGATGTAATAGTTGGGTCAATCGTTAGAAGTTAATTTGTAAATACCTGATAGTTTGTATTTGTCAGTTTGTTTTTGAAAAGGTTGTATGTGCTGTCTTAAAGTGTTTCTTGTTTTGTAGAATATTTGGTCATAGAGTTTTTTTTAATGTGGAGGTTATTTTGTGTGTGTTTTTGCTGTGGCACGTGAGGGATATGTATTTGTTGTTTTTTGTGTGGTTTGTCTGCGTGGCCATTTGATGGTGCTCATGTCTAATTTTTTTTTTCTGAGTATGTTATCTATGAGTGTGTGTTGGTAGCCGTTTTGTTGAGCAAAGTATTTTATGGTATTACTTCTAATTACTTCATAGAACCTTGTAGTTTTATAGAATACAAACGTATCCTTATTACCATTGCTATGTTTGATAATGTTCTTTTATAAATATCAATATGATTGAAATTATAAAAACATTTTCCAGGTGACAGATGCAGACGTCGGGAACAGGCTTCGGAAAGGAAAACATGCGACAACTTCTGGAACCGGAAAATCATATTTTATAAATGACCAAAAATGGATTTGAAAGGTAGGCTTTATACTATTTGCAGTTTTGTCTTTTATTATATCATCCTGACGGGGGATTTTTACAGGCAAGTACAGTTGTGCCTCCGTATCCGCGGTATGCTGTCACGCTAAGAATTGGAGAATAGTTAATGTTCAACCGTTCGTAAATTGTAAACAGCCATCTCTGATCCATGTCATGTGTCCATGACACGGGAAGAATTTGGAGAAGGTTTCTGGATGCTAAAAAGGTTTGAAAGAACAAATAATGGATTTCGGCCCACTTATGGAACGTGGAATTAAAGTCATCAGAAAGAGTTCGGATGCCATGTAGCCTCTTCTGCAAGTCTTCAGCGAAATAAAAAAAAACAATCTCCTATCACAATGTTTTTTCAAGTAGAAAAAAAGGCCAGTTATCGTCAGCATCACTAAACATAAGAGACCCTTCTTTTTCGAGCACAGAGTCTTTTCCACTTTCAGATGAAGTTGTATCTGAGTAAAACTTTCTTGTTTTCAACTTCAACTTAAAACTTCTTTTCGTACGTAGTATTTTTTTAAAGGGTAAATTGTGAAGTCCACCATTTCACACATACATACTCTCTGTACAGCTCTATTAAATAGGTTCTCAAAGTCAAATAATTGCCTTTGCGTTTGATAACAAACATTTGTTGTTGGTAGCTACAAGGGAATGGAGTACTGTACACTACATGAAGGTAAGTACAAACAGCAATCCCAATGGCTCTTCTGTACAAAACAATACTCAGTATACTATCTTTATAGTAAAGTGACTTACACCACTAAAGCTTTCAGTGGCTCATTTGGTATAAGGAACAGTTTGTTGTGTTGAATATTTGGAGAGATATCACTACAAGTCCCTACAGAAATAAATTGATATAAGGGCAGGTTTGTAAATTATACACGTTTAAAGTGGTTAAAACAATGCCTGATTTTACATTTACAGGTTTCCACGATACAAGGATTTCTTAAATACACTGTTGTGTACGAGGACAAATACTCCACCGGCCGGTCAGTGCTGTCAACTCATAAACTTAGAATTTTCGCCACTGCGCCAACTTACCCGTGTGACAACTGTCTTGTCTCCCCTACGTTTAGGTTCTGCAACAATAATAAGGCCATTATGGTTACAAAATCAGATAAGGGTGAGTTCCTATCATTATTTATAAAGTAATGCTTATTGCGGACATGGTGGGGGTTTATGTGATACATCACACTTTGTCTGGTTCTACTTTTTGTAAATGAAAAAAATATAGAGTAAGTCTAATTGCGAAATATCGAGGTTTATGTTGGGTTTCAGCATTGTTTATAGGGCCCGCCTAAATGTTGTGGGTTGTACAAGTTGCATCAGGACGATTTGCCCTTAAGGTTTATAGTGTGTAATATATATATATATATACACCTGCGAACCCTTATGAAAGTTATTTAAGGCTTGTCTAATACCTTAAACTTATATTAGGGATGGTTGGCGGCTTAGATCTAAAGCTGATAGCATTTTGGACCCCAATGAGTATTATATATATATCACCCCCTGATGCGACATCTTTATTCAATAACAAAAGAACTCACTAAGTTTTTTCATTTTATACTCATCTATACCCATTTATACTGATTATCACTAAGTTTTCAATTTTTCCTAATTTGTAATGTAAAATAATAAATTAAATAAATGTTTTTTTTCAATATACTATGTTTTTAAAACTGACTAAAAAGTAGAAAATAGGTTTTCTTGGCCCTCCTACAATTTTCTTAATAGCATAATGTCTTCAGGAGTAGTTAAAGTCAAATCGGTTCACACTTACAGGGAAAGCCACTGAACCTCTACAACACCCGGCTCTTGGCTGTCCTTCTCTGTTATGTAAGATTCAAGATATAGTAACTTAGATCTTAGTAACGAAATAAGATGGGTACGGGGTAAAAAAGCGATGCGTCAACATGCACCCAGACAGTTTTGCCAGTTTACCCCGTCACACTATCTTAGGTTGGAACTAATCTCGCTCTATACCAAAGTAAGTAAAAGTATGAAACAGTGGCTTGTTTTGTAGCTTGATAAAAGGCAAATGACGTGGTTTGTGCTTAAAGACTTAGAAGTTAGAGCAATGGTGTTATAAAATAATACGGTACTTGTAGTAACAAATTATTAATTAACTTTTTGTAAAACAAACAATCCCAAACACTCAGGAAACAACTAAGAATCTAGGTCTCAGATTACGTCCACACTGTTGTGTTACGTGGGGAAATACATCACCGAGCTGTCAGTGTTGTGAACTCATTAACATAGAATTAGAAGCCACTGCGCCAACTTACCCGTGTTACAACTAGCCTTGGCCTCCCCTACTTATAGGTTCTGCAACAATAACAAAGCCTTTATGGTTACAAAATAAGATAAGGGTAAGTTCCCATCGGTATATTGCGGACATGGAGGGGGTTTATGTGATACATCGCACCTTGCCTTGTTCTATAAAATACTTTTTATAATGAAAACAGTATATAGTAAGTTTAAATGTAAAACCTCGATGTTTATTTTGGGTTTAAATATTGTTTATAAGGCCCTGTACAACTTGCATGTGGACGATTTACTTTTAAGGATTATACTATCTAATATAAATATACCTACACACTTCATAGAAAGTTATGTAAGGCCTGTCTAATACCGTAAACGTATGTTAGGAATGGTTGGTGGCTTAGATCTAAAGCTGATGGCATTTTGGACCCCAATGAGTATTATTAAGTTTTTCCATTTATACTCATTATCACTAATTTTAAAATTTTCCTAATTTGTAATGAAAAGTAATAAATTAAATAAATGTGTCTTCAATATACCACGTTTTTAAAACTAACCAAAAAGTATAAAATAACTTTTAATGACCCTTCTACAATTTTTATGGAGAATTGTTAGTTGCTTTGGATATATTTGAAATAGTTGAAGAGAAAAACGTGGAGTGGAGGTAATTATGATGGTTAAGGAGGAGTAAATGAATTAAAGTACAGTGAATCCCATTTCCAATTCCTTGAAATCAGCTGTCAATTCATCCGGATTGTCTATATGTATTATTTACTGGCTGCACCCCAAGTTATTTTCTCTCCAGGTATTACAAATATATCCATAAACTCTATCAATTTTCCCTCAAAATTGTAGAAAGGCCATGAAAAACTATTTTATACTTTTAGTCCGTTTTAAAAGCTGGGTAATTTGAAATTTTTAAAATTTAATTTACTATTTTCTGTTTATTAGTCTTATGTCCTGATGAAAAAATTCAATCGTTTTTGAATATATAAATGAGGCTCTGTCAGGGACATGTATAGGGGACGTCCGCGATGGCTTTCTCCGTCAGGTTTGTTCAGCGTTGTGTTGGTGATGGTGTCTTGTCTAGGTACTTTCCTGGAGTTTGTGAGATTGCCCACTTCATCTCTGTGATTGTAGGGTCAGTGTTTGGCTATATTGTAGGGTAGTAGGCAAACTGTGCTGCTTCTAAGTCTATTAAATTATTGTTTTTTTTTTTTTTTTTAACCCGGGTCTGAGCCCCCAAAACCCGCCCAGCCCTCGTGGTAGCCAACCTCTAGCGAGCTACCTCCGTCTCACATGCGCATGCGGTTAGTATCCCTACCGCGAATGAAGGAAACGGGATTGATTGCCCATTTACCAAGCTCATAAGCTCTTTCCATGGAGAATCAGGAGATAGTGAAATGAAACAGTACGGTAAGTGTCGCGCTAAGAGCGGGATGAAAAAACCTGGCAAGAAAGAAACCGTGCCAGGAAAAATCCCGCGACAGATCATGCAGGAACCCTGGGGGCTTGGATCACCTTGCTATGGAATAAGGAGAGGTATTACCTTGCAAATACCTTGTTAGTGAGTCTATGGCAGGAATGGCATGCACCTCTTCTTCTGCTGCCTACTCGAAACTGAAAAGGCATGCAATCAAATTATTACTTCCGTTGGGTCTAAGCTGCGGCCCTGGAGATGTGCCCCTGCGTCACCTGGAACATAACTGTGAAGCAGAATTTATTAGTATGTATATTTTATTTTGGTGGTATGGTGTGAGCTAGGCGGTCAGTAAGGACAGCGGCCGTCTGTGTGTGTCGTATTAAATTATTGTTACAACAAACCGTCAGGTGCTTCTGTCAAGTGGATTTATTTTGAACTATTAGATACAAGAATGCTTTATGCAGTACAAAGTCGGAAATTACTCGTTCTCTATACTCAAAAACTGTTAATTATAAATTTAAAAAATGGAAAACAATAAATAAAAATATAATTTTCTTCATTCATTTGTTATATAGGAAATTTTGTTCTGTTAAATATTTGCAGAGATATGACTTTTAAAAAACTTTGCAAGTGGAACCTGAAAATGTCTGGCTGTTTTTATCAAGGTATGTTTCACAACTTGTTTCTTTAATGATTTTTTACTTCTAGGTTTGCACGATTCTAGGTTAGCCTTATTTAAAACAGCCGTACCTGCGCCATATTTAACCCAACAAGATGTTTCCTATACGAAACGAAGATAAAGTCTGTGTTTTTATCAGCCGATTTTGGTTAAAAGAAAACCTGCATCGCCGTGTGGCCTGTAGACATCTTTCTAAAATTTTAATTTCACCAGATACCTTCCCAGGAACATACTCAACAATTGGAAAGTTTCATAGCGATCGGATCAGTGGTTTAGTAATGCATAAGGCTCATACATAGATACATACACATATTCATTTCTATATATATAGAAGGTTACAATTAATGTAAATAAATTAAAATACCCTGTGCATTAAAACAGCTTTTCTACAATATAGCCTAAAGCTTATGTTTTATGAAATCATATGTTAGGTATAACATTAATTTTAAGGCAAATGGGACTAAACAAAATTATTGTATACCTTGCTCATTTGGTAAAAGTTTTTCTCCCACGTAAAACTTAAATGAATTCATTAAAATAATTAATAAAATAATATTTAAAAAATACTTTACCAAAATCAATCGTCATCCATTACAAGTTTTAAAAATGTATTTTAATTTGGGTGAATGAATAAAAAGTATTTTATTAACGATTGAAATTTGTAAAAGATATGTATAAGGGAGTGATTTAATAGGAAAAATTGAAAAAGATATTTCTGCTACTAACGGTATTTATTGAATATCTTAAATATCTAACTTGAAATGTTTACATTTTAAAACTAAAATCATACTACCATTTTACATGGTTTAATAAGAGATTTACACCCGTCTTTTTTTATTTTTGGAAAGTTTTAAATGTTAGGATTGATTATCCATGATTTGGAAACTTCACTTGGGGGGAGGGGGAAAGGGGGTCCATGGTTTTTATCAACAATCCGGATGTGTTCATGTTTCTTGAAATATTTGTCATATTTATTCTTCCTAATTTGTTTCCACATGCAAGATTTACAGTGAAGCCGCATAAATATATAACGCAATAAATTTAGCTATCTAAATATAAAACAAACCATTCATGTTGTCACACTCATTGCCAACGTAATAACTTATGTTAGTAATCAAAAGGAAGAATGTCGAGACGGTCACAGCCAACTGGAGTGACGAATTCTTATCGCTGGGATCTAGACTTTGGACAACAATAGAATCAGCTGTTTATTTGATCAGTGCGTTTGTTAGCTGTAGGTTATATTTTCTTATTAGATTGAAGCTTTGGTGAATGGGTTGGTATTTTGGCATTTTGTGTGAAGGTTTTCAGATTAAAAGTAAGTGTAATTAGTTTCTTATATTAATTATCTTTGAGGTTTCCTCTATTGTTTTGTAAAATTGTTTTTATCAAACCAAAGATTTTACAATAGTTATACAGAAGAAGATTTAAATTACACAAATAATTTTATCAAGCCGTAATCACATTTATGTAGCCTAAGTCTTTATAAAATTATATGTATGTTGTAGGAGAGATACTGTATTTGATAAGTATTACTTGATATTATTTCTATTCCTTACAAAGCATGCCTAGCAAATACTTTATATGAGCTTTAAGGTAGTGTGAGGTTATATTTTCCAAATTACCAATAATTGTAAATATCATAACATGTGTGCAAAGTATGTTTAGAGCAATGTAAGTTACAACTGTACTGTTCCGTTAAAAATATCGGTTTTAATTTCTGCTTACATTTAACTGTAGAATCTTTAAACTGAATGAAAATTTCTCGTATTCTCAAAGCGGTTTGTATATATTAATGACAAAAACTAAGTTATTCATGTAACCCAAATAACTTGCTTAAAAAAATTTGATTTCTTGTTGCGAAAATTCTTAAAATAAATAATTTTGAAAAACTATCAGTATAAGTTAATCTAATACTAAGTAATTAAACACTTAAACAATAGTTTATGACTATCCGAACTTTGAATTTAGTAAATTTGTTAAATTTACTAAATTCAAAGTTCGGATAGTCATAAACTATTGTTTAAATGACTAATAAGATTCAACGAACCTAATGGACTATAAAAATCAATAATATTAAGTGTTTAAAGTTCTTGTGATTTTGGCTCTTACCTAAATGCGCACACATGATTAGGTTAGGCCTGTATTCTACTTACATAATTCTTGATATTAAAGTTTCTTGATGTAATCATTCTTGAATTCACTGATTAAACTAATTTTAAAAATACTTAACTAAGTGAATCCGTAATTGCTTACTTGCTGACGCGTTTCAAAATATTCAATACGCAATTGCTTACTTGCTGACGAGTTTCAAAATATTCAATACGCAATTGCTTACTTGCTGTCGCGTTTCAAAATATTCAATACGCAATAGCTTACTTGCTGACGCGTTTCAAAATATTCAATACGCAATTGCTTACTTGCTGACGCGTTTCAAAATATTCAATACGCAATTGCTTACTTGCTGACGCATTTCAAAATATTCAATACGCAATTGCTTACTTGCTGACGAGTTTCAAAATATTCAATACGAAATTGCTTACTTGCTGTCGCGTTTCAAAATATTCAATACGCAATTGCTTACTTGCTGACGCGTTTCAAAACATTCAATACGCAATTGCTTACTTGCTGACGCGTTTCAAAATATTCAATACGCAATTGCTTACTTGCTGACGCGTTTCAAAATATTCAATACGCAATTGCTTACTTACTGACGCGTTTCAAAATATTCAATACGCAATTGCTTACTTGCTGACGCGTTTCAAAATATTCAATACGCAATTGCTTACTTGCTGACGCGTTTCAAAATATTCAATACGCAATTGCTTACTTGCTGACGAGTTTCAAAATATTCAATACGCAATTGCTTACTTGCTGACGCGTTTCAAAATATTCAATACGCAATAGCTTACTTGCTGACTCGTTTCAAAATATTCAATACGCAATTGCTTACTTGCTGACGCGTTTCAAAATATTCTATACGCAATTGCTTACTTGCTGACGCGTTTCAAAATATTCAATACGCAATTGCTTACTTGCTGACGAGTTTCAAAATATTCAATACGAAATTGCTTACTTGCTGTCGCGTTTCAAAATATTCAATACGCAATTGCTTACTTGCTGACGCGTTTCAAAACATTCAATACGCAATTGCTTACTTGCTGACGCGTTTCAAAATATTCAATACGCAATTGCTTACTTGCTGACGCGTTTCAAAATATTCAATACGCAATAGCTTACGTGCTGACGCGTTTCAAAATATTCAATACGCAATAGCTTACGTGCTGACGCGTTTCAAAATATTCAATACGCAATTGCTTACTTGCTGACGCGTTTCAAAATATTCAATACGCAATTGCTTACTTGCTGACGCGTTTCGAAATATTCAATACGCAATAGCTTACGTGCTGACGCGTTTCAAAATATTCAATACGCAATTGCTTACTTGGTGACGCGTTTAAAAATATTCAATATGCAATTGCTTACTTGCTGACGCGTTTCAAAATATTCAATACGCAATTGCTGACTTGCTGACGCGTTTCAAAATATTCAATACGCAATTGCTTACTTGCTGACGCGTTTCAAAATATTCAATACGCAATTGCTTACTTGCTGACGAGTTTAAAAATATTGAATACGAAATTGCTTACTTGCTGTCGCGTTTCAAAATATTCAATATGCAATTGCTTACTTGCTGACGCGTTTCAAAATATTCATTACGCAATTGCTTACTTGCTGACGCGTTTCAAAATATTCAATACGCAATTGCTTACTTGCTGACGCGTTTCAAAATATTCAATACGCAATTGCTGACTTGCTGACGCGTTTCAAAATATTCAATACGAAATTGCTTACGTGCTGACGCGTTTCAAAATATTCAATACCCAATAGCTTACGTGCTGACGCGTTTCAAAATATTCAATACGCAATTGCTTACTTGTTGACGCGTTTCAAAATATTCAATACGCAATAGCTTACTTGCTGACGCGTTTCAAAATATTCAATACGCAATTGCTTACTTGCTGACGCGTTTCAAAATATTCAATACGCAATAGCTTACTTGCTGACGCGTTTCAAAATATTCAATACGCAATAGCTTACTTGCTGACGCGTTTCAAAAGATTCAATACGCAATTGCTTACTTGCTGACGAGTTTCAAAATATTCAATACGCAATTGCTTACTTGCTGACGCGTTTCAAAACATTCAATACGCAATTGCTCACTTGCTGACGCGTTTAAAAATATTCAATACGCAATAGCTTACTTGCTGACGCGTTTCAAAACATTCTATACGCAATTGCTTACTTGCTGACGCGTTTCAAAATATTCAATACGCAATAGCTTACTTGCTGACGCGTTTCAAAAGATTCAATACGCAATAGCTTACGTGCTGACGCGTTTCAAAATATTCAAAACATTCAACGAGTAGAGGGTTAGCTTCGTATTAGGAACGAATGTATTCACTTGGTCAAGTATTTATTAAATTAGTCTTGATATTAGTTGTAAAGTTTTCTTTATTGATTTTAACAACACAAAGATTTTACATTTACACAATAAATCAAAGAATATTTAAATAGGGTTATGCTTAAATACAAATTTGAGAAATTTGTTCCGAAAAAAAACGTGCTTAAAAAAGTAAAATGAACACAAATTCGATAGGTTTTGTTGGAAGTAAAACATTTTTTTTGTTTGAAATGTTTGCTATGTGTTTATGTTATAAGTGTTTGTTTGTATAACATTATGGAAATTTCGTAAAATTAAAGTGATCAAAAACATGTGAGTAAATGGACAATTCAATGCTAAAATCCTAATGAATATTTCTCGTAAAATATAAATATTGTTATTTACAAAGGGTAAATCTAGTGAGAGAGCAATGAGGCCTATAAGTTGCTGTAATGCCAGAGACAACATAGTGAACATAAACTTATGTAGAAGAGGCTTATAGAGGCGAGCATAAAATGTTATTAAAATTTGCAGTGTAAACTGATGGTGAGCCAAGCAGAGGATGACTTGAGAAAGCACCCCAGAGCCCCTCAGAGCTCCTTAGAGCCCCCTGCAACGGGCAGTGCGCAAATGTGAGTTGATGGGCTGCTTATGTTTGCTGTAATTAATGAGTAATTGGGTATTTGGTTGCATTGTGCTCTGCTGTGTAAAGGCTTTTAATGAAAAGACACAACTAGGTCAGTAAGTTTTAATCCAAGGCTGGAGTTTTATTATAAAATATTTTTTTGTTTGTTACGCCCGCTTTTCCCCTTGTAACACAATAGCTCTAGATTCTAGGCTACACCATGAGACTATAAAATTCCGTATTGGGGAGTTTTGTAGGAAATGCTTTAAAAGTAGCAAAAAATAAAAATGATAGAATAATGCGTTGTATAAAAATGCATATAAAATACACAGAAAGGAAATTTGGATTTAAAGATTGTAAACAACTGAAAAGTGCTTACCTTAACTATAATACGCCCACACTCGGCGAGTAAGCTTAAGCGTTTTGCTTTGCGTTGCCAATCTGCAGCAATGGCCCACGTTATGCTTGCCGAGCGCACTTGCCTCAGGATTAGTGGCGAGTGGTGTTAGCGCTCTGTGGGGATTAACTTTGTGTTTCCTGAACATAGATATGCCAGAAAGGTTTTATGCATTTCCCAGTGTTCCTGAATACATTGGCAGGGGATACAAGTCTATTGCACCATCAGTGGGGCAGCTGGATACAGAATCTAAACGAGTCATTGTGTTGATTTGAAACTTGTGTGAAGGTGCCTAACCTGAAACCATTTGTTAATAGAAGCCGTAGAAGTATGGGGACTCGTCAAAGTGCCTCCGGGACTCCTGTATATAATATTTTGTCAAAATATTTATGTATATATCGACTAAGTATAACAGTCTTTTTATGTCAATACTAATTGAAATAAATAAATTCAGAAATAAACACTGCCTGTATGTTTTGTGGGAAGGCAAAATATTGAAATGAAATGGTTTTATTATTATGGAGCACGGAAATGGCATTTACATTATAACAAAGGCTTTGTGTCAAATTTTACATTACCCGTATAGGAAGAAATATTTAAAAATCACAAGTAACTTTGGCAAGCTATAATTGCACAAAGAAGGCAGCTTGTAGTTTTTCCGAAACACGTATGTATAGAGAATTATATCCTGTTGTTTTTATAATATTACTTATAAATAGATTATAACCTATAGTGGTTCTATATGAAAGATAGCGTATTTGTTGAGTTTTATTTTATATTAACTTATTATATTATACTGTTTATTACGCATTTGAAGCATTTACCTTTTATAGTATATGTACGCAAAAGTGATTTTGTAGTCTGGTGTTGCCAATCGTAATTTATTGAATTAGATTTTGGCAAAGCTTAAATTGTGAATTTTATAATAGAAAATATCGGGCATAAATTTCTATAATTTAAGCAATAAATTCCAACAGTTTCTGAGCAGTTTTACTCAGTTGTGATTAATTACCCTACATTTAGTGTTGAAGGTGGTTAGCGAATTTAATGACATTTTATAGAAAATGTTTGGTAAAACTAAAATAACTGGTAAAAGTGTTAGTCGTTCTTAAATCAGCGTGAGAAACTATAGATCTTGGGATATAGGTTTATTTGTGTTTGTGTTGTGGATATATAGCACTGATTTGAATTCTCTTCCTCCATTCCTCTACTCTCTTAATCTCTCTCTCTCTCTCACACACACACACGCGCGTGCGCGCGCGCACACACACACACCCAAACACACACAAATATTCACACACGCACACACACACACACACACACACACACACAAACACAAACACCCACATACACACAAACTCTCACACACAAACACATCCAAACACACACACACACGCCCAAACACACACACCAGCACGCACACACACACACACACACACCCGCATACATACAAACACACCCAAACACACACAAACACACACAAACACATCCAAACACACACACCAGCACACACACACACACACACTCACACAAACACACACACACCCAAACACACACACACAAACTCACACACATACACAAACAAATATTCACACACACACACACACACACCCACTTACACACAAACTCACACACACACACACACACACACACACACACACAATCACACCCAAAAACATAACATATATACAAAACTATAAACGTTAAAATGTTTTGCACAATGTAAAATTGTTACATTTGTTGTTAAATTAGCTACTTTTATAGATTAAATGTGTGTGTAATGGTGAAGTAATAATTGGCTATGATTGCATTAAGCATGAAGTTTAGCTAATATGTTTTTAGAGAATCTGGAAAGGCATAAAATTCTTTATGTTACAAAAACATTTGGTTTTCAAGGACCATTTATTGTCAATTAGGAAAAATAAACACATTCCTAAAACTATGTGATTAGATATAAAACAGAGAAAAAAAATATTATTTCAAGGTCACTCTAACCTAAATAGCAGAGCCAGATTAACCATGTAAAATGTTTGTGGTGTTGTGTATTACCCATTCTGAAAATATTTTCTAAAAGATAAAAAAATGGTTGGAGATTAATCTGTTTTTTTTTATTGTTATTTTACTCGGGTTAAAACAAACTGTTTAGTTAAAGATATGGATGTATTTGTCCGCGTTTTTATCTTATATTTCTCTTATAATTATTGATAATCCACATTGAATCGCGAGTAATAATTTATTAATTTTCGTTGCTAATGGCATCATTTTTGAGTTATAACTATTACACACTGATGCAATCGAAGGGATGATAACGGCATTGGCTTCGAAACGATTTTGAATCGATAAATTTTATAATTGTAAGTCAGTGTGTATTATGAATGGATTATTACCATCACTTCATAAGATCAGCTAAAATACACTAAAACAGTCGTTGACGGAAAGTAAACTAGAGGGTTAAAAGATTACTTTACAACATTTGAGTTCTGGTTCTGCAAAATAAAACAAGTAACAGAGAAAATGTGTGGGCTATTTCCTGCTGAGGTTAATAAAGAAATATTTTATTTTTATTACTTTCTATTTTATAATTACAATTAATATAAATATGTATATATATATATATATATATATATATATATAAAAATATCACAATCTCTTGAATTATTGTCCATTACGTTCGGTGAATCTCAATAATCACTTTAACATTAGTTATACAGATTAAACTAATAGGACTTCCCATGGGTAGGCTATTTGGTTATGAATAGAATTATGAGTTGAGGGTTAAATTGTTTGGTTTGGTGATGGTTTGGAGGATTTCGGTAACTGAGATTTTAGGTATGTTGTTCCGTATTAATTGGGTTTCTAGGATGTTGAGAGTTTCGGATACGGGTGTGTTGGTGTACATGTTTGTTATTACTTAAAGAAGTTAAAATGACCACAGAAAAATAAACAAAGAACGAGGCACCATTAAATATTTAGCATACACAAATGGATACAACACCAAAGTAATATACAAACTATGGTACAAAATACAAAAACACACAAAAATTAACACTACAGACAGGGAAACAAATACAGCGCATTACCATACATAAACAAAACAACAAACAAAATAGCCCGCAATTTCAAAAAATAGGATAGAAAATAGCATACAAAACTAATAACAAGTTATAACACGACACCAACAACAAAGATAAACTACAAGCACCAGGCGTATATAAACTGAACTGCGACGAATGTAACAAATTCTTTATTTTTCAAAACAGGTCGCAGCTTTAAACAAGGAGTTGAGGAACACAAACAGAACACCAACTCAGCATTTTACAATCACATTGAAGAAACAGGACACAAATACATAGACATTTACCATAACATAGAAATCCTACACATCAACAAAAAAGGACCACATCTCAACACACTAGAACAATATGAAATTTACAGACGCACAAAAACACAAAGTATAAACATATTAAACGAACATACACAATACAAATCACACATACTCTTTGATACTATCGAAAACCTACCTTTAAAACCGTCACCGCTTGACCCAACATCTCCAAGCAAAAGACGCAGATGAACATCCCCACATAGCGATCGAAAACGTTCTGTCTCAGTAAGTTTTTACAAATTTACAAAATTTAAAGTTCGGATGGTCATAAACCAATGTTAAAGTGATTAATTAAAAATCACAGTATTAAGTGGCAAAATAGAAAGAGAATTTCCTTGGAATTTTTAAGATGGAACATTTTGTTTTTTGTTATTATTTATTCGCTTTCTTTTTTTTTTTGTTTCTAACTTTTGAAGTTTATGGTGGTCTATAATTTCTCATTATATAAGGCGTATAGGGTCAGTCCTAGGTTTGTATTTCTGAAATAATGTAGCCTAATATAAAATTTATGTTTTACCCAAAATAATGTTTTTAATTAAGTTAAAATCCTGGTAGTTTTTCGTAGAATAGAAACGGTTCTTTATTAACATTGCAATGTTTGATAAAGTTCTTTTATAAATAACAATATGATTGAAATTATAGAAATATTTTGCTGGTTACAGATGCAGACGTCGGGAACAGGCTTATGAAAGGAAAACATGCGACAACTTCTGAAACCGGAAAATCATATTTTATAAATGACCGAAATTGATTATTAACGGTAAGCTTTATACTATTTGCAGATGTGTCTTTTATTATATTATCAAAACAAGAGGTTTTTGCCATTAAGTCGTCACACATTGTTAGCATTGATAATTTTCTATTTTTTCATTATTTTCCCCTCCATTTGCATTCTAGCTAACTTTAATAGCTTCTTACCTAAAGACACCTTGAAATATATTTTAATCACTTAAATAATAGTTAATGACTATCCGAACTTTGAATTTAGTAAATTTGTTAAAACTTACTAAGGCAGAACGTTTTCGATCGCTGTATGCCAGTCTTCATCAGTGTCTAATGAATACTACAAAATTCAAGAATTAAAATATGTCTTTAATACCACACTTGAAGCTTTGCCCCTGCAATTCCTTTGTAGATTATTTGTTTAGGTGACTTGTGTACTGAGTTTAGGTGTGTTGAGTTTGTGTGTCCTATGTTTGGACAGAAGCAGAGCCTGGTACTTGGCCACGTTCACTTTAACTCTCTGAGTAGCTCAGCCATGATTTTAGTACTGTGAGGTGGTCATCCGCAAATATGGCCACTTGTGTGTTGACTGTTGTCAGTATGTCGTTGATGTAGATGTTGAACAATACGGGCCCAATAATTGAGCCCTGAGGGACTTCGGCCCGTATAGTCTGTAGTGTAGATTGAGCTTGGTCTACATCAACAATAAACTTGCGGTATGAGCTAACTAGGTGTATGAGCCCGTCTGGAAAGCCATAGTATTGTAATTTCTCTAAGAGTTTGTTGTGCTAGACCCGGTCAAAATCCTTTTCAATGCCCAGGAAGACTTCCCTAGTCGAGTAGTAATTGTTGAAACCCATAGTTGCATGCTCCACAACTCTCATCAGCTGATGCTTGGCCAAGTTACTCTGGCTTCAGTATGTTGTGTGTGTGGATATTCCTGTAGATACATTTGAGCAATATTTTTTCAAATACCTTGCCCATCGTATTCAACATGCTGAGTTTTTTTCCCGGTTTGGGGAAGACCAAGATCTTGGCCTCCTTCCAAGCGTCTAGGAAGTGCTGTGCTGGAGTATAGCATTGTAGATGTTTGACAGATAAATGATCGCTTTCTCCGTGAGTATTTTCAGCGTTGTGTTGGTGATGGTGTCTGGTCTAGGAGCTTTCCTGGAGTTTGTTTGAGAGATTGCCCACTTTATCTCTGTGATTGTAGTGTCAGTGTTTGGCTCTAATGTAGGGCAGTAGGCAAACTGTGCTGTTTCTAAATCTACTTTAGCTGTAACGGCTGCATCAGCTGGTTGGTCGTTTGGTTGGAACGTGCTCTCAAGCAGTCTTTGTCTATGTCTAGTGTGTCTGATTTAGTCTATGTAGACCATTGCCTGAATTAACATTTCCAAGATTGACGAATGCAAGGTTTCTATTTACAAACTGTCACATCTCTGGAAATATTCAAGCCAAGATGTTTCTTATACGAAACTAAAGAAGAAATCTTGTATTTTTATCCTCGGTTGTCATTCTATAAATATCTTTTACAGTTTTTAGGTAAACATGAAAATAAGTGAATAAATAGACAATTCCATAGTAAAATCTTAATCAATACTTTTCGTAAAAGAGAAATATTGTTATTTTCAAAGGGTTATTCAATTAATATGGTAATGTAGCCTATAAGTTACTTTAATGACATACAGCATAGTGAACATAAACCTGTAAAAGGGTTTTGTAGAGGCGAACATAATTCTTTATTTCAAAACTGTTCTGGGCCCCCAAAACCCGCCCAGCCCTCCTCTAGCAAGCTACCTCTATCTCACATGCACATGCGGTTAGTATCCCTACCGCAAGTGGTGGTGAGGCAAGCAGAGGACGACTTGGGAAATCTCCCCCGCATCGTGCCCTGCGCTAAGGCGAGTTGATGGGCTGCTTATGTTTGCTGTAATGTACGAATAGTTGTGTGTTGGTTGCATTGTGTTCTGCTATCTAAAGGCCTCCAATGAAAAGACAGAAAGTCACTAAGTGTCTTCTCATTGAGTAGCCGTCACTTTAACCTTTGTAACGATTGTCCCAACACTCACTCACACGCTCCGCACACTACTATATGCTGGTATGCCGGGGAAAAGCCAGGACACTCTTCACCATCACCAAACGCACGTGAAAATGCAATTATACGTTAAACTTGTCGCGGGACACCCTACACACGCATACAGGTACATGTGCACAAGTTCTGCTGTAACACACGTCCACACTAGCAAATCTAATGTGTTTACACAATCCTAATGCTAGTAAATGTGGCATTGTCATCCATTCCTGGCCTGTAAGTAGAATTTCATGCCTGTAGCTCCTAAATCAAATTTAATTTGTTTAAAGAATCTTGCGTACCAGGAACAGAAGAAATATCAGGTTATTATTTAGTTCTCACATATATTTGAAAACTTCCAAGTCTCTAGCTCATCTTCCAAATTCGATTTGAGACAAGAAACCTAGTGAATATGGCATTGTCATCTAATTCTGACCTATATTTAAAATTCCAAGTCTCCAGCTCATTGATAAAATTAGTTTAAATTTGATTGCAAAATTCCACTCTGACAGGCAGACAGATATGACGGAAAGCGAACTAATAAAACAGAGGTGAAATCAGATTTTTTGTAATATAGGCTACATAGACAGTTGCAGAATTTAACGGAGAACAACATGGTGCTAATAGTTTTTCAGAATTTTGAATAGGTATAAAGTTATTTGCATTTTTGTGTAAGTAAATCACTGTTACAACGAACCGTCAGATACTGCTACCAAGCGGATTTATTCTGAACTATTAGATAAAGAATCCTTTATGCAGTACAAAGTCGAAAGTTACTCGTTTTCTTTATCCAATTACTCAAAAACTGTTAATTATATATTTAAAAATTGAAGGCATTGAATAATAATATAGACTTTCTGTTTCATTTAGTATAGGGAAAATTTGGTTGCGCTAAATATTTGCAGAGTTGTGGCTGTTTTAAAAAGCCTTGCTAGTGCAACCTGAAAATGTAGTCTGGCGGTATTTATCACCCTAAACGCGTACAAATCTTGAACCGTTCCAAAATATCAAGCTTAAATTTACACAATTTGATTCTTAAAGCTTTTCATCTTTATAGTTGTATAAAGGTGCAAACCGTTTTTAACTTTACTTTTTCTTGTACTTATTTATTTAAAAATAAGTTTATATGTACATCAGACAATGAGGAATGAATGAGGAACGATTTATGCAATTTTAAGCTTGTTATCTTGAATGGTTTAGAAATTATACGCGTGTGTTGTGATAAAAATACAACTTGATTTTACATTTACAGGTTTCGGCGATGCAAGCCTTTGTTAAAACAGCCATATCTCTGCACATCTTTTTTCCAACAAGAGGTTATTTAATGCAAAACGAAAGAAGAAAATCTATATTTTTAACCTCTGTTTTTTGTTTTACAAATTTAACATGCATCGCCGTGTAGCCTGATGACAGATTTAAAATTTGTACATGAATTAATGGAATTAATAGCTTTCACATCCATACTCACAACTCCAGTTTCCAGATTCACGCTCCCTTACAACATCCTGGACAACGTCTGGGCCCGTAAACCTTCGAAAGTTAGCCTATATACACATATGCTAAGAACGCATGCCTTATTAAATATGAATGAAGAAAGTTTCAAGATAGTGGTTACGTTTGTTTGCTATTTCGTAGACCATTTAGGTTGTGACTGCTTTATAATCCTTTATCCCACAGACCTTGAAAGCTTACGCACCACTGGAGCTGCTCGCCAGCTGGGACAAAGCATCAGGGCTTATACTAGGGATATACGACGTTATGAAGTTGGTAGTTACTGTCACCCGCGCACGAGAAGAGCCGTGGTGAAGAGATGAGTCACGCTTGGTTCTCAGTTCTGCGCATGCGCTGTCGGTGTATTCCAGACCTACACATAACCTAACGGGACTGTAGTTTTATAGTTATATTTTAGTAAGTAGATAGTTTTGTGATTCGGTAGTTTTTCTATTTTGTTAAGATGTTCAGTACAATTTATAATGTACATTTTGAGTTAAAAATGGAAAGGCTATTGGCAGCAGTGAACGGGAAGGGAGAGAAACGTTATTAAAGTGTGCGAACAGGAAGCTGGGAAATAAACCCCAGCCTCCTCTCCTCTAAGAAACGCCACTGAAAGATCTTCCCAGTACTGTGCCTACCATGAAGCGCAACAGGAAATAAAATAAAAACAGTAACTAAGACAAATTAACAACTCCAGCTAATAAACGTAAACGATCCGACCAGCGCAACTGTGCAGTGGACTCGTTCCATCGCCGTGTAATTTTAGACGTAATACAGGGCTTTTACCTTGACAAAAACACAGTTCCGCCTATTGGAATTGTTTTAACAGTTTTAAGGGAGAAAATAAATTTTGAATGGAGTGACAGATCCTTAAGAGTGCTGTAAGAGATGGACTTTAAATGGAAAAAGTGTAACAATAAACGAAAATATTAATAAAAAGACCAGACATTGTTAACTGGAGGTTCCGTTTTTTACAGGACGGGAGGAAAAGCCGGAAAGTAAGAGAGATAGTTTATCTAGACGAGACAGTGGTAGATAGCAATCTGACTTTTGCAAAATGTTGGCAGAGCCATGATGGGAGAGTGGTTGGAAGAGAGAGCTTCAAAACGTTTAATAGTTGTTCATGTAGGCTCTGAGACGGGTTTTTGAAGGAGGCAGGACTGGTTTTCCGAGCTGACTTATCCACAGGAGATTGCCGCGGATACATAAACTTCTCAAATTTTTCAAAGTGGATTGAAGAAAAGGTAATTCCCAACTTCCCATTGAACTCAACCGTGGTAATGGACAATGCTCCTTACCACAACAAGGAAGTGGATAAACCTCCATCAAAGTCAAGCCTCAAGAAGGACATGCATGAGTGGCTACAAAACCCGGGCATCAAGTGATACGTTTACCTCCTACATGTGTGACTTGAACGCTATAGAACCGGCTTGGAGTAAGCTAAAGTACTTTGTGCGACAGAACAATACCAAAGGAGAAATATGCATTGAAACACTGAAGGAATTGGTGAAAAAGGGTCTTGAAGGAGACTGGGAAGGTTTTTTTCATCGCACTAAAGACATGGAAGAGTTCTACTGGGGGAGAGACGGCGTTGTTGTGTGATCGTGAACCTCGGAGTCGACGACACAGGTACGTCTAATGAGGAGAGCGTTACTGTTGAAGACATCTCAAATGAATACGAAGACCTTGCAACGCCTTTACCTTAGGTATAAAGCCTTGAATAATTGTATTGACCAACAGTTTTTAATATTTAAATATTTTTATTTTCTCAAGTACCAGAATAACTACTTAATAAGGATATAAATATTTCAAAACAAGATTTTACTCAGTTTAGTTTCCTTCTGTTTTTACCTTCCTCGTGATTTATCTACTTTACGGATAGGTTAATTCCTAACTAATGCATTTCAACTATAATTTGTATATGGTATAGAAATGTTTTAAAATATTATGTTTTTAAATGAATACGGTATTTCATTTGATTAGGGTAATTATGTTTTGTTTACGTTTAATTGTTCTCAAATATTATTATTATGTTTTCCAAATTAAATAAAATATAAAACAGGTCTTGAATTAAATGATGCACGGGAAAAAGATAACGATGACTGGTTCACCGTCATCGGCGCTCCTACCCCCTGTTTAGAAAAAAACACTTACAGCGTACTCTAAGGTTCCCCGTGGTGGATGGACCATTCCCGAATACGACCAGGTGACATTTTTAATTTATAATATACAATTTTTTTAATTTCTGCTATTAAGGCTATTCCTTTAAAAAAATTAAAAATTGTATTTAGATAACATTTGAAAGAATGTAGCCGTTCCTGATCAGTTCTTCCCCGACAAATAAATGTGGTCAGAAAATCCTACCAAGTGCTCAGACCTTCCCATACTTACTACTCTTTCACCTGAGGTCCTGGCAGCCCTTTTTTAGGTCGTCCTAAGCAATTATGCTCCAGGTTGTCGTCAGTGCTTCGGCCACAAAGCCGTCCTCTGCCCGTAATAGTGAAACTGATTGGTCAAGTTTAAATTACAGAAAATTTATAATTTTATCAATTACCATAATAATGGCAGGACACAATCTAAAAAGTTTAAAGTTAATCATAATTCTAGGGAAACAAACTTTTTTCGTTGAGTTTATTTTAAAGTGCAATATGTGTGACTGCATTGGAGAAAATGTAATAAATAGTTATTTTGTTCAAAATCGATTTCATCCAGACTTTGTTAAAATGTCAATAAAAATGATGTCTTTCCAACATGTTCTTTAATATAATCTATTCTAAACCAAATTTTGGTTGGTTTTGGTAGAATAATTAATGGTTGAATTAATTCAGTTTCACAAATGTAACAGGATTCGATATATTAAACTGTTTTTACAGATTAGATTTCCCAATTATGGACATAAAAGACAATAAATTGAACTGCTAACTTATAATACAACCAAGCTGTGTTGCCACATTCACTTCAATGTAATGTCTAGAGTAAACAAACTAAAGGAAGAATGTCGAGGCGGCCTCAGCCAACTAGAATAACAAATTCTTATCGCTACGATCTAGACTTTGGACTGCAAGGGAATCAGGCAGTCAGCTGTGTTTATTCGAGCAGTGCGTTTATTTTATCTTTTCTTACTGGACTAGAATTGTAAAGAATTCAGTGGTTTTCGCATTTGTCTGAAGGTTTTAAAATTGAAAATTTGTCTTAGGCCTACAAGTATAATTAGTTTATAATAATTTGTTCAGTTAGATGGCCGCCTTTATGGTTTTCTTTTAAGGCAAGTATTTTACATTAACCATAAAGGAAGGAATATTTACATTTCACAAGTAACTTTGTCTTGTTAAAATCGCACAAAGAAGACAACTTGTAGTGCTGCTGAAACATGTATGTATAATTTTGTGTGCTTTTATAACCAGATTTTAGCCAATAATGATGTTATATAAAAGATAATGTATTTCTCAGGCGAGATTTTATATTAACTTTATATTTCTACTGTTTATTAAACCCTTAAAGCATTTACCTTATGTATGTACGCAAAATTAATTTTGTAGCCTGGTGCTGCCATTTGTAATTCATGGATTTAGATTTTGGAAAAGCTTAAATTGGGTATTCTAGAAAATATCGGGCATCCATTTCTACAATCTACGCAATTAGTTCAAACAGGTTGTGTGCAATTTTACACAGTTGTGATGAATAATCCTACATTTTGTGGGGAAGGTGTAGCAAATATAGTGACATTTTGTGTAAATATTTCTTAAAACTAAACAACTGGTAGAAGTATGATTCGTTCTTAAATCCACGAGAACAGTAAGGATCGCACTGTCGTGGAAGGTATCTTCTTTCGTGTTTGTATTATTTGTGAGTTTGTATGGAGCGCTTAAGCTGGGTACATGTCACTGAGTGGAATGCTGTCCCCCTCTCTCTCTCTTTCTCTCTTTCTCACGTACACACACACACACATTTTTTTTATTGGGCGTGTTTTGTTTTTGATTGATTTTATAGATATGTTTTATTTGTTTAGTTTTTTAAATATTTGATATCCTAAAACGCTCAAATAATTACATGTAAAGTTGGATAAATGGGTTTTACTTAATGTCCTATAAAAACAATAGTTGAATATAATCGTTGATACAAAGACAGCAACAGAGCAACAGACACAAACATAACTCTTAACACATTACAACACTTTTACACCAACAACCAGTTTTATCTACGCACAATAAACACTATAAACGTCGTACTTAATGTAAACTAATTAAGACTTAAGCAAATGACTTGAATAAGTCATTCTTCGACTTTGATCTTTGCGTTTAGTTTTTAAAATGATTTGGCTTTACCGTAACATTTTGTTTTATAATTATTATTTCTTTAGTATTGTTACATTTTATTTGAATATTTTTATAATTAATTTTTTTTTACTATGTATTAAATTTTGGGCTTTTAAGCCATCAAACAGCATTTTTGCTGAGCAGACGCACATGCATACGCACACGCACACCGACACCCACAC
Source organism: Prosapia bicincta (assembly GCA_036971475.1). Taxonomy (NCBI): domain Eukaryota; kingdom Metazoa; phylum Arthropoda; class Insecta; order Hemiptera; family Cercopidae; genus Prosapia; species Prosapia bicincta. The sequence continues at coordinate 14,439,845 of JBAIZL010000010.1, read as the reverse complement.
GCGCACACACAGCCACACGCACACTCGCACACATGCACACCAAACCACTTGGGATAAGAGAAAATTTAGTTTATAACTTGTTTTATTTCGTGGTTACAGTGCGTTACAGCAAACATTCGCAGCATGTAAATATGTTACATTTTTTATTAAACTGCTAACATCCAGGCCTATTGGTTAAATGTGTCTGTAAAGGTTGTGCTAATTGGCTATGACTGCCTTAAGCATAAAGCTTTGGGATATAGGTCCTTGGGGAAACCTGCAAAAGAATAACATTGTTTGTGTTACAAAATACATTTGGTTTTGAAGGACCATTTAATGTGAAAAGAAGTATTTAACACCAGTGTAGGACATTTCCCAAAAATCCTGTTTAAGAAAGTGTATAAAAATTAGGAAAAAAATCACAAACCTAAAACTATGTATTTAGATGTAAAACAGAGAAGAACACTACAGTGGGTTTTATTGGAAATGCTTGCGTAATGTGTTCTACATTTATTTGTGTGTAATATTTAGGAAACGAAATAAATATTAAAATCTTGCTTTTGTATAATTCAAGGCTTATTAAAGGGAAAATTTGTAATTAAAAAATCTAAAGTAAAACATTTAATACCAACATCCGATAAAATCTTATGGAAAACAGAAAAACGTTTATCTTTATAAGGGATTTTATTTTAGGTACTAAGTATAAAAGTGACCTTCACATAGTGTAATACTAAGTTATAGATGGAAACAAATAATGTTGTTATTGCATTTGCAGACTATTGGTGAGCCAAGCAGAGGATCCCCCCCCCCCCGGAGCGCCCCGGAAACCCCTAGGAGATCCCCGGAGCCTCCCCGCACCCTAAACTGCAAGAAGGTGAGTTGATGTTTGCTGTAATGTACGAATAGTTGTGAGGATGAAAATAATAAGATGAAACAAGCAAAATGAAAATAATCCAAGAAACCTTGTATAAAGTCTAGCAAAAATTAAATCCATTTACGTCAGGTTTATGCTATTATTAAACATATAATAATTTGGATACACACCCAGATAAAATTACCTTTTTTCTAGCGACAAATCTAAACTCCAGGAACAATGATTTTTTCCATGGAAACAATAATGTAACCTTAACGCGTGATACCAGGCAACTATACATCAGACATTATTAATACCTTTACACGAAAATATTGTTATATTTTTACAATAAATAAATTTATATTATTTTCCCAATTTCCCGACTATATGTTTTGATTGATTATATAGATGTGTTTTATTTGTTTAGTTTTTAAAATATTTTATATCCTAAAATGCTTAAATATTTACACGTAAAGTTTGTTGTATGGGTTTTATTTAATGACCTATATAAACCATAATCGTTGATACTTTGCTATTAGTACTCGGAGAAACCGTCCAATACACCAAAGCACATACACACAGACAGCAACAGAGCATCAGACACAAACATAACTCTGACGCAAAACAGCACTTTTACACCCGCCACCGGTTTTACCTACGCACAGTAACCTCCATAAACATCGACTTTAATATAAACTAATTAAGACTTAAACAAATGACTTGAATAAGGCTCTCACCCCAAAAATACAATTACAAACAAAAGTTTGGACACTGAGACAGCAATACAAAGCACGGAATCCATCCGCCATGAATACATTGGATAAGGCATTGAATATAAAATGTTCATCATAAACACATTAAACTTTAAAACAAGCACAACTAATAAACACACATCCCTTAAATCCATCATACACATCGCGACCAACTGACCTCAATATTTTTAAGAGATAAAGGCTCTTCTATAGTAATAATGCGCCTAGAAGACGTTGACAATAAAGTAAATAAATACATGACAAAAAACAACATAACCGAACTCCATTTAGTCCCTATAAAAAAATATCAAACTCAAATTAAAAATCACATAAGCAAATGCACCGAAATCATGAAACCAGAACAAGAGAAACCTTACAAACAAAACACATCCCGCATTAACAAACCACACGCAGCACCTTTACATAATCTAGCCAAATACACACGAACGTTAAGAGCTACACATCCATACACAATGACATTGGTCTGATCCACAAAATTAAAGCCATCTATGTACCAAACAACTCCATCATAGCGTCATTCGACATAAAAAAACTTAAACACCAACGTACCCATTAAACAATCACTTTAAACACTAGAATACCTACTGACAACAAAAAACTCCACAAAAACCCACCCTAGAAACCATAACACTCACAAACTCATAACACAAATTCTATACGCATAACGATGGCATGCCAATAGGATTCCCCGTCTCAGGTACCTAGCTGGAATATTCCCCAACCTCTTTGAATAACAATACGTTCTGTAGAACAACAAACATACAGACAAAATAATATACTACCATAGATATGTAGACATTTTACTTTTAAACAACGGCCACAAACGTTGCCTAACACTGATGAAGGTGACATCGTCGTCGAAACTAGCCTGTTTGTGTTAATAGACTAGTGCGTAGTAAGATTTAGAGAAAACTGTTTAATTGTTACCGTTGTGAATTCTTCTTACTAGCTGAGCTGCTAATTAACTCAATACTAAACCTAACTTTTACCCTCAAATTAGAAGACAATAATAAAATTAATTATTATCTTATTAATAAAAATAAATTAATAAGGTCATACAAGATTGCAGATGTGCGACGCCAATTTGACTGTGATTGGTTGTAGAATAATCCAAATTTGTTATTTATTATTTCCCATAACTTCTCAATAACGACAATTATTAGAATAAGCAGAAATTATTTAATTCGTAGAATAACCAATTCCCTACCTCCAAGGCCAGTGCAATATCTTTCTGTTGTCACCTAAATCTATGTCTTCCGGTATATTTCGCAAGAATAATGCGAGTAAATAGTATTGCGGGCTAAATGATGATTCTAGTATACATATTTCCGTTCGATTAAGTAATACGTACTCCAAAAATATTATTTCAAGGTCACTCTAACCTAAGTGACAGAGCTAGTTTAACCGTGTAAAATATTTGTGCGGGTTTGAAAAAACTGTTTAGTTAAAATTATGGATGTATTTGTACGCTTTTAAATCTTATATTTATCTTATAATTATTGATAATCTACATTGAATCGCGAGTAATAATTTATTAATTTCCTTTTATAATGGCATCATGTGTGAGGTATAACTATTACAAACTGATGCCATCAACGGATGATAACGGCATTGGCTTCGAAACGATTTTGAATCGATATATTTTAAAAATTGTAAGTCAGTGTGTATTATGAATGGATTATTACCATCACTTCATAACATCGCCTAAAATACACTAAAACAATGTAAATACATTGGGAACTGTGGAAGATGTAGATTCACGCCTGTAACAAGGACTTCTTCGGGCTGTAATTGGGTCCTGGATACGGTCCAGAGTGTAGAGTAAGGACCAAGCTGAAGGCCACACTTCGCACAAGCGCGAGAAATAGCAGTCGCCGAATGTATCCACCCCAGAAGCAATAGTACAGGTGGTTTTGCTTACAGCCTTCAGGTGTGTTAGGCTACCATGGAAAGTCCGAAGTAAACATAAGAGAAACTCGTAGCTCATAAGTAACGCTTGCGCATCGGCAACACGACATATTTAGACATATCTGAGGAGCTACGTAATACAATCTACGTAAACTACTTGAAGTGGTCTCGGCGTTAAATTCATTTCTAACCTCTGAGGTGTCCTTTAGTTCCTAGTTTTTAAAAGTATCCCAAGGTTTACCAAAATTTGTACATAAGTTTTTATATTTGTGCAATAATACTTTCTTTTTATTTGTTCATATTGTGTCCTGAAACCCACAATGGTCAATGTAAGGGCCCTACATGCTAACTTTCTAATTTATTTTTAAACATTTACCTAACCATAGTTGCGAAATTGTAAACATATATGGCAAATCTTGAGTAGATGAATAAAAATCATTTTAATAACGATTGAAAATTTGAACATGATACATACAAGGAGAGTGAGAACTAATAGAAGGAATTTAAGGGAACAAAAGCAAAATAACCTCATATTTTAAGTCTGACAAAGAAAATTACTAAATAATTCTAAGCTTCACATATAGCAAGGTGCACACTATCATGTAGGCCTAAGTCATGCTACTAACTATATAACTTCCCTCATGCCAGAGACGGTGACATGATGATGAATAATATAAGGTAACTTGTACATTTTACAGAACCAGCGCAAGAGCCCGGCAGATAGTGGGGATGGACTTTGCGTCTTGGATAACACACCATCTTCCTTCGGGGACTCCAAGGGATTAGTTGTCAAGGCTTTAAGGTATGTTGCTATCTGTCTCTTTACTTTTATACAACTTTACACTGGTTCCTTCTTTTATTTATAAACATCTTGATTCTTAGACTAAATTTTTTAGACTTCAGGTTTGAACCAACACATTTAACTATTATTCAGTACAAACTATTGCGGCTTTTAGACATTCTAACTAAACCAAATTACTGCGGATAATATCAAAACATAACAGTAATTAAGAATTATGACACCCCACAACCCTCCAAATACGCGTGTAAAGAAAAGGGTGCGCCCTGGCTAAGGGTTGTATCCTTAAATGTGCAAGTTTGCTGATTTTATTTGTATTATGCGCAACTGTGACAAACTACTTAGCCCGTAGTTATTGGCGTTATTGTTTTTATAAATCTTGTCTTAAATAGAATTTGGTAATTGTACATAGCAGCAGAAAGTTTCTACAAAACTATTTCTTGTTTTGTAATATATTACATTAAATGATTTTTTAAAAATACTTCATATTGTTTGTAAGTAGGGAAATGGATTTCAGAATTATTATTTCATTCATTATATCGCTGTAGTTGCCCCTAACTTAACCAAAACCACATTGATGTATTTAATTCGTAGATTAAACTAATTCCCACCACTTCAAAGTGAGTGCAGTATCTTTCAGTTTTCACATAAATCTTCAAACAAATTCCTCGTCATACAGTTCTAGAAGTTAATCTGGCCAACAATGGATCAGCTGTTTTATTCACTAATGTTGTGATAGTTTAAGGTTATATTTTCCAACTCACAAATAATTGTAAGCGAACGTTAGTGCGATGTATGTTTGTTATAATATAACTGGGAATTATTCAGAACTGTTGATATTTAAGTAAGTAAATTTAATGTTGCATTATTTGTTTAAATTGCTGCATAAATTTAACTTTAGATTATTTAAAACTGAATGTAAGTTTTTTGTATTTACAACGAAGTTTTAATTTAGTAATGACAGACACTAATTAGTAACTCATGTAGGCCTAACCCTAAACAGCTAAACAAAAATGTAAGATATTTATTAATGTGGCCGTATAGGCTATATATTTTTATAACTTTAATTTGGTTACAATTTATTGTTATGAATAAAGTTTGGTAGCTGAGCAGAATGTAGGATATTTGCTTTTAATTGATTCCTTAGTTTGTAAATTCTGCAAATTAAAGAATTTTTAAATAAAGATTTGTAAAAAACTATTGTAAAGTTGTGTTTAACGTTTGAAAGGATTGCCTTTTACTTATTATAATGGGTTACAAATAATTAGGTTAGGCCTGTATTCTAATCTGCAACATCCTACAATAACTCTGCAGTTATTGGCCTTTAATTCTAACCGTCTTATTTATACTTAAACAAACATTTCTAGGGGAGACGTACCTCCCTATGCAACACATGTTATTTGGCAGTTATGTTTGTCCCATTATCTCAGAAAATGCTAAAGATATCATAATGGAGTTTTTACCAGTTATTCTATATTTAGGTAATTGCGTTTAAACCCTGTTATTTTAAATTTAGTTCCCTAAATACTATATAAAATGTAACTTTTTTAAATGTGTATATTTCTAATGTAAATTTTAGGCTATATGATCTTTTAAATAAATTTCTGTAAGCATTGTTTATGAAATTAGCAAGGATTCTGTATATATATGTATATTATAGGCCTAATATGTAAAAATGTGACGTGGCTTAGTCATGCTGTCTGTGGGTTAATGGGGCATTTAGGTCAAAAATATAGATTTTTGGTAAATTGGAAGTGGAAACAAAGGTGCTTGCATACAGGTGTATTTATGTTCAAAACAATCCATTCATAATTTAATTTTTGCTTCTTTTCTGCATCAAATACTTTTTTTCACCGTCCCGGAAAGTTATGTGGCTCTTTATTGGTCTAGTCTGTTTGCAATTTCGGCTTGTATTCCCCTTGTAAGCCTAATGTCAGTTAAATGCAGAATTTTTAAACGGTTCAAGCCTGTTCTAAGTACAAGGCTCTGTAACGCTGAAATCCTTCCCCTGTTGCCTTCACTGAAGGTAATAACAGCATCTAAGGCTCCACTTTGTAAGGTTTGGAAGCCAACAAAGTCTGACAGAGTAAAAGCTCTCAGTGACGGTTTGAGTGCATCCACGGAAACATTCTCTGAGCAAGTTATGCTTTGGTATTTCGTGATAAAGAGGCCTAATTGCAACTATTACAGCATCTAAGGCTCCACATTGTAAGGTTTGGAAGCAAGCAAAGTATGACAGAGTAAAAGGACTCAGTGACGGTTTGAGTGCATCCACGGAAACATTCTCTGAGCAAGTTAGGCTTTGGTATTTCGTGGTAAAGAGGCCTAATTGCAACTATTACAGCATCTAAGGCTCCACATTGTAAGGTTTGGAAGCCAACAAAGTATGACGGAGTAAAAGCCCTCTGCGACGGTTTGAGTGCATCCGCGTAAACATTCTCTGAGCAAGTTAGGCTTTGGTACTTCCTGGTAAAGAGGTTTAATTACAACTATTACAGCATCTATGGCTCCACATTGTAAGGTGAGGAAGCCAACAAAGTATGGCGGAGTAAAAGCCCTCTGCGACGGTTTGAGTGCATCCACGGAAACATTCTCTGAGCAAGTTATGCTTTGGTATTTCGTGGTAAAGAGACCTAATTGCAACTATTACAGCATCTAGGGCTCCACATTGTAAGGTGAGGAAGCCAACAAAGTATGGCGGAGTAAAAGCCCTCTGCGACGGTTTGAGTGCATCCACGGAAACATTCTCTGAGCAAGTTATGCTTTGGTATTTCGTGATAAAGAGGCCTAATTGCAACTATTACAGCATCTAGGGCTCCACATTGTAAGGTGAGGAAGCCAACAAAGTATGGCGGAGTAAAAGCCCTCTGCGACGGTTTGAGTGCATCCACGTAAACATTCTCTGAGCAAGTTATGCTTTGGTATTTCGTGATAAAGAGGCCTAATTGCAACTATTACAGCATCTAGGGCTCCGCATTGTAAGGTGAGGAAGCCAACAAAGTATGGCGGAGTAAAAGCCCTCTGCGACGGTTTGAGTGCATCCGCGTAAACATTCTCTGAGCAAGTTAGGCATTGGTAATTCCTGGTAAAGAGGCCTAATTGCTACTATTACAGCATCTAGGACTCCGCATTGTAAGGTGAGGAAGCCAACAAAGTATGGCGGAGTAAAAGCCCTCTGCGACGGTTTGAGTGCATCCACGTAAACATTCTCTGAGCAAGTTAGGCATTGGTAATTCCTGGTAAAGAGGCCTAATTGCTACTATTACAGCATCTAGGACTCCGCATTGTAAGGTGAGGAAGCCAACAAAGTATGGCGGAGTAAAAGCCCTCTGCGACGGTTTGAGTGCATCCGCGTAAACATTCTCTGAGCAAGTTAGACTTTGGTAATTCCTGGTAAAGAGGTTTAATTACAATTATTACAGCATCTATGGCTCCACATTGTAAGGTGAGGAAGCCAACAAAGTATGACCGAGTAAAAGCCCTCTGCGACGGTTTGAGTGCATCCGCGTAAACATTCTCTGAGCAAGTTAGTCTTTGGTAATTCCTGGTTAAGAGGTTTAATTACAACTATTACAGCATCTATGGCTCCACATTGTAAGGTGAGGAAGCCAACAAAGTATGGCGGAGTAAAAGCCCTCTGCGACGGTTTGAGTGCATCCACGGAAACATTCTCTGAGCAAGTTAGGCTTTGGTATTTCGTGGTAAAGAGGCCTAATTGCAACTATTACAGCATCTAGGGCTCTACATTGCAAGGTTTGGAAGCAAGCAAAGTATGACAGAGTAAAAGGACTCAGTGACGGTTTGAGTGCATCTGCGTAAACATTCTCTGAACAAGTTATGCTTTGGTATTTCGTGATAAAGAGGCCTAATTGCAACTATTACAGCATCTAGGGCTCCACATTGCAAGGTTTGGAAGCAAGCAAAGTATGACAGAGTAAAAGGACTCAGTGACGGTTTGAGTGCATCTGCGTAAACATTCTCTGAACAAGTTATGCTTTGGTATTTCGTGATAAAGAGGCCTAATTGCAACTATTACAGCATCTAGGGCTCCACATTGTAAGGTTTGGAAGCAAGCAAAGTATGACAGAGTAAAAGGACTCAGTGACGGTTTGAGTGCATCTGCGTAAACATTCTCTGAGCATGTTAGGCTTTGGTATTTCGTGATAAAGAGGCCTAATTGCAACTATTACAGCATCTAGGGCTCTACATTGTCAGGTTTGGAAGCAAGCAAAGTATGGCCGAGTAAGAGGACTCAGTGACGGTTTGAGTGCATCTGCGTAAACATTCTCTGAACAAGTTATGCTTTGGTAATTCCTGGTAAAGAGGTTTAATTACAACTATTACAGCATCTAGGGCTCCGCATTGTAAGGTTTGGAAGTCAAGAAAGTAAAAGCTCTCAGTGACGCTTTGAGTGCATCCACGGAAACATTCTCTGAGCAAGTTATGCTTTGGTAATTCCTGGTAAAGAGGTTTAATTACAACTATTACAGCATCTAGGGCTCTACATTGTCAGGTTTGGAAGCAAGCAAAGTATGGCCGAGTAAGAGGTCTCAGTGACGGTTTGAGTGCATCTGCGTAAACATTCTCTGAACAAGTTATGCTTTGGTAATTCCTGGTAAAGAGGTTTAATTACAACTATTACAGCATCTAGGGCTCTACATTGTCAGGTTTGGAAGCAAGCAAAGTATGGCCGAGTAAGAGGTCTCAGTGACGGTTTGAGTGCATCTGCGTAAACATTCTCTGAACAAGTTATGCTTTGGTAATTCCTGGTAAAGAGGTTTAATTACAACTATTACAGCATCTAGGGCTCTACATTGTCAGGTTTGGAAGCAAGCAAAGTATGGCCGAGTAAGAGGTCTCAGTGACGGTTTGAGTGCATCTGCGTAAACATTCTCTGAACAAGTTATGCTTTGGTAATTCCTGGTAAAGAGGTTTAATTACAACTATTACAGCATCTAGGGCTCCACATTGTAAGGTTCGGAAGCCAACAAAGTATGACAAAGTAAAAGCTCTCAGTGACGGTTTGAGTGTATCAGTGTAAACATTCTCTGAACAAGTTAGGCTTTGGTATTTCGTGGTAAAGAGGTTTAATTACAACTATTACAGCATCTAGGGCTCCACATTGTCAGGTTCGGAAGCCAACAATGTATGACAAAGTAAAAGCTCTCAGTGACGGTTTGAGTGTATCAGTGTAAACATTCTCTGAACAAGTTAGGCTTTGGTATTTCGTGGTAAAGAGGTTTAATTACAACTATTACAGCATCTAGGGCTCTACATTGTCAGGTTCGGAAGCCAACAAAGTATGACAAAGTAAAAGCTCTCAGTGACGGTTTGAGTGTATCAGTGTCTACATTCTCTGAGCAAGTTAGGCTTTGGTATTTCGTGGTAAAGAGGTTTAATTACAACTATTACAGCATCTATTGATCTACATTGTCAGGTTTGGAAGCAAGCAAAGTATGGCCGAGTAAGAGGTCTCAGTGACGGTTTGAGTGCATCTGCGTAAACATTCTCTGAACAAGTTAGGCTTTGATAATTCCTTGTAAAGAGGCTTAATTGCAACTGTTACAGCATCCAGGGCTCTACATTGTCAGGTTCGGAAGCCAACAAAGTATGACAAAGTAAAAGCTCTCAGTGACGGTTTGAGTGTATCAGTGTCTACATTCTCTGAGCAAGTTAGGCTTTGGTATTTCGTGGTAAAGAGGTTTAATTACAACTATTACAGCATCTAGGGCTCTACATTGTCAGGTTCGGAAGCCAACAAAGTATGACAAAGTAAAAGCTCTCAGTGACGGTTTGAGTGTATCAGTGTCTACATTCTCTGAGCAAGTTAGGCTTTGGTATTTCGTGGTAAAGAGGTTTAATTACAACTATTACAGCATCTAGGGATCTACATTGTCAGGTTTGGAAGCAAGCAAAGTATGGCCGAGTAAGAGGTCTCAGTGACGGTTTGAGTGCATCTGCGTAAACATTCTCTGAACAAGTTAGGCTTTGATAATTCCTTGTAAAGAGGCTTAATTGCAACTGTTACAGCATCCAGGGCTCTACATTGTCAGGTTTGGAAGCCAACAAAGTAGACAGAGTAAAATCTCTCAGTGACGGTTTGAGTGCATCTGCGTAAACATTCTCTGAGCAAGTTAGGCTTTGATAATTCCTTGTAAAGAGGCTTAATTGCAACTATTACAGCATCTAGGGCTCCACATTGTGAGGTTTGGAAGCAAGTAAAGTATGACAGAGTAAAAGCTCTCAGCGACGGTTTGAGTGCAACTGCGTAAACATTCTCTGAACAAGTTAGTCTTTGGTAATTCCTGGTAAAGAGGCTAAATTACAACTATTACAGCATCTAGGGCTCCACATTGTGAGGTTTGGAAGCCAACAAAGTATGACAGAGTAAAAGCTCTCAGCGACGGTTTGAGTGCAACTGCGTAAACATTCTCTGAACAAGTTAGTCTTTGGTAATTCCTGGTAAAGACGCTTAATTGCAACTGTTACAGCATCTAGGGCTCCACATTGTGAGGTTTGGAAGCCAATAAAGTAGGACAGAGTAAAATCTCTCAGTGACGGTTTGAGTGTATCAGTGTAATCATTCTCTGAGCAAGTAAGATTTTGATAATTCCTGGTAAAGACGCTTAATTGCAACTATTACAGCATCTAGGGCTCCACATTGTGAGGTTTGGAAGCCAACAAAGTAAGACAGAGTAAAATCTCTCAGTGACGGTTTGAGTGTATCAGTGTAATCATTCTCTGAGCAAGTAAGATTTTGATAATTCCTGGTAAAGAGGCTTAATTACAACTATTACAGCATCTAGGGCTCCACATTGTGAGGTTTGGAAGCCAACAAAGTAAGACAGAGTAAAAGCTGTCAGTGACGGTTTGAGTGTATCAGTGTAATCATTCTCTGAACAAGTTAGGCTTTGGTAATACCTGGTAAAGAGGCTTAGTTGTAACTATTACAGGATTTAGGGCTACACATTGTAAGGTATGGAAGCCAACAAAGTATGACAGAGTAAAAGCTCTTAGTGACGGTTTGAGTGCATCTGCGTAAACATTCTCTGAACAAGTTAGGCTTTGGTAATTCCTGGTAAAGAGGCTTAATTGCAACTGTTACAGCATCCGGGGCTCTACATTGTAAGGTTTGGAGGCCAACAAAATATGACAGAGTAAAAGCTCTCAGTGACGGTTTGAGTGTATCAGTGTAATCATTCTCTGAGCAAGTAAGATTTTGATAATTCCTGGTAAAGAGGCTTAATTACAACTATTACAGCATCTAGGGCTCCACATTGTGAGGTTTGGAAGCCAACAAAGTAAGACAGAGTAAAAGCTGTCAGTGACGGTTTGAGTGTATCAGTGTAATCATTCTCTGAACAAGTTAGGCTTTGGTAATTCCTGGTAAAGAGGCTTAATTACAACTATTACAGGATTTAGGGCTACACATTGTAAGGTATGGAAGCCAACAAAGTGTGACGGAGTAAAAGCTCTTAGTGACGGTTTGAGTGCATCTGCGTAAACATTCTCTGAGGAAGTAAGGCTTTGGTAATTCCTGATTTTTATGTTTGTACTCAGTATAATTTGGAGGTTTTTTACATCCACACCAAGACTCATTGCAAAGATTAGTTTGGGTTTCTCGTCTGTCGACGTTATATGAAATATGTATCCCAGAAATAATTTCTGTCGATAACTTTTTTCTGTAAATAACCTTTATTCTTTTTAATGGCTTAACCGTAGTAGTTTTGAAGACTGTCTGTTGGAGAAAACACAATACTTAAGAAACTCAAATACATTTAGAATATTCCTTCACTGTTCCCACTTAGTAGATACCTCTAATCGTAAAAACACAAACCTAAAAACAGTAGAAAAGGTCTACCTTATCTTCCTTATCATTTGCTAAATAATAACTATTTGCAGGTTAACAAACATATGAAAGTAATATTTATCAACAGAATTATTCAGTAATATGTATATAATGAGAGCTGTACGTGTACGCTCTTGTATCGACCAATTCTTAGGTGTAATGTAAATATTTGCTAATATTGAATATATATTTTGTGTGTGTTAAATGCAAATATAATGTATGTGCATTATATAGCATTGTAATCAGAAAAATATATAGGGAAATACCAAAAGTATTTTTTTTCTTATAAATGGCGTAGCGTACATCTTGTCTTAATTATTTTGTTTAATGTCATTGCAAGACCATACTCTTAAAAGGAAAAATAAGGAAATAATTATATAGGCTTGTATTTTGATGGTTCCTATAATTATAATAGGCCCATCAGGCCATAAAGGCTCAGCAGTGTTTGCAACTCCATGTGTCTCAGCAACATACCTGTTGCAGCACCTTGCAGGACATGGCGACCGTAACACAAAGATATATGGCTAAAGGCTCAGCGGTGTTTGCAACTTCTTCTGTCTCAGCAGCATACCTGTTGCAGCACCTTGCAGGACATGGCAACCGTGATACAAAGATGGATGGCTAAAGGCTCAGCGGTGTTTGCAACTTCTTCTGTCACAGCAGCGGACCTGTTGCAGCACGTTGCAGAACATGGCAACCGTGATACAAAGATGGATGGCTAAAGGCTCAGCAGTGTTTGCAACTCCTTGTTTCTCAGCAGCATACCTGTTGCAGCACCTTGCAGGACATGGCAACCGTAACACAAAGATATATGGCTAAAGGCTCAGCGGTGTTTGCAACTCCCTGTGTCTCAGCAGTACCTGTTGCAGCACCTTGCTGGACATGGCAACCATAATACAAAGATGGATGGCTAAAGGCTCAGCAGTGTTTGCAACTTCTTCTGTCTCAGCAGCATACCTGTTGCAGCACCTTGCAGGACATGGCAACCGTGATACAAAGATGGATGGCTAAAGGCTCAGCAGTGTTTGCAACTTCTTCTGTCTCAGCAGCATACCTGTTGCAGCACCTTGCAGGACATGGCAACCGTGATACAAAGATGGATGGCTAAAGACTCAGCAGTGTTTGCAACTCTGTGTCTCAGCAGCATACCTGTTGCAGCACCTTGCAGGACATGGCGACCGTAACACAATGATATATGGCTAAAGGCTCAGCGGTGTTTGCAACTCCCTGTGTCTCAGCAGCATACCTCTTGCAGCACCTTGCAGGACATGGCAACCGTGATACAAAGATGGATGGCTAAAGACTCAGCAGTGTTTGCAACTCCCTGTGTCTCAGCAGCATACCTCTTGCAGCACCTTGCAGAACATGGCAACCGTAACACAAAGATATATGGCTAAAGGCTCAGCGGTGTTTGCAACTCCCTGTGTCTCAGCAGCATAACTGTTGCAGCACCTTGCTGGACATGGCGACCGTAACACAAAGATGGACGCCTAAAGGCTCAGCAGTGTTTGCAACTTCTTCTGTCTCAGCAGCATACCTGTTGCAGCACCTTGCAGGACATGGCAACCGTGATACAAAGATGGATGGCTAAAGACTCAGCAGTGTTTGCAACTCCCTGTGTCTCAGCAGCATACCTGTTGCAGCACCTTGCAGGACATGGCAACCGTGATTCAAAGATGGATGGCTAAAGACTCAGCAGTGTTTGCAACTCCCTGTGTCTCAGCAGCATACCTGTTGCAGCACCTTGCAGAACATGGCGACCGTAACACAAAGATATATGGCTAAAGGCTCAGCGGTGTTTGCAACTCCCTGTGTCTCAGCAGCATACATCTTGCAGCACCTTGCAGGACATGGCAACCGTGATACAAAGATGGATGGCTAAAGACTCAGCAGTGTTTGCAACTCCCTGTGTCTCAGCAGCATACCTCTTGCAGCACCTTGCAGAACATGGCGACCGTAACACAAAGATATATGGCTAAAGGCTCAGCGGTGTTTGCAACTCCCTGTGTCTCAGCAGCATACCTGTTGCAGCACCTTACAGGACATGGCAACCGTGATACAAAGATGGATGGCTAAAGACTCAGCAGTGTTTGCAACTCCCTGTGTCTCAGCAGCATACCTGTTGCAGCACCTTGCAGGACATGGCAACCGTGATACAAAGATGGATGGCTAAAGACTCAGCAGTGTTTGCAACTCCCTGTGTCTCAGCAGCATACCTGTTGCAGCACCTTGCAGGACATGGCAACCGTGATACAAAGATGGATGGCTAAAGACTCAGCAGTGTTTGCAACTCCCTGTGTCTCAGCAGTACCTGTTGCAGCACCTTGTAGGACATGGCGACCGTAACACAAAGATGGATGCCTAAAGGCTCAGCAGTGTTTGCAACTTCTTCTGTCTCAGCAGCATACCTGTTGCAGCACCTTGCAGGACATGGCAACCGTGATACAAAAATGGATGGCTAAAGACTCAGCAGTGTTTGCAACTCCCTGTGTCTCAGCAGCATACCTGTTGCAGCACCTTGCAGGACATGGCGACCGTAACACATAGATGGATGGCTAAAGACTCAGCAGTGTTTGCAACTCCTTGTGTGTCACAGCAGCGGACCTGTTGCAGCACCTTGCTGGACATGGCAACCATAATACAAAGATGGATGGCTAAAGACTCAGCAGTGTTTGCAACTCCCTGTGTCTCAGCAGCATACCTGTTGCAGCACCTTGCAGGACATGGCAACCGTGATACAAAGATGGATGGCTAAAGACTCAGCAGTGTTTGCAACTCCCTGTGTCTCAGCAGCATACCTATTGCAGCACCTTGCAGGACATGGCAACCGTGATACAAAGATGGATGGCTAAAGACTCAGCAGTGTTTGCAACTCCCTGTGTCTCAGCAGTACCTGTTGCAGCACCTTGCTGGACATGGCAACCGTAATACAAAGATATATGGCTAAAGGCTCAGCCGTGTTTGCAACTTCTTGTGTGTCACAGCAGCGGACCTGTTGCAGCACCTTGCTGGACATGGCAACCATAACACAATGATGGATGGCCAGAGGCTCAGCAGTGTTTACAACTCCTTGTATCTCAGCAGTGTTTACAACTCCTTGTATCTCAGCAGCATATATGTTGCAGGACCTGGCGACCGTAACACCAAGAGGATTGCCTAAAGGCTCACAGTTGTTTACAACTCCTTGTGTGTCACAGCATCTGACCTGCGGCAGCACGTTTAAGACGGTCTAGAACTCCCGGATCGCCAAAGTTGAAGTAATCTGGGTTTAACTAAATAATTACATTTTAATGTTGGGCTGCATAGGATTAGGAGTCGCATTTTGTTATATAAATATTTGTTTATAGTTTTGTAGTGTATTTATTTGAATAAAAGGAGCAATTATGAAATCAAAAATTACCCTCAACAAATACACTTTACACTAATTTGTAATGAACACATGGTAATTGATTATATTTTTTGTTCCAGAACGATGCTATGAAAATGAACACAGTGGGCCTGAATTTCAAAAGGAAATTAAGCTTCAATTTAAAATAATATATTATGTGACTGTTATTTTATATTAGTATGTTATTGTATAAATTAAATGCTATTTAAAATATTTTATGACCTGTAAATATATAAATATGTATTTTGAGTATAGTAATAAAATTTGAAAATTACAGCAAAGTATTGTCTCATTTATTGTCCATTTTCCTATTACATAATAAATAGATGAATATTTAGTTAGTATGAATTATATCCTTAATATAACTATTACAAGTTCGATTTTGCTAGTAAAGATAGCAGCACATACAAGGTCATCTTACAAATAGTTACATTTTTTACAACCAGATAGCAGCACAAACAAGGTTCTCTTTTACATAGTTAATTTTTCTACAACCAGATAGCAGCACCTACTGGGTGGGTTGACCGCCTACCTCTTCATATCTTATATGCTCCTGATACTTTTTGACACTTTATGCAACACACCAAAGTATCAGGAGACTATAATGTTACAAGAGGTTGACGTATACCTCCTAACATCTTATATTCTCCTGTTACATTGTGGAAGTAAAATTTTAAAATTCTTTACCATGAAGTATCAGGAGACTATAATGTTACAAGAGGTATTCGATATACCTCTTATGATCTCATATTCTCCTGATACTTTCTTAAAATAAAATTTTGTAAAGCTCTCACCACGAAGTATCAGGATACTATAATGAGAAAAGAGGTTGTTGATCTTACCATAATTATTTGGTTCATACTTTTTTTCAGATTAGAAAAATCTAAACTTTCTAAAATTCGTTTCCATGTATCAGGAGCATATAATACGTGAAGTGGTCTATGACAAACATTTTTATATATCATTTCGATTAAACATATTTTTCATCAGACACATTAGGGTGAAAGTATGAAATAAATCGTCAGAAAATATATCAATCTTTTTTATTTTTTCAATACGTTTTACATTATCTTCATACATAATTACAAAACAGTATAGTAGTAACAATCATGGTAATAATAATAGTAATAAGAACAATAATACCATTTATAATAACATTTCACACATTTTCAAGTACATTTTGAATACTGGAATACAATTTGAAGAAAAATATAATATGCATATAGTTTCCAAGCAGTGGTTCCCAAAGTGTGCGCCGTGACTACCTGGGGAGGGGGTACACATCATTATCACCCATCCAAGTACTAACCACGCCCAATGTTGCTTGACTTCAGAAGGGTGCTTCAGAATTGAACGATTAAATTAAAAATATCGTGGACGAATCACAATGTTGTAGCAGTAAAATGATAAAATAATTTGTTTAAGAGTAGAGAACTACTTACTATACAGCAAGGGTCTGAATTCTTGTAATGGTTGATGTTAGGTCTAAACCATCCGTCTATTGGCTAATTTTACAGTTCTTATCAGCTTAATGTTGTGTGGATCTGCACTTTGACTCTCCACAAGACACGAGAGTGAGTCCCTGCATTCACCATGTGCTGCAAGCAGACCGATGCAGATGGGCGTCTAGCACTGTTGGTGCCGTGTCGCCAGGACTTCCTGTCCGTTCCAGTGGCCTGCGAGGAGGACCTCCAGGTCCAAGAAGTCTACCAAGCACGAGTCCTGGCCCCACCGACAGAAGAGACAGAAGCAGACGCCCGCACCGAGAAGCGATCGCCAGGTCCTCGAGACCTCCAGTCTCCCCCGAGGTGCTGCCGCCAGCACCTGCGGACAGCAAAGAGGCTGCGTCGTCGTTGTCGTCGCCGCCGGATACTGTTGCGGTATCCAAGAAGACTGCTTCCCCTCGTAAAAGGAAGTACCGCAACACCGAGTACAGGGAGGATCCCTCTGCTGTGGCTACCGGTTGGGAGAGAGTCTGGCGTCGCCGCCGTAGGCTAAAGACCAAGCCGGCCCGTGTCGAGGAGCTGAAGGAGAAGTATCCCTTTTGGGACTCCGAGGAAGCTGACGACATCTGTTCTGAGCTGATCCTGGACGACGAGCTTGCGACATCGTTTAAGGAAATTACTGCGCTCGTTCTAGCTCCTGGAGTCTGCGTTAAGGACAACAATTGCGCAGATGGCCACATTAAAGTCTACGAAGACCTTATGAGAGATGATGTGGAAAAAGAGCTCAGGACTAAACGCCGTTGGCTGAATAAACAGCGGGCATGGCGAAGGCAACGACGCAGAGAAGCGGAAGCAGCCTCCCTAGAATAAGCTATTCTCTGTATTTAAATAAATTGTATTTTTTCTCATTCATTCTAAATTTGTATTGTTTTCGTTGTGTAAAAATTCTTTGAAAATAAATTCCCAATATGTTATTAAAAGAAATTTTAAAGAATACACCGTTATAGGCTATGTGCTTCTACTGTATGAAGAACAGCACTAAAAGAATTACGTAATACGTTATTAGAAACAAAGTAAAGCGAATTTTCTGTAGAAGCATCCCAATAAATACATTTTACCTCGAGGGAGCCACGGGTTAAACGTTTGGGAACCACTGGGGTACAGGTTTATTATATGCGGTCAGATGTCTTCAGGGGTCACCTGTAACAAAAATGGATATTAGCTTAATGTTGTTGGTTTACTGAAGGCTTCAACAATATAAAATTGTATGTGTATGTGTGAGTGTGTGTATTTGTGTGTGTGTGTGTGTATGTGTGTCTGTGAACGTGTGTGTGTGTGTGTGTGTGTGTATTTGTGTGTGTGTGTGTGTGTGTTTGATTAGGGTATTATATTTAAAACATAAACTGATACACATACACATTTATACTATTTGTACACAACAAATTGTAATTATAAAATAATATACGTAATAAAAACAATAAGACTATTACACACACAATATAACTAGGTTTGGGTATCTAGAATAAGACGCCGAGTCTAGCTCCTGGCACAGCTGAAGATAAAATTCCGATTCCATGCGCTATTGTAAAGGATAGAATAAATATGTACATCCATGAGCATTGACATGTATTTATTGGCGCCTTCCCTTTTCCTTCTCGTGCCTTCTCATAAACAAAGAATTAAAAGCATCCACACACAAGAATTATAAAGGAGATAGATGAGGTGTAAGAGATACGTGAAAAGTTAATGCTGTAGCCAAACCTAAATTTTCCTGCAGAGATTTGTAGAGATCCTCCAATCTGAGGATAGAACCGGCGGAGATTCGATGTCTCCTCGCCTTCTGACTGCATCCAATAGACGGGGGGTGGGTGTGTTTGAAGGTATTTGTAGCTACAAGACACAAAAGCAAAGCAGATTTTGCATGTTAAGGATCAGACAGACCTAAGTGTTACTGCAGAGAAGTGAGGAGATCCTCCAATATGTCTCTTTGCCTTCTACCTGCATCCAATAGACCGGGAAAGGGTTGTTTGGAGGTATTAGTAGCTGGATACAAGACACGAAAGCAAAGCAGATTGGGCAGGTTAATGATCAGACATACCTCAGTGTTACTGCAGAGATGTAAAGAGATCCTCCAATGCGAGGATAGAAGCGGTAGAGATGCGATGTATCCTCACCATGTGACTGAACCCATTAGATTTGCTGGGTTCTGGAACCAGGTGTAGCTGGACACAAGACACGAAAGCAAAGCAGATTGGGCAGGTTAATGATCAGACATACCTCAATGTTCCTGCAGAGATATAAAGAGATCCTCCAATGCGAGGATAGAAGCGGTAGAGATGCGATGTATCCTCACCATGTGACTGAACCCATTAGATTTGCTGGGTTCTGGAACCAGGTGTAGCTGGACACAAGACACGAAAGCAAAGCAGATTGGGCAGGTTAATGATCAGACATACCTCAGTGTTACTGCAGAGATGTAAAGAGATCCTCCAATGCGAGGATAGAAGCGGTAGAGATGCGATGTATCCTCACCATGTGACTGAACCCATTAGATTTGCTGGGTTCTGGAACCAGGTGTAGCTGTTTATTTTAGATTATTTACTCTAAATTGAGGTCATTCACCCTAATGAACGATAAATAAAACGTATATTATCAGTTTTGGGCGGGATTTAGTCCTTATGGGTGGATGTAGGTGTGAGAAGGAGGTACAAACATAGCATTTCTTCAATAGGGCGGTATTTATACTTCAACGGGCGTGACTGCAGCGATTTGGGCGGGATTTAGTCCTTATGGGTGGATGTAGGTGTGAGAAGGAGGTACAAACATAGCATTTCATCAATAGGGCGGTATTTATACTTCAACGGGCGTGACTGGAGCGATTTGGGCGGGATTTAGTCCTTATGGGTGGATGTAGGTGTGAGAAGGAGGTACAAACATAGCATTTCATCAATAGGGCGGTATTTATACTTCAACGGGCGTGACTGGAGCGATTTGGGCGGGATTTAGTCCTTATGGGTGGATGTAGGTGTGAGAAGGAGGTACAAACATAGCATTTCATCAATAGGGCGGTATTTATACTTCAACGGGCGTGACTGCAGCGATTTGGGCAGTGATAGGTGTGTTCCTGATATTATTTGGGTTGTTATTTCATATCAAGGTCGAATATAATAGAAAAATCGAAAGTAGAACAACAATAGTGTGTTTATTTTAGATTATTTACTCTAAATTGAGGTCATTCACCCTAATGAACGATAAATAAAACGTATATTATCAGTTTTGGGCGGGATTTAGTCCTTATGGGTGGATGTAGGTGTGAGAAGGAGGTACAAACATAGCATTTCTTCAATAGGGCGGTATTTATACTTCAACGGGCGTGACTGGAGCGATTTGGGCGGGATTTAGTCCTTATGGGTGGATGTAGGTGTGAGAAGGAGGTACAAACATAGCATTTCTTCAATAGGGCGGTATTTATACTTCAACGGGCGTGACTGCAGCGATTTGGGCGGGATTTAGTCCTTATGGGTGGATGTAGGTGTGAGAAGGAGGTACAAACATAGCATTTCATCAATAGGGCGGTATTTATACTTCAACGGGCGTGACTGGAGCGATTTGGGCGGGATTTAGTCCTTATGGGTGGATGTAGGTGTGAGAAGGAGGTACAAACATAGCATTTCATCAATAGGGCGGTATTTATACTTCAACGGGCGTGACTGGAGCGATTTGGGCGGGATTTAGTCCTTATGGGTGGATGTAGGTGTGAGAAGGAGGTACAAACATAGCATTTCATCAATAGGGCGGTATTTATACTTCAACGGGCGTGACTGCAGCGATTTGGGCAGTGATAGGTGTGTTCCTGATATTATTTGGGTTGTTATTTCATATCAAGGTCGAATATAATAGAAAAATCGAAAGTAGAACAACAATAGTCTGTTTATTTTAGATTATTTACTCTAAATTGAGGTCATTCACCCTAATGAACGATAAATAAAACGTATATTATCAGTATTGGGCGGGATTTAGTCCTTCTGGGTGGATGTAGGTGTGAGAAGGAGGTATAAACATAGCATTTCTTCAATAGGGCGGTATTTATACTTCAACGGGCGTGACTGCAGCGATTTGGGCAGTGATAGGTGTGTTCCTGATATTATTTGGTTTGTTATTTCATATCAAGGTCGAATATAATAGAAAAATCGAAAGTAGAACAACAATAGTCTGTTTATTTTAGATTATTTACTCTAAATTGAGGTCATTCACCCTAATGAACGATAAATAAAACGTATATTATCAGTATTGGGCGGGATTTAGTCCTTATGGGTGGATGTAGGTGTGAGAAGGAGGTACAAACATAGCATTTCATCAATAGGGCGGTATTTATACTTCAACGGGCGTGACTGGAGCGATTTGGGCAGTGATAGGTGTGTTCCTGATATTATTTGGGTTGTTATTTCATATCAAG
Source organism: Prosapia bicincta (assembly GCA_036971475.1). Classification (NCBI taxonomy): domain Eukaryota; kingdom Metazoa; phylum Arthropoda; class Insecta; order Hemiptera; family Cercopidae; genus Prosapia; species Prosapia bicincta. The sequence goes on along the minus strand of JBAIZL010000010.1, from coordinate 14,418,395 downwards.
GTCGAATATAATAGAAAAATCGAAAGTAGAACAACAATAGTCTGTTTATTTTAGATTATTTACTCTAAATTGAGGTCATTCACCCTAATGAACGATAAATAAAACGTATATTATCAGTATTGGGCGGGATTTAGTCCTTATGGGTGGATGTAGGTGTGAGAAGGAGGTACAAACATAGCATTTCATCAATAGGGCGGTATTTATACTTCAACGGGCGTGACTGCAGCGATTTGGGCGGGATTTAGTCCTTATGGGTGGATGTAGGTGTGAGAAGGAGGTACAAACATAGCATTTCATCAATAGGGCGGTATTTATACTTCAACGGGCGTGACTGCAGCGATTTGGGCGGAATTTAGTCCTTATGGGTGGATGTAGGTGTGAGAAGGAGGTACAAACATAGCATTTCTTCAATAGGGCGGTATTTATACTTCAACGGGCGTGACTGGAGCGATTTGGGCGGGATTTAGTCCTTATGGGTGGATGTAGGTGTGAGAAGGAGGTATAAACATAGCATTTCTTCAATAGGGCGGTATTTATACTTCAACGGGCGTGACTGCAGCGATTTGGGCAGTGATAGGTGTGTTCCTGATATTATTTGGTTTGTTATTTCATATCAAGGTCGAATATAATAGAAAAATCGAAAGTAGAACAACAATAGTCTGTTTATTTTAGATTATTTACTCTAAATTGAGGTCATTCACCCTAATGAACGATAAATAAAACGTATATTATCAGTATTGGGCGGGATTTAGTACTTATGGGTGGATGTAGGTGTGAGAAGGAGGTACAAACATAGCATTTCATCAATAGGGCGGTATTTATACTTCAACGGGCGTGACTGCAGCGATTTGGGCGGGATTTAGTCCTTATGGGTGGATGTAGGTGTGAGAAGGAGGTACAAACATAGCATTTCATCAATAGGGCGGTATTTATACTTCAACGGGCGTGACTGGAGCGATTTGGGCGGGATTTAGTCCTTATGGGTGGATGTAGGTGTGACAAGGAAGTACAAACATAGCATTTCTTCAATAGGGCGGTATTTATACTTCAACGGGCGTGACTGGAGCGATTTGGGCGGGATTTAGTCCTTATGGGTGGATGTAGGTGTGAGAAGGAGGTACAAACATAGCATTTCATCAATAGGGCGGTATTTATACTTCAACGGGCGTGACTGCAGCGATTTGGGCGGGATTTAGTCCTTATGGGTGGATGTAGGAGTGAGAAGGAGGTACAAACATAGCATTTCATCAATAGGGCGGTATTTATACTTCAACGGGCTTGACTGCAGCGATTTGGGCGGGATTTAGTCCTTATGGGTGGATGTAGGTGTGAGAAGGAGGTACAAACATAGCATTTCATCAATAGGGCGGTATTTATACTTCAACGGGCGTGACTGGAGCGATTTGGGCGGGATTTAGTCCTTATGGGTGGATGTAGGTGTGACAAAGAAGTACAAACATAGCATTTCTTCAATAGGGCGGTATTTATACTTCAACGGGCGTGACTGGAGCGATTTGGGCGGGATTTAGTCCTTATGGGTGGATGTAGGTGTGAGAAGGAGGTACAAACATAGCATTTCATCAATAGGGCGGTATTTATACTTCAACGGGCGTGACTGGAGCGATTTGGGCGGGATTTAGTCCTTATGGGTGGATGTAGGTGTGAGAAGGAGGTACAAACATAGCATTTCATCAATAGGACGGTATTTATACTTCAACGGGCGTGACTGGAGCGATTTGGGCGGGATTTAGTCCTTATGGGTGGATGTAGGTGTGAGAAGGAGGTACAAACATAGCATTTCATCAATAGGGCGGTATTTATACTTCAACGGGCGTGACTGGAGCGATTTGGGCAGTGATATTTGTGTTCCTGATATTATTTGGGTTGTTATTTCATATCAAGGTCGAATATAATAGAAAAATCGAAAGTAGAACAACAATAGTCTGTTTATTTTAGATTATTTACTCTAAATTGAGGTCATTCACCCTAATGAACGATAAATAAAACGTATATTATCAGTATTGGGCGGGATTTAGTCCTTATGGGTGAATGTAGGTGTGAGAAGGAGGTACAAACATAGCATTTCTTCTATAGGGCGGTATTTATACTTCAACGGGCGTGACTGGAGCGATTTGGGCGGGATTTAGTCCTTATGGGAGGATGTAGGTGTGAGAAGGAGGTACAAACATAGCATTTCATCAATAGGGCGGTATTTATACTTCAACGGGCGTGACAGCAGCGATTTGGGCAGTGATAGGTGTGTTCCTGATATTATTTGGGTTGTTATTTCATATCTAGGTCGTATATAATAGAAAAATCGAAAGTAGAACAACAATAGTCTGTTTATTTTAGATTATTTACTCTAAATTGAGGTCATTCACCCTAATGAACGATAAATAAAACGTATATTATCAGTATTGGGCGGGATTTAGTCCTTATGGGTGGATGTAGGTGTGAGAAGGAGGTACAAACATAGCATTTCATCAATAGGGCGGTATTTATACTTCAACGGGCGTGACTGCAGCGATTTGGGCAGTGATAGGTGTGTTCCTGATATTATTTGGGTTGTTATTTCATATCTAGGTCGTATATAATAGAAAAATCGAAAGTAGAACAACAATAGTCTGTTTATTTTAGATTATTTACTCTAAATTGAGGTCATTCACCCTAATGAACGATAAATAAAACGTATATTATCAGTATTGGGCGGGATTTAGTCCTTATGGGTGGATGTAGGTGTGAGAAGGAGGTACAAACATAGCATTTCATCAATAGGGCGGTATTTATACTTCAACGGGCGTGACTGCAGCGATTTGGGCAGTGATAGGTGTGTTCCTGATATTATTTGGGTTGTTATTTCATATCAAGGTCGAATATAATAGAAAAATCGAAAGTAGAACAACAATAGTCTGTTTATTTTAGATTATTTACTCTAAATTGAGGTCATTCACCCTAATGAACGATAAATAAAACGTATATTATCAGTATTGGGCGGGATTTAGTCCTTATGGGTGGATGTAGGTGTGAGAAGGAGGTACAAACAAGGCATTTCTTCAATAGGGCGGTATTTATACTTCAACGGGCGTGACTGGAGCGATTTGGGCGGGATTTAGTCCTTATGGGAGGATGTAGGTGTGAGAAGGAGGTACAAACATAGCATTTCATCAATAGGGCGGTATTTATACTTCAACGGGCGTGACTGCAGCGATTTGGGCAGTGATAGGTGTGTTCCTGATATTATTTGGGTTGTTATTTCATATCTAGGTCGTATATAATAGAAAAATCGAAAGTAGAACAACAATAGTCTGTTTATTTTAGATTATTTACTCTAAATTGAGGTCATTCACCCTAATGAACGATAAATAAAACGTATATTATCAGTATTGGGCGGGATTTAGTCCTTATGGGTGGATGTAGGTGTGAGAAGGAGGTACAAACATAGCATTTCATCAATAGGGCGGTATTTATACTTCAACGGGCGTGACTGCAGCGATTTGGGCAGTGATAGGTGTGTTCCTGATATTATTTGGGTTGTTATTTCGTATCTAGGTCGTATATAATATAAAAATCGAAAGTAGAACAACAATAGTCTGTTTATTTTAGATTATTTACTCTAAATTGAGGTCATTCACCCTAATGAACGATAAATAAAACGTATATTATCAGTATTGGGCGGGATTTAGTCCTTATGGGTGGATGTAGGTGTGAGAAGGAGGTACAAACATAGCATTTCTTCAAAAGGCCGGTATTTATACTTCAACGGGCGTGACTGGAGCGATTTGGGCGGGATTTAGTCCTTATGGGAGGATGTAGGTGTGAGAAGGAGGTACAAACATAGCATTTCATCAATAGGGCGGTATTTATACTTCAACGGGCGTGACTGCAGCGATTTGGGCAGTGATAGGTGTGTTCCTGATATTATTTGGGTTGTTATTTCATATCTAGGTCGTATATAATAGAAAAATCGAAAGTAGAACAACAATAGTCTGTTTATTTTAGATTATTTACTCTAAATTGAGGTCATTCACCCTAATGAACGATAAATAAAACGTATATTATCAGTATTGGGCGGGATTTAGTCCTTATGGGTGGATGTAGGTGTGAGAAGGAGGTACAAACATAGCATTTCTTCAATAGGGCGGTATTTATACTTCAACGGGCGTGACTGGAGCGATTTGGGCGGGATTTAGTCCTTATGGGTGGATGTAGGTGTGAGAAGGTGGTACAAACATAGCATTTCATCAATAGGGCGGTATTTATACTTCAACGGGCGTGACTGCAGCGATTTGGGCAGTGATAGGTGTTTTCCTGATATTATTTGGGTTGTTATTTCATATCAAGGTCGAATATAATAGAAAAATCGAAAGTAGAACAACAATAGTCTGTTTATTTTAGATTATTTACTCTAAATTGAGGTCATTCACCCTAATGAACGATAAATAAAACGTATATTATCAGTATTGGGCGGGATGTAGTCCTTATGGGTGGATGTAGGTGTGAGAAGGAAGTACAAACATAGCATTTCTTCAATAGGGCGGTATTTATACTTCAACGGGCGTGACTGGAGCGATTTGGGCAGTGATAGGTGTGTTCCTGATATTATTTGGGTTGTTATTTCATATCAAGGTTGAATATAATAGAAAAATCGAAAGTAGAACAACAATAGTCTGTTTATTTTAGATTATTTACTCTAAATTGAGGTCATTCACCCTAATGAACGATAAGTAAACGTCCATATAAGTTTTGGGCGGGATTTAGTCCTTATGGGTGGATGTAGGTGTGAGAAGGAGGTACAAACATAGCATTTCTTCAATAGGGCGGTATTTATACTTCAACGGGCGTGACTGCAGCGATTTGGGCAGTGATAGGTGTGTTCCTGATATTATTTGGGTTGTTATTTCATATCTAGGTCGAATATAATAGAAAAATCGAAAGTAGAACAACAATAGTCTGTTTATTTTAGATTATTTACTCTAAATTGAGGTCATTCACCCTAATGAACGATAAATAAAACGTCTATTATCAGTTTTGGGCGTGCTTTAGTCCTTATGGGTGGATGTAGGTGTGAGAAGGAGGTACAAACATAGCATTTCTTCAATAGGGCGGTATTTATACTTCAACGGGCGTGACTGGAGCGATTTGGGCAGTGATAGGTGTGTTCCTGATATTATTTAAGTTATTATTTCATATCTAGGTCGTATATAATAGAAAAATCGAAAGTAGAACAACAATAGTCTGTTTATTTTAGATTATTTACCTTAAATTGAGGTCATTCACCCTAATGAACGATAAATAAAACGTCTATATCAGTTTTGGGCGGGATTTAGTCCTTATGGGTGGATGTAGGTGTGACAAGGAAGTACAAACATAGCATTTCTTCAATAGGGCGGTATTTATACTTCAACGGGCGTGACTGGAGCGATTTGGGCAGTGATAGGTGTGTTCCTAATATTATTTATGTTGTTATTTCATATCTAGGTCGAATATAATAGAAAAATCGAAAGTAGAATAACAATAGTCTGTTTATTTTAGATTATTTACTCTAAATTGAGGTCATTCACCCTAATGAACGATAAATAAAACGTATATTATCAGTATTGGGCGGGATTTAGTCCTTATGGGTGGATGTAGGTGTGAGAAGGAGGTACAAACATAGCATTTCTTCAATAGGGCGGTATTTATACTTCAACGGGCGTGACTGCAGCGATTTGGGCGGGATTTAGTCCTTATGGGTGGATGTAGGTGTGAGAAGGAGGTACAAACATAGCATTTCATCAATAGGGCGGTATTTATACTTCAACGGGCGTGACTGGAGCGATTTGGGCGGGATTTAGTCCTTATGGGTGGATGTAAGTGTGAGAAGGAGGTACAAACATAGCATTTCATCAATAGGGCGGTATTTATACTTCAACGGGCGTGACTGGAGCGATTTGGGCGGGATTTAGTCCTTATGGGTGGATGTAGGTGTGAGAAGGAGGTACAAACATAGCGTTTCATCAATAGGGCGGTATTTATACTTCAACGGGCGTGACTGGAGCGATTTGGGCAGTGATAGGTGTGTTATTGATATTATTTGGGTTGTTATTTCATATCAAGGTCGAATATAATAGAAAAATCGAAAGTAAAACAACAATAGTCTGTTTATTTTAGATTATTTACTCTAAATTGAGGTCATTCACCCTAATGAACGATAAATAAAACGTATATTATCAGTATTGGGCGGGATTTAGTCCTTATGGGTGGATGTAGGTGTGAGAAGGAGGTACAAACATAGCATTTCTTCAATAGGGCGGTATTTATACTTCAACGGGCGTGACTGCAGCGATTTGGGCAGTGATAGGTGTGTTCCTGATATTATTTGGGTTGTTATTTCATATCAAGGTTGAATATAATAGAAAAATCGAAAGTAGAACAACAATAGTCTGTTTATTTTAGATTATTTACTCTAAATTGAGGTCATTCACCCTAATGAACGATAAGTAAACGTCCATATCAGTTTTGGGCGGGATTTAGTCCTAATGGGTGGATGTAGGTGTGAGAAGGAGGTACAAACATAGCATTTCTTCAATAGGGCGGTATTTATACTTCAACGGGCGTGACTGCAGCGATTTGGGCAGTGATAGGTGTGTTCCTGATATTATTTGGGTTGTTATTTCATATCAAGGTCGAATATAATAGAAAAATCGAAAGTAGAACAACAATAGTCTGTTTATTTTAGATTATTTACTCTAAATTGAGGTCATTCACCCTAATGAACGATAAATAAAACGTATATTATCAGTATTGGGCGGGATTTAGTCCTTATGGGTGGATGTAGGTGTGAGAAGGAGGTACAAACATAGCATTTCTTCAATAGGGCGGTATTTATACTTCAACGGGCGTGACTGCAGCGATTTGGGCAGTGATAGGTGTGTTCCTGATATTATTTGGGTTGTTATTTCATATCAAGGTTGAATATAATAGAAAAATCGAAAGTAGAACAACAACAGTCTGTTTATTTTAGATTATTTACTCTAAATTGAGGTCATTCACCCTAATGAACGATAAGTAAACGTCCATATCAGTTTTGGGCGGGATTTAGTCCTTATGGGTGGATGTAGGTGTGAGAAGGAGGTACAAACATAGCATTTCTTCAATAGGGCGGTATTTATACTTCAACGGGCGTGACTGGAGCGATTTGGGCAGTGATAGGTGTGTTCCTGATATTATTTAAGTTGTTATTTCATATCTAGGTCGTATATAATACAAAAATCGAAAGTAGAACAACAATAGTCTGTTTATTTTAGATTATTTACTCTAAATTGAGGTCATTCACCCTAATGAACGATAAATAAAACGTATATTATCAGTATTGGGCGGGATTTAGTCCTTATGGGTGGATGTAGGTGTGAGAAGGAGGTACAAACATAGCATTTCTTCAATAGGGCGGTATTTATACTTCAACGGGCGTGACTGCAGCGATTTGGGCGGGATTTAGTCCTTATGGGTGGATGTAGGTGTGAGAAGGAGGTACAAACATAGCATTTCATCAATAGATCGGTATTTATACTTCAACGGGCGTGACTGGAGCGATTTGGGCGGGATTTAGTCCTTATGGGTGGATGTAAGTGTGAGAAGGAGGTACAAACATAGCATTTCATCAATAGGGCGGTATATATACTTCAACGGGCGTGACTGGAGCGATTTGGGCGGGATTTAGTCCTTATGGGTGGATGTAGGTGTGAGAAGGAGGTACAAACATAGCGTTTCCTCAATAGGGCGGTATTTATACTTCAACGGGCGTGACTGGAGCGATTTGGGCAGTGATAGGTGTGTTATTGATATTATTTGGGTTGTTATTTCATATCAAGGTCGAATATAATAGAAAAATCGAAAGTAGAACAACAATAGTCTGTTTATTTTAGATTATTTACTCTAAATTGAGGTCATTCACCCTAATGAACGATAAATAAAACGTATATTATCAGTATTGGGCGGGATTTAGTCCTTATGGGTGGATGTAGGTGTGAGAAGGAGGTACAAACATAGCATTTCTTCAATAGGGCGGTATTTATACTTCAACGGGCGTGACTGCAGCGATTTGGGCAGTGATAGGTGTGTTCCTGATATTATTTGGGTTGTTATTTCATATCAAGGTTGAATATAATAGAAAAATCGAAAGTAGAACAACAATAGTCTGTTTATTTTAGATTATTTACTCTAAATTGAGGTCATTCACCCTAATGAACGATAAATAAAACGTCTATATCAGTTTTGGGCGGGATTTAGTCCTTATGGGTGGATGTAGGTGTGAGAAGGAGGTACAAACATAGCGTTTCATCAATAGGGCGGTATTTATACTTCAACGGGCGTGACTGGAGCGATTTGGGCAGTGATAGGTGTGTTATTGATATTATTTGGGTTGTTATTTCATATCAAGGTCGAATATAATAGAAAAATCGAAAGTAGAACAACAATAGTCTGTTTATTTTAGATTATTTACTCTAAATTGAGGTCATTCACCCTAATGAACGATAAATAAAACGTATATTATCAGTATTGGGCGGGATTTAGTCCTTATGGGTGGATGTAGGTGTGAGAAGGAGGTACAAACATAGCATTTCTTCAATAGGGCGGTATTTATACTTCAACGGGCGTGACTGCAGCGATTTGGGCAGTGATAGGTGTGTTCCTGATATTATTTGGGTTGTTATTTCATATCAAGGTTGAATATAATAGAAAAATCGAAAGTAGAACAACAATAGTCTGTTTATTTTAGATTATTTACTCTAAATTGAGGTCATTTACCCTAATGAACGATAAGTAAACGTCCATATCAGTTTTGGGCGGGATTTAGTCCTTATGGGTGGATGTAGGTGTGAGAAGGAGGTACAAAAATAGCATTTCTTCAATAGGGCGGTATTTATACTTCAACGGGCGTGACTGCAGCGATTTGGGCAGTGATAGGTGTGTTCCTGATATTATTTGGGTTGTTATTTCATATCTAGGTCGAATATAATAGAAAAATCGAAAGTAGAACAACAATAGTCTGTTTATTTTAGATTATTTACTCTAAATTGAGGTGGTTCGCCATAATGAACGATAAATAAAACGTCTATTATCAGTTTTGGGCCTGATTTAGTCCTTATGGGTGGATGTAGGTGTGTACAAACATAGCATTTCTTCAATAGGGCGGTATTTATACTTCAACGGGCGTGACTGCAGCGATTTGGGCAGTGATAGGTGTGTTCCTGATATTATTTAAGTTGTATTTCATATCTAGGTCGTATATAATAGAAAAATCGAAAGTAGAACAACAATAGTCTGTTTATTTTAGATTATTTACTCTAAATTGAGGTCATTCACCCTAATGAACGATAAATAAAACGTATATTATCAGTATTGGGCGGGATTTAGTCCTTATGGGTGGATGTAGGTGTGAGAAGGAGGTACAAACATAGCATTTCTTCAATAAGGCGGTATTTATACTTCAACGGGCGTGACTGCAGCGATTTGGGCAGTGATAGGTGTGTTCCTGATATTATTTAAGTTGTTATTTCATATCTAGATCGTATATAATAGAAAAATCGAAAGTAGAACAACAATAGTCTGTTTATTTTAGATTATTTACTCTAAATTGAGGTCATTCACCCTAATGAACGATTAGTAAACGTCCATATCAGTTTTGGGCGGGATTTAGTCCTTATGGGTGGATGTAGGTGTGAGAAGGAGGTACAAACATAGCATTTCTTCAATAGGGCGGTATTTATACTTCAACGGGCGTGACTGCAGCGATTTGGGCAGTGATAGGTGTGTTCCTGATATTATTTAAGTTGTTATTTCATATCTAGATCGTATATAATAGAAAAATCGAAAGTAGAACAACAATAGTCTGTTTATTTTAGTTTATTTACTCTAAATTGAGGTCATTCACCCTAATGAACGATTAGTAAACGTCCATATCGGTTTTGGGCGGGATTTAGTCCTTATGGGTGGATGTAGGTGTGAGAAGGAGGTACAAACATAGCATTTCTTCAATAGGGCGGTATTTATACTTCAACGGGCGTGACTGCAGCGATTTGGGCAGTGATAGGTGTGTTCCTGATATTATTTGGGTTGTTATTTCATATCAAGGTCGAATATAATAGAAAAATCGAAAGTAGAACAACAATAGTCTGTTTATTTTAGATTATTTACTCTAAATTAAGGTCATTCACCCTAATGAACGATAAATAAAACGTATATTATCAGTATTGGGCGGGATTTAGTCCTTATGGGTGGATGTAGGTGTGAGAAGGAGGTACAAACATAGCATTTCTTCAATAGGGCGGTATTTATACTTCAACGGGCGTGACTGCAGCGATTTGGGCAGTGATAGGTGTGTTCCTGATATTATTTGGGTTGTTATTTCATATCAAGGTCGAATATAATAGAAAAATCGGAAGTAGAACAACAATAGTTTGTTTATTTTAGATTATTTACTCTAAATTGAGGTCATTCACCCTAATGAACGATAAATAAAACGTATATTATCAGTATTGGGCGGGATTTAGTCCTTATGGGTGGATGTAGGTGTGAGAAGGAGGTACAAACATAGCATTTCTTCAATAGGGCGGTATTTATACTTCAACGGGCGTGACTGGAGCGATTTGGGCAGTGATAGATGTGTTCCTGATATTATTTAAGTTGTTATTTCATATCTAGGTCGTATATAATAGAAAAATCGAAAGTAGAACAACAATAGTCTGTTTATTTTATTTTATTTACTCTAAATTGAGGTCATTCACCCTAATGAACGATAAATAAAACGTATATTATCAGTATTGGGCGGGATTTAGTCCTTATGGGTGGATGTAGGTGTGAGAAGGAGGTACAAACATAGCATTTCTTCAATAGGGCGGTATTTATACTTCAACGGGCGTGACTGGAGCGATTTGGGCAGTGATAGGTGTGTTCCTGATATTATTTGGTTGTTATTTCATATCAAGGTCGAATATAATAGAAAAATCGAAAGTAGAACAACAATAGTCGGTTTATTTTAGAATATTTACTCTAAATTGAGGTGGTTCGCCATAATGAACGATAAATAAAACGTCTATATCAGTTTTGGGCGGGATTTAGTCCTTATGGGTGGATGTAGGTGTGAGAAGGAAGTACAAACATAGCATTTCTTCAATAGGGCGGTATTTATACTTCAACGGGCGTGACTGGAGCGATTTGGGCAGTGATAGGTGTGTTCCTGATATTATACAAGTTGTTATTTCATATCTAGATCGTATATATTAGAAAAATCGAAAGTAGGTCAACAATAGTCTGTTTATTTTAGATTATGTACTCTAAATTGAGGTGGTTCGCCATAATGAACGATAAATAAAACGTCTATTATCAGTTTTGGGCGGGATTTAGTCCTTATGGGTGGATGTAGGTGTGAGAAGGAGGTACAAACATAGCATTTCTTCAATAGGGCGGTATTTATACTTCAACGAGCGTGACTGGAGCGATTTGGGCAGTGATAGGTGTGTTCCTGATATTATTTGGGTTGTTATTTCATATCTAGGTCGTATATAATAGAAAAATCGAAAGTAGAACAACAATAGTCTGTTTATTTTAGATTATTTACTCTAAATTGAGGTCTTTCACCCTAATGAACGATAAGTAAACGTCTATATCAGTTTTGGGCGGGATTTAGTCCTTATGGGTGGATGTAGGTGTGAGAAGGAGGTACAAACATAGCATTTCTTCAATAGGGCGATATTTATACTTCAACCGGCATGACTGGAGCGATTTGGGCAGTGATAGGTGTGTTCCTGATATTATTTAAGTTGTTATTTCATATCAAGGTCGAATATAATAGAAAAATCGAAAGTAGAACAACAATAGTCGGTTTATTTTAGAATATTTACTCTAAATTGAGGTGGTTCGCCATAATGAACGATAAATAAAACGTCTATATCAGTTTTGGGCGGGATTTAGTCCTTATGGGTGGATGTAGGTGTGAGAAGGAAGTACAAACATAGCATTTCTTCAATAGGGCGGTATTTATACTTCAACGGGCGTGACTGGAGCGATTTGGGCAGTGATAGGTGTGTTCCTGATATTATACAAGTTGTTATTTCATATCTAGATCGTATATATTAGAAAAATCGAAAGTAGGTCAACAATAGTCTGTTTATTTTAGATTATTTACTCTAAATTGAGGTCATTCACCCTAATGAACGATAAATAAAACGTATATTATCAGTTTTGGGCGGGATTTAGTCCTTATGGGTGGATGTAGGTGTGAGAAGGAGGTACAAACATAGCATTTCTTCAATAGGTCGGTATTTATACTTCAACGGGCGTGACTGCAGCGATTTGGGCAGTGATAGGTGTGTTCCTGATATTATTAAGGTTGTTATTTCATATCTAGGTCGTATATAATAGAAAAATCGAAAGTAGGTGAAAAATAGTCTGTTTATTTTAGATTATGTACTCTAAATTGAGGTCATTCACCCTAATGAACGATAAGTAAAACGTCCATATCAGTTTTGGGCGGGATTTAGTCCTTTAGGGTGCAAATGGGTGTGAGAAGGAGGTACAAACATAGCATTTCTTCAATAGGGCGGTATTTATACTTCAACGGGCGTGACTGGAGCGATTTGGGCAGTGATAGGTGTGTTCCTGATATTATTTGGGTTGTTATTTCATATCTAGGTCGTATATAATAGAAAAATCGAAAGTAGAACAACAATAGTCTGTTTATTTTAGATTATTTTCTCTAAATTGAGGTCATTCACCCTAATGAACGATAAATAAAACGTATATTATCAGTTTTGGGCGGGATTTAGTCCTTATGGGTGGATGTAGGTGTGACAAGGAAGTACAAACATAACATTTCTTCAATAGGGCGGTATTTATACTTCAACGGGCGTGACTTTAGCGATTTGGGCGGGATTTAGTCCTTATGGGTGGATGTAGGTGTGAGAAGGAGGTACAAACATAGCATTTCATCAGTAGGGCGGTATTTATACTTCAACGGGCGTGACTGGAGCGATTTGGGCAGTGATAGGTGTGTTCCTGATATTATTTGGGTTGTTATTTCATATCTAGGTCGTATATAATAGAAAAATCGAAAGTAGAACAACAATAGTCTGTTTATTTTAGATTATTTACTCTAAATTGAGGTCATTCACCCTAATGAACGATAAATAAAACGTCTATATCAGTTTTGGGCGGGATTTAGTCCTTATGGGTGGATGAAGGTGTGACAAGGAAGTACAAACATAGCATTTCTTCAATAGGGCGGTATTTATACTTCAACGGGCGTGACTGGAGCGATTTGGGCGGGATTTAGTCCTTATGGGTGGATGTAGGTGTGAGAAGGAGGTACAAACATAGCATTACTTCAATAGGGCGGTATTTATACTTCAACGGGCGTGACTGGAGCGATTTGGGCAGTGATAGGTGTGTTCCTGATATTATTTAAGTTGTTATTTCATATCTAGCTCGTATATAATAGAATTATCGAAAGTAGGTCAACAATAGTCTGTTTATTTTAGATTATTTACTCTAAATTGAGGTCATTCACCCTAATGAACGATAAATAAAACGTCTATATCAGTTTTGGGCGGGATTTAGTCCTTATGGGTGGATGTAGGTGTGAGAAGGAGGTACAAACATAGCATTTCTTCAATAGGTCGGTATTTATACTTCAACGGGCGTGACTGGAGCGATTTGGGCAGTGATAGGTGTGTTCCTGATATTATTTAAGTTGTTATTTCATATCTAGCTCGTATATAATAGAATAATCGAAAGTAGGTCAACAATAGTCTGTTTATTTTAGATTATTTACTCTAAATAGAGGTCATTCACCCTAATGAACGATAAATAAAACGTCTATATCAGTTTTGGGCGGGATTTAGTCCTTATGGGTGGATGTAGGTGTGAGAAGGAGGTACAAACATAGCATTTCTTCAATAGGGCGGTATTTATACTTCAACGGGCGTGACTGGAGCGATTTGGGCGGGATTTAGTCCTTATGGGTGGATGTAGGTGTGAGAAGGAGGTACAAACATAGCATTTCTTCAATAGGGCGGTATTTATACTTCAACGGGCGTGACTGGAGCGATTTGGGCAGTGATAGGTGTGTTCCTGATATTATTTAAGTTGTTATTTCATATCTAGCTCGTATATAATAGAATTATCGAAAGTAGGTCAACAATAGTCTGTTTATTTTAGATTATTTACTCTAAATTGAGGTCATTCACCCTAATGAACGATAAATAAAACGTCTATATCAGTTTTGGGCGGGATTTAGTCCTTATGGGTGGATGTAGGTGTGAGAAGGAGGTACAAACATAGCATTTCTTCAATAGGTCGGTATTTATACTTCAACGGGCGTGACTGGAGCGATTTGGGCAGTGATAGGTGTGTTCCTGATATTATTTAAGTTGTTATTTCATATCTAGCTCGTATATAATAGAATAATCGAAAGTAGGTCAACAATAGTCTGTTTATTTTAGATTATTTACTCTAAATAGAGGTCATTCACCCTAATGAACGATAAATAAAACGTCTATATCAGTTTTGGGCGGGATTTAGTCCTTATGGGTGGATGTAGGTGTGAGAAGGAGGTACAAACATAGCATTTCTTCAATAGGTCGGTATTTATACTTCAACGGGCGTGACTGGAGCGATTTGGGCAGTGATAGGTGTGTTCCTGATATTATTTAAGTTGTTATTTCATATCTAGCTCGTATATAATAGAATAATCGAAAGTAGGTCAACAATAGTCTGTTTATTTTAGATTATTTACTCTAAATTGAGGTCTTTCACCCTAATGAACGATAAATAAAACGTATATTATCAGTTTTGGGCGGGATTTAGTCCTTATGGGTGGATGTAGGTGTGAGAAGGAGGTACAAACATAGCATTTCTTCAATAGGTCGGTATTTATACTTCAACGGGCGTGACTGGAGCGATTTGGGCAGTGATAGGTGTGTTCCTGATATTATTTAAGTTGTTATTTCATATCTAGGTCGTATATAATAGAAAAATCGAAAGTAGGTGAAAAATAGTCTGTTTATTTTAGATTATGTACTCTAAATTGAGGTCATTCACCCTAATGAACGATAAGTAAAACGTCCATATCAGTTTTGGGCGGGATTTAGTCCTTTAGGGTGCAAATGGGTGTGAGAAGGAGGTACAAACATAGCATTTCTTCAATAGGGCGATATTTATACTTCAACGGGCGTGACTGGAGCGATTTGGGCAGTGATAGGTGTGTTCCTGATATTATTTAAGTTATTTCATATCTAGTTCGTATATAATAGAAAAATTGAAAGTAGGTCAACAATAGTCTGTTTATTTTAGATTATTTACTCTAAATTGAGGTGGTTCTCCCTAATGAACGATAAATAAAACGTCTATAATCAGTTTTGGGTGGGATTTAGTCCTTATTGATGGATGTAGGTGTGAGAAGGAGGTACAAACATAGCATTTCTTCAATAGGGCGGTATTTATACTTCAACGGGCGTGACTGGAGCGATTTGGGCAGTGATAGGTGTGTTCCTGATATTATTTAAGTTGTTATTTCATATCTAGATCGTATATAATAGAAAAATCGAAAGTAGAACAACAATAGTCTGTTTATTTTAGATTATTTACTCTAAATTGAGGTCATTCACCCTAATGAACGATAAATAAAACGTCTATATCAGTTTTGGGCGGGATTTAGTCCTTATGGGTGGATGTAGGTGTGAGAAGGAGGTACAAACATAGCATTTCTTCAATAGGGCGGTATTTATACTTCAACGGGCGTGACTGGAGCGATTTGGGCGGGATTTAGTCCTTATGGGTGGATGTAGGTGTGAGAAGGAGGTACAAACATAGCATTTCATCAATAGGGCGATATTTATACTTCAACGGGCGTGACTGCAGCGATTTGGGCAGTGATAGGTGTGTTCCTGGTATTATTTAAGTTGTTATTTCATATCTAGGTCGTATATAATAGAAAAATCGAAAGTAGAACAACAATAGTCTGTTTATTTTAGATTATTTACTCTAAATTGAGGTCATTCACCCTAATGAACGATAAATAAAACGTATATTATCAGTTTTGGGCGGGATTTAGTCCTTATGGGTGGATGTAGGTGTGAGAAGGAGGTACAAACATAGCATTTCTTCAATAGGGCGGTATTTATACTTCAACAGGCGTGACTGCAGCGATTTGGGCAGTGATAGGTGTGTTCCTGGTATTATTTAAGTTGTTATTTCATATCTAGGTCGTATATAATAGAAAAATCGAAAGTAGAACAACAATAGTCTGTTTATTTTAGATTATTTTCTCTAAATTCAGGTCATTCACCCTAATGAACGATAAATAAAACGTATATTATCAGTTTTGGGCGGGATTTAGTCCTTATGGGTGGATGTAGGTGTGAGAAGGAGGTACAAACATAGCATTTCTTCAATAGGGCGGTATTTATACTTCAACGGGCGTGACTGGAGCGATTTGGGCAGTGATAGGTGTGTTCCTGATATTATTTGGGTTGTTATTTCATATCTAGGTCGTATATAATAGAAAAATCGAAAGTAGAACAACAATAGTCTGTTTATTTTAGATTATTTACTCTAAATTGAGGTCATTCACCCTAATGAATGATAAATAAAACGTCTATATCAGTTTTGGGCGGGATTTAGTCCTTATGGGTGGATGAAGGTGTGACAAGGAAGTACAAACATAGCATTTCTTCAATAGGGCGGTATTTATACTTCAACGGGCGTGACTGGAGCGATTTGGGCGGGATTTAGTCCTTATGGGTGGATGTAGGTGTGAGAAGGAGGTACAAACATAGCATTTCATCAATAGGGCGGTATTTATACTTCAACGGGCGTGACTGGAGCGATTTGGGCAGTGATAGGTGTGTTCCTGATATTATTTGGGTTGTTATTTCATATCTAGGTCGTATATAATAGAAAAATCGAAAGTAGAACAACAATAGTCTGTTTATTTTAGATTATATACTCTAAATTGAGGTCATTCACCCTAATGAACGATAAATATAACGTCTATATCAGTTTTTTGCGGGATTTAGTCCTTATGGGTGGATGTAGGTGTGGGAAGGCGGTACAAACATAGCATTTCTTCAATAGGGCGGTATTTATACTTCAACGGGCGTGACTGGAGCGATTTGGGCGGGATTTAGTCCTTATGGGTGGATGTAGGTGTGAGAAGGAGGTACAAACATAGCATTTCTTCAATAGGGCGGTATTTATACTTCAACGGGCGTGACTGGAGCGATTTGGGCAGTGATAGGTGTGTTCCTGATATTATTTAAGTTGTTATTTCATATCTAGCTCGTATATAATAGAATTATCGAAAGTAGGTCAACAATAGTCTGTTTATTTTAGATTATTTACTCTAAATTGAGGTCATTCACCCTAATGAACGATAAATAAAACGTCTATATCAGTTTTGGGCGGGATTTAGTCCTTATGGGTGGATGTAGGTGTGAGAAGGAGGTACAAACATAGCATTTCTTCAATAGGTCGGTATTTATACTTCAACGGGCGTGACTGCAGCGATTTGGGCAGTGATAGGTGTGTTCCTGATATTATTAAGGTTGTTATTTCATATCTAGGTCGTATATAATAGAAAAATCGAAAGTAGGTGAAAAATAGTCTGTTTATTTTAGATTATGTACTCTAAATTGAGGTCATTCACCCTAATGAACGATAAGTAAAACGTCCATATCAGTTTTGGGCGGGATTTAGTCCTTTAGGGTGCAAATGGGTGTGAGAAGGAGGTACAAACATAGCATTTCTTCAATAGGGCGGTATTTATACTTCAACGGGCGTGACTGGAGCGATTTGGGCAGTGATAGGTGTGTTCCTGATATTATTTGGGTTGTTATTTCATATCTAGGTCGTATATAATAGAAAAATCGAAAGTAGAACAACAATAGTCTGTTTATTTTAGATTATTTTCTCTAAATTGAGGTCATTCACCCTAATGAACGATAAATAAAACGTATATTATCAGTTTTGGGCGGGATTTAGTCCTTATGGGTGGATGTAGGTGTGACAAGGAAGTACAAACATAACATTTCTTCAATAGGGCGGTATTTATACTTCAACGGGCGTGACTTTAGCGATTTGGGCGGGATTTAGTCCTTATGGGTGGATGTAGGTGTGAGAAGGAGGTACAAACATAGCATTTCATCAGTAGGGCGGTATTTATACTTCAACGGGCGTGACTGGAGCGATTTGGGCAGTGATAGGTGTGTTCCTGATATTATTTGGGTTGTTATTTCATATCTAGGTCGTATATAATAGAAAAATCGAAAGTAGAACAACAATAGTCTGTTTATTTTAGATTATTTACTCTAAATTGAGGTCATTCACCCTAATGAACGATAAATAAAACGTCTATATCAGTTTTGGGCGGGATTTAGTCCTTATGGGTGGATGAAGGTGTGACAAGGAAGTACAAACATAGCATTTCTTCAATAGGGCGGTATTTATACTTCAACGGGCGTGACTGGAGCGATTTGGGCGGGATTTAGTCCTTATGGGTGGATGTAGGTGTGAGAAGGAGGTACAAACATAGCATTTCTTCAATAGGGCGGTATTTATACTTCAACGGGCGTGACTGGAGCGATTTGGGCAGTGATAGGTGTGTTCCTGATATTATTTAAGTTGTTATTTCATATCTAGCTCGTATATAATAGAATTATCGAAAGTAGGTCAACAATAGTCTGTTTATTTTAGATTATTTACTCTAAATTGAGGTCATTCACCCTAATGAACGATAAATAAAACGTCTATATCAGTTTTGGGCGGGATTTAGTCCTTATGGGTGGATGTAGGTGTGAGAAGGAGGTACAAACATAGCATTTCTTCAATAGGTCGGTATTTATACTTCAACGGGCGTGACTGGAGCGATTTGGGCAGTGATAGGTGTGTTCCTGATATTATTTAAGTTGTTATTTCATATCTAGCTCGTATATAATAGAATAATCGAAAGTAGGTCAACAATAGTCTGTTTATTTTAGATTATTTACTCTAAATAGAGGTCATTCACCCTAATGAACGATAAATAAAACGTCTATATCAGTTTTGGGCGGGATTTAGTCCTTATGGGTGGATGTAGGTGTGAGAAGGAGGTACAAACATAGCATTTCTTCAATAGGGCGGTATTTATACTTCAACGGGCGTGACTGGAGCGATTTGGGCGGGATTTAGTCCTTATGGGTGGATGTAGGTGTGAGAAGGAGGTACAAACATAGCATTTCTTCAATAGGGCGGTATTTATACTTCAACGGGCGTGACTGGAGCGATTTGGGCAGTGATAGGTGTGTTCCTGATATTATTTAAGTTGTTATTTCATATCTAGCTCGTATATAATAGAATTATCGAAAGTAGGTCAACAATAGTCTGTTTATTTTAGATTATTTACTCTAAATTGAGGTCATTCACCCTAATGAACGATAAATAAAACGTCTATATCAGTTTTGGGCGGGATTTAGTCCTTATGGGTGGATGTAGGTGTGAGAAGGAGGTACAAACATAGCATTTCTTCAATAGGTCGGTATTTATACTTCAACGGGCGTGACTGGAGCGATTTGGGCAGTGATAGGTGTGTTCCTGATATTATTTAAGTTGTTATTTCATATCTAGCTCGTATATAATAGAATAATCGAAAGTAGGTCAACAATAGTCTGTTTATTTTAGATTATTTACTCTAAATAGAGGTCATTCACCCTAATGAACGATAAATAAAACGTCTATATCAGTTTTGGGCGGGATTTAGTCCTTATGGGTGGATGTAGGTGTGAGAAGGAGGTACAAACATAGCATTTCTTCAATAGGTCGGTATTTATACTTCAACGGGCGTGACTGGAGCGATTTGGGCAGTGATAGGTGTGTTCCTGATATTATTTAAGTTGTTATTTCATATCTAGCTCGTATATAATAGAATAATCGAAAGTAGGTCAACAATAGTCTGTTTATTTTAGATTATTTACTCTAAATTGAGGTCTTTCACCCTAATGAACGATAAATAAAACGTATATTATCAGTTTTGGGCGGGATTTAGTCCTTATGGGTGGATGTAGGTGTGAGAAGGAGGTACAAACATAGCATTTCTTCAATAGGTCGGTATTTATACTTCAACGGGCGTGACTGGAGCGATTTGGGCAGTGATAGGTGTGTTCCTGATATTATTTAAGTTGTTATTTCATATCTAGGTCGTATATAATAGAAAAATCGAAAGTAGGTGAAAAATAGTCTGTTTATTTTAGATTATGTACTCTAAATTGAGGTCATTCACCCTAATGAACGATAAGTAAAACGTCCATATCAGTTTTGGGCGGGATTTAGTCCTTTAGGGTGCAAATGGGTGTGAGAAGGAGGTACAAACATAGCATTTCTTCAATAGGGCGATATTTATACTTCAACGGGCGTGACTGGAGCGATTTGGGCAGTGATAGGTGTGTTCCTGATATTATTTAAGTTATTTCATATCTAGTTCGTATATAATAGAAAAATTGAAAGTAGGTCAACAATAGTCTGTTTATTTTAGATTATTTACTCTAAATTGAGGTGGTTCTCCCTAATGAACGATAAATAAAACGTCTATAATCAGTTTTGGGTGGGATTTAGTCCTTATTGATGGATGTAGGTGTGAGAAGGAGGTACAAACATAGCATTTCTTCAATAGGGCGGTATTTATACTTCAACGGGCGTGACTGGAGCGATTTGGGCAGTGATAGGTGTGTTCCTGATATTATTTAAGTTGTTATTTCATATCTAGATCGTATATAATAGAAAAATCGAAAGTAGAACAACAATAGTCTGTTTATTTTAGATTATTTACTCTAAATTGAGGTCATTCACCCTAATGAACGATAAATAAAACGTCTATATCAGTTTTGGGCGGGATTTAGTCCTTATGGGTGGATGTAGGTGTGAGAAGGAGGTACAAACATAGCATTTCTTCAATAGGGCGGTATTTATACTTCAACGGGCGTGACTGGAGCGATTTGGGCGGGATTTAGTCCTTATGGGTGGATGTAGGTGTGAGAAGGAGGTACAAACATAGCATTTCATCAATAGGGCGATATTTATACTTCAACGGGCGTGACTGCAGCGATTTGGGCAGTGATAGGTGTGTTCCTGGTATTATTTAAGTTGTTATTTCATATCTAGGTCGTATATAATAGAAAAATCGAAAGTAGAACAACAATAGTCTGTTTATTTTAGATTATTTACTCTAAATTGAGGTCATTCACCCTAATGAACGATAAATAAAACGTATATTATCAGTTTTGGGCGGGATTTAGTCCTTATGGGTGGATGTAGGTGTGAGAAGGAGGTACAAACATAGCATTTCTTCAATAGGGCGGTATTTATACTTCAACAGGCGTGACTGCAGCGATTTGGGCAGTGATAGGTGTGTTCCTGGTATTATTTAAGTTGTTATTTCATATCTAGGTCGTATATAATAGAAAAATCGAAAGTAGAACAACAATAGTCTGTTTATTTTAGATTATTTTCTCTAAATTCAGGTCATTCACCCTAATGAACGATAAATAAAACGTATATTATCAGTTTTGGGCGGGATTTAGTCCTTATGGGTGGATGTAGGTGTGAGAAGGAGGTACAAACATAGCATTTCTTCAATAGGGCGGTATTTATACTTCAACGGGCGTGACTGGAGCGATTTGGGCAGTGATAGGTGTGTTCCTGATATTATTTGGGTTGTTATTTCATATCTAGGTCGTATATAATAGAAAAATCGAAAGTAGAACAACAATAGTCTGTTTATTTTAGATTATTTACTCTAAATTGAGGTCATTCACCCTAATGAATGATAAATAAAACGTCTATATCAGTTTTGGGCGGGATTTAGTCCTTATGGGTGGATGAAGGTGTGACAAGGAAGTACAAACATAGCATTTCTTCAATAGGGCGGTATTTATACTTCAACGGGCGTGACTGGAGCGATTTGGGCGGGATTTAGTCCTTATGGGTGGATGTAGGTGTGAGAAGGAGGTACAAACATAGCATTTCATCAATAGGGCGGTATTTATACTTCAACGGGCGTGACTGGAGCGATTTGGGCAGTGATAGGTGTGTTCCTGATATTATTTGGGTTGTTATTTCATATCTAGGTCGTATATAATAGAAAAATCGAAAGTAGAACAACAATAGTCTGTTTATTTTAGATTATATACTCTAAATTGAGGTCATTCACCCTAATGAACGATAAATATAACGTCTATATCAGTTTTTTGCGGGATTTAGTCCTTATGGGTGGATGTAGGTGTGGGAAGGAGGTACAAACATAGCATTTCTTCAATAGGGCGGTATTTATACTTCAACGGGCGTGACTGGAGCGATTTGGGCGGGATTTAGTCCTTATGGGTGGATGTAGGTGTGAGAAGGAGGTACAAACATAGCATTTCTTCAATAGGGCGGTATTTATACTTCAACGGGCGTGACTGGAGCGATTTGGGCAGTGATAGGTGTGTTCCTGATATTATTTAAGTTGTTATTTCATATCTAGCTCGTATATAATAGAATTATCGAAAGTAGGTCAACAATAGTCTGTTTATTTTAGATTATTTACTCTAAATTGAGGTCATTCACCCTAATGAACGATAAATAAAACGTCTATATCAGTTTTGGGCGGGATTTAGTCCTTATGGGTGGATGTAGGTGTGAGAAGGAGGTACAAACATAGCATTTCTTCAATAGGTCGGTATTTATACTTCAACGGGCGTGACTGGAGCGATTTGGGCAGTGATAGGTGTGTTCCTGATATTATTTAAGTTGTTATTTCATATCTAGCTCGTATATAATAGAATAATCGAAAGTAGGTCAACAATAGTCTGTTTATTTTAGATTATTTACTCTAAATAGAGGTCATTCACCCTAATGAACGATAAATAAAACGTCTATATCAGTTTTGGGCGGGATTTAGTCCTTATGGGTGGATGTAGGTGTGAGAAGGAGGTACAAACATAGCATTTCTTCAATAGGTCGGTATTTATACTTCAACGGGCGTGACTGGAGCGATTTGGGCAGTGATAGGTGTGTTCCTGATATTATTTAAGTTGTTATTTCATATCTAGCTCGTATATAATAGAATAATCGAAAGTAGGTCAACAATAGTCTGTTTATTTTAGATTATTTACTCTAAATTGAGGTCTTTCACCCTAATGAACGATAAATAAAACGTATATTATCAGTTTTGGGCGGGATTTAGTCCTTATGGGTGGATGTAGGTGTGAGAAGGAGGTACAAACATAGCATTTCTTCAATAGGTCGGTATTTATACTTCAACGGGCGTGACTGGAGCGATTTGGGCAGTGATAGGTGTGTTCCTGATATTATTTAAGTTGTTATTTCATATCTAGGTCGTATATAATAGAAAAATCGAAAGTAGGTGAAAAATAGTCTGTTTATTTTAGATTATGTACTCTAAATTGAGGTCATTCACCCTAATGAACGATAAGTAAAACGTCCATATCAGTTTTGGGCGGGATTTAGTCCTTTAGGGTGCAAATGGGTGTGAGAAGGAGGTACAAACATAGCATTTCTTCAATAGGGCGATATTTATACTTCAACGGGCGTGACTGGAGCGATTTGGGCAGTGATAGGTGTGTTCCTGATATTATTTAAGTTATTTCATATCTAGTTCGTATATAATAGAAAAATTGAAAGTAGGTCAACAATAGTCTGTTTATTTTAGATTATTTACTCTAAATTGAGGTGGTTCTCCCTAATGAACGATAAATAAAACGTCTATAATCAGTTTTGGGTGAGATTTAGTCCTTATTGATGGATGTAGGTGTGAGAAGGAGGTACAAACATAGCATTTCTTCAATAGGGCGGTATTTATACTTCAACGGGCGTGACTGGAGCGATTTGGGCAGTGATAGGTGTGTTCCTGATATTATTTAAGTTGTTATTTCATATCTAGATCGTATATAATAGAAAAATCGAAAGTAGAACAACAATAGTCTGTTTATTTTAGATTATTTACTCTAAATTGAGGTCATTCACCCTAATGAACGATAAATAAAACGTCTATATCAGTTTTGGGCGGGATTTAGTCCTTATGGGTGGATGTAGGTGTGAGAAGGAGGTACAAACATAGCATTTCTTCAATAGGGCGGTATTTATACTTCAACGGGCGTGACTGGAGCGATTTGGGCGGGATTTAGTCCTTATGGGTGGATGTAGGTGTGAGAAGGAGGTACAAACATAGCATTTCATCAATAGGGCGATATTTATACTTCAACGGGCGTGACTGCAGCGATTTGGGCAGTGATAGGTGTGTTCCTGGTATTATTTAAGTTGTTATTTCATATCTAGGTCGTATATAATAGAAAAATCGAAAGTAGAACAACAATAGTCTGTTTATTTTAGATTATTTACACTAAATTGAGGTCATTCACCCTAATGAACGATAAATAAAACGTATATTATCAGTTTTGGGCGGGATTTAGTCCTTATGGGTGGATGTAGGTGTGAGAAGGAGGTACAAACATAGCATTTCTTCAATAGGGCGGTATTTATACTTCAACGGGCGTGACTGGAGCGATTTGGGCGGGATTTAGTCCTTATGGGTGGATGTAGGTGTGAGAAGGAGGTACAAACATAGCATTTCTTCAATAGGGCGGTATTTATACTTCAACGGGCGTGACTGGAGCGATTTGGGCAGTGATAGGTGTGTTCCTGATATTATTTGGGTTGTTATTTCATATCTAGGTCGTATATAATAGAAAAATCGAAAGTAGGTCAACAATAGTCTGTTTATTTTAGATTATTTACTCTAAATTGAGGTCATTCACCCTAATGAACGATAAATATAACGTCTATATCAGTTTTTTGCGGGATTTAGTCCTTATGGGTGGATGTAGGTGTGAGAAGGAGGTACAAACATAGCATTTCTTCAATAGGGCGGTATTTATACTTCAACGGGCGTGACTGGAGCGATTTGGGCAGTGATAGGTGTGTTCCTGATATTATTTGGGTTGTTATTTCATATCTAGGTCGTATATAATAGAAAAATCGAAAGTAGAACAACAATAGTCTGTTTATTTTAGATTATTTACTCTAAATTGAGGTCATTCACCCTAATGAACGATAAATATAACGTCTATATCAGTTTTGGGCGGGATTTAGTCCTTATGGGTGGAGGTAGGTGTGACAAGGAAGTACAAACATAGCATTTCTTCAATAGGGCGGTATTTATACTTCAACGGGCGTGACTGCAGCGATTTGGGCGGGATTTAGTCCTTATGGGTGGATGTAGGTGTGACAAGGAAGTACAAACATAGCATTTCTTCAATAGGGCGGTATTTATACTTCAACGGGCGTGACTGGAGCGATTTGGGCGGGATTTAGTCCTTATGGGTGGATGTAGGTGTGAGAAGGAGGTACAAACATAGCATTTCTTCAATAGGGCGGTATTTATACTTCAACAGGCGTGACTGGAGCGATTTGGGCAGTGATAGGTGTGTTCCTGATATTATTTGGGTTGTTATTTCATATCTAGGTCGTATATAATAGAAAAATCGAAAGTAGGTCAAAAATAGTCTGTTTATTTTAGATTATTTAATCTAAATTGAGGTGGTTTACCCTAATGAACGATAAATATAACGTCAATATCAGTTTTTTGCGGGATTTAGTCCTTATGGGGGATGGATGTAGGTGTGAGAAGGAGGTACAAACATAGCATTTCTTCAATAGGGCGGTATTTATACTTCAACGGGCGTGACTGCAGCGATTTGGGCAGTGATAGGTGTGTTCCTGATATTATTTAAGTTGTTATTTCATATCTAGATCGTATATAATAGAAAAATCGAAAGTAGAACAACAATAGTCTGTTTATTTTAGATTATTTACTCTAAATTGAGGTGGTTTACCCTAATGAACGATAAATATAACGTCTATATCAGTTTTGGGCGGGATTTAGTCCTTATGGGTGGATGTAGGTGTGAGAAGGAGGTACAAACATAGCATTTCATCAATAGGGCGGTATTTATACTTCAACGGGCGTGACTGCAGCGATTTGGGCAGTGATAGGTGTGTTCCTGATATTATTTGGGTTGTTATTTCATATCCAGGTCGTATATAATAGAAAAATCGAAAGTAGAACAACAATAGTCTGTTTATTTTAGATTATTTACTCTAAATTGAGGTCATTCACCCTAATGAACGATAAATAAAACGTATATTATCAGTTTTGGGCGGGATTTAGTCCTTATGGGTGGATGTAGGTGTGACAAGGAAGTACAAACATAGCATTTCTTCAATAGGGCGGTATTTATACTTCAACGGGCGTGACTGGAGCGATTTGGGCGGGATTTAGTCCTTATGGGTGGATGTAGGTGTGACAAGGAAGTACAAACATAGCATTTCTTCAATAGGGCGGTATTTATACTTCAACGGGCGTGACTGGAGCGATTTGGGCGGGATTTAGTCCTTATGGGTGGATGTAGGTGTGACAAGGAAGTACAAACATAGCATTTCTTCAATAGGGCGGTATTTATACTTCAACGGGCGTGACTGGAGCGATTTGGGCGGGATTTAGTCCTTATGGGTGGATGTAGGTGTGAGAAGGAGGTACAAACATAGCATTTCTTCAATATGCCGGTATTTATACTTCAACGGGCGTGACTGGAGCGATTTGGGCGGGATTTAGTCCTTATGGGTGGATGTAGGTGTGAGAAGGAGGTACAAACATAGCATTTCTTCAATAGGGCGGTATTTATACTTCAACGGGCGTGACTGCAGCGATTTGGGCAGTGATAGGTGTGTTCCTGATATTATTTGGGTTGTTATTTCATATCTAGGTCGTATATAATAGAAAAATCGAAAGTAGGTCAACAATAGTCTGTTTATTTTAGATTATTTACTCTAAATTGAGGTGGTTTACCCTAATGAACGATAAATATAACGTCTATATCAGTTTTTTGCGGGATTTAGTCCTTATGGGTGGATGTAGGTGTGAGAAGGAGGTACAAACATAGCATTTCTTCAATAGGGCGGTATTTATACTTCAACGGGCGTGACTGGAGCGATTTGGGCAGTGATAGGTGTGTTCCTGATATTATTTGGGTTGTTATTTCATATCTAGGTCGTATATAATAGAAAAATCGAAAGTAGGTCAACAATAGTCTGTTTATTTTAGATTATTTACTCTAAATTGAGGTGGTTTACCCTAATGAACGATAAATATAACGTCTATATCAGTTTTTTGCGGGATTTAGTCCTTATGGGTGGATGTAGGTGTCAGAAGGAGGTACAAACATAGCATTTCTTCAATAGGGCGGTATTTATACTTCAACGGGCGTGACTGCAGCGATTTGGGCAGTGATAGGTGTGTTCCTGATATTATTTAAGTTGTTATTTCATATCTAGATCGTATATAATAGAAATATCGAAAGTAGAACAACAATAGTCTGTTTATTTATATATTTTACTCTAAATTGAGGTGGTTTACCCTAATGAACGATAAATATAACGTCTATATCAGTTTTGGGCGGGATTTAGTCCTTATGGGTGGATGTAGGTGTGAGAAGGAGGTACAAACATAGCATTTCATCAATAGGGCGGTATTTATACTTCAACGGGCGTGACTGGAGCGATTTGGGCAGTGATAGGTGTGTTCCTGATATTATTTAAGTTGTTATTTCATATCTAGATCGTATATAATAGAAATATCGAAAGTAGAACAACAATAGTCTGTTTATTTTAGATTATTTACTCTAAATTGAGGTCATTCACCCTAATGAACGATAAATAAAACGTATATTATCAGTTTTGGGCGGGATTTAGTCCTTATGGGTGGATGTAGGTGTGAGAAGGAGGTACAAACATAGCCTTTCTTCAATAGGGCGGTATTTATACTTCAACGGGCGTGACTGCAGCGATTTGGGCAGTGATAGGTGTGTTCCTGATATTATTTAAGTTGTTATTTCATATCTAGATCGTATATAATAGAAAAATCGAAAGTAGGTCAACAATAGTCTGTTTATTTTAGATTATTTACTCTAAATTGAGGTGGTTTACCCTAATGAACGATAAATATAACGTCTATATCAGTTTTTTGCGGGATTTAGTCCTTATGGGTGGATGTAGGTGTCAGAAGGAGGTACAAACATAGCATTTCTTCAATAGGGCGGTATTTATACTTCAACGGGCGTGACTGCAGCGATTTGGGCAGTGATAGGTGTGTTCCTGATATTATTTAAGTTGTTATTTCATATCTAGATCGTATATAATAGAAATATCGAAAGTAGAACAACAATAGTCTGTTTATTTATATATTTTACTCTAAATTGAGGTGGTTTACCCTAATGAACGATAAATATAACGTCTATATCAGTTTTGGGCGGGATTTAGTCCTTATGGGTGGATGTAGGTGTGAGAAGGAGGTACAAACATAGCATTTCATCAATAGGGCGGTATTTATACTTCAACGGGCGTGACTGCAGCGATTTGGGCAGTGATAGGTGTGTTCCTGATATTATTTAAGTTGTTATTTCATATCTAGATCGTATATAATAGAAAAATCGAAAGTAGGTCAACAATAGTCTGTTTATTTTAGATTATTTACTCTAAATTGAGGTCATTCACCCTAATGAACGATAAATATAACGTCTATATCAGTTTTGGGCGGGATTTAGTCCTTATGGGTGGATGTAGGTGTGAGAAGGAGGTACAAACATAGCATTTCATCAATAGGGCGGTATTTATACTTCAACGGGCGTGACTGCAGCGATTTGGGCAGTGATAGGTGTGTTCCTGATATTATTTGGGATGTTATTTCATATCTAGGTCGTATATAATAGAAAAATCGAAAGTAGAACAACAATAGTCTGTTTATTTTAGATTATTTTCTCTAAATTGAGGTCGTTCACCCTAATGAACGATAAATAAAACGTATATTATCAGTTTTGGGCGGGATTTAGTCCTTATGGGTGGATGTAGGTGTGAGAAGGAGGTACAAACATAGCCTTTCTTCAATAGGGCGGTATTTATACTTCAACGGGCGTGACTGCAGCGATTTGGGCAGTGATAGGTGTGTTCCTGATATTATTTAAGTTGTTATTTCATATCTAGATCGTATATAATAGAAAAATCGAAAGTAGAACAACAATAGTCTGTTTATTTTAGATTATTTACTCTAAATTGAGGTCATTCACCCTAATGAACGATAAATAAAACGTCTATTATCAGTTTTGGGCGGGATTTAGTCCTTATGGGTGGATGTAGGTGTGAGAAGGAGGTACAAACATAGCCTTTCTTCAATAGGGCGGTATTTATACTTCAACGGGCGTGACTGCAGCGATTTGGGCAGTGATAGGTGTGTTCCTGATATTATTTAAGTTGTTATTTCATATCTAGATCGTATATAATAGAAAAATCGAAAGTAGAACAACAATAGTCTGTTTATTTTAGATTATTTACTCTAAATTGAGGTAGTTTACCCTAATGAACGATAAATATAACGTCTATATCAGTTTTGGGCGGGATTTAGTCCTTATGGGTGGATGTAGGTGTGAGAAGGAGGTACAAACATAGCATTTCTTCAATAGGGCGGTATTTATACTTCAACGGGCGTGACTGCAGCGATTTGGGCAGTGATAGGTGTGTTCCTGATATTATTTGGGTTGTTATTTCATATCTAGGTCGTATATAATAGAAAAATCGAAAGTAGAACAACAATAGTCTGTTTATTTTAGATTATTTACTCTAAATTGAGGTCATTCACCCTAATGAACGATAAATATAACGTCTATATCAGTTTTGGGCGGGATTTAGTCCTTATGGGTGGATGTAGGTGTGACAAGGAAGTCCAAACATAGCATTTCTTCAATAGGGCGGTATTTATACTTCAACGGGCGTGACTGGAGCGATTTGGGCGGGATTTAGTCCTTATGGGTGGATGTAGGTGTGACAAGGAATTACAAACATAGCATTTCTTCAATAGGGCGGTATTTATACTTCAACGGGCGTGACTGGAGCGATTTGGGCGGGATTTAGTCCTTATGGATGGATGTAGGTGTGACAAGGAAGTACAAACATAGCATTTCTTCAATAAGGGCGGTATTTATACTTCAACGGGCGTGACTGGAGCGATTTGGGCGGGATTTAGTCCTTATGGGTGGATGTAGGTGTGACAAGGAAGTACAAACATAGCATTTCTTCAATAGGGCGGTATTTATACTTCAACGGGCGTGACTGGAGCGATTTGGGCGGGATTTAGTCCTTATGGGTGGATGTAGGTGTGACAAGGAAGTACAAACATAGCATTTCTTCAATAGGGCGGTATTTATATTTCAACGGGCGTGACTGGAGCGATTTGGGCGGGATTTAGTCCTTATGGGTGGATGTAGGTGTGAGAAGGAGGTACAAACATAGCATTTCTTCAATAGGGCGGTATTTATACTTCAACGGGCGTGACTGCAGCGATTTGGGCAGTGATAGGTGTGTTCCTGATATTATTTGGGTTGTTATTTCATATCTAGGTCGTATATAATAGAAAAATCGAAAGTAGGTCAACAATAGTCTGTTTATTTTAGATTATTTACTCTAAATTGAGGTGGTTTACCCTAATGAACGATAAATATAACGTCTATATCAGTTTTTTGCGGGATTTAGTCCTTATGGGTGGATGTAGGTGTGAGAAGGAGGTACAAACATAGCATTTCTTCAATAGGGCGGTATTTATACTTCAACGGGCGTGACTGCAGCGATTTGGGCAGTGATAGGTGTGTTCCTGATATTATTTAAGTTGTTATTTCATATCTAGATCGTATATAATAGAAAAATCGAAAGTAGAACAACAATAGTCTGTTTATTTTAGATTATTTACTCTAAATTGAGGTGGTTTACCCTAATGAACGATAAATATAAGGTCTATATCAGTTTTGGGCGGGATTTAGTCCTTATGGGTGGATGTAGGTGTGAGAAGGAGGTACAAACATAGCATTTCTTCAATAGGGCGGTATTTATACTTCAACGGGCGTGACTGGAGCGATTTGGGCAGTGATAGGTGTGTTCCTGATATTATTTAAGTTGTTAATTCATATCTAGATCGTATATATTAGAAAAATCGAAAGTAGAACAACAATAGTCTGTTTATTTTAGATTATTTTCTCTAAATTGAGGTCATTCACCCTAATGAACGATAAATAAAACGTATATTATCAGTTTTGGGCGGGATTTAGTCCTTATGGGTGGATGTAGGTGTGAGAAGGAGGTACAAACATAGCATTTCTTCAATAGGGCGGTATTTATACTTCAACGGGCGTGACTGGAGCGATTTGGGCAGTGATAGGTGTGTTCCTGATATTATTTGGGTTGTTATTTCATATCTAGGTCGTATATAATAGAAAAATCGAAAGTAGAACAACAATAGTCTGTTTATTTTAGATTATTTTCTCTAAATTGAGGTCATTCACCCTAATGAACGATAAATAAAACGTATATTATCAGTTTTGGGCGGGATTTAGTCCTTATGGGTGGATGTAGGTGTGAGAAGGAGGTACAAACATAGCATTTCTTCAATAGGGCGGTATTTATACTTCAACGGGCGTGACTGGAGCGATTTGGGCAGTGATAGGTGTGTTCCTGATATTATTTAAGTTGTTATTTCATATCTAGGTCGTATATAATAGAAAAATCGAAAGTAGAACAACAATAGTCTGTTTATTTTAGATTATTTACTCTAAATTGAGGTCATTCACCCTAATGAACTATAAGTAAAACGTATATTATCAGTTTTGGGCGGGATTTAGCTCTTATGGGTGGATGAAGGTGTGACAAGGAAGTACAAACATAGCATTTCTTCAATAGGGCGGTATTTATACTTCAACGGGCGTGACTGGAGCGATTTGGGCGGGATTTAGTCCTTATGGGTGGATGTAGGTGTGAGAAGGAGGTACAAACATAGCATTTCATCAATAGGGCGGTATTTATACTTCAACGGGCGTGACTGGAGCGATTTGGGCAGTGATAGATGTGTTCCTGATATTATTTGGGTTGTTATTTCATATCTAGGTCGTATATAATAGAAAAATCGAAAGTAGAACAACAATAGTCTGTTTATTTTAGACTATTTACTCTAAATTGAGGTCATTCACCCTAATGAACGATAAGTAAAACGTATATTATCAGTTTTGGGCGGGATTTAGTCCTTATGGGTGGATGAAGGTGTGACAAGGAAGTACAAACATAGCATTTCATCAGTAGGGCGGTATTTATACTTCAACGGGCGTGACTTTAGCGATTTGGGCGGGATTTAGTCCTTATGGGTGGATGTAGGTGTGAGAAGGAGGTACAAACATAGCATTTCATCAGTAGGGCGGTATTTATACTTCAACGGGCGTGACTGGAGCGATTTGGGCAGTGATAGGTGTGTTCCTGATATTATTTGGGTTGTTATTTCATATCTAGGTCGTATATAATAGAAAAATCGAAAGTAGAACAACAATAGTCTGTCTATTTTAGATTATTTACTCTAAATTGAGGTCATTCACCCTAATGAACGATAAATAAAACGTCTATATCAGTTTTGGGCGGGATTTAGTCCTTATGGGTGGATGAAGGTGTGACAAGGAAGTACAAACATAGCATTTCTTCAATAGGGCGGTATTTATACTTCAACGGGCGTGACTTTAGCGATTTGGGCGGGATTTAGTCCTTATGGGTGGATGTAGGTGTGAGAAGGAGGTACAAACATAGCATTTCATCAGTAGGGCGGTATTTATACTTCAACGGGCGTGACTGGAGCGATTTGGGCAGTGATAGGTGTGTTCCTGATATTATTTGGGTTGTTATTTCATATCTAGGTCGTATATAATAGAAAAATCGAAAGTAGAACAACAATAGTCTGTTTATTTTAGATTATTTACTCTAAATTGAGGTCATTCACCCTAATGAACGATAAATAAAACGTCTATATCAGTTTTGGGCGGGATTTAGTCCTTATGGGTGGATGAAGGTGTGACAAGGAAGTACAAACATAGCATTTCTGCAATAGGGCGGTATTTATACTTCAACGGGCGTGACTGGAGCGATTTGAGCGGGATTTAGTCCTTATGGGTGGTTGTAGGTGTGAGAAGGAGGTACAAACATAGCATTTCATCAGTAGGGCGGTATTTATACTTCAACGGGCGTGACTGGAGCGATTTGGGCAGTGTTAGGTGTGTTCCTGATATTATTTGGGTTGTTATTTCATATCTAGGTCGTATATAATAGAAAAATCGAAAGTAGAACAACAATAGTCTGTTTATTTTAGATTATATACTCTAAATTGAGGTCATTCACCCTAATGAACGATAAATATAACGTCTATATCAGTTTTTTGCGGGATTTAGTCCTTATGGGTGGATGTAGGTGTGAGAAGGAGGTACAAACATAGCATTTCATCAATAGGGCGGTATTTATACTTCAACGGGCGTGACTGGAGCGATTTGGGCGGGATTTAGTCCTTATGGGTGGATGTAGGTGTGAGAAGGAGGTACAAACATAGCATTTCTTCAATAGGGCGGTATTTATACTTCAACGGGCGTGACTGGAGCGATTTGGGCAGTGATAGGTGTGTTCCTGATATTATTTGGGTTGTTATTTCATATCTAGTTCGTATATAATAGAAAAATCGAAAGTAGGACAACAATAGTCTGTTTATTTTAGATTATTTACTCTAAATTGAGGTCATTCACCCTAATGAACGATAAATATAACGTCTATATCAGTTTTTTGCGGGATTTAGTCCTTATGGGTGGATGTAGGTGTGAGAAGGAGGTACAAACATAGCATTTCTTCAATAGGGCGGTATTTATACTTCAACGGGCGTGACTGGAGCGATTTGGGCAGTGATAGGTGTGTTCCTGATATTATTTGGGTTGTTATTTCATATCTAGTTCGTATATAATAGAAAAATCGAAAGTAGGACAACAATAGTCTGTTTATTTTAGATTATTTACTCTAAATTGAGGTCATTCACCCTAATGAACGATAAATATAACGTCTATATCAGTTTTTTGCGGGATTTAGTCCTTATGGGTGGATGTAGGTGTGAGAAGGAGGTACAAACATAGCATTTCTTCAATAGGGCGGTATTTATACTTCAACGGGCGTGACTGGAGCGATTTGGGCAGTGATAGGTGTGTTCCTGATATTATTTGGGTTGTTATTTCATATCTAGGTCGTATATAATAGAAAAATCGAAAGTAGGACAACAATAGTCTGTTTATTTTAGATTATTTACTCTAAATTGAGGTCATTCACCCTAATGAACGATAAATATAACGTCTATATCAGTTTTGGGCGGGATTTAGTCCTTATGGGTGGATGTAGGTGTGAGAAGGAGGTACAAACATAGCATTTCTTCAATATGGCGGTATTTATACTTCAACGGGCGTGACTGGAGCGATTTGGGCAGTGATAGGTGTGTTCCTGATATTATTTGGGTTGTTATTTCATATCTAGGTCGTATATAATAGAAAAATCGAAAGTAGGTCAACAATAGTCTGTTTATTTTAGATTATTTACTCTAAATTGAGGTCATTCACCCTAATGAACGATAAATAAAACGTCTATATCAGTTTTGGGCGGGATTTAGTCCTTATGGGTGGAGGTAGGTGTGACAAGGAAGTACAAACATAGCATTTCTTCAATAGGGCGGTATTTATACTTCAACGGGCGTGACTGGAGCGATTTGGGCGGGATTTAGTCCTTATGGGTGGATGTAGGTATGACAAGGAAGTACAAACATAGCATTTCTTCAATAAGGGCGGTATTTATACTTCAACGGGCGTGACTGGAGCGATTTGGGCGAGATTTAGTCCTTATGGGTGGATGTAGGTGTGACAAGGAAGTACAAACATAGCATTTCTTCAATAGGGCGGTATTTATACTTCAACGGGCGTAACTGGAGCGATTTGGGCGGGATTTAGTCCTTATGGGTGGATGTAGGTGTGAGAAGGAGGTACAAACATAGCATTTCTTCAATAGGGCGGTATTTATACTTCAACGGGCGTGACTGGAGCGATTTGGGCGGGATTTAGTCCTTATGGGTGGATGTAGGTGTGAGAAGGAGGTACAAACATAGCATTTCTTCAATAGGGCGGTATTTATACTTCAACGGGCGTGACTGGAGCGATTTGGGCAGTGATAGGTGTGTTCCTGATATTATTTGGGTTGTTATTTCATATCTAGGTCGTATATAATAGAAAAATCGAAAGTAGGTCAAAAATAGTCTGTTTATTTTAGATTATTTACTCTAAATTAAGGTGGTTTACCCTAATGAACGATAAATATAACGTCAATATCAGTTTTTTGCGGGATTTAGTCCTTATGGGTGGATGTAGGTGTGAGAAGGAGGTACAAACATAGCATTTCTTCAATAGGGCGGTATTTATACTTCAACGGGCGTGACTGCAGCGATTTGGGCAGTGATAGGTGTGTTCCTGATATTATTTAAGTTGTTATTTCATATCTAGATCGTATATAATAGAAAAATCGAAAGTTGAACAACAATAGTCTGTTTATTTTAGATTATTTACTCTAAATTGAGGTGGTTTACCCTAATGAACGATAAATATAACGTCTATATCAGTTTTGGGCGGGATTTAGTCCTTATGGGTGGATGTAGGTTTGAGAAGGAGGTACAAACATAGCATTTCTTCAATAGGGCGGTATTTATACTTCAACGGGCGTGACTGCAGCGATTTGGGCAGTGATAGGTGTGTTCCTGATATTATTTGGGTTGTTATTTCATATCTAGGTCGTATATAATAGAAAAATCGAAAGTAGAACAACAATAGTCTGTTTATTTTAGATTATTTACTCTAAATTGAGGTCATTCACCCTAATGAACGATAAATAAAACGTATATTATCAGTTTTTGGCGGGATTTAGTCCTTATGGGTGGATGTAGGTGTGACAAGGAAGTACAAACATAGCATTTCTTCAATAGGGCGGTATTTATACTTCAACGGGCGTGACTGGAGCGATTTGGGCGGGATTTAGTCCTTATGGGTGGATGTAGGTGTGACAAGGAAGTACAAACATAGCATTTCTTCAATAGGGCGGTATTTATACTTCAACGGGCGTGACTGGAGCGATTTGGGCGGGATTTAGTCCTTATGGGTGGATGTAGGTGTGACAAGGAAGTACAAACATAGCATTTCTTCAATAGGGCGGTATGTATACTTCAACGGGCGTGACTGGAGCGATTTGGGCGGGATTTAGTCCTTATGGGTGGATGTAGGTGTGAGAAGGAGGTACAAACATAGCATTTCTTCAATAGGGCGGTATTTATACTTCAACGGGCGTGACTGGAGCGATTTGGGCGGGATTTAGTCCTTATGGGTGGATGTAGGTGTGAGAAGGAGGTACAAACATAGCATTTCTTCAATAGGGCGGTATTTATACTTCAACGGGCGTGACTGGAGCGATTTGGGCAGTGATAGGTGTGTTCCTGATATTATTTGGGTTGTTATTTCATATCTAGTTCGTATATAATAGAAAAATCGAAAGTAGGACAACAATAGTCTGTTTATTTTAGATTATTTACTCTAAATTGAGGTCATTCACCCTAATGAACGATAAATATAACGTCTATATCAGTTTTTTGCGGGATTTAGTCCTTATGGGTGGATGTAGGTGTGAGAAGGAGGTACAAACATAGCATTTCTTCAATAGGGCGGTATTTATACTTCAACGGGCGTGACTGGAGCGATTTGGGCAGTGATAGGTGTGTTCCTGATATTATTTGGGTTGTTATTTCATATCTAGGTCGTATATAATAGAAAAATCGAAAGTAGAACAACAATAGTCTGTTTATTTTAGATTATTTACTCTAAATTGAGGTCATTCACCCTAATGAACGATAAATATAACGTCTATATCAGTTTTGGGCGGGATTTAGTCCTTATGGGTGGATGTAGGTGTGACAAGGAAGTACAAACATAGCATTTCTTCAATAGGGCGGTATTTATACTTCAACGGGCGTGACTGGAGCGATTTGGGCAGTGATAGGTGTGTTCCTGATATTATTTGGGTTGTTATTTCATATCTAGGTCGTATATAATTGAAAATTCGAAAGTAGGTCAACAATAGTCTGTTTATTTTAGATTATTTACTCTAAATTGAGGTCATTCACCCTAATGAACGATAAATATAACGTCTATATCAGTTTTGGGCGGGATTTAGTCCTTATGGGTGGATGTAGGTGTGAGAAGGAGGTACAAACATAGCATTTCTTCAATAGGGCGGTATTTATACTTCAACGGGCGTGACTGGAGCGATTTGGGCAGTGATAGGTGTGTTCCTGATATTATTTGGGTTGTTATTTCATATCTAGGTCGTATATAATAGAAAAATCGAAAGTAGAACAACAATAGTCTTGATATTTTAGATTATTTACTCTAAATTGAGGTCATTCACCCTAATGAACGATAAATATAACGTCTATATCAGTTTTGGGCGGGATTTAGTCCTTATGGGTGGATGTAGGTGTGAGAAGGAGGTAAAAACATAGCATTTCTTCAATAGGGCGGTATTTATACTTCAACGGGCGTGACTGGAGCGATTTGGGCAGTGATAGGTGTGTTCCTGATATTATTTGGGTTGTTATTTCATATCTAGGTCGCATATAATAGAAAAATCGAAAGTAGGTCAACAATAGTCTGTTTATTTTAGATTATTTACTCTAAATTGAGGTCATTCACCCTAATGAACGATAAATAAAATGTCTATATCAGTTTTGGGCGGGATTTAGTCCTTATGGGTGGATGTAGGTGTGACAAGGAAGTACAAACATAGCATTTCTTCAATAGGGCGGTATTTATACTTCAACGGGCGTGACTGGAGCGATTTGGGCGGGATTTAGTCCTTATGGGTGGATGTAGGTATGACAAGGAAGTACAAACATAGCATTTCTTCAATAAGGGCGGTATTTATACTTCAACGGGCGTGACTGGAGCGATTTGGGCGAGATTTAGTCCTTATGGGTGGATGTAGGTGTGACAAGGAAGTACAAACATAGCATTTCTTCAATAGGGCGGTATTTATACTTCAACGGGCGTAACTGGAGCGATTTGGGCGGGATTTAGTCCTTATGGGTGGATGTAGGTGTGAGAAGGAGGTACAAACATAGCATTTCTTCAATAGGGCGGTATTTATACTTCAACGGGCGTGACTGGAGCGATTTGGGCGGGATTTAGTCCTTATGGGTGGATGTAGGTGTGAGAAGGAGGGACAAACATAGCATTTCTTCAATAGGGCGGTATTTATACTTCAACGGGCGTGACTGGAGCGATTTGGGCAGTGATAGGTGTTCCTGATATTATTTGGGTTGTTATTTCATATCTAGGTCGTATATAATAGAAAAATCGAAAGTAGGTCAAAAATAGTCTGTTTATTTTAGATTATTTACTCTAAATTAAGGTGGTTTACCCTAATGAACGATAAATATAACGTCAATATCAGTTTTTTGCGGGATTTAGTCCTTATGGGTGGATGTAGGTGTGAGAAGGAGGTACAAACATAGCATTTCTTCAATAGGGCGGTATTTATACTTCAACGGGCGTGACTGCAGCGATTTGGGCAGTGATAGGTGTGTTCCTGATATTATTTAAGTTGTTATTTCATATCTAGATCGTATATATTAGAAAAATCGAAAGTTGAACAACAATAGTCTGATTATTTTAGATTATTTACTCTAAATTGAGGTCATTCACCCTAATGAACGATAAATAAAACGTATATTATCAGTTTTGGGCGGGATTTAGTCCTTATGGGTGGATGTAGGTGTGAGAAGGAGGTACTAACATAGCATTTCTTCAATAGGGCGGTATTTATACTTCAACGGGCGTGACTGCAGCGATTTGGGCAGTGATAGGTGTGTTCCTGATATTATTTAAGTTGTTATTTCATATCTAGATCGTATATAATAGAAAAATCGAAAGTTGAACAACAATAGTCTGATTATTTTAGATTATTTACTCTAAATTGAGGTCATTCACCCTAATGAACGATAAATAAAACGTATATTATCAGTTTTGGGCGGGATTTAGTCCTTATGGGTGGATGTAGGTTTGAGAAGGAGGTACAAACATAGCATTTCTTCAATAGGGCGGTATTTATACTTCAACGGGCGTGACTGCAGCGATTTGGGCAGTGATAGGTGTGTTCCTGATATTATTTAAGTTGTTATTTCATATCTAGATCGTATATAATAGAAAAATCGAAAGTTGAACAACAATAGTCTGATTATTTTAGATTATTTACTCTAAATTGAGGTCATTCACCCTAATGAACGATAAATAAAACGTATATTATCAGTTTTGGGCGGGATTTAGTCCTTATGGGTGGATGTAGGTGTGAGAAGGAGGTACTAACATAGCATTTCTTCAATAGGGCGGTATTTATACTTCAACGGGCGTGACTGCAGCGATTTGGGCAGTGATAGGTGTGTTCCTGATATTATTTAAGTTGTTATTTCATATCTAGATCGTATATAATAGAAAAATCGAAAGTTGAACAACAATAGTCTGATTATTTTAGATTATTTACTCTAAATTGAGGTCATTCACCCTAATGAACGATAAATAAAACGTATATTATCAGTTTTGGGCGGGATTTAGTCCTTATGGGTGGATGTAGGTGTGAGAAGGAGGTACTAACATAGCATTTCTTCAATAGGGCGGTATTTATACTTCAACGGGCGTGACTGCAGCGATTTGGGCAGTGATAGGTGTGTTCCTGATATTATTTAAGTTGTTATTTCATATCTAGATCGTATATAATAGAAAAATCGAAAGTTGAACAACAATAGTCTGATTATTTTAGATTATTTACTCTAAATTGAGGTCATTCACCCTAATGAACGATAAATAAAACGTATATTATCAGTTTTGGGCGGGATTTAGTCCTTATGGGTGGATGTAGGTTTGAGAAGGAGGTACAAACATAGCATTTCTTCAATAGGGCGGTATTTATACTTCAACGGGCGTGACTGCAGCGATTTGGGCAGTGATAGGTGTGTTCCTGATATTATTTGGGTTGTTATTTCATATCTAGGTCGTATATAATAGAAAAATCGAAAGTAGAACAACAATAGTCTGTTTATTTTAGATTATTTACTCTAAATTGAGGTCATTCACCCTAATGAACGATAAATAAAACGTATATTATCAGTATTTGGCGGGATTTAGTCCTTATGGGTGGATGTAGGTGTGACAAGGAAGTACAAACATAGCATTTCTTCAATAGGGCGGTATTTATACTTCAACGGGCGTGACTGGAGCGATTTGGGCGGGATTTAGTCCTTATGGGTGGATGTAGGTGTGACAAGGAAGTACAAACATAGCATTTCTTCAATAGGGCGGTATTTATACTTCAACGGGCGTGACTGGAGCGATTTGGGCGGGATTTAGTCCTTATGGGTGGATGTAGGTGTGACAAGGAAGTACAAACATAGCATTTCTTCAATAGGGCGGTATGTATACTTCAACGGGCGTGACTGGAGCGATTTGGGCGGGATTTAGTCCTTATGGGTGGATGTAGGTGTGAGAAGGAGGTACAAACATAGCATTTCTTCAATAGGGCGGTATTTATACTTCAACGGGCGTGACTGGAGCGATTTGGGCGGGATTTAGTCCTTATGGGTGGATGTAGGTGTGAGAAGGAGGTACAAACATAGCATTTCTTCAATAGGGCGGTATTTATACTTCAACGGGCGTGACTGGAGCGATTTGGGCAGTGATAGGTGTGTTCCTGATATTATTTGGGTTGTTATTTCATATCTAGTTCGTATATAATAGAAAAATCGAAAGTAGGACAACAATAGTCTGTTTATTTTAGATTATTTACTTTAAATTGAGGTCATTCACCCTAATGAACGATAAATATAACGTCTATATCAGTTTTTTGCGGGATTTAGTCCTTATGAGTGGATGTAGGTGTGAGAAGGAGGTACAAACATAGCATTTCTTCAATAGGGCGGTATTTATACTTCAACGGGCGTGACTGGAGCGATTTGGGCAGTGATAGGTGTGTTCCTGATATTATTTGGGTTGTTATTTCATATCTAGGTCGTATATAATAGAAAAATCGAAAGTAGAACAACAATAGTCTGTTTATTTTAGATTATTTACTCTAAATTGAGGTCATTCACCCTAATGAACGATAAATATAACGTCTATATCAGTTTTGGGCGGGATTTAGTCCTTATGGGTAGATGTAGGTGTGACAAGGAAGTACAAACATAGCATTTCTTCAATAGGGCGGTATTTATACTTCAACGGGCGTGACTGCAGCGATTTGGGCAGTGATAGGTGTGTTCCTGATATTATTTGGGTTGTTATTTCATATCTAGGTCGTATATAATAGAAAAATCGAAAGTAGGTCAACAATAGTCTGTTTATTTTAGATTATTTACTCTAAATTGAGGTCATTCACCCTAATGAACGATAAATAAAACGTCTATATCAGTTTTGGGCGGGATTTAGTCCTTATGGGTGGATGTAGGTGTGAGAAGGAGGTACAAACATAGCATTTCTTCAATAGGGCGGTATTTATACTTCAACGGGCGTGACTGCAGCGATTTGGGCAGTGATAGGTGTGTTCCTGATATTATTTGGGTTGTTATTTCATATCTAGGTCGTATATAATAGAAAAATCGAAAGTAGGTCAACAATAGTCTGTTTATTTTAGATTATTTACTCTAAATTGAGGTCATTCACCCTAATGAACGATAAATAAAACGTCTATATCAGTTTTGGGCGGGATTTAGTCCTTATGGGTGGAGGTAGGTGTGACAAGGAAGTACAAACATAGCATTTCTTCAATAGGGCGGTATTTATACTTCAACGGGCGTGACTGGAGCGATTTGGGCGGGATTTAGTCCTTATGGGTGGATGTAGGTATGACAAGGAAGTACAAACATAGCATTTCTTCAATAAGGGCGATATTTATACTTCAACGGGCGTGACTGGAGCGATTTGGGCGAGATTTAGTCCTTATGGGTGGATGTAGGTGTGACAAGGAAGTACAAACATAGCATTTCTTCAATAGGGCGGTATTTATACTTCAACGGGCGTGACTGGAGCGATTTGGGCGGGATTTAGTCCTTATGGGTGGATGTAGGTATGACAAGGAAGTACAAACATAGCATTTCTTCAATAAGGGCGGTATTTATACTTCAACGGGCGTGACTGGAGCGATTTGGGCGAGATTTAGTCCTTATGGGTGGATGTAGGTGTGACAAGGAAGTACAAACATAGCATTTCTTCAATAGGGCGGTATTTATACTTCAACGGGCGTAACTGGAGCGATTTGGGCGGGATTTAGTCCTTATGGGTGGATGTAGGTGTGAGAAGGAGGTACAAACATAGCATTTCTTCAATAGGGCGGTATTTATACTTCAACGGGCGTGACTGGAGCGATTTGGGCGGGATTTAGTCCTTATGGGTGGATGTAGGTGTGAGAAGGAGGTACAAACATAGCATTTCTTCAATAGGGCGGTATTTATACTTCAACGGGCGTGACTGGAGCGATTTGGGCAGTGATAGGTGTGTTCCTGATATTATTTGGGTTGTTATTTCATATCTAGGTCGTATATAATAGAAAAATCGAAAGTAGGTCAAAAATAGTCTGTTTATTTTAGATTATTTACTCTAAATTAAGGTGGTTTACCCTAATGAACGATAAATATAACGTCAATATCTGTTTTTTGCGGGATTTAGTCCTTATGGGTGGATGTAGGTGTGAGAAGGAGGTACAAACATAGCATTTCTTCAATAGGGCGGTATTTATACCTCAACGGGCGTGACTGCAGCGATTTGGGCAGTGATAGGTGTGTTCCTGATATTATTTAAGCTGTTATTTCATATCTAGATCGTATATAATAGAAAAATCGAAAGTAGAACAACAATAGTCTGTTTATTTTAGATTATTTACTCTAAATTGAGGTGGTTTACCCTAATGAACGATAAATATAACGTCTATATCAGTTTTGGGCGGGATTTAGTCCTTATGGGTGGATGTAGGTGTGACAAGGAAGTACAAACATAGCATTTCTTCAATAGGGCGGTATTTATACTTCAACGGGCGTGACTGCAGCGATTTGGGCAGTGATAGGTGTGTTCCTGATATTATCTGGGTTGTTATTTCATATCTAGGTCGTATATAATAGAAAAATCGAAAGTAGAACAACAATAGTCTGTTTATTTTAGATTATTTACTCTAAATTGAGGTGGTTTACCCTAATGAACGATAAATATAACGTCTATATCAGTTTTGGGCGGGATTTAGTCCTTATGGGTGGATGTAGGTTTGAGAAGGAGGTACAAACATAGCATTTCTTCAATAGGGCGGTATTTATACTTCAACGGGCGTGACTGCAGCGATTTGGGCAGTGATAGGTGTGTTCCTGATATTATTTGGGTTGTTATTTCATATCTAGGTCGTATATAATAGAAAAATCGAAAGTAGAACAACAATAGTCTGTTTATTTTAGATTATTTACTCTAAATTGAGGTCATTCACCCTAATGAACGATAAATAAAACGTATATTATCAGTTTTTGGCGGGATTTAGTCCTTATGGGTGGATGTAGGTGTGACAAGGAAGTACAAACATAGCATTTCTTCAATAGGGCGGTATTTATACTTCAACGGGCGTGACTGGAGCGATTTGGGCGGGATTTAGTCCTTATGGGTGGATCTAGGTGTGACAAGGAAGTACAAACATAGCATTTCTTCAATAGGGCGGTTTTTATACTTCAACGGGCGTGACTGGAGCGATTTGGGCGGGATTTAGTCCTTATGGGTGGATGTAGGTGTGACAAGGAAGTACAAACATAGCATTTCTTCAATAGGGCGG
This sequence comes from Prosapia bicincta, assembly GCA_036971475.1. NCBI lineage: Eukaryota > Metazoa > Arthropoda > Insecta > Hemiptera > Cercopidae > Prosapia > Prosapia bicincta. The sequence continues at coordinate 14,374,517 of JBAIZL010000010.1, read as the reverse complement.
TATGTATACTTCAACGGGCGTGACTGGAGCGATTTGGGCGGGATTTAGTCCTTATGGGTGGATGTAGGTGTGAGAAGGAGGTACAAACATAGCATTTCTTCAATAGGGCGGTATTTATACTTCAACGGGCGTGACTGGAGCGATTTGGGCGGGATTTAGTCCTTATGGGTGGATGTAGGTGTGAGAAGGAGGTACAAACATAGCATTTCTTCAATAGGGCGGTATTTATACTTCAACGGGCGTGACTGCAGCGATTTGGGCAGTGATAGGTGTGTTCCTGATATTATTTGGGTTGTTATTTTATATCTAGGTCGTATATAATAGAAAAATCGAAAGTAGGTCAACAATAGTCTGTTTATTTTAGATTATTTACTCTAAATTGAGGTGGTTTACCCTAATGAACGATAAATATAACGTCTATATCAGTTTTTTGCGGGATTTAGTCCTTATGGGTGGATGTAGGTGTCAAAAGGAGGTACAAACATAGCATTTCTTCAATATGGCGGTATTTATACTTCAACGGGCGTGACTGCAGCGATTTGGGCAGTGATAGGTGTGTTCCTGATATTATTTAAGTTGTTATTTCATATCTAGATCGTATATAATAGAAAAATCGAAAGTAGAACAACAATAGTCTGTTTATTTTAGATTATTTACTCTAAATTGAGGTCATTCACCCTAATGAACGATAAATATAACGTCTATATCAGTTTTGGGCGGGATTTAGTCCTTATGGGTGGATGTAGGTGTGAGAAGGAGGTACAAACATAGCATTTCTTCAATAGGGCGGTATTTATACTTCAACGGGCGTGACTGCAGCGATTTGGGCAGTGATAGGTGTGTTCCTGATATTATTTAAGTTGTTATTTCATATCTAGATCGTATATAATAGAAAATTCGAAAATAGGTCAACAATAGTCTGTTTATTTTAGATTATTTACTCTAAATTGAGGTGGTTTACCCTAATGAACGATAAATATAACGTCTATATCAGTTTTGGGCGGGATTTAGACCTTATGGGTGGATGTAGGTGTGAGAAGGAGGTACAAACATAGCATTTCATCAATAGGGCGGTATTTATACTTCAACGGGCGTGACTGGAGCGATTTGGGCAGTGATAGGTGTGTTCCTGATATTATTTGGGTTGTTATTTCATATCTAGGTCGTATATAATAGAAAAATCGAAAGTAGAACAACAATAGTCTGTTTATTTTAGATTATTTACTCTAAATTGAGGTGGTTTACCCTAATGAACGATAAATATAACGTCTATATCAGTTTTGGGCGGGATTTAGTCCTTATGGGTGGATGTAGGTGTGAGAAGGAGGTACAAACATAGCATTTCTTCAATAGGGCGGTATTTATACTTCAACGGGCGTGACTGGAGCGATTTGGGCAGTGATAGGTGTGTTCCTGATATTATTTGGGATGTTATTTCATATCTAGGTCGTATATAATAGAAAAATCGAAAGTAGAACAACAATAGTCTGTTTATTTTAGATTATTTTCTCTAAATTGGGGTCATTCACCCTAATGAACGATAAATAAAACGTCTATATCGGTTTTAAGCGGGATTTAGTCCTTATGGGTGGATGTAGGTGTGAGAAGGAGGTACAAACATAGCATTTCATCAATAAGGCGGTATTTATACTTCAACGGGCGTGACTGCAGCGATTTGGGCAGTGATAGGTGTGTTCCTGATATTATTTGGGATGTTATTTCATATCTAGGTCGTATATAATAGAAAAATCGAAAGTAGAACAACAATAGTCTGTTTATTTTAGATTATTTTCTCTAAATTGAGGTCGTTCACCCTAATGAACGATAAATAAAACGTATATTATCAGTTTTGGGCGGGATTTAGTCCTTATGGGTGGATGTAGGTGTGAGAAGGAGGTACAAACATAGCATTTCTTCAATAGGGCGGTATTTATACTTCAACGGGCGTGACTGGAGCGATTTGGGCAGTGATAGGTGTGTTCCTGATATTATTTGGGTTGTTATTTCATATCTAGGTCGTATATATTAGAAAAATCGAAAGTAGAACAAAAATAGTCTGTTTATTTTAGATTATTTACTCTAAATTGAGGTCATTCACCCTAATGAACGATAAATAAAACGTCTATATCAGTTTTGGGCGGGATTTAGTCCTTATGGGTGGATGTAGGTGTGAGAAGGAGGTACAAACATAGCATTTCATCAATAGGGCGGTATTTATACTTCAACGGGCGTGACTGCAGCGATTTGGGCAGTGATAGGTGTGTTCCTGATATTATTTGGTTTGTTATTTCATATCTAGGTCGTATATAATAGAAAAATCGAAAGTAGAACAACAATAGTCTGTTTATTTTAGATTATTTTCTCTAAATTGAGGTCATTCACCCTAATGAACGATAAATAAAACGTATATTATCAGTTTTGGGCGGGATTTAGTCCTTATGGGTGGATGTAGGTGTGAGAAGGAGGTACAAACATAGCATTTCTTCAATAGGGCGGTATTTATACTTCAACGGGCGTGACTGGAGCGATTTGGGCAGTGATAGGTGTGTTCCTGATATTATTTAAGTTGTTAATTCATATCTAGATCGTATATATTAGAAAAATCGAAAGTAGAACAGCAATAGTCTGTTTATTTTAGATTATTTTCTCTAAATTGAGGTCATTCACCCTAATGAACGATAAATAAAACGTATATTATCAGTTTTGGGCGGGATTTAGTCCTTCTGGGTGGATGTAGGTGTGAGAAGGAGGTACAAACATAGCATTTCTTCAATAGGGCGGTATTTATACTTCAACGGGCGTGACTGGAGCGATTTGGGCAGTGATAGGTGTGTTCCTGATATTATTTGGGTTGTTATTTCATATCTAGGTCGTATATAATAGAAAAATCGAAAGTAGAACAACAATAGTCTGTTTATTTTAGATTATTTTCTCTAAATTGAGGTCATTCACCCTAATGAACGATAAATAAAACGTATATTATCAGTTTTGGGCGGGATTTAGTCCTTATGTGTGGATGTAGGTGTGAGAAGGAGGTACAAACATAGCATTTCTTCAATAGGGCGGTATTTATACTTCAACGGGCGTGACTGGAGCGATTTGGGCAGTGATAGGTGTGTTCCTGATATTATTTAAGTTGTTATTTCATATCTAGGTCGTATATAATAGAAAAATCGAAAGTAGAACAACAATAGTCTGTTTATTTTAGATTATTTACTCTAAATTGAGGTCATTCACCCTAATGAACGATAAATAAAACGTATATTATCAGTTTTGGGCGGGATTTAGTCCTTATGGGTGGATGTAGGTGTGACAAGGAAGTACAAACATAGCATTTCTTCAATAGAGCGGTATTTATACTTCAACGGGCGTGACTGGAGCGATTTGGGCAGTGATAGGTGTGTTCCTGATATTATTTGGGTTGTTATTTCATATCTAGGTCGTATATAATAGAAAAATCGAAAGTAGAACAACAATAGTCTGTTTATTTTAGATTATTTACTCTAAATTGAGGTCATTCACCCTAATGAACGATAAATAAAACGTATATTATCAGTTTTGGGCGGGATTTAGTCCTTATGGGTGGATGTAGGTGTGACAAGGAAGTACAAACATAGCATTTCTTCAATAGAGCGGTATTTATACTTCAACGGGCGTGACTGGAGCGATTTGGGCAGTGATAGGTGTGTTCCTGATATTATTTGGGTTGTTATTTCATATCTAGGTCGTATATAATAGAAAAATCGAAAGTAGAACAACAATAGTCTGTTTATTTTAGATTATTTACTCTAAATTGAGGTCATTCACCCTAATGAACGATAAATAAAACGTATATTATCAGTTTTGGGCGGGATTTAGTCCTTATGGGTGGATGTAGGGGTGACAAGGAAGTACAAACATAGCATTTCTTCAATAGGGCGGTATTTATACTTCAACGGGCGTGACTGGAGCGATTTGGGCAGTGTTAGGTGTGTTCCTGATATTATTTGGGTTGTTATTTCATATCTAGGTCGTATATAATAGAAAAATCGAAAGTAGAACAACAATAGTCTGTTTATTTTAGATTATTTACTCTAAATTGAGGTCATTCACCCTAATGAACGATAAATAAAACGTCTATATCAGTTTTGGGCGGGATTTAGTCCTTATGGGTGGATGTAGGTGTGAGAAGGAGGTACAAACATAGCATTTCTTCAATTGGGCGGTATTTATACTTCAACGGGCGTGACTGGAGCGATTTGGGCAGTGATAGGTGTGTTCCTGATATTATTTGGGTTGTTATTTCATATCTAGATCGTATATAATAGAAAAATCGAAAGTAGAACAACAATAGTCTGTTTATTTTAGATTATTTACTCTAAATTGAGGTCATTCACCCTAATGAACGATAAATAAAACGTATATTATCAGTTTTGGGCGGGATTTAGTCCTTATGGGTGGATGTAGGTGTGACAAGGAAGTACAAACATAGCATTTCTTCAATAGGGCGGTATTTATACTTCAACGGGCGTGACTGGAGCGATTTGGGCAGTGATAGGTGTGTTCCTGATATTATTTGGGTTGTTATTTCATATCTAGGTCGTATATAATAGAAAAATCGAAAGTAGAACAACAATAGTCTGTTTATTTTAGATTATTTACTCTAAATTGAGGTCATTCACCCTAATGAACGATAAATAAAACGTCTATATCAGTTTTGGGCGGGATTTAGTCCTTATGGGTGGATGTAGGTGTGAGAAGGAGGTACAAACATAGCATTTCTGCAATAGGGCGGTATTTATACTTCAACGGGCGTGACTGGAGCGATTTGGGCAGTGATAGTTGTGTTCCTGATATTATTTGGGTTGTTATTTCATATCTAGGTCGTATATAATAGAAAAATCGAAAGTAGAACAACAATAATCTGTTTATTTTAGATTATTTACTCTAAATTGAGGTCATTCACCCTAATGAACGATAAATAAAACGTATATTATCGGTTTTGGGCGGGAATTAGTCCTTATGGGTGGATGTAGGTGTGAGAAGGAGGTACAAACATAGCATTTCTTTAATAGAGCGGTATTTATACTTCAACGGGCGTGGCTGGAGCGATTTGGGCAGTGATAGGTGTGTTCCTGATATTATTTGGGTTGTTATTTCATATCTAGGTCGTATATAATAGAAAAATCGAAAGTAGAACAACAATAGTCTGTTTATTTTAGATTATTTCCTCTAAATTGAGGTCATTCACCCTAATGAACGATAAATAAAACGTATATTATCAGTTTTGGGCGGGATTTAGTCCTTATGGGTGGATGTAGGTGTGAGAAGGAGGTACAAACATAGCATTTCTTCAATAGGGCGGTATTTATACTTCAACGGGCGTGACTGGAGCGATTTGGGCAGTGATAGGTGTGTTCCTGATATTATTTGGGTTGTTATTTCATATCTAGGTCGTATATAATAGAAAAATCGAAAGTAGAACAAAAATAGTCTGTTTATTTTAGATTATTTACTCTAAATTGAGGTCATTCACCCTAATGAACGATAAATAAAACGTATATTATCAGTTTTGGGCGGGATTTAGTCCTTATGGGTGGATGTAGGTGTGACAAGGAAGTACAAACATAGCATTTCTTTAATAGGGCGGTATTTATACTTCAACGGGCGTGACTGGAGCGATTTGGGCAGTGATAGGTGTGTTCCTGATATTATTTGGGTTGTTATTTCATATCTAGGTCGTATATAATAGAAAAATCGAAAGTAGAACAACAATAGTCTGTTTATTTTAGATTATTTACCTTAAATTGAGGTCATTCACCCTAATGAACGATAAATAAAACGTCTATATCAGTTTTGGGCGGGATTTAGTCCTTATGGGTGGATGTAGGTGTGACAAGGAAGTACAAACATAGCATTTCTTCAATAGGGCGGTATTTATACTTCAACGGGCGTGACTGGAGCGATTTGGGCAGTGATAGGTGTGTTCCTGATATTATTTGGGTTGTTATTTCATATCTAGGTCGTATATAATAGAAAAATCGAAAGTAGAACAACAATAGTCTGTTTATTTTAGATTATTTACTCTAAATTGAGGGCATTCACCCTAATGAACGATAAATAAAACGTCTATATCAGTTTTGGGCGGGATTTAGTCCTTATGGGTGGATGTAGGTGTGACAAGGAAGTACAAACATAGCATTTCTTCAATAGGGCGGTATTTATACTTCAACGGGCGTGACTGGAGCGATTTGGGCAGTGATAGGTGTGTTCCTGATATTATTTGGGTTGTTATTTCATATCTAGGTCGTATATAAGAGAAAAATCGAAAGTAGAACAACAATAGTCTGTTTATTTTAGATTATTTACTCTAAATTGAGGTCATTCACCCTAATGAACGATAAATAAAACGTATATTATCAGTTTTGGGCGGGATTTAGTCCTTATGGGTGGATGTAGGTGTGAGAAGGAGGTACAAACATAGTATTTCTTCAATAGGGCGGTATTTATACTTCAACGGGCGTGACTGGAGCGATTTGGGCAGTGATAGGTGTGTTCCTGATATTATTTGGGTTGTTATTTCATATCTAGGTCGTATATAATAGAAAAATCGAAAGTAGAACAACAATAGTCTGTTTATTTTAGATTATTTCCTCTAAATTGAGGTCATTCACCCTAATGAACGATAAATAAAACGTATATTATCAGTTTTGGGCGGGATTTAGTCCTTATGGGTGGATGTAGGTGTGAGAAGGAGGTACAAACATAGCATTTCTTTAATAGAGCGGTATTTATACTTCAACGGGCGTGGCTGGAGCGATTTGGGCAGTGATAGGTGTGTTCCTGATATTATTTGGGTTGTTATTTCATATCTAGGTCGTATATAATAGAAAAATCGAAAGTAGAACAACAATAGTCTGTTTATTTTAGATTATTTACTCTAAATTGAGGTCATTCACCCTAATGAACGATAAATAAAACGTATATTATCAGTTTTGGGCGGGATTTAGTCCTTATGGGTGGATGTAGGTGTGAGAAGGAGGTAAAAACATAGCATTTCTTTAATAGAGCGGTATTTATACTTTAACGGGCGTGGCTGGAGCGATTTGGGCAGTGATAGGTGTGTTCCTGATATTATTTGGGTTGTTATTTCATATCTAGGTCGTATATAATAGAAAAATCGAAAGTAGAACAACAATAGTCTGTTTATTTTAGATTATTTACTCTAAATTGAGGTCATTCACCCTAATGAACGATAAATAAAACGTATATTATCAGTTTTGGGCGGGATTTAGTCCTTATGGGTGGATGTAGGTGTGAGAAGGAGGTACAAACATAGCATTTCTTTAATAGAGCGGTATTTATACTTCAACGGGCGTGACTGGAGCGATTTGGGCAGTGATAGGTGTGTTCCTGATATTATTTGGGTTGTTATTTCATATCTAGGTCGTATATAATAGAAAAATCGAAAGTAGAACAACAATAGTCTGTTTATTTTAGATTATTTACTCTAAATTGAGGTCATTCACCCTAATGAACGATAAATAAAACGTATATTATCAGTTTTGGGCGGGATTTAGTCCTTATGGGTGGATGTAGGTGTGAGAAGGAGGTACAAACATAGCATTTCTTTAATAGAGTGGTATTTATACTTCAACGGGCGTGGCTGGAGCGATTTGGGCAGTGATAGGTGTGTTCCTAATATTATTTGGGTTGTTATTTCATATCTAGGTCGTATATAATAGAAAAATCGAAAGTAGAACAACAATAGTCTGTTTATTTTAGATTATTTACTCTAAATTGAGGTCATTCACCCTAATGAACGATTAATAAAACGTATATTATCAGTTTTGGGCGGGATTTAGTCCTTATGGGTGGATGTAGGTGTGAGAAGGAGGTACACACATAGCATTTCTTCAATAGGGCGGTATTTATACTTCAACGGGCGTGACTGCAGCGATTTGGGCAGTGATAGGTGTGTTCCTGATATTATTTGGGTTGTTATTTCATATCTAGGTCGTATATATTAGAAAAGTCGAAAGTAGAACAACAATAGTCTGTTTATTTTAGATTATTTACTCTAAATTGAGGTCATTCACCCTAATGAACGATAAATAAAACGTATATTATCAGTTTTGGGCGGGATTTAGTCCTTATGGGTGGATGTAGGTGTGAGAAGGAGGTACAAACATAGCATTTCTTTAATAGAGCGGTATTTATACTTCAACGGGCGTGGCTGGAGCGATTTGGGCAGTGATAGGTGTGTTCCTGATATTATTTGGGTTGTTATTTCATATCTAGGTCGTATATAATGGAAAAATCGAAAGTAGAACAACAATAGTCTGTTTATTTTAGATTATTTACTCTAAATTGAGGTCATTCACCCTCATGAACGATAAATAAAACGTATATTATCAGTTTTGGGCGGGATTTAGTCCTTATGGGTGGATGTAGGTGTGAGAAGGAGGTACAAACCTAGCATTTCTTCAATAGGGCGGTATTTATACTTCAACGGGCGTGACTGCAGCGATTTGGGCAGTGATAGGTGTGTTTCTGATATTATTTGGGTTGTTATTTCATATCTAGGTCGTATATATTAGAAAAGTCGAAAGTAGAACAACAATAGTCTGTTTATTTTAGATTATTTACTCTAAATTGAGGTCATTCACCCTAATGAACGATAAATAAAACATCTATATCAGTTTTGGGCGGGATTTAGTCCTTATGGGTGGATGTAGGTGTGAGAAGGAGGTACAAACATAGCATTTCTGCAATAGGGCGGTATTTATACTTTAACGGGCGTGGCTGCAGCGATTTGGGCAGTGATAGGTGTGTTCCTGATATTATTTGGGTTGTTATTTCATATCTAGGTCGTATATAATAGAAAAATCGAAAGTAGAACAACAATAGTCTGTTTATTTTAGATTATTTACTCTAAATTGAGGTCATTCACCCTAATGAACGATAAATAAAACGTATATTATCAGTTTTGGGCGGGATTTAGTCCTTATGGGTGGATGTAGGTGTGAGAAGGAGGTACAAACATAGCATTTCTTTAATAGAGCGGTATTTATACTTCAACGGGCGTGACTGGAGCGATTTGGGCAGTGATAGGTGTGTTCCTGATATTATTTGGGTTGTTATTTCATATCTAGGTCGTATATAATAGAAAAATCGAAAGTAGAACAACAATAGTCTGTTTATTTTAGATTATTTACTCTAAATTGAGGTCATTCACCCTAATGAACGATAAATAAAACGTATATTATCAGTTTTGGGCGGGATTTAGTCCTTATGGGTGGATGTAGGTGTGAGAAGGAGGTACAAACATAGTATTTCTTCAATAGGGCGGTATTTATACTTCAACGGGCGTGACTGGAGCGATTTGGGCAGTGATAGGTGTGTTCCTGATATTATTTGGGTTGTTATTTCATATCTAGGTCGTATATAATAGAAAAATCGAAAGTAGAACAACAATAGTCTGTTTATTTTAGATTATTTACTCTAAATTGAGGTCATTCACCCTAATGAACGATAAATAAAACGTATATTATCAGTTTTGGGCGGGATTTAGTCCTTATGGGTGGATGTAGGTGTGAGAAGGAGGTACAAACATAGCATTTCTTCAATAGGGCGGTATTTATACTTCAACGGGCGTGACTGCAGCGATTTGGGCAGTGATAGGTGTGTTCCTGATATTATTTGGGTTGTTATTTCATATCTAGGTCGTATATATTAGAAAAGTCGAAAGTAGAACAACAATAGTCTGTTTATTTTAGATTATTTACTCTAAATTGAGGTCATTCACCCTAATGAACGATAAATAAAACGTATATTATCAGTTTTGGGCGGGATTTAGTCCTTATGGGTGGATGTAGGTGTGAGAAGGAGGTACAAACATAGCATTTCTTTAATAGAGCGGTATTTATACTTCAACGGGCGTGGCTGGAGCGATTTGGGCAGTGATAGGTGTGTTCCTGATATTATTTGGGTTGTTATTTCATATCTAGGTCGTATATATTAGAAAAGTCGAAAGTAGAACAACAATAGTCTGTTTATTTTAGATTATTTACTCTAAATTGAGGTCATTCACCCTAATGAACGATAAATAAAACGTCTATATCAGTTTTGGGCGGGATTTAGGCCTTATGGGTGGATGTAGGTGTGAGAAGGAGGTACAAACATAGCATTTCTGCAATAGGGCGGTATTTATACTTTAACGGGCGTGGCTGCAGCGATTTGGGCAGTGATAGGTGTGTTCCTGATATTATTTGGGTTGTTATTTCATATCTAGGTCGTATATAATAGAAAAATGAAAGTAGAACAACAATAGTCTGTTTATTTTAGATTATTTACTCTAAATTGAGGTCATTCACCCTAATGAACGATATATAAAACGTATATTATCAGTTTTGGGCGGGATTTAGTCCTTATGGGTGGATGTAGGTGTGAGAAGGAGGTACAAACATAGCATTTCTTTAATAGAGCGGTATTTATACTTCAACGGGCGTGACTGGAGCGATTTGGGCAGTGATAGGTGTGTTCCTGATATTATTTGGGTTGTTATTTCATATCTAGGTCGTATATAATAGAAAAATCGAAAGTAGAACAACAATAGTCTGTTTATTTTAGATTATTTACTCTAAATTGAGGTCATTCACCCTAATGAACGATAAATAAAACGTATATTATCAGTTTTGGGCGGGATTTAGTCCTTATGGGTGGATGTAGGTGTGAGAAGGAGGTACAAACATAGCATTTCTTTAATAGAGCGGTATTTATACTTCAACGGGCGTGGCTGGAGCGATTTGGGCAGTGATAGGTGTGTTCCTAATATTATTTGGGTTGTTATTTCATATCTAGGTCGTATATAATAGAAAAATCGAAAGTAGAACAACAATAGTCTGTTTATTTTAGATTATTTACTCTAAATTGAGGTCATTCACCCTAATGAACGATAAATAAAACGTATATTATCAGTTTTGGGCGGGATTTAGTCCTTATGGGTGGATGTAGGTGTGAGAAGGAGGTACAAACATAGCATTTCATCAATAGGGCGGTATTTATACTTCAACGGGCGTGACTGGAGCGATTTGGGCAGTGATAGGTGTGTTCCTGATATTATTTGGGTTGTTATTTCATATCTAGATCGTATATATTAGAAAAATCGAAAGTAGAACAACAATAGTCTGTTTATTTTAGATTATTTACTCTAAATTGAGGTCATTCACCCTAATGAACGATAAATAAAACGTATATTATCAGTTTTGGGCGGGATTTAGTCCTTATGGGTGGATGTAGGTGTGAGAAGGAGGTACAAACATAGCATTTCTTTAATAGAGCGGTATTTATACTTCAACGGGCGTGGCTGGAGCGATTTGGGCAGTGATAGGTGTGTTCCTGATATTATTTGGGTTGTTATTTCATATCTAGGTCGTATATAATAGAAAAATCGAAAGTAGAACAACAATAGTCTGTTTATTTTAGATTATTTACTCTAAATTGAGGTCATTCACCCTAATGAACGATAAATAAAACGTCTATAATCAGTTTTGGGCGGGATTTAGTCCTTATGGGTGGATGTAGGTGTGAGAAGGAGGTACAAACATAGCATTTCTTTAATAGAGCGGTATTTATACTTCAACGGGCGTGGCTGGAGCGATTTGGGCAGTGATAGGTGTGTTCCTAATATTATTTGGGTTGTTATTTCATATCTAGGTCGTATATAATAGAAAAATCGAAAGTAGAACAACAATAGTCTGTTTATTTTAGATTATTTACTCTAAATTGAGGTCATTCACCCTAATGAACGATAAATAAAACGTATATTATCAGTTTTGGGCGGGATTTAGTCCTTATGGGTGGATGTAGGTGTGAGAAGGAGGTACAAACATAGCATTTCATCAATAGGGCGGTATTTATACTTCAACGGGCGTGACTGGAGCGATTTGGGCAGTGATAGGTGTGTTCCTGATATTATTTGGGTTCTTATTTCATATCTAGATCGTATATATTAGAAAAATCGAAAGTAGAACAACAATAGTCTGTTTATTTTAGATTATTTACTCTAAATTGAGGTCATTCACCCTAATGAACGATAAATAAAACGTATATTATCAGTTTTGGGCGGGATTTAGTCCTTATGGGTGGATGTAGGTGTGAGAAGGAGGTACAAACATAGCATTTCTTTAATAGAGCGGTATTTATACTTCAACGGGCGTGGCTGGAGCGATTTGGGCAGTGATAGGTGTGTTCCTGATATTATTTGGGTTGTTATTTCATATCTAGGTCGTATATAATAGAAAAATCGAAAGTAGAACAACAATAGTCTGTTTATTTTAGATTATTTACTCTAAATTGAGGTCATTCACCCTAATGAACGATAAATAAAACGTCTATAATCAGTTTTGGGCGGGATTTAGTCCTTATGGGTGGATGTAGGTGTGAGAAGGAGGTACAAACATAGCATTTCTTCAATAGGGCGGTATTTATACTTCAACGGGCGTGGCTGGAGCGATTTGGGCAGTGATAGGTGTGTTCCTGATATTATTTGGGTTGTTATTTCATATCTAGGTCGTATATAATAGAAAAATCGAAAGTAGAACAACAATAGTCTGTTTATTTTAGATTATTTACTCTAAATTGAGGTCATTCACCCTAATGAACGATAAATAAAACGTATATTATCAGTTTTGGGCGGGATTTAGTCCTTATGGGTGGATGTAGGTGTGAGAAGGAGGTACAAACATAGCATTTCTTTAATAGAGCGGTATTTATACTTCAACGGGCGTGGCTGGAGCGATTTGGGCAGTGATAGGTGTGTTCCTGATATTATTTGGGTTGTTATTTCATATCTAGGTCGTATATAATAGAAAAATCGAAAGTAGAACAACAATAGTCTGTTTATTTTAGATTATTTACTCTAAATTGAGGTCATTCACCCTAATGAACGATAAATAAAACGTATATTATCAGTTTTGGGCGGGATTTAGTCCTTATGGGTGGATGTAGGTGTGAGAAGGAGGTACAAACATAGCATTTCTTTAATAGAGCGGTATTTATACTTCAACGGGCGTGACTGGAGCGATTTGGGCAGTGATAGGTGTGTTCCTGATATTATTTGGGTTGTTATTTCATATCTAGGTCGTATATAATAGAAAAATCGAAAGTAGAACAACAATAGTCTGTTTATTTTAGATTATTTACTCTAAATTGAGGTCATTCACCCTAATGAACGATAAATAAAACGTATATTATCAGTTTTGGGCGGGATTTAGTCCTTATGGGTGGATGTAGGTGTGACAAGGAGGTACAAACATAGCATTTCTTTAATAGAGCGGTATTTATACTTCAACGGGCGTGGCTGGAGCGATTTGGGCAGTGATAGGTGTGTTCCTGATATTATTTGGGTTGTTATTTCATATCTAGGTCGTATATATTAGAAAAGTCGAAAGTAGAACAACAATAGTCTGTTTATTTTAGATTATTTACTCTAAATTGAGGTCATTCACCCTAATGAACGATAAATAAAACGTCTATATCAGTTTTGGGCGGGATTTAGTCCTTATGGGTGGATGTAGGTGTGAGAAGGAGGTATAAACATAGCATTTCTGCAATAGGGCGGTATTTATACTTTAACGGGCGTGGCTGCAGCGATTTGGGCAGTGATAGGTGTGTTCCTGATATTATTTGGGTTGTTATTTCATATCTAGGTCGTATATAATAGAAAAATCGAAAGTAGAACAACAATAGTCTGTTTATTTTAGATTATTTACTCTAAATTGAGGTCATTCACCCTAATGAACGATAAATAAAGCGTATATTATCAGTTTTGGGCGGGATTTAGTCCTTATGGGTGGATGTAGGTGTGAGAAGGAGGTACAAACATAGCATTTCTTTAATAGAGCGGTATTTATACTTCAACGGGCGTGACTGGAGCGATTTGGGCAGTGATAGGTGTGTTCCTGATATTATTTGGGTTGTTATTTCATATCTAGGTCGTATATAATAGAAAAATCGAAAGTAGAACAACAATAGTCTGTTTATTTTAGATTATTTACTCTAAATTGAGGTCATTCACCCTAATGAACGATAAATAAAACGTATATTATCAGTTTTGGGCGGGATTTAGTCCTTATGGGTGGATGTAGGTGTGAGAAGGAGGTACAAACATAGTATTTCTTCAATAGGGCGGTATTTATACTTCAACGGGCGTGACTGGAGCGATTTGGGCAGTGATAGGTGTGTTCCTGATATTATTTGGGTTGTTATTTCATATCTAGGTCGTATATAATAGAAAAATCGAAAGTAGAACAACAATAGTCTGTTTATTTTAGATTATTTCCTCTAAATTGAGGTCATTCACCCTAATGAACGATAAATAAAACGTATATTATCAGTTTTGGGCGGGATTTAGTCCTTATGGGTGGATGTAGGTGTGAGAAGGAGGTACAAACATAGCATTTCTTTAATAGAGCGGTATTTATACTTCAACGGGCGTTGGTTGGAGCGATTTGGGCAGTGATAGGTGTGTTCCTGATATTATTTGGGTTGTTATTTCATATCTAGGTCGTATATAATAGAAAAATCGAAAGTAGAACAACAATAGTCTGTTTATTTTAGATTATTTACTCTAAATTGAGGTCATTCACCCTAATGAACGATAAATAAAACGTATATTATCAGTTTTGGGCGGGATTTAGTCCTTATGGGTGGATGTAGGTGTGAGAAGGAGGTACAAACATAGCATTTCTTTAATAGAGCGGTATTTATACTTTAACGGGCGTGGCTGGAGCGATTTGGGCAGTGATAGGTGTGTTCCTGACATTATTTGGGTTGTTATTTCATATCTAGGTCGTATATAATAGAAAAATCGAAAGTAGAACAACAATAGTCTGTTTATTTTAGATTATTTACTCTAAATTGAGGTCATTCACCCTAATGAACGATAAATAAAACGTATATTATCAGTTTTGGGCGGGATTTAGTCCTTATGGGTGGATGTAGGTGTGAGAAGGAGGTACAAACATAGCATTTCTTTAATAGAGCGGTATTTATACTTCAACGGGCGTGACTGGAGCGATTTGGGCAGTGATAGGTGTGTTCCTGATATTATTTGGGTTGTTATTTCATATCTAGGTCGTATATAATAGAAAAATCGAAAGTAGAACAACAATAGTCTGTTTATTTTAGATTATTTACTCTAAATTGAGGTCATTCACAGTAATGAACGATAAATAAAACGTATATTATCAGTTTTGGGCGGGATTTAGTCCTTATGGGTGGATGTAGGATTGAGAAGGAGGTACAAACATAGCATTTCTTTAATAGAGCGGTATTTATACTTCAACGGGCGTGGCTGGAGCGATTTGGGCAGTGATAGGTGTGTTCCTGATATTATTTGGGTTGTTATTTCATATCTAGGTCGTATATAATAGAAAAATCGAAAGTAGAACAACAATAGTCTGTTTATTTTAGATTATTTACTCTAAATTGAGGTCATTCACCCTCATGAACGATAAATAAAACGTATATTATCAGTTTTGGGCGGGATTTAGTCCTTATGGGTGGATGTAGGTGTGAGAAGGAGGTACAAACCTAGCATTTCTTCAATAGGGCGGTATTTATACTTCAACGGGCGTGACTGCAGCGATTTGGGCAGTGATAGGTGTGTTCCTGATATTATTTGGGTTGTTATTTCATATCTAGGTCGTATATATTAGAAAAGTCGAAAGTAGAACAACAATAGTCTGTTTATTTTAGATTATTTACTCTAAATTGAGGTCATTCACCCTAATGAACGATAAATAAAACGTCTATATCAGTTTTGGGCGGGATTTAGTCGTTATGGGTGGATGTAGGTGTGAGAAGGAGGTACAAACATAGCATTTCTGCAATAGGGCGGTATTTATACTTTAACGGGCGTGGCTGCAGCGATTTGGGCAGTGATAGGTGTGTTCCTGATATTATTTGGGTTGTTATTTCATATCTAGGTCGTATATAATAGAAAAATCGAAAGTAGAACAACAATAGTCTGTTTATTTTAGATTATTTACTCTAAATTGAGGTCATTCACCCTAATGAACGATAAATAAAACGTATATTATCAGTTTTGGGCGGGATTTAGTCCTTATGGGTGTATGTAGGTGTGAGAAGGAGGTACAAACATAGCATTTCTTTAATAGAGCGGTATTTATACTTCAACGGGCGTGACTGGAGCGATTTGGGCAGTGATAGGTGTGTTCCTGATATTATTTGGGTTGTTATTTCATATCTAGGTCGTATATAATAGAAAAATCGAAAGTAGAACAACAATAGTCTGTTTATTTTAGATTATTTACTCTAAATTGAGGTCATTCACCCTAATGAACGATAAATAAAACGTATATTATCAGTTTTGGGCGGGATTTAGTCCTTATGGGTGGATGTAGGTGTGAGAAGGAGGTACAAACATAGCATTTCTTTAATAGAGCGGTATTTATACTTCAACGGGCGTGGCTGGAGCGATTTGGGCAGTGATAGGTGTGTTCCTAATATTATTTGGGTTGTTATTTCATATCTAGGTCGTATATAATAGAAAAATCGAAAGTAGAACAACAATAGTCTGTTTATTTTAGATTATTTACTCTAAATTGAGGTCATTCACCCTAATGAACGATAAATAAAACGTATATTATCAGTTTTGGGCGGGATTTAGTCCTTATGGGTGGATGTAGGTGTGAGAAGGAGGTACAAACATAGCATTTCATCAATAGGGCGGTATTTATACTTCAACGGGGGTGACTGGAGCGATTTGGGCAGTGATAGGTGTGTTCCTGATATTATTTGGGTTGTTATTTCATATCTAGATCGTATATATTAGAAAAATCGAAAGTAGAACAACAATAGTCTGTTTATTTTAGATTATTTACTCTAAATTGAGGTCATTCACCCTAATGAACGATAAATAAAACGTATATTATCAGTTTTGGGCGGGATTTAGTCCTTATGGGTGGATGTAGGTGTGAGAAGGAGGTACAAACATAGCATTTCTTTAATAGAGCGGTATTTATACTTCAACGGGCGTGGCTGGAGCGATTTGGGCAGTGATAGGTGTGTTCCTGATATTATTTGGGTTGTTATTTCATATCTAGGTCGTATATAATAGAAAAATCGAAAGTAGAACAACAATAGTCTGTTTATTTTAGATTATTTACTCTAAATTGAGGTCATTCACCCTCATGAACGATAAATAAAACGTATATTATCAGTTTTGGGCGGGATTTAGTCCTTATGGGTGGATGTAGGTGTGAGAAGGAGGTACAAACCTAGCATTTCTTCAATAGGGCGGTATTTATACTTCAACGGGCGTGACTGCAGCGATTTGGGCAGTGATAGGTGTGTTCCTGATATTATTTGGGTTGTTATTTCATATCTAGGTCGTATATATTAGAAAAGTCGAAAGTAGAACAACAATAGTCTGTTTATTTTAGATTATTTACTCTAAATTGAGGTCATTCACCCTAATGAACGATAAATAAAACGTCTATATCAGTTTTGGGCGGGATTTAGTCCTTATGGGTGGATGTAGGTGTGAGAAGGAGGTACAAACATAGCATTTCTGCAATAGGGCGGTATTTATACTTTAACGGGCGTGGCTGCAGCGATTTGGGCAGTGATAGGTGTGTTCCTGATATTATTTGGGTTGTTATTTCATATCTAGGTCGTATATAATAGAAAAATCGAAAGTAGAACAACAATAGTCTGTTTATTTTAGATTATTTACTCTAAATTGAGGTCATTCACCCTAATGAACGATAAATAAAACGTATATTATCAGTTTTGGGCGGGATTTAGTCCTTATGGGTGGATGTAGGTGTGAGAAGGAGGTACAAACATAGCATTTCTTTAATAGAGCGGTATTTATACTTCAACGGGCGTGACTGGAGCGATTTGGGCAGTGATAGGTGTGTTCCTGATATTATTTGGGTTGGTATTTCATATCTAGGTCGTATATAATAGAAAAATCGAAAGTAGAACAACAATAGTCTGTTTATTTTAGATTATTTACTCTAAATTGAGGTCATTCACCCTAATGAACGATAAATAAAACGTATATTATCAGTTTTGGGCGGGATTTAGTCCTTATGGGTGGATGTAGGTGTGAGAAGGAGGTACAAACATAGCATTTCTTTAATAGAGCGGTATTTATACTTCAACGGGCGTGGCTGGAGCGATTTGGGCAGTGATAGGTGTGTTCCTAATATTATTTGGGTTGTTATTTCATATCTAGGTCGTATATAATAGAAAAATCGAAAGTAGAACAACAATAGTCTGTTTATTTTAGATTATTTCCTCTAAATTGAGGTCATTCACCCTAATAAACGATAAATAAAACGTATATTATCAGTTTTGGGCGGGATTTAGTCCTTATGGGTGGATGTAGGTGTGAGAAGGAGGTACAAACATAGCATTTCATCAATAGGGCGGTATTTATACTTCAACGGGCGTGACTGGAGCGATTTGGGCAGTGATAGGTGTGTTCCTGATATTATTTGGGTTGTTATTTCATATCTAGATCGTATATATTAGAAAAATCGAAAGTAGAACAACAATAGTCTGTTTATTTTAGATTATTTACTCTAAATTGAGGTCATTCACCCTAATGAACGATAAATAAAACGTATATTATCAGTTTTGGGCGGGATTTAGTCCTTATGGGTGGATGTAGGTGTGAGAAGGAGGTACAAACATAGCATTTCTTTAATAGAGCGGTATTTATACTTCAACGGGCGTGGCTGGAGCGATTTGGGCAGTGATAGCTGTGTTCCTGATATTATTTGGGTTGTTATTTCATATCTAGGTCGTATATAATAGAAAAATCGAAAGTAGAACAACAATAGTCTGTTTATTTTAGATTATTTACTCTAAATTGAGGTCATTCACCCTAATGAACGATAAATAAAACGTATATTATCAGTTTTGGGCGGGATTTAGTCCTTATGGGTGGATGTAGGTGTGAGAAGGAGGTACAAACATAGCATTTCATCAATAGGGCGGTATTTATACTTCAACGGGCGTGACTGGAGCGATTTGGGCAGTGATAGGTGTGTTCCTGATATTATTTGGGTTGTTATTTCATATCTAGATCGTATATATTAGAAAAATCGAAAGTAGAACAACAATAGTCTGTTTATTTTAGATTATTTACTCTAAATTGAGGTCATTCACCCTAATGAACGATAAATAAAACGTATATTATCAGTTTTGGGCGGGATTTAGTCCTTATGGGTGGATGTAGGTGTGAGAAGGAGGTACAAACATAGCATTTCTTTAATAGAGCGGTATTTATACTTCAACGGGCGTGGCTGGAGCGATTTGGGCAGTGATAGGTGTGTTCCTGATATTATTTGGGTTGTTATTTCATATCTAGGTCGTATATAATAGAAAAATCGAAAGTAGAACAACAATAGTCTGTTTATTTTAGATTATTTACTCTAAATTGAGGTCATTCACCCTAATGAACGATAAATAAAACGTCTATAATCAGTTTTGGGCGGGATTTAGTCCTTATGGGTGGATGTAGGTGTGAGAAGGAGGTACAAACATAGCATTTCTTCAATAGGGCGGTATTTATACTTCAACGGGCGTGGCTGGAGCGATTTGGGCAGTGATAGGTGTGTTCCTGATATTATTTGGGTTGTTATTTCATATCTAGGTCGTATATAATAGAAAAATCGAAAGTAGAACAACAACAGTCTGTTTATTTTAGATTATTTACTCTAAATTGAGGTCATTCACCCTAATGAACGATAAATAAAACGTATATTATCAGTTTTGGGCGGGATTTAGTCCTTATGGGTGGATGTAGGTGTGAGAAGGAGGTACAAACATAGCATTTCTTTAATAGAGCGGTATTTATACTTCAACGGGCGTGGCTGGAGCGATTTGGGCAGTGATAGGTGTGTTCCTGATATTATTTGGGTTGTTATTTCATATCTAGGTCGTATATAATAGAAAAATCGAAAGTAGAACAACAATAGTCTGTTTATTTTAGATTATTTACTCTAAATTGAGGTCATTCACCCTAATGAACGATAAATAAAACGTATATTATCAGTTTTGGGCGGGATTTAGTCCTTATGGGTGGATGTAGGTGTGAGAAGGAGGTACAAACATAGCATTTCTTTAATAGAGCGGTATTTATACTTCAACGGGCGTGACTGGAGCGATTTGGGCAGTGATAGGTGTGTTCCTGATATTATTTGGGTTGTTATTTCATATCTAGGTCGTATATAATAGAAAAATCGAAAGTAGAACAACAATAGTCTGTTTATTTTAGATTATTTACTCTAAATTGAGGTCATTCACCCTAATGAACGATAAATAAAACGTATATTATCAGTTTTGGGCGGGATTTAGTCCTTATGGGTGGATGTAGGTGTGAGAAGGAGGTACAAACATAGCATTTCTTTAATAGAGCGGTATTTATACTTCAACGGGCGTGGCTGGAGCGATTTGGGCAGTGATAGGTGTGTTCCTGATATTATTTGGGTTGTTATTTCATATCTAGGTCGTATATATTAGAAAAGTCGAAAGTAGAACAACAATAGTCTGTTTATTTTAGATTATTTACTCTAAATTGAGGTCATTCACCCTAATGAACGATAAATAAAACGTATATTATCAGTTTTGGGCGGGATTTAGTCCTTATGGGTGGATGTAGGTGTGACAAGGAAGTACAAACATAGCATTCCTTCAATAGGGCGGTATTTATACTTCAACGGGCGTGACTGGAGCGATTTGGGCAGTGATAGGTGTGTTCCTGATATTATTTGGGTTGTTATTTCATATCTAGGTCGTATATAATAGAAAAATCGAAAGTAGAACAACAATAGTCTGTTTATTTTAGATTATTTACTCTAAATTGAGGTCATTCACCCTAATGAACGATAAATAAAACGTATATTATCAGTTTTGGGCGGGATTTAGTCCTTATGGGTGGATGTAGGTGTGAGAAGGAGGTACAAACATAGCATTTCTTCAATAGGGCGGTATTTATACTTCAACGGGCGTGACTGCAGCGATTTGGGCAGTGATAGGTGTGTTCCTGATATTATTTAAGTTGTTATTTCATATCTAGGTCGTATATATTAGAAAAGTCGAAAGTAGAACAACAATAGTCTGTTTATTTTAGATTATTTACTCTAAATTGAGGTCATTCACCCTAATGAACGATAAATAAAACGTCTATATCAGTTTTGGGCGGGATTTAGTCCTTATGGGTGGATGTAGGTGTGAGAAGGAGGTACAAACATAGCATTTCTGCAATAGGGCGGTATTTATACTTTAACGGGCGTGGCTGCAGCGATTTGGGCAGTGATAGGTGTGTTCCTGATATTATTTGGGTTGTTATTTCATATCTAGATCGTATATATTAGAAAAATCGAAAGTAGAACAACAATAGTCTGTTTATTTTAGATTATTTACTCTAAATTGAGGTCATTCACCCTAATGAACGATAAATAAAACGTATATTATCAGTTTTGGGCGGGATTTAGTCCTTATGGGTGGATGTAGGTGTGAGAAGGAGGTACAAACATAGCATTTCTTCAATAGGGCGGTATTTATACTTCAACGGGCGTGACTGGAGCGATTTGGGCAGTGATAGGTGTGTTCCTGATATTATTTAAGTTGTTATTTCATATCTAGGTCGTATATATTAGAAAAATCGAAAGTAGAACAACAATAGTCTGTTTATTTTAGATTATTTACTCTAAATTGAGGTCATTCACCCTAATGAACGATAAATAAAACGTATATTATCAGTTTTGGGCGGGATTTAGTCCTTATGGGTGCATGTAGGTGTGAGAAGGAGGTACAAACATAGCATTTCTTCAATAGGGCGGTATTTATACTTCAACGGGCGTGACTGGAGCGATTTGGGCAGTGATAGGTGTGTTCCTGATATTATTTAAGTTGTTATTTCATATCTAGGTCGTATATATTAGAAAAATCGAAAGTAGAACAACAATAGTCTGTTTATTTTAGATTATTTACTCTAAATTGAGGTCATTCACCCTAATGAACGATAAATAAAACGTATATTATCAGTTTTGGGCGGGATTTAGTCCTTATGGGTGGATGTAGGTGTGAGAAGGAGGTACAAACATAGCATTTCATCAATAGGGCGGTATTTATACTTCAACGGGCGTGACTGGAGCGATTTGGGCAGTGATAGGTGTTTTCCTGATATTATTTGGGTTGTTATTTCATATCTAGATCGTATATATTAGAAAAATCGAAAGTAGAACAACAATAGTCTGTTTATTTTAGATTATTTACTCTAAATTGAGGTCATTCACCCTAATGAACGATAAATAAAACGTCTATATCAGTTTTGGGCGTGATTTAGTCCTTATGGGTGGATGTAGGTGTGACAAGGAAGTACAAACATAGCATTTCTTCAATAGGGCGGTATTTATACTTCAACGGGCGTGACTGGAGCGATTTGGGCAGTGATAGGTGTGTTCCTGATATTATTTGGGTTGTTATTTCATATCTAGATCGTATATAATAGAAAAATCGAAAGTTCCCTGGCTAGAGTTAAAACAGTTCTCTGCCTACACATCAAAAAGTTCCCTGCCTAGAATTTGAACAAATTTCTGGCTACAGTTCGAGCAGGTATTGGCTACAGTTCGAACGGTTCTCTGTTTAGAGTTCGAGCAAATATCTGGCTATACTTAAAGCAGATTCCTGCCTACTGTTCCAGGAGTTCTCTGCCTATAGTTTGTACAGATTTCTAGCTACAGTTCCAGTGGTTCCCTGTCTAGAGTTCGAGCAAATCTCTGGCTATAGTTAAAACTGATCTCTGCCTATAGTTCCAGCAGTTCCCGGCCCACAGTTCCAGGAATTCCCTGACTACAGTTCCAGCAGTTCCCGGCCCACACATCCAGCAGTTCCGGTCGTAGTTCCAGGAGTTCCCTTCCTACAGTTTGAACAGATTTCTTGCTACAGCTTCAGTGGTTCCTTGCCTAGAGTTCGAGCACATCTCTGGCTACAGTTAAAACAGTTCTCTACCTACAGTTCCAGCACTTTACGTCCTACAGTTGAAGGAGTTCCCTGCCTACGGTTTGAACAGATATTTTTCAGAACAAATTTTCTAAAACGTTTTTAAAAACAAGTTGTAAACACACTAAAATTTGAATTTGATTCGTTTTTTAGCTTTATAGAAATTAAAACTTTTTAATAGACCCAGACAGACATGTGGAAGACTAAACAAGTAGGCTATATTAGAGTAATTCAAGGACACTCTGTACAGTATTTCCCATACGTAGTAGTGTTACAATGTTTATATTTTTGATACATTAATGACTTTGCATCGTTAACATTATCATCGTCTGATGTATTACATAATAACCATGTAATCAGGAAAATAAACCTTCCCGCGAATATAAGAGTTAAGCAATAAACAGCAATGCTTTGTATAAGCAACTATGTGATGCGAATATCCTTCATAAATATGCTCGAATATATAAACGTAATAGATTTATGATACAGATAAATTATTTTATGTTTAATAATATTATAAACTTGACGAGAATTGACTTTTTTATAAAATATAGCTTTATAGAACGTCGACGTTGCGACCACGCTGACAGTTTTCGTGCCTCTCAAGACTAAATATAACACTGAAAATATAATTATTTATTATTTTAAAAATAATATATTTAATAATTTCTTTTCAAGAAGATTTCTTTAAAATCTACGTGTACAAAAGAAATAAATATAAACGTACAATAGTTTTTTAGATATGTTGTTTACTTTAATTGAAAAATACACCACACTTGATGGTAGAAATATAGTCTTAATGACGTTGGTTTAATTTTTTTTTATTACTCACTCTAACGTCTAGTGCAGGAATATCTAGTTTACGTTCCGCGGAAAATTACTTGTTTCACATTTTTAATGTTAGTCTGTAATTATTATGGCATATAGCGTGACCGGCCGCGTAGTAGCTACTGGCTACACTTGCTTCAAGTTGCTACCAAAGGAGAACTCTGCGTAAAAGCTTACAATAAAATGAGTCATTAATACACAAAAACCATGCTGGAAATACGAAATTTGTAGGCTACGTATATTTTAAAAGAATCTATAGATATTTCTAAATAAAAAAAAAAACACCGCTTCACAAAAAGGTCGTTCTATTCAATTACCAACTTTTGGTCTTACTAAAACATACAAGTTTTTCCAAACATTTTATTAGAATTAAAGGCCTATAACTTGCAATTGTAAGGGAAGAGTTCTACTAGGATGTTGTCAGTAAGAATACAGGCCTAACCTAATTACTTGTAAACCAATATTGCAAGTAAGGCAAAATCACACGAATGTAAAACTCAAGGTTCGTTTAGATTATAACGTTAGCTATAATCCTTTTTAGCAGTTTAGGTTTACGTGAATACTTAATAGCTTTTGCCATTACTAAATAAAAACCCTGTTGAGAATACGAGGAAATTTACTTTAAGTTTTTAAGAACCTATATTAACTTTAGATTCGATTAACTATAAATTTAACTACTTATGTAGTAATTTAAGCGAATAACCAAATATAAACTTTACTTACTTAAATATCGACATTTCTGAATGATTCCAAGTTATATTACATCAAACATACATTTAACACACGTTCAGTTATTTACAATTATTTGTGAGTCGAAAAGATAACCTTAAACTAACATAGCTCTGGCGACAAAAACAGCTGATTCATTGTTGGCCAGATTCACATTTAGAATAGGGAAAGAATAATTTGTTTTGCTGTGGGAGGACGACGCAACGTCGGTCGGTTATGTAACAACAGAAAGATATTGCAGAGGCCGTAGAAGTATGGCATTGGTGATTCTTATGGAATACAAATAGATTACTTTACTTTTAATAGGGAATCATGCACATAAGTCGTTTGATGCAATAAATTACAATAGAAGAAATAGTTTTGTAAAATATTTCTGCCACTATGAGCATTTAAAAAATTTTATTTAACACAAGATTTATAGAAGCAACACAAACAATACTATCGGCTAAATACTTTATAACAGTTGCACATAAGACAAATAAAATCAGCAAACTCACAACATTCAAGGATACAACCCTTAGCGAGGATCGCCTGAGGGTCACAATCTGTCAAATTCGGGCTCACCCTTCTCTTTACAAGTGCAGTTAGAGGGTATCGTGTTGTTACAATTTTCAATTTGTTGAGGTTTTTAAATTATCCGCAATATTTTGACACCATCCACTTTGGATTAATTAAAATGTCCAAAAGCCCCAATAGTTTATACTGGGTGTAGTAACAAATGAAGCGTGTTGGTTCAAACCTCAGGAAAATTTAACCTAAAAATCACTTTCACTGATGATGTTTATAGCCTAAATAGATATCAGTCTGGAATCGCTTGTTTAAAGGAAGGAATTAGTGTAAAGTTGTATAAAAGTACGAGATCTCGTAAATACACAGATTTTAATCTACCTTAAAGCCTTGTCGACTCATCTCATGGAGTCCTGTGGGAAGATGTTGTGTTACCCAAGTCGCAGTGTCCATCCCCATTATCTGCCGGGATCTTGGGCTGGTTCTGTAAAATATACAAGTAATATTATATTATTCATCATTATGTTACCGGTTGTGGCATGTGTGAAGGTCATATAGTTAGTAACATGACAAAGGCCTTCATGATAGTTTCTAGTTTCTAGTAATAGTTTCCTAATACGTTTCTAGCTAATTAGGATTCTCCCCTATACTAGCCTTGTCCCCCCTGAGAAAAAAACGTGTCCTCATAATAATGAAAATGGTAATTTATAATGATTTAATTTTAGAGTTATTCTAATAAATATTTATAAGTTAATAAGAAAGTATAATAAAACTTGTTTTAAGGAAAGGAGATTTCGGACAGATACATGGCGAAGGCCTCGTATCATTCACGCACTCCGCTATAACAAATGTAATTTTATCTGGACGTATAGGTAAGTTATTTTATATTTACTAATAGCATCTAACAGCATAAACCTGACGTAAATGGATTTCGTTCTACCAGGCTTTGTACCAGCACGCTTGGATTATTTTAACTCTGCTTGTTTCATCTTATTATTCCCATCCTCACTAAGATCTGTACTGCTTTCTATTTACATAGCAGAACACAATGCAACCAAATTCCCAACTATTCGTACATTACTGCTAACGTAAGCAACCCTTCAGCCCACCTTAGCGCAGTGAGCCGTTCCCAAGTCATCCTCTGCTTGGATCACCATCAGTCTGCAAATGCAATAACAACATTAATTGTATTATACAAAAGCTCTTGATTTTGTCAATATTCAACTCATCAATATTCAATTCGCTTCCTAAATATTACACACAAATAAATATAGCATGAAACACATTACTTACACATTTCCAATAAAAACCCACTGTAGTGCTCTTCTCTGTTTTATATCTAAACTATATAGTTTTAGGCTTGTGTTATGTTTCCTAATTTTTGTACATTTTTTTAAACAAGATTTTTGAGAAATTTCCCACTCTGGCGTTAAATAGTTATTTCCACACATAATGGCTTTTCAAAACCGAAAGTATTTTCTAATATAAACAATGTTATGCCTTTCCAGGTTTTCCAATAACCTATTTCCCAAAGCTTCATGCTTAAATCAAACATAGCCAATTATTAATTCATCACTACGCACACGTGTATCCTATAAAAGTAAATAATGTAACAATAAATGTAACGATTTTACATCGTGCAAATGTTTCCTATAATATGAGGCTTTTTTGCATTTGTTTCTTTAAAACACTGTACCCAGGGATTAAAAAAGGTTATAAACTAAATTTTCTCTTATCCTAAAAAAACTATATTACCAATATTAGGTCAGCTGGTTTGCCGTGTATGTGACTGTGTTACTGTGTGTCTGTGTGCCTCTGTAACTGTGAGTCTGTGTGTGTTTGTGTGTCTGTGTGTTTATGTGAATTACAATCAATGAATTACAAATATCAACACCAGACTACAAAATTACTTTTGCGTACATAGACTACATAAGGTCAATGCTTCAAGGGTTTATTAAACAGTAAAAATATAAAGTTAGTATAAAATCTCGCCTAACAAATACATTACACTGGTATGCATTTTTTTTAAAATAAATTGCTTCCAGAGTGAAAACAACTGATTTTAGACAATTGAGATGCCCTGAATTCAGATCTGTTTTTAGTTTTTCTCTATCACATCAATTGTTTTCTTAATCATAAGAATAAGTTTTCTCAAATTCATACTTTTATGAAAAAATCTGATGGACTTCCTAGTATTGATCTACACTATAAACATATATTTATTTCGGTTCTTTATTCACGAACTTGTGTTGATAGGCTTCATTAACATGCAGTTCTTAGGTAATAAATATTTCCGTACTTTATTTATCCTCTCAGGCTTATTTTGGTATTCAGCTTGGTGACCAGGACAAGGTATGGGCATCGCATTATGTGTGCATGACTTGTAGTGCAAATATTAATCAGTGGATGAAATGTAAACGGAAATCATTACCCTTCGGTATTCCTGTGGTGTGGCGCGAACCTCACGATCATGTAAGTGACTGTTACTTTTGTATGACAAATATTCATGGCTTAAATACTAAAAACAAACATTCAGTAAAATATCCTAATTTGAAATCAGGCATTCGACCAATTCCCCATAGTGCTCAAGTGCCAATTCCATCTCCTCCTCAGAATGTGGGTAGTACAGACTCCTCCGAATCTGAATCTGAGACATTGTCAAATCCTGATCCCACTTTTGAAACAGGTGAGTCTTCTCATTTGCCCGAACAGTTCTCACAGAGTGAACTCAACGATTTAGTCAGAGACTTAGACCTCCTGCAGAAATTACTGCAGAACTTCTAGGATCACGATTAAAAGGAAAGAAATTACTGTCCCCCGGCACAACATTGTCATGGTTCAGGCATAGAGAGAGGGAATTCATACCTTTCTTTGCTAAAACAGATAAACTTGCATACTGCAAAAATATAGAAGGTTTATTCATGGCAATTGGTGTTAAATACAATCCTGCTAAATAATATTGATAAAATTGAGTATCGTAAGCATTCCTGGACAGTGTGTGGGGATTTTAAAGTACTGACGATACTTCTAGGCCAACAATCCGGTTTCACTACGTATCCCTGTTTTCTCTGTGAGTGGGATAGCAGAGCACAATCTGAGCACTGGGAAAGAAAAAATTGGCCCCTAAGAAGGAATCTTGTACCTGGAGAAAAAAATGAACTGTCTGAACCCCTAATTTCTAGAGAGAAAGTTCTGTGCCCCCTCTTCATATAAAACTTGGACTTATGAAGCAATTCGTGACAAGCTTAAGTAATGAAAGCAATATCCATTTGTACCATCAAACAAAATTTCCAAATAAAAGTGACGCAAAACTGAAAGCTGGTGTTTTTGATGGACCACAAATTCGAGAACTCATGAGAGACCGTGCTTTCACTTTCTCGATGAATGAACTCGAAGCTTCTTCATGGTTGGCGTTTAACAGGGTAACCGAAAACTTTCTTGGGAACAATAAAGCTGAAAATTATAGGGAAATTGTTGAGGAATGTTTAGGACATTTCAAACCCTTGGGCTGTAAAATGAGTGTGAAAGTACATTTTCTATATAGCCATATCGACTATTTCTCAGAAAATCTGGGTGCGGTGAGTGAGAAATAGATTGAAAGATTCCACTAGGACATTAAAACCATGCAAACAAGATACCAGGGGAATTGGAATGAAACAATGATGGCAGATTACTGCTGGTGCCTAAAGGGAAATCCCCCCGGGCAAAAGATCCCAGGTGTGATGTAAACACCAGGTAAGTTTTTTAAATTGTCACTTATAATTACATTGAATTTTAACATCCTTGTTTATTTATAAAATATATTCCGGTAAACAAATAAACATATATAGAGGTTTAAATTCATTATAGATACCCATATGTGCAGTAATTGTGTAAATTATTATTATACATTTTTTTAAATTACGAAAAAACCTGACGTGATAGAAAAAAAACTAAAAACAGATCTGAATTCAGGGCATCGTACTTGACTAAAATCAGATGTTTTCATCTTGAAGCAAATTTGATGCATACCAGTGTTATCTTTCTTATAGAATCGTTATAATCTATTTATAAGAAATATTATAAAAACACAAAATCCACAACAGGATATAGTTCTCTATACATAGGTAGGCCTACATGTTTCGGTAAAACTACAAGTTTTCTTCTTTTTGTGATTTTAGCAGGCCAAATGTACTTGTGAAATTTAGATATTTTTTTCTATATGGTTATTGCAAAATATTTGCCCTAATAGAAAACAACAAAGGGAACTCTCTAACTGCCCCAATTATTATAAACTAATTACACTTGACAACAAACTTTTAATTTAAAAGCCTTTAGAAAAATACGAAAATACAGCTACATTCATCACAACTCTAATACGGTAAGAAATGATAAAATAAACGCATTTGTTGAATAAACACAGCTGACGACCCAATTCCCTTGTAGTCGAAAGTCTCGTAGCGATAAGAATTTGTTACTCTAGTTGGCCCGACTTTAGTGTTGTTTACTCTAGACATTACATAAAGTGAATGTGGCAACATAGCCTGGTTGTATTTTAAGTTAGCAGTTCAATTTATTGTCTTATGATCATAATTTAAAACCTAATCTGTAAAAAAAGGTTTAATATATCGAAATATGTTACGTTCGAGAAACTGTAGTATATAAACATTAATTAATTCTATGAAGCCAACAAAAATTTGGTTTCGGAATCAATTAATCGGAAGTGCATGTTGAAAAGCAACATTTTTTAATTGCCATTAAACAAATTCTGGTTAAAAACCATTTTGAACAAGATAACAATTTACGAATATTACATTTTCTCCAATTCAGTTACACTTAAAAAAAGTTCAACGAAAAACATTCCTTTTTCAAGAAGTATGATTTATTTTAACCTTTCTTGTTCGTCCTACTAGGGGTGTTATACCTGATATAAAAATGAATGTTTGTATGTATGTATGTATGTATGTATGTATGACCCTTATGCGTTAATAAAATAGTCTACTAATCCGATCGCCATGAAATTTTGGGAATTGTTGAGTACTTTCTTGGGAAGGGTCCTGAGATAAGTAAGTCTTAGGGGCGTAGCCCACGGGGGTGACACTTGACCCCCCAAAACCAATTAATTTCAGCAGAAAAATAATAACCTATAAAACGGTTAGGATTTTAACAAAACAGCTTCCCAACGAGATAACATATACAATTTTTATTTACCAAAACAGCAATGCCATAATAGGCTACATCGTTGAATTCATTTTAAATTTTGGTTACTAAGCAACACCCAACGAATTAAAATTATTTGTACTTTGATTGTTAGAATACAGTAAAACCGTCACTCTTTTAAACGTCAGTTCCTGTAATCGTCACCCAATTGACCCGACAGTCAGTACCCTGAACCAAATACCGTCGGGCCTCTTAACGCTTTATGTTTATTCGTACTACTCAGCTGGTGTTGCTACTTTTGGAAAAATGAATGCACAGTATTAAACAACAAGCTTCACACTACTTACAGATGTAATTGCGATGGTTTTTGTTTGATAGATAAACGCCGACAGCACTAAAAACATGATGTTATTCTAGGAGCTTTTTGTCCGTAGTTACGGGCCGACACACATCTTTGTTATTCCGTATTATATTGATTTTCACTACTGTTTTCAAAATTTCACAAAACCTAAAAAGTAAGTCGGAAATATTGACTAAGTATTTAGTTGTAATATAATCCTTAAAAACGGACTTTGTGAAAGTTAAGTACAAACATTGATACACTTAGATAAACTCATCCTTACTAGGAAGTAAATTATAACGTAAATTCCTTAACAAGTAAATTATTTGGTTTTAAAACTTTTACTTGATATTAATCTTGGATAGTATTTATTGGACCTGAAGCATTAATTATCAGAGAGAGAATATATTACACTTTAGTTCTATATACAAAATATTTATAACCTCACAAGTGGCATGATAAAATCAATTACATGTGACTCGTTTACATGTCTTAGTGATAGGCGCCAAAACACTTTCATCGCCAGTCAGCTTATAATGTGGGTAACCGGAACATTGAATTTACAATTATAATTCGTGTATTTGTATTTTGATTTAGTTCTTTATATATAGGCCTACGAGTATATATATTTAATAATTTATTTTAAAGAAGATTGTTTTGAAATCTAAGTTTGAGAAGCTCTATTGCTACAATTCGATAAGTTCTCAGGGTGCAGTCCAAGGAATTCTCAGACTACAGTTCGAGGAGTTCTCAGGCAACAGTTTGGGAGTTCTATGGCTAAAATTCCATAAGTTCTCAGAGCACAGTCCAAGGATATCTCAGGCTACCGTTCGAGGAGTTCTCAGGCAACAGTTGAAGGAATTCTCAGGCAACAGTTTAGGAGTTCTATGGCTAAAATTCCATAAGTTCTCAGAGCACAGTCCAAGGATATCTCAGGCTACAGTTCGAGGAGTTCTCAGGCAACAGTTGAAGGAATTCTCAGGCAACAGTTTGGGAGTTCTATGGCTAAAATTCCATAAGTTCTCAGAGCACAGTCCAAGGATATCTCAGGCTACAGTTCGAGGAGTTCTCAGGCAACAGTTGAAGGAATTCTCAGGCAACAGTTTAGGAGTTCTATGGCTAAAATTCCATAAGTTCTCAGAGCACAGTCCAAGGATATCTCAGGCTACAGTTCGAGGAGTTCTCAGGCAACAGTTGAAGGAATTCTCAGGCTACAGTTCGAGGAGTTCTCAGGCAACAGTTGAAGGAATTCTCAGGCAACAGTTTAGGAGTTCTATGGGTAAAATTCCATAAGTTCTCAGAGCACAGTCCAAGGATATCTCAGGCTACAGTTCGAGGAGTTCTCAGGCAACAGTTGAAGGAATTCTCATGCTACAGTTCGAGAAGTTCTCAGACAACAGTTCGAGGAGTTCTCAGGCAACAGTTGAAGGAATTCTCAGGCAACAGTTTAGGAGTTCTATGGCTAAAATTCCATAAGTTCTCAGAGCACAGTCCAAGGATATCTCAGGCTACAGTTCAAGGAGTTGAATGACTACTCTTCAAGATGTTCTCTAGCTACAGTTTGAGGAGCTCTCATGCTACAGTTCGAGAAGTTCTCAGACAACAGTTGGAGGAGTTCTTAGGCAACAGTTGGAGAAGTTCTGCAGCTACAGTTTGAGAAGTTCTCAGGTTACAGTCCGAGGAATTCTCATTCTACAGTTCCAGCAGTTCCCTGCATAGACTTTGAACAGATTTCTGGCTACAGTTCAAGCAGTTATTTGCTATAGTTCCAGCGGTTCTCTGTCTAAAGTTCGAGCAAATCTCTGGCTTTAGTTAAAACAGTTCTTTGCCTGCAGATTAAGCACGTCCCTGCCCAGAGTTTAAACTGATTCCTGGCTATAGTTCGAACAGTTATTTGCTATAGTTCCAGCGGTTCTCTGTCTACAGTTAGACCTAATCTCTGGCTATAGTTAAAACAGTTCTCTGCCTACAGTTCCAGCAGTTTCCTGCCTAACGTTTGGACAGATATGTGGCTATAGCTCGAGCAGTTCTCTGGCTACAGTTCAAGCAAATCTCTGGCTATTATTAAAACAGTTCTCTGCCTACAGTTCCAGCAGTTTTCTGCCTAAAGTTTGGACAGATATGTGGCTATAGCTCGAGCAATTCTCTGACTACAGTTCGAGCAAATCTCTGGCTATTGTTAAAACAGTTCTCTGCCTACAGTTCCAGCCGTTTCCTGCCTAAAGTTTCGACAAATATGTGGCTATAGCTCGAGCAGTTCTCTGGCTACAGTTCAAGCAAATCTCTGGCTATAATTAAAACAGTTCTCTGCCTACATTTCCAGCAGTTCAATATCTACCAGCACTTCCCTGACTAGAGTTAAAGAGGATCTTTGCTTAAAGCTAAAGCGGCAACAGTTAACAGCACTCTAACTTTGTATGAACACCATTTTGAAATCTCCGAGATTTTTCAGAACAAATTTTCTGAAACGTTTTAAAATACAAGTTTTGAACAGACTAAAATTTTAATTTGATGCGTTTATCAGCTTTATAGAAATTAAAACTTTTTTTAATAGACCCTGACAGACATATGGAAGACTATACAAGTAGGCTATATTAGAGTAATTCATGGACACTCTGTACAGTATTTCCCATACGTAGTAGTGTTACAATGCTTATATATTTGATACATTAATGACTTCGCATCGTTAATATTATCATCGTCTGATGTATTATATAATAGCCATGTAATCAGGAAAATAAATCTCCCCGCGAAGGAAAGAGTTACGCAATAAACAGTATTGTCGTGTGTATGCAACTATGGGGTGCTAATATCCTTCATAAATATGCAAGAATATATAAACGTAATAGATAAATTATTTTATATTTTAAATAATATAAACTTAGCAAGAATTGACTTTCTTAGACTTAAAAAAAAATATCTTAATGAATCTACGACGTTTCGAATACACTGACAGATTTCGTGCCCCTGTTAAGATTAAAAATAACACATAAATATAATTATTTAATAATTTAAAAAATAATATATTTATTAATTTCTTCTAAAGAAGATCGTTTTGAAATCTAAGTGTACAAAAGAATTAAATAGAAAAGTACATTCGTTTTTTAGAGATTGCATTTACTTTAATTGAAAAATACTCCACACTAGCTTAAAGCTGCTACCAATGGAAAACTCTTTTTAAAGGTTAGATTAGAAAGAACTTTAGTCATTAATACAAAAAAACCATGCTGTGATTACTAAATTTGTAGGCAACGTATATTTTAAAAGGATCTATAGTTATTTCTAATTAAAAAAAAAACACCGCTCAACAAAAAGTTTATGAAAAGAATTTCTATTCAATTACCTACTTTTAGTCTTAGTAAAAACATGCATGTTATTCCAAACATTTTATTAGAATTAAAACCTATAACTTGCAAGCTATAAGGCCTATAACTTGCAATTGTAAGGAAAGAGTTCTACTAGGAAGTTAAGAATACAGGCCTAACCTAATTATTTGTAAACAATTATTGCAAGTAAAGGCGAAATCACACGAAAGTAAAACTCAATATGCGTTTACATTATAACGTTAGCTATAATACTGTTTAGCAGTTTAGGTTTACGTGAATACCTAATAGCTTTTCCCATTACTAAATAAAAACCTTGTTGAAAATACGAGAAATTTACATTAAGTTTTTAAGAACCTATATTAACTTTAGATTCTATTAACTATAAATTAAACTACTTATGTAGTAATTTAGGCGAATAACAAAATATAAACTTTACATACTTAAGTATCGAATTTTTGAATAATTCCAAGTTATATTACAACAAACATACATTTCACACACGTTCAGTTATTTACACATATTTGTGAGTCGGAAAGATAACCTTAAACTAACATAGCAAAAACAGCTGATTCATTGTTGGGCAGATTAACGTTTAGAATAGGAATAGAGCAATCTGTTTGGCTGTGGGAGGACGACGCAACGTCGGTCGGTTAGATGACAACAGAAAGATATTGCGATGCTGAAGAATTGGTGATTCTTATGTAATATAAATATATTACTTTGCTTTTAATTGGAAATCATGCACATCTGTATTAAAATGAATAAAAACATAATTCTGATATCCTTTTTCCGAATTACAAACAATTCTAAGTCCTTTTAAAAATGTCGTTTGATGCAATAAATTACAAAAGAAGAAATCTTTGTAAAATATTACTGCTACTATGAGCATTTACGAAATATTATTTAAAACAAGCTATATAGACTTACAATAAAAATATTGAAAAGAACCCCAATACCACAAAAATAATCAAAAATAACAAAATAAAAAAGTTACTTAAGATTAAACCCTTATGTACATTTCGATGACCATGTCATCATCATCAGAGGGTCTTGTTACAAAACACAATCTAGCACACAAGAAGTTACAAACTAGAATGATCTTTATAGAAGCTTTATAGAAACAACACAAACAACACTATATGCTGAATAATTGCACATAATACAAATAAAATCAGCAAACTCGCAACATTCAAGGATAAAACTCTTAGCGAGGATCGCCTGAGGGCCACAATCTGTCAAATTCGGGCTCACCCTTCTCTTTACACGTGCATTTGGGGGGTTTCGTGTTCTTATAATTTTTAATTTTTGTGAGGTTTTGAAATTATCCGCAATATTTTGACACCATCCACTTTGGTTTAATTAGAATGTCTAAAAGCCCCAATAGTTTATACTGGGTGTTGTAACAAATGAAGCGTGTTGGTTCAAAACTCGGGGTAATTTAAACTAAACTCACTTCCACTGAAGATGTTTATAAATAGATCACAGATTCGACTCGCTTGTTTAGAGGAATTAAGTAGTGTAAAGTTGTATAAAGGTAAATAGACAGGTAGCAACATACCTTAAAGCCTTGTCGACTCATCCCATGGAGTCCCGAGGGAAGATGGTGTGTTATCGTAGGTCCAGTGTCCACCCCCATTATCTGCCGGGATCTTGGGCTGGTTCTGTAAAATATACAAGTAATATTATATTATTCATCATTATGTTACTAATTATGGCATGTGTGAAGGTCATATAGTTAGTAACATGACAAAGGCCTCCATGATAGTTAGTGTGTACCTTGTTATGTGAAGCTTAGAACTATTTACTCTTGGAATAATTATTCAGTATAATTTGTGTCGAGTTTCTATAAAATGATTCCGCAAACGGAATTAAATACGAGTATACATACTTCTAGGTTCTAGCTAATTAGGATTGTCCTCCATCCTAGCCTTAACTCCCTTGAGAAAAAATTAGAGTCGAATATACTAATAAATATTTACAAGTTAATAAGAAGGTAATTTAACATGTTTTAAGGAGAGGAGATTTCCGACAGCTACATGGAGAAGGACTCGAATCATAAGGTAAATGCTTGAAGTATTTATGAAACAGTTAGTGGGATAAAGGAAGTCACTGACGCCGAAATTCTAAGACGATAAATGAATATTCTTAAAACTTTTTGAGTTATCTTCAGGGGTATGCGAATATCATTAGTGACATAAGTCTGATTTGCGGAAATTCGAGGGGTCGGGGGGAGCCCCCCTCGAAGGGGGGGCGTCTTAGACACAAAATACCATAAAAAATGGATAAACCTCATATGTTTCAGTGCAGAAAACAGTGGTTAAAGTTTTAAAAAAATTACCTCGTTTTGAGATATATAAGTGTAAAGTTTGGATTTTTACCCCCCAAAATAGCTCTTTTAAAATTGGTTTTCTTAAATGGATCTAAAACTACTTAATCAAATAAAACGTGTAAGGTCTCAAATTAAAGCTTATAAAAAGACAAATAAAACTTTTCTTTTCTTTTTTGTTTGCCAACGGTATTATGTCTATAGCGCTGGCAAGGTGGCGCTGTTGCAAAACAATCGAAAAACTTGTTAAGATTATTGTATATGTATAAAAATTAGTTAATTATTTAAAAAATGTTTGCAATAAAATTTGTAGAAGATAAAATTATGAACATTTTAAGACCAACTGCAAGTCGGAATCTTAAATAGAAAAAAAAATAATCACGAAAAAGCAACTGATTTTTTTTTAATAAAAAAAAAGTTATTAGAAGGGTTGTAAAAATGAATTAGGTTGCTTAAATGTCAAACCAAATTAGAAACTTTTTTTCTATATACTTAATAATATTCTCAGTGATTTTCAACAATTTTCATAATAAACTTTGTGATTTATTCAACTTAAAAGTTTGGAAATTAAACCTTATTACAAAAAAAATATTGGTTTTTGTAAATTTTCAAGAAAACAGTTAATTTTACACAGAAACAATATTTAACAAAAATTATAGTGTTTATTCAGATAAATAATTCCTTTTTTTTGTGACGTCTTGATCCGGAGATATTTCCGTTCAATGTTTTGGCTATCAATTTTCGATGCACGAATTGGACCCAAATATGGTAGATATATAAAAAACAGTTAATTATTGTAAAAAAGGTGGTATAAGGTTTGTGATTGTAGGGATTGCCCCCAAAAGGGCTGATTTTGCTCTACTAGGGCTGTTAAGCCAACTTATCATTTACGGTACTTAAATTTTCTAACTGAGCAGTCTAAACAATGTATTTAAAGGTTTTTTGCTTATCTATTTAAGATGATTGTAGATAATGCCCCCAAAAGGGCTGATCTTGCCCTTCTAGGGCTGTTAAACCAATTTTTCATTTACGTGACTTTGATTTTCTAACTGAGCAGTCTAAACAATGTATTTAAAGGTTTTTTGCTTATCTATTTAAGGTGATTGTAGATAATGCCCCCAAAAGGGCTGATCTTGCCCTTCTAGGGCTGTTAAACCAATTTTTCATTTACGTGACTTTGATTTTCTGACTGAGCAGTCTAAACAATGTATTTAAAGTTTTTTTGCTTATTTATTTAAGGTGATTGTAGATAAGGCCCCCAAAAGGGTTGATTTTTGCCCGAAAAATGCCCTTTTAGAAATGTCGTACCACTTTTTTTGTTTCGGAACTTCAATTCTATTATTTGATTCACTTATTTCAAGTCATTCATTTATCTTTGCTCATAAGGGTTGTTTTTGCCCCTATAAGGGCAATGGGCATTTCCTCAACACAGACTATTGTCACTAATGGACCTTATATATTTTAAAAGAGAATGCAAAAAATTTCAGATCAATCGATTCACCGTCTTAGAGTTTCTGGGTTTGGCCTTTTTAGTGACTTCCTTTATCCCACTAAGTAGAAATATAAAGTTATTATAAAATCTCGTCTAACAAATACATTACCTTTCTTATTGCATCCTTATAATCTATTTATAGTTATATTATTAAACACAAAACTCACAACAGGAAATAAGTCTTTATACATACATGTTTCGGCACCACTACAAGTTGTCTTTTTTCCGATTTTAGCAGGACAAAGGTACTTATGAAATTTAGATATTTCTTCCTAAATGGTTATTGCAAAATATTTGGCTTAATAGAAAACAGTAATGGAAACCCTCTAACTGTCCCAATTATTATAAACTAATTACACTTGACAACAAACTTTTAATTCAAAAACCTTTAGACAAAATGCGAAAATACAGCTAAATACATCACAACTTTAATCGAGTAAGAAATGATAAAATAAACGCATTTGTTGAATAAACACAGCTGACGACCCAATTCCCTTGCAGTCCAAAGTCTCGTAGCGATAAGAATTTGTTACTCTAGTTGGCTGAGGCCGCCTCGACATTCTTCCTTTAGTTTGTTTACTCTAGACATCACATTCAAGTGAATGTGGCAACATAGCCTGGTGGTCTCAGAAACAAAATTATTGTATATCTGAGTGCACTTCAATAAATAATATTCAACCAAGAACTATTATAGTCTCTTTTTTCTCGACCGACTACTATAGGTTAAGCTATTATTATCCTAATTAAGTACTAAATTACGATCAGCTAATGTTAACAAAGCATTCCTTTACATTTAGGCGGTACGAAGTTCCCTGGGTCAGCTAGTAATTGTTAAAATTTTAAAATTTTCTGTAAATTAAACTTGACCAATCTACAGCCTACAGCCAGAGGACGGCTTTGTGACCAAAACATTGGCAACAACCTTTATCTTTTGGAGTGGTAAAAGTTTGTTCAAACTGACATTGGACATAAAACGACCAAAGCACTAATCAATAAAACGTTTTCGTATTCAAAGTCTCATGAAAACATTTTCAGTCTAGAAAAGTGTGGTCAAATTAAATGTAGGAGATTATATCAGATTATGGCTGTCTTGTAACATTCCAAGTAGCCCCAGTTCAATTATTTTACTTTGACTGATTCTTAGTAATTCTAATTATAGATAATCTCCGCACCTTCAGTAGCCCCACTTTCTATATCCAAGCCTTGCTATATTTACACTTCCCTAGAAATGGCGACTAGAGAAGCGCAACTGGGCCGAGTCAATGGGGACATGCTCTCCGAGGGACCATCTATTCCAGCCACTGCTGTCAGCACCTACTCCCAATCACAGCTAGACACTGATTACACTATGACGGAGGGTTCCGCTTACGATGATGCCGGATATCGGCCTGTCGTGAGGAGGAACAGGAAGAAGCAGACTCGCCAATCCAACTCCGGAACCGAAACCGAGGTGGACCCTGTGAAGACTGCCAGCGCTGTAGCCACCGCAGAGGCTCACAG
Source organism: Prosapia bicincta (assembly GCA_036971475.1). Lineage (NCBI taxonomy): Eukaryota > Metazoa > Arthropoda > Insecta > Hemiptera > Cercopidae > Prosapia > Prosapia bicincta. Next base: position 14,335,302 of record JBAIZL010000010.1, on the reverse strand, counting down.
AGCTCCTCAAAAGGTCGACCCTCAACAAAAGACCGACACATTACAAACACAAACACTGACGGGGCAGCGGCCAAAATCCCTGCAATCTACCAAGATCATCTCTTAATAGACATTAGTAAGGAATTCAAGAGAAAATACAATCCTTACTTGTATATGGCAACCAAGATGAAGGATGGAGTGAAGCTCCAAAAACGTAAGCCTACCTACGACGACTATATAAACCTCCAGAGGTACCTTGGGGAAAGGGCGTGCCTCACCACGTATTCCGTCTCAAAAATACGAAGACATTTAAAGTAGTAGCTAGAAAGGTAAATAAATCCACCGAAGCAGCGGAGGTCGGAAATGACCTTAAAAGAAGGGGTATGGAGGTCCTCAAAGTGTCCCAAATGATGGAAAACTTTACCAATGAGTCTGCACATGTTCCTAACGTACAAAACAGACGCACGTGAAACAATAGCGATCACTAATATTTGATTTACGAGGGCACGAGTGAAATCCTAATCGTCCTGTGCACACACGTCCTGTGCATTGCTACAAGTGCCAGAGGATAGGCTACACAACAAGTTGATGTAAGGCTGCTCCCTGGTGTTAAATGTGTTGAAGGCCACGATCCCAAGATCGCGCCATTTATTTAATAACGTCTTTCCAATGCTAACAGTTTGTAACCACAGATATAACAAATTTTACAGATCATGACATTTACAGTTGATAGCTACTGCTTAAGCAACGTCCATTGATACATAGTTTGGAAATAGTAACGCAGATGGGAGAACCTACATTGTCAAATAATCCAAGTCAAATGATGTTTCTATGGTTTAAAATTCCAACAACCTCCTGCTGGAGATGTCTAATCATAAACGGACATTGTAAACTACAATGTTGGGGAATCGGGCACTATATATACGGTGTTTTTTATATAAATGTCCTTAAATTCATCTGTAAAACTATTAAAGCAGCGAATAGAAATTAAAGTTAAAACTTTAGAGAAATAATAAATTAATATGTCTTTCCAATCCTAACAGTTTGTAACCATAGATATAAACAAAATCTTACAGATCATGGCTTGTACCATAACATTTACAGTTGCTAGCTAAACTATTAAAGCAGCGAATAGATATTAAAGTTACAACTTTAGAGAAATAATAAATTAATAACGTCTTTCCAATCCTAAAAGTTTGTAACCATAGATATAAACAAAATTTTACAGATCATGGCTTGTACCATAACATTTGCAGTTGCTAGCTAAACTATTAAAAAAGCGAATAGAAATTAAAGTTACAACTTTAGAGAAATAATAAATTGATAACGTCTTTCCAATCCTAACAGTTTGTAACCACAGATATAAACAAAATCTTAAAGATCATGCCTTAAACCACAACATTTACAGTTGCTAGATACTGCACTCAGCAACGTCCATTGATAAATAGTTTAGAAATAGTAACGCAGATGCCAGCACCTACAAGGTCAAATAATCCATGTCAAATGATGTTTCTATGGTTTAAAATTCCACCAACCTCCTGCTGGGGATGTCTAATCATAAACGGACATTGTAAACTACAATGTTGGGGAATCGGGCACTATATATACGGTGTTTTTTATATAAATGTCCTTAAATTCATATGTAAAACTATTAAAGCAGCGAATAGAAATTAAAGTTAAAACTTTAGAGAAATAATAAATTAATAACGTCTTTCCAATCCTAACAGTTTGTAACCATAGATATAAACAAAATCTTACAGATCATGGCTTGTACCATAACATTTACAGTTGCTAGCTAAACTATTAAAGCAGCGAATAGAAATTAAAGTTACAACTTTAGAGAAATAATAAATTAATAACGTCTTTCCAATCCTAACAGTTTGTAACCACAGATATAAACAAAATCTTAAAGATCATGCCTTAAACCACAACATTTACAGTTGCTAGCTACTGCACTCAGCAACGTCCATTGATAAATAGTTTGGAAATAGTAACGCAGATGCCAGCACCTACAAGGTCAAATAATCCATGTCAAATGATTTTTCTATGGTTTAAAATTCCACCAACCTCCTGCTGGGGATGTCTAATCATAAACGGACATTGAAAACTACAATGTTGGGGAATCGGGCACTATATATACGGTGTTTTTTATATAAATGTCCTTAAATTCATCTGTAAAACTATTAAAGCAGCGATTAGAAATTAAAGTTACTACTTTAGAGAAATAATAAATTAATAACTTCTTTCCAATCCTAACAGTTTGTAACCATAGATATAAACAAAATCTTACAGATCATGGTTTGTACCATAACATTTACAGTTGCTAGCTAAACTATTAATGCAGCGAATAGAAATTAAAGTTACAACTTTAGAGAAATAATAAATTAATAACGTCTTTCCAATCCTAACAGTTTGTAACCACAGATATAAACAATATCCTACAGATCATGGCTTGTACCATAACATTTACAGTTGCTAGCTACTGCACTCAGCAACGTCCATTGATAAATAGTTTGGAAATAGTAACGCAGATGCCAGCACCTACAAGGTCAAATAATCCAAGTCAAATGATGATTCTATGGTTTAAAATTCCACCAACCTCCTGCTGGGGATGTCTAATCATAAACGGACATTGTAAACTACAATGTTGGGGAATCGGGCACTATATATACGGTGTTTTTTATATAAATGTCCTTAAATTCATATGTAAAACTATTAAAGCAGCGAATAGAAATTAAAGTTAAAACTTTAGAGAAATAATAAATTAATAACGTCTTTCCAATCCTAACAGTTTGTAACCATAGATATAAACAAAATCTTACAGATCATGGCTTGTACCATAACATTTACAGGTGCTAGCTAAACTATTAAAGCAGCGAATAGAAATTAAAGTTAAAACTTTAGAGAAATAATAAATTAATAACGTCTTTCCAATCCTAACAGTTTGTAACCACAGATATAAACAAAATCTTAAAGATCATGCCTTAAACCACAACATTTACAGTTGCTAGCTACTGCACTCAGCAACGTCCATTGATAAATAGTTTGGAAATAGTAACGCAGATGCCAGCACCTACAAGGTCAAATAATCCATGTCAAATGATGTTTCTATGGTTTAAAATTCCACCAACCTCCTGCTGGGGATGTCTAATCATAAACGGACATTGTAAACTACAATGTTGGGGAATCGGGCACTATATATACGGTGTTTTTTATATAAATGTCCTTAAATTCATCTGTAAAACTATTAAAGCAGCGAATAGAAATTAAAGTAAACTTTAGAGAAATAATAAATTAATAACGTCTTTCCAATCCTAACAGTTTGTAACCATAGATATAAACAAAATCTTACAGATCATGGCTTGTACCATAACATTTACAGTTGCTAGCTACTCCACTCAGCAACGTCCATTGATAAATAGTTTGGAAATAGTAACGCAGATCCCAGCAAATACAAGGTCAAATAATCCATGTCAAATGATGTTTCTATGGTTTAAAATTCCACCAACCTCCTGCTGGGGATGTCTAATCATAAACGGACATTGTAAACTACAATGTTGGGGAATCAGGCACTATATATACGGTGTTTTTTATATAAATGTCCTTAAATTCATCTGTAAAACTATTAAAGCAGCGAATAGAAATTAAAGTAAAACTTTAGAGAAATAATAAATTAATAACGTCTTTCCAATCCTAACAGTTTGTAACCATAGATAGAAACAAAATCTTACAGATCATGGCTTGTACCATAACATTTACAGTTGCTAGCTACTGCACTCAGCAACGTCCATTGATAAATAGTTTGGAAATAGTAACGCAGATCCCAGCAAATACAAGGTCAAATAATCCATGTCAAATGATGTTTCTATGGTTTAAAATTCCACCAACCTCCTGCTGGGGATGTCTAATCATAAACGGACATTGTAAACTACAATGTTGGGGAATCGGGCACTATATATACGGTGTTTTTTATATAAATGTCCTTAAATTCATCTGTAAAACTATTAAAGCAGCGAATAGAAATTAAAGTAAAACTTTAGAGAAATAATAAATTAATAACGTCTTTCCAATCCTAACAGTTTGTAACCATAGATATAAACAAAATCTTACAGATCATGGCTTGTACCATAACATTTACAGTTGCTAGCTACTGCACTCAGCAACGTCCATTGATAAATAGTTTGGAAATAGTAACGCAGATGCCAGCACCTACAAGGTCAAATAATCCATGTCAAATGATGTTTCTATGGTTTAAAATTCCACCAACCTCCTAATGGGGATGTCTAATCATAAACAGACATTGTAAACTACAATGTTGGGGAATCGGGCACTATATATACGGTGTTTTTTATATAAATGTCCTTAAATTCATCTGTAAAACTATTAAAGCAGCGAATAGAAATTAAAGTAAAACTTTAGAGAAATAATAAATTAATAACGTCTTTCCAATCCTAACAGTTTGTAACCATAGATATAAACAAAATCTTACAGATCATGGCTTGTACCATAATATTTACAGTTGCTAGCTACTGCACTCAGCAACGTCCATTGATAAATAGTTTGGAAATAGTAACGCAGATGCCAGCACCAACAAGGTCAAATAATCCATGTCAAATGATGATTCTATGGTTTAAAATTCCACCAACCTCCTGCTGGGGATGTCTAATCTTAAACGGACATTGAAAACTACAATGTTGGGGAATCGGGCACTATATATACGGTGTTTATTATATAAATGTCCCTAAATTCATCTGTAAAACTATTAATGCAGCGAATAGTAATTAAAGTTAAAACTTTAGAGAAATAATAAATTAATAACGTCTTTCTAATCCTAACAATTTGTAACCATAGATATAAACAAAATCTTACAGATCATGGCTTGTACCATAACATTTACAGTTGCTAGCTAAACTATTAAAGCAGCGAATAGAAATTAAAGTTACAACTTTAGAGAAATAATAAATTAATAACGTCTTTCCAATCCTAACAGTTTGTAACCATAGATATAAACAAAATCTTACAGATCATGGCTTGTACCATAACATTTACAGTTGCTAGCTAAACTATTAAAGCAGCGAATAGAAATTAAAGTTACAACTTTAGAGAAATAATAAATTAATAACGTCTTTCCAATCCTAACAGTTTGTAACCACAGATATAAACAAAATCTTAAAGATTATGCCTTAAACCACAACATTTACAGTTGCTAGCTACTGCACTCAGCAACGTCCATTGATAAATAGTTTGGAAATAGTAACGCAGATGCCAGCACCTACAAGGTCAAATAATCCATGTCAAATGATGTTTCTATGGTTTAAAATTCCACCAACCTCCTGCTGGGGATGTCTAATCATAAACGGACATTGTAAACTACAATGTTGGGGAATCGGGCACTATATATACGGTGTTTTTTATATAAATGTCATTAAATTCATCTGTAAAACTAATAAAGCAGCGAATAGAAATTAAAGTTAAAACTTTAGAGAAATAATAAATTAATAACGTCTTTCCAATCCTAACAGTTTGTAACCATAGATATAAACAAAATCTTACAGATCATGGCTTGTACCATAATATTTACAGTTGCTAGCTAAACTATTAAAGCAGCGAATAGAAACTAAAGTTACAACTTTAGAGAAATAATAAATTAATAACGTCTTTCCAATCCTAACAGTTTGTAACCACAGATATAAACAAAATCTTAAAGATCATGCCTTAAACCACAACATTTACAGTTGCTAGCTACTGCACTCAGCAACGTCCATTGATAAATTGTTTGGAAATAGTAACGCAGATGCCAGCACTTACAAGGTCAAATAATCCATGTCAAATGATGTTTCTATGGTTTACAATTCCACCAACGTCCTGCTGGGGATGTCTAATCTTAAACGGACATTGAAAACTACAATGTTGGGGAATCGGGCACTATATATATGGTGTTTTTTATATAAATGTCCTTAAATTCATCTGTAAAACTATTAAAGCAGCGAATAGAAATTAAAGTAAAACTTTAGAGAAATAATAAATTAATAACGTCTTTCCAATCCTAACAGTTTGTAACCATAGATATAAACAAAATCTTACAGATCATGGCTTGTACCATAACATTTACAGTTGCTAGCTACTGCACTCAGCAACGTCCATTGATAAATAGTTTGGAAATAGTAACGCAGATGCCAGCACCTACAAGGTCAAATAATCCATGTCAAATGATGTTTCTATGGTTTAAAATTCCACCAACCTCCTGCTGGGGATGTCTAATCATAAACGGTCATTGTAAACTACAATGTTGGGTAATTGGGCACTATATATACGGTGTTTTTTATATATATGTCCTTAAATTCATCTGTAAAACTATTAAAGCAGCGAATAGAAGTTAAAGTAAAACTTTAGAGAAATAATAAATTAATAACGTCTTTCCAATCCTAACAGTTTGTAACCACAGATATAAACAAAATCTTACAGATCATGGCTTGTACCATAACATTTACAGTTGCTAGCTACTGCACTCAGCAACGTCCATTGATAAATAGTTTGGAAATAGTAACGCAGATGCCAGCACCTACAAGGTCAAATAATCCATGTCAAATGATGATTCTATCGTTTAAAATTCCACCAACCTCCTGCTGGGGATGTCTAATAATAAACGGACTTTGAAAACTACAATGTTGGGGAATCGGGCACTATATATACGGTGTTTTTTATATAAATGTCCTTAAATTCAACTGTAAAACTATTAAAGCAGCGAATAGAAATTAAAGTTAAAACTTTAGAGAAATAATAAATTAATAACGTCTTTCTAATCCTAACAATTTGTAACCATAGATATAAACAAAATCTTACAGATCATGGCTTGTACCATAACATTTACAGTTGCTAGCTAAACTATTAAAGCAGCGAATAGAAATTAAAGTTAAAACTTTAGAGAAATAATAAATTAATAACGTCTTTCTAATCCTAAAAATGTGTAACCATAGATATAAACAAAATCTTACAGATCATGGCTTGTACCATAACATTTACAGTTGCTAGCTAAACTATTAAAGCAGCGAATAGAAATTAAAGTTACAACTTTAGAGAAATAATAAATTAATAACGTCTTTCCAATCCTAACAGTTTGTAACCACAGATATAAACAAAATCTTACAGATCATGGCTTGTACCATAACATTTACAGTTGCTAGCTACTGCACTCAGCAACGTCCATTGATAAATAGTTTGGAAATAGTAACGCAGATGCCAGCACCTATAAGGTCAAATAATCCAAGTCAAATGATGATTCTATGGTTTAATATTCCACCAACCTCCTGCTGGGGATGTCTAATCATAAACGGACATTGTAAACTACAATGTTGGGGAATCGGGCACTATATATACGGTGTCTTTTATATAAATGTCCTTAAATTCATCTGTAAAACTATTAAAGCAGCGAATAGAAATTAAAGTTAAAACTTTAGAGAAATAATAAATTAATAACGTCTTTCCAATCCTAACAGTTTGTAACCATAGATATAAACAAAATCTTACAGATCATGGCTTGTACCATAACATTTACAGGTGCTAGCTAAACTATTAAAGCAGCGAATAGAAATTAAAGTTACAACTCTAGAGAAATAATAAATTAATAACGTCTTTCCAATCCTAACAGTTTGTAACCACAGATATAAACAAAATCCTAAAGATCATGCCTTAAACCACAACATTTACAGTTGCTAGCTACTGCACTCAGCAACGTCCATTGATAAATAGTTTGGAAATAGTAACGCAGATGCCAGCACCTACAAGGTCAAATAATCCATGTCAAATGATGTGTCTATGGTTTAAAATTCCACCAACCTCCTGCTGGGGATGTCTAATCATAAACGGACATTGAAAACTACAATGTTGGGGAATCGGGCACTATATATACGGTGTTTTTTAAATAAAAGTCCCTAAATTCATCTGTAAAACTACTAAAGAAGCGAATAGAAATTAAAGTTACAACTTTAGAGAAATAATAAATTAATAACTTCTTTCCAATCCTAACAGTTTGTCCATAGATATAAACAAAATCTTACAGATCATGGCTTGTACCATAACATTTACAGTTGCTAGCTAAACTATTAAAGCAGCGAATAGAAATTAAAGTTACAACTTTAGAGAAATAATAAATTAATAACGTCGTTCCAATCCTAACAGTTTGTAACCACAGATATAAACAAAATCTTAAAGATCATGCCTTAAACCACAACATTTACAGTTGCTAGCTACTGCACTCAGCAACGTCCATTGATAAATAGTTTGGAAATAGTAACGCAGATGCCAGCACCTACAAGGTCAAATAATCCATGTCAAATGATGTTTCTATGATTTAAAATTCCACGTACCTCCTGCTGGGGATGTCTAATCATAAACGGACATTGTAAACTACAATGTTGGGGCATCGGGCACTATACATACGGTGTTTTTTATATAAATGTCCTTAAATTCATCTGTAAAACTATTAAAGCAGCGAATAGAAATTAAAGTTAAAACTTTAGAGAAATAATAAATTAATAACGTCTTTCCAATCCTAACAGTTTGTAACCATAGATATAAACAAAATCTTACAGATCATGGCTTGTACCATAACATTTACAGTTGCTAGCTAAACTATTAAAGCAGCGAATAGAAATTAAAGTTAAAACTTTAGAGAAATAGTATATTAATAACGTCTTTCCAATCCCAACAGTTTGTAACCATAGATATAAACAAAATCTTACAGATCATGGCTTGTACCATAACATTTACAGTTGCTAGCTAAACTATTAAAGCAGCGAATAGAAATTAAAGTTACAACTTTAGAGAAATAATAAATTAATAACGTCTTTCCAATCCTAACAGTTTGTAACCATAGATATAAACAAAATCTTACAGATCATGGCTTGTAGCATAACATTTACAGTTGCTAGCTAAACTATTAAAGCAGCGAATAGAAATTAAAGTTAAAACTTTAGAGAAATAATAAATTAATAACGTCTTTCTAATCCTAACAATTTGTAACCATAGATATAAACAAAATCTTACAGATCATGGCTTGTACCATAACATTTATAGTTGCTAGCTAAACTATTAAAGCAGCGAATAGAAATTAAAGTTAAAACTTTAGAGAAATAATAAATTAATAACGTCTTTCTAATCCTAACAATGTGTAACCATAGATATAAACAAAATCTTACAGATCATGGCTTGTACCATAACATTTACAGTTGCTAGCTAAACTATTAAAGCAGCGAATAGAAATTAAAGTTACAACTTTAGAGAAATAATAAATTAATAACGTCTTTCCAATCCTAACAGTTTGTAACCATAGATATAAACAAAATCTTACAGATCATGGCTTGTACCATAACATTTACAGTTGCTAGCTAAACTATTAAAGCAGCGAATAGAAATTAAAGTTACAACTTTAGAGAAATAATAAATTAATAACGTCTTTCCAATCCTAACAGTTTGTAACCACAGATATAAACAAAATCTTACAGATCATGGCTTGTACCATAACATTTACAGTTGCTAGCTACTGCACTCAGCAACGTCCATTGATAAATAGTTTGGAAATAGTAACGCAGATGCCAGCACCTACAAGGTCAAATAATCCAAGTCAAATGATGATTCTATGGTTTAATATTCCACCAACCTCCTGCTGGGGATGTCTAATCATAAACGGACATTGTAAACTACAATGTTGGGGAATCGGGCACTATATATACGGTGTCTTTTATATAAATGTCCTTAAATTCATCTGTAAAACTATTAAAGCAGCGAATAGAAATTAAAGTTAAAACTTTAGAGAAATAATAAATTAATAACGTCTTTCCAATCCTAACAGTTTGTAACCATAGATATAAACAAAATCTTACAGATCATGGCTTGTACCATAACATTTACAGGTGCTAGCTAAACTATTAAAGCAGCGAATAGAAATTAAAGTTACAACTCTAGAGAAATAATAAATTAATAACGTCTTTCCAATCCTAACAGTTTGTAACCACAGATATAAAAAAAATCCTAAAGATCATGCCTTAAACCACAACATTTACAGTTGCTAGCTACTGCACTCAGCAACGTCCATTGATAAATAGTTTGGAAATAGTAACGCAGATGCCAGCACCTACAAGGTCAAATAATCCATGTCAAATGATGTTTCTATGGTTTAAAATTCCACCAACCTCCTGCTGGGGATGTCTAATCATAAACGGACATTGAAAACTACAATGTTGGGGAATCGGGCACTATATATACGGTGTTTTTTAAATAAAAGTCCCTAAATTCATCTGTAAAACTATTAAAGAAGCGAATAGAAATTAAAGTTACAACTTTAGAGAAATAATAAATTAATAACTTCTTTCCAATCCTAACAGTTTGTCCATAGATATAAACAAAATCTTACAGATCATGGCTTGTACCATAACATTTACAGTTGCTAGCTAAACTATTAAAGCAGCGAATAGAAATTAAAGTTACAACTTTAGAGAAATAATAAATTAATAACGTCGTTCCAATCCTAACAGTTTGTAACCACAGATATAAACAAAATCTTAAAGATCATGCCTTAAACCACAACATTTACAGTTGCTAGCTACTGCACTCAGCAACGTCCATTGATAAATAGTTTGGAAATAGTGACGCAGATGCCAGCACCTACAAGGTCAAATAATCCATGTCAAATGATGTTTCTATGGTTTAAAATTCCACGTACCTCCTGCTGGGGATGTCTAATCATAAACGGACATTGTAAACTACAATGTTGGGGCATCGGGCACTATACATACGGTGTTTTTTATATAAATGTCCTTAAATTCATCTGTAAAACTATTAAAGCAGCGAATAGAAATTAAAGTTAAAACTTTAGAGAAATAATAAATTAATAACGTCTTTCCAATCCTAACAGTTTGTAACCATAGATATAAACAAAATCTTACAGATCATGGCTTGTACCATAACATTTACAGTTGCTAGCTAAACTATTAAAGCAGCGAATAGAAATTAAAGTTAAAACTTTAGAGAAATAGTATATTAATAACGTCTTTCCAATCCCAACAGTTTGTAACCATAGATATAAACAAAATCTTACAGATCATGGCTTGTACCATAACATTTACAGTTGCTAGCTAAACTATTAAAGCAGCGAATAGAAATTAAAGTTACAACTTTAGAGAAATAATAAATTAATAACGTCTTTCCAATCCTAACAGTTTGTAACCATAGATATAAACAAAATCTTACAGATCATGGCTTGTAGCATAACATTTACAGTTGCTAGCTAAACTATTAAAGCAGCGAATAGAAATTAAAGTTACAACTTTAGAGAAATGATAAATTAATAACGTCTTTCCAATCCTAACAGTTTGTAACCACAGATATAAACAAAATCTTAAAGATCATGCCTTAAACCACAACATTTTCAGTTGCTAGCTACTGCACTCAGCAACGTCCATTGATAAATAGTTTGGAAATAGTAACGCAGATGCCAGCACCTACAAGGTCAAATAATCCATGTCAAATGATGTTTCTATGGTTTAAAATTCCAACAACCTCCTGCTGGGGATGTCTAATCATAAACGGACATTGTAAACTACAATGTTGGGGAATCGGGCACTATATATACGGTGTTTTTTATATAAATGTCCTTAAATTCATCTGTAAAACTATTAAAGCAGCGAATAGAAATTAAAGTTAAAACTTTAGAGAAATATAAATTAATATGTCTTTCCAATCCTAACAGTTTGTAACCATAGATATAAACAAAATCTTACAGATCATGGCTTGTACCATAACATTTACAGTTGCTAGCTAAACTATTAAAGCAGCGAATAGAAATAAAAGTTACAACTTTAGAGAAATAATAAATTAATAACGTCTTTCCAATCCTAACAGTTTGTAACCACAGATATAAACAAAATCTTAAAGATCATGCCTTAAACCACAACATTTACAGTTGCTAGCTACTGCACTCAGCAACGTCCATTGATAAATAGTTTAGAAATAGTAACGCAGATGCCAGCACCTACAAGGTCAAATAATCCATGTCAAATGAAGTTTCTATGGTTTAAAATTCCACCAACCTCCTGCTGGGGATGTCTAATCATAAACGGACATTGTAAACTACAATGTTGGGGAATCGGGCACTATATATACGGTGTTTTTTATATAAATGTCCTTAAATTCATCTGTAAAACTGTTAAAGCAGCGAATAGAAATTAAAGTTAAAACTTTAGAGAAATAATAAATTAATAACGTCTTTCCAATCCTAACAGTTTGTAACCACAGATATAAACAAAATCTTAAAGATCATGCCTTAAACCACAACATTTACAGTTGCTAGCTACTGCACTCAGCAACGTCCATTGATAAATAGTTTGGAAATAGTAACGCAGATGCCAGCACCTACAAGGTCAAATAATCCATGTCAAATGATGTTTCTATGGTTTAAAATTCCACCAACCTCCTGCTGGGGATGTCTAATCATAAACGGACATTGTAAACTACAATGTTGGGGAATCGGGCACTATATATACGGAGTTTTTTGTATAAATGTCCTTAAATTCATCTGTAAAACTAATAAAGCAGCGAATAGAAATTAAAGTTAAAACTTTAGAGAAATAATAAATTAATAACGTCTTTCCAACCCTAACAGTTTGTAACCATAGATATAAACAAAATCTTAAAGATGATGGCTTGTACCATAACATTTACAGTTGCTAGCTAAAGTATTAAAGCAACGAATAGAAATTAAAGTTACAACTTTAGAGAAATACTAAATTAATAACGTCTTTCCAATCCTAACAGTTTGTAACCATAGATAGAAACAAAATCTTACAGATCATGGCTTGTACCATAACATTTACAGTTGCTAGCTACTGCACTCAGCAACGTCCATTGATAAATAGTTTGGAAATAGTAACGCAGATCCCAGCAAATACAAGGTCAAATAATCCATGTCAAATGATGTTTCTATGGTATAAATTCCACCAACCTCCTGCTTAGGATGTCTAATCATAAACGGACATTGTAAACTACAATGTTGGGGAATCGGGCACTATATATACGGTGTTTTTTATATAAATGTCCTTAAATTCATCTGTAAAACTATTAAAGCAGCGAATAGAAATTAAAGTAAAACTTTAGAGAAATAATAAATTAATAACGTCTTTCCAATCCTAACAGTTTGTATCCATAGATATAAACAAAATCTTACAGATCATGGCTTGTACCATAACATTTACAGTTGCTAGCTACTGCACTCAGCAACGTCCATTGATAAATAGTTTGGAAATAGTAACGCAGATGCCAGCACCTACAAGGTCAAATAATCCATGTCAAACGATGTTTCTATGGTTTAAAATTCCACCAACCTCCTAATGGGGATGTCTAATCATAAACAGACATTGTAAACTACAATGTTGGGGAATCGGGCACTATATATGCGGTGTTTTTTATATAAATGTCCTTAAATTCATCTGTAAAACTATTAAAGCAGCGAATAGAAATTAAAGTAAAACTTTAGAGAAATAATAAATTAATAACGTCTTTCCAATCCTAACAGTTTGTAACCACAGATATAAACAAAATCTTACAGATCATGGCTTGTACCATAACATTTACAGTTGCTAGCTACTGCACTCAGCAACGTCCATTGATAAATAGTTTGGAAATAGTAACGCAGATGCCAGCACCAACAAGGTCAAATAATCCATGTCAAATGATGATTCTATGGTTTAAAATCCACCAACCTCCTGCTGGGGATGTCTAATCATAAACGGTCATGGAAAACTACAATGTTGGGGAATCGGGCACTATATATACGGTGTTTATTATATAAATGTCCCTAAATTCATCTGTAAAACTATTAATGCAGCGAATAGAAATTAAAGTTAAAACTTTAGAGAAATAATAAATTAATAACGTCTTTCTAATCCTAACAATTTGTAACCATAGATATTATCAAAATCTTACAGATCATGGCTTGTACCATAACATTTACAGTTGCTAGCTAAACTATTAAAGCAGCGAATAGAAATTAAAGTTAAAACTTTAGAGAAATAATAAATTAATAACATCTTTCTAATCCTAACAATTTGTAACCATAGATATAAACAAAATCTTACAGATCATGGCTTGTACCATAACATTTACAGTTGCTAGCTAAACTATTAAAGCAGCGAATAGAAATTAAAGTTACAACTTTAGAGAAATAATAAATTAATAACGTCTTTCCAATCCTAACAGTTTGTAACCATAGATATAAACAAAATCTTACAGATCATGGCTTGTACCATAACATTTACAGTTGCTAGCTAAACTATTAAAGCAGCGAATAGAAATTAAAGTTACAACTTTAGAGAAATAATAAATTAATAACGTCTTTCCAATCCTAACAGTTTGTAACCACAGATATAAACAAAATCTTAAAGATCATGCCTTAAACCACAACATTTACAGTTGCTAGCTACTGCACTCAGCAACGTCCATTGATAAATAGTTTGGAAATAGTAACGCAGATGCCAGCACCTACAAGGTCAAATAATCCATGTCAAATGATGTTTCTATGGTTTAAAATTCCACCCACCTCCTGCTGGGGATGTCTAATCATAAACGGACATTGAAAACTACAATGTTGGGGAACCTAGCACTATATATACGGTGTTTTGTAAATAAAAGTCCCTAAATTCATCTGTAAAACTATTAAAGCAGCGAATAGAAATTAAAGTTACAACTTTAGAGAAATAATAAATTAATAACGTCTTTCCAATCCTAACAGTTTGTAACCAAAGATATAAACAAAATCTTACAGATCATGGCTTGTACCATAACATTTACAGTTGCTAGCTAAACTATTAAAGCAGCGAATAGAAATTAAAGTTACAAATTTAGAGAAATAATAAATTAATAACGTCTTTCCATTCCTAACAGTTTGTAACCACAGATATAAACAAAATCTTAAAGATCATGCCTTAAACCACAACATTTACAGTTGCTAGCTACTGCACTCAGCAACGTCCATTGATAAATAGTTTGGAAATAGTAGTGCAGATCCAAGCACTTACAAGGTCAAATAATCCATGTCAAATGATGTTTCTATGGTTTAAAATTCCACCAACCTCCTGCTGGGGATGTCTAATCATAAACGGACATTGAAAACTACAATGTTGGGGAATCGGGCACTATATATACGGTGTTTTTTATATAAAGGTCCTTAAATTCATCTGTAAAACTATTAAAGCAGCGAATAGAAATTAAAGTAAAACTTTAGAGAAATAATAAATTAATAACGTCTTTCCAATCCTAACAGTTTGTAACCATAGATATAAACAAAATCTTACAGATCATGGCTTGTACCATAACATTTACAGTTGCTAGCTACTGCACTCAGCAACGTCCATTGATAAATAGTTTGGAAATAGTAACGCGGATGCCAGCACTTACAAGGTCAAATAATCCATGTCAAATGATGTTTCTATGGTTTAAAATTCCACCAACCTCCTGATGGGGATGTCTAATCATAAACAGACATTGTAAACTACAATGTTGGGGAATCGGGCACTATATATACAGTGTTTTTTATATAAATGTCCTTAAATTCATCTGTAAAACTATTAAAGCAGCGAATAGAAATTAAAGTAAAACTTTAGAGAAATAATAAATTAATAACGTCTCTCCAATCCTAACAGTTTGTAACCATAGATATAAACAAAATCTTACAGATCATGGCTTGTACCATAACATTTACAGTTGCTAGCTAAACTATTAAAGCAGCGAATAGAAATTAAAGTTAAAACTTTAGAGAAATAATAAATTAATAACGTCTTTCTAATCCTAAGAATTTGTAACCATAGATATAAACAAAATCTTACAGATCATGGCTTGTACCATAACATTTACAGTTGCTAGCTAAACTATTAAAGCAGCGAATAGAAATTAAAGTTACAACTTTAGAGAAATAATAAATTAATAACGTCTTTCCAATCCTAACAGTTTGTAACCACAGATATAAACAAAATCTTAAAGATCATGCCTTAAACCACAACATTTACAGTTGCTAGCTACTGCACTCAGCAACGTCCATTGATAAATAGTTTGGAAATAGTAGTGCAGATCCAAGCACTTACAAGGTCAAATAATCCATGTCAAATGATGTTTCTATGGTTTAAAATTCCACCAACCTCCTGCTGGGGATGTCTAATCATAAACGGACATTGTAAACTACAATGTTGGGGAATCGGGCACTATATATACGGTGTTTTTTATATAAATGTCCTTAAATTCATCTGTAAAACTATTAAAGCAGCGAATAGAAATTAAAGTTACAACTTTAGAGAAATAATAAATTAATAACTTCTTTCCAATCCTAACAGTTTGTAACCACAGATATAAACAAAATCTTACAGATCATGGCTTGTACCATAACATTTACAGTTGCTAGCTAAACTATTAAAGCAGCGAATAGAAATTAAAGTTACAACTTTAGAGAAATAATAAATTAATAACGTCTTTCCAATCCTAACAGTTTGTAGCCACAGATATAAACAAAATCTTACAGATCATGGCTTGTACCATAACATTTACAGTTGCTAGCTAAACTATTAAAGGAGCGAATAGAAATTAAAGTTACAACTTTAGAGAAATAATAAATTAATAACGTCTTTCCAATCCCAACAGTTTGTAACCACAGATATAAACAAAATCTTAAAGATCATGCCTTAAACCACAACATTTACAGTTGCTAGCTACTGCACTCAGCAACGTCCATTGATAAATAGTTTGGAAATAGTAACGCAGATGCCAGCACTTACAAGGTCAAATAATCCATGTCAAATTATGTTTCTATGGTTTAAAATTCCACCAACCTCCTGCTGGGGATGTCTAATCATAAACGGACATTGAAAACTACAATGTTGGGGAATCGGGCACTATATATACGGTGTTTTTTATATAAATGTCCTTAAATTCATCTGTAAAACTATTAAAGCAGCGAATAGAAATTAAAGTTACAACTTTAGAGAAATAATAAATTAATAACGTCTTTCCAATCCTAACAGTTTGTAACCACAGATATAAACAAAATCTTACAGATCATGGCTTGTACCATAACATTTACAGTTGCTAGCTAAACTATTAAAGCAGCGAATAGAAATTAAAGTTACAACTTTAGAGAAATAATAAATTAATAACGTCTTTCCAATCCTAACAGTTTGTAACCACAGATATAAACAAAATCTTAAAGATCATGCCTTAAACCACAACATTTACAGTTGCTAGCTACTGCACTCAGCAACGTCCATTGATAAATAGTTTGGAAATAGTAGTGCAGATCCAAGCACTTACAAGGTCAAATAATCCATGTCAAATGATGTTTCTATGGTTTAAAATTATACCAACCTCCTGCTGGGGATGTCTAATCATAAACGGACATTGAAAACTACAATGTTGGGGAATCGGGCACTATATATACGGTGTTTTTTATATAAATGTCCTTAAATTCATCTGTAAAACTATTAAAGCAGCGAATAGAAATTAAAGTAAAACTTTAGAGAAATAATAAATTAATAACGTCTTTCCAATCCTAACAGTTTGTAACCATAGATATAAACAAAATCTTACAGATCATGGCTTGTACCATAACATTTACAGTTGCTAGCTAAACTATTAAAGCAGCGAATAGAAATTAAAGTTAAAACTTTAGAGAAATAATAAATTAATAACGTTTTTCTAATCCTAAGAATTTGTAACCATAGATATAAACAAAATCTTACAGATCATGGCTTGTACCATAACATTTACAGTTGCTAGCTAAACTATTAAAGCAGCGAATGGAAATTAAAGTTACAACTTTAGAGAAATAATAAATTAATAACGTCTTTCCAATCCTAACAGTTTGTAACCATAGATATAAACAAAATCTTACAGATCATGGCTTGTACCATAACATTTACAGTTGCTAGCTAAACTATTAAAGCAGCGAATAGAAATTAAAGTTACAACTTTAGAGAAATAATAAATTAATAACGTCTTTCCAATCCTAACAGTTTGTAACCACAGATATAAACAAAATCTTAAAGATCATGCCTTAAACCACAACATTTACAGTTGCTAGCTACTGCACTCAGCAACGTCCATTGATAAATAGTTTGGAAATAGTAGTGCAGATCCAAGCACTTACAAGGTCAAATAATCCATGTCAAATGATGTTTCTATGGTTTAAAATTCCACCAACCTCCTGCTGGGGATGTCTAATCATAAACGGACATTGAAAACTACAATGTTGGGGAATCGGGCACTATATATACGGTGTTTTTTATATAAATGTCCTTAAATTCATCTGTAAAACTATTAAAGCAGCGAATAGAAATTAAAGTTACAACTTTAGAGAAATAATAAATTAATAACGTCTTTCCAATCCTAACAGTTTGTAACCACAGATATAAACAAAATCTTACAGATCATGGCTTGTACCATAACATTTACAGTTGCTAGCTAAACTATTAAAGCAGCGAATAGAAATTAAAGTTACAACTTTAGAGAAATAATAAATTAATAACGTCTTTCCAATCCTAACAGTTTGTAACCACAGATATAAACAAAATCTTACAGATCATGGCTTGTACCATAACATTTACAGTTGCTAGCTAAACTATTAAAGGAGCGAATAGAAATTAAAGTTACAACTTTAGAGAAATAATAAATTAATAACGTCTTTCCAATCCCAACAGTTTGTAACCACAGATATAAACAAAATCTTAAAGATCATGCCTTAAACCACAACATTTACAGTTGCTAGCTACTGCACTCAGCAACGTCCATTGATAAATAGTTTGGAAATAGTAACGCAGATGCCAGCACTTACAAGGTCAAATAATCCATGTCAAATGATGTTTCTATGGTTTAAAATTCCACCAACCTCCTGCTGGGGATGTCTAATCATAAACGGACATTGAAAACTACAATGTTGGGGAATCGGGCACTATATATACGGTGTTTTTTATATAAATGTCCTTAAATTCATCTGTAAAACTATTAAAGCAGCGAATAGAAATTAAAGTTACAACTTTAGAGAAATAATAAATTAATAACGTCTTTCCAATCCTAACAGTTTGTAACCACAGATATAAACAAAATCTTACAGATCATGGCTTGTACCATAACATTTACAGTTGCTAGCTAAACTATTAAAGGAGCGAATAGAAATTAAAGTTACAACTTTAGAGAAATAATAAATTAATAAAGTCTTTCCAATCCTAACAGTTTGTAACCACAGATATAAACAAAATCTTAAAGATCATGCCTTAAACCACAACATTTACAGTTGCTAGCTAAACTATTAAAGGAGCGAATAGAAATTAAAGTTACAACTTTAGAGAAATAATAAATTAATAACGTCTTTCCAATCCCAACAGTTTGTAACCACAGATATAAACAAAATCTTAAAGATCATGCCTTAAACCACAACATTTACAGTTGCTAGCTACTGCACTCAGCAACGTCCATTGATAAATAGTTTGGAAATAGTAGTGCAGAACCAAGCACTTACAAGGTCAAATAATCCATGTCAAATGATGTTTCTATGGTTTAAAATTCCACCAACCTCCTGCTGGGGATGTCTAATCATAAACGGACATTGAAAACTACAATGTTGGGGAATCGGGCACTATATATACGGTGTTCTTTATATAAATGACCTTAAATTCATCTGTAAAACTATTAAAGCAGCGAATAGAAATTAAAGTTACAACTTTAGAGAAATAATAAATTAATAACGTCTTTCCAATCCTAACAGTTTGTAACCACAGATATAAACAAAATCTTACAGATCATGGCTTGTACCATAACATTTACAGTTGCTAGCTAAACTATTAAAGCAGCGAATAGAAATTAAAGTTACAAATTTAGAGAAATAATAAATTAATAACGTCTTTCCAATCCTAACAGTTTGTAACCACAGATATAAACAAAATCTTAAAGATCATGCCTTAAACCACAACATTTACAGATGCTAGCTACTGCACTCAGCAACGTTCATTGATAAATAGTTTGGAAATAGTAGTGCAGATCCAAGCACTTACAAGGTCAAATAATCCATGTCAAATGATGTTTCTATGGTTTAAAATTCCACCAACCTCCTGCTGGGGATGTCTAATCATAAACGGACATTGAAAACTACAATGTTGGGGAATCGGGCACTATATATACGGTGTTTTTTATATAAATGTCCTTAAATTCATCTGTAAAACTATTAAAGCAGCGAATAGAAATTAAAGTAAAACTTTAGAGAAATAATAAATTAATAACGTCTTTCCAATCCTAACAGTTTGTATCCATAGATATAAACAAAATCTTACAGATCATGGCTTGTACCATAACATTTACAGTTGCTAGCTAAACTATTAAAGCAGCGAATAGAAATTAAAGTTACAAATTTAGAGAAATAATAAATTAATAACGTCTTTCCAATCCTAACAGTTTGTAACCACAGATATAAACAAAATCTTAAAGATCATGCCTTAAACCACAACATTTACAGTTGCTAGCTACTGCACTCAGCAACGTCCATTGATAAATAGTTTGGAAATAGTAGTGCAGATCCAAGCACTTACAAGGTCAAATAATCCATGTCAAATGATGTTTCTATGGTTTAAAATTCCACCAACCTCCTGCTGGGGATGTCTAATCATAAACGGACATTGAAAACTACAATGTTGGGGAATCGGGCACTATATATACGGTGTTTTTTATATAAATGTCCTTAAATTCATCTGTAAAACTATTAAAGCAGCGAATAGAAATTAAAGTAAAACTTTAGAGAAATAATAAATTAATAACGTCTTTCCAATCCTAACAGTTTGTAACCATAGATATAAACAAAATCTTACAGATCGTGGCTTGTACCATAACATTTACAGTTGCTAGCTACTGCACTCAGCAACATCCATTGATAAATAGTTTGGAAATAGTAACGCAGATGCCAGCACCTACAAGGTCAAATAATCCATGTCAAATGATGTTTCTATGGTTTAAAATTCCACCAACCTCCTGATGGGGATGTCTAATCATAAACAGACATTGTAAACTACAATGTTGGGGAGTCGGGCACTATATATACAGTGTTTTTTATATAAATGTCCTTAAATTCATCTGTAAAACTATTAAAGCAGCGAATAGAAATTAAAGTTACAACTTTAGAGAAATAATAAATTAATAACGTCTTTCCAATCCTAACAGTTTGTAACCACAGATATAAACAAAATCTTACAGATCATGGCTTGTACCATAACATTTACAGTTGCTAGTTAAACTATTAAAGCAGCGAATAGAAATTAAAGTTACAACTTTAGAGAAATAATAAATTAATAACGTCTTTCCAATCCTAACAGTTTGTAACCACAGATATAAACAAAATCTTACAGATCATGGCTTGTACCATAACATTTACAGTTCCTAGCTAAACTATTAAAGCAGCGAATAGAAATTAAAGTTACAACTTTAGAGAAATAATAAATTAATAACGTCTTTCCAATCCTAACAGTTTGTAACCACAGATATAAACAAAATCTTACAGATCATGGCTTGTACCATAACATTTACAGTTGCTAGCTAAACTATTAAAGCAGCGAATAGAAATTAAAGTTACAACTTTAGAGAAATAATAAATTAATAACGTCTTTCCAATCCTAACAGTTTGTAACCACAGATATAAATAAAATCTTAAAGATCATGCCGTAAACCACAACATTTACAGTTGCTAGCTACTGCACTCAGCAACGTCCATTGCTAAATAGTTTGGAAATAGTAACGCAGATGCCAGCACTTACAAGGTCAAATAATCCATGTCAAATGATGTTTCTATGGTTTAAAATTCCACCAACCTCCTGCTGGGGATGTCTAATCATAAACGGACATTGCAAACTGCAATGTTGGGGAATCGGGCACTATATATACGGTGTTTTTTATATAAATGTCCTTAAATTCATCTGTAAAACTATTAAAGCAGCGAATAGAAATTAAAGTAAAACTTTAGAGAAATAATAAATTAATAACGTCTTTCCAATCCTAACAGTTTGTAACCATAGATATAAACAAAATCTTACAGATCATGGCTTGTACCATAACCCTTACACTTGCTAGCTACTGCACTCAGCAACGTCCATTGATAAATAGTTTGGAAATAGTAACGCAGATGCCAGCACCAACAACGTCAAATAATCCATGTCAAATGATGTTTCTATGGTTTAAAATTCCACCAACTTCCTGCTGGGGATGTCTAATCATAAACGGACATTGTAAACTACAATGTTGGGGAATCGGGCACTATATATACGGTGTTTTTTTATATAAATGTCCTTAAATTCATCTGTAAAACTATTAAAGCAGCGAATAGAAATTAAAGTTACAACTTTAGAGAAATAATAAATTAATAACGTCTTTCCAATCCTAACAGTTTGTAACCATAGATATAAACAAAATCTTACAGATCATGGCTTGTACCATAACATTTACAGTTGCTAGCTAAACTATTAATACAGCGAATAGAAATTAAAGTTACAACTTTAGAGAAATAATAAATTAATAACGTCTTTCCAATCCTAACAGTTTGTAACCACAGATATAAACAAAATCGTAAAGATCATGCCTTAAACCAAAACATTTACAGTTGCTAGCTACTGCACTCAGCAACGTCCATTGATAAATAGTTTGGAAATAGCAACGCAGATGCCAGCACTTACAAGGTCAAATAATCCATGTCAAATGATGTTTCTATGGTTTAAAATTCCACCAACCTCCTGCTGGGGATGTCTAATCATAAACGGACATTGAAAACTACAATGTTGGGGAATCGGGGACTATATATACGGTGTTTTTTATATAAATGTCCTTAAATTCATCTGTAAAACTATTAAAGCAGCGAATAGAAATTAAAGTAAAACTTTAGAGAAATAATAAATTAATAACGTCTTTCCAATCCTAACAGTTTGTAACCATAGATATAAACAAAATCTTACAGATCATGGCTTGTACCATAACATTTACAGTTGCTAGCTACTGCACTCAGGTACGTCCATTGATAAATAGTTTGGAAATAGTAACGCAGATGCCAGCACCTACAACGTCAAATAATCCATGTCAAATGATGTTTCTATGGTTTAAAATTCCACCAACCTCCTGCTGGGGATGTCTAATCATAAACGGACATTGTAAACTACAATGTTGGGGAATCGGGCACTATATATACGGTGTTTGTTATATAAATGTCCTTAAATTCATCTGTAAAACTATTAAAGCAGCGAATAGAAATTAAAGTTACAACTTTAGAGAAATAATAAATTAATAACTTCTTTCCAATCCTAACAGTTTGTAACCATAGATATAAACAAAATCTTACAGATCATGGCTTGTACCATAACATTTACAGTTGCTAGCTAAACTATTAAAGCAGCGAATAGAAATTAAAGTTACAACTTTAGAGAAATAATAAATTAATAACGTCTTTCTAATCCTAACAATTTGTAACCATAGATATAAACAAAATCTTACAGATCATGGCTTGTACCATAACATTTACAGTTGCTAGCTAAACTATTAAAGCAGCGAATAGAAATTAAAGTTACAACTTTAGAGAAATAATAAATTAATAACGTCTTTCCAATCCTAACAGTTTGTAACCATAGATATAAACAAAATCTTACAGATCATGGCTTGTACCATAACATTTACAGTTGCTAGCTAAACTATTAAAGCAGCGAATAGAAATTAAAGTTACAACTTTAGAGAAATAATAAATTAATAACGTCTTTCCAATCCTAACAGTTTGTAACCACAGAAATAAACAAAATCTTAAAGATCATGCCTTAAACCACAACATTTACAGTTGCTAGCTACTGCACTCAGCCACGTCCATTGATAAATAGTTTGGAAATAGTAACGCAGATGCCAGCACTTACAAGGTCAAATAATCCATGTCAAATGATGTTTCTATGGTTTAAAATTCCACCAACCTCCTGCTGGGGATGTCTAATCATAAACGGACATTGAAAACTGCAATGTTGGGGAATCGGGCACTATATATACGTTGTTTTTTATATAAATGTTCTTAAATTCATCTGTAAAACTATTAAAGCAGCGAATAGAAATTAAAGTAAAACTTTAGAGAAATAATAAATTAATAACGTCTTTCCAATCCTAACAGTTTGTAACCATAGATATAAACAAAATCTTACAGATCATGGCTTGTACCATAACATTTACAGTTGCTAGCTACTGCACTCAGCAACGTCCATTGATAAATAGTTTGGAAATAGTAACGCAGATGCCAGCACCTACAACGTCAAATAATCCATGTCAAATGATGTTTCTATGGTTTAAAATTCCACCAACCTCCTGCTGGGGATGTCTAATCATAAACGGACATTGTAAACTACAATGTTGGGGAATCGGGCACTATATATACGGTGTTTGTTATATAAATGTCCTTAAATTCATCTGTAAAACTATTAAAGCAGCGAATAGAAATTAAAGTTACAACTTTAGAGAAATAATAAATTAATAACGTCTTTCCAATCCTAACAGTTTGTAACCATAGATATAAACAAAATCTTACAGATCATGGCTTGTACCATAACATTTACAGTTGCTAGCTAAACTATTAAAGCAGCGAATAGAAATTAAAGTTACAACTTTAGAGAAATAATAAATTAATAACGTCTTTCCAATCCTAACAGTTTGTAACCACAGATATAAACAAAATCTTACAGATCATGGCTTGTACCATAACATTTACAGTTGCTAGCTAAACTATTAAAGCAGCGAATAGAAATTAAAGTTACAACTTTAGAGAAATAATAAATTAATAACGTCTTTCCAATCCTAACAGTTTGTAACCACAGAAATAAACAAAATCTTAAAGATCATGCCTTAAACCACAACATTTACAGTTGCTAGCTACTGCACTCAGCCACGTCCATTGATAAATAGTTTGGAAATAGCAACGCAGATGCCAGCACTTACAAGGTCAAATAATCCATGTCAAATGATGTTTCTATGGTTTAAAATTCCACCAACCTCCTGCTGGGGATGTCTAATCATAAACGGACATTGAAAACTACAATGTTGGGGAATCGGGGACTATATATACGGTGTTTTTTATATAAATGTCCTTAAATTCATCTGTAAAACTATTAAAACAGCGAATAGAAATTAAAGTAAAATTTTAGAGAAATAATAAATTAATAACGTCTTTCCAATCCTAACAGTTTGTAACCATAGATATAAACAAAATCTTACAGATCATGGCTTGTACCATAACATTTACAGTTGCTAGCTACTGCACTCAGCAACGTCCATTGATAAATAGTTTGGAAATAGTAACGCAGATGCCAGCACCTACAACGTCAAATAATCCATGTCAAATGATGTTTCTATGGTTTAAAATTCCACCAACCTCCTGCTGGGATGTCTAATCATAAACGGACATTGTAAACTACAATGTTGGGGAATCGGGCACTATATATACGGTGTTTGATATATAAATGTCCTTAAATTCATCTGTAAAACTATTAAAGCAGCGAATAGAAATTAAAGTTACAACTATAGAGAAATAATAAATTAATAACGTCTTTCCAATCCTAACAGTTTGTAACCATAGATATAAACAAAATCTTACAGATCATGGCTTGTACCATTACATTTACAGTTGCTAGCTAAACTATTAAAGCAGCGAATAGAAATTAAAGTTACAACTTTAGAGAAATAATAAATTAATAACGTCTTTCTAATCCTAACAATTTGTAACCATAGATATAAACAAAATCTTACAGATCATGGCTTGTACCATAACATTTACAGTTGCTAGCTAAACTATTAAAGCAGCGAATAGAAATTAAAGTTACAACTTTAGAGAAATAATAAATTAATAACGTCTTTCTAATCCTAACAGTTTGTAACCACAGATATAAACAAAATCTTACAGATCATGGCTTGTACCATAACATTTACAGTTTCTAGCTAAACTATTAAAGCAGCGAATAGAAATTAAAGTTACAACTTTAGAGAAATAATAAATTAATAACGTCTTTCCAATCCTAACAGTTTGTAACCACAGAAATAAACAAAATCTTAGAGATCATGCCTTAAACCACAACATTTACAGTTGCTAGCTACTGCACTCAGCCACGTCCATTGATAAATAGTTTGGAAATAGTAACGCAGATGCCAGCACTTACAAGGTCAAATAATCCATGTCAAATGATGTTTCTATGGTTTAAAATTCCACCAACCTCCTGCTGGGGATGTCTAATCATAAACGGACATTGAAAACTACAATGTTGGGGAATCGGGCACTATATATACGGTGTTTTTTTATAAATGTCCTTAAATTCATCTGTAGAACTATTAAAGCAGCGAATAGAAATTAAAGTAAAACTTTAGAGAAATAATAAATTAATAACTTCTTTCCAATCCTAACAGTTTGTAACCATAGATATAAACAAAATCTTACAGATCATGGCTTGTACCATACCATTTACAGTTGCTAGCTACTGCACTCAGCAACGTCCATTGATAAATAGTTTGGAAATAGTAACGCAGATGCCAGCACCTACAACGTCAAATAATCCATGTCAAATAATGTTTCTATGGTTTAAAATTCCACCAACCTCCTGCTGGGGATGTCTAATCATAAACGGACATTGTAAACTACAATGTTGGAGAATCGGGCACTATATATACGGTGTTTTTTATATAAATGTCCTTAAATTCATCTGTAAAACTATTAAAGCAGCGAATAGAAATTAAAGTAAAACTTTAGAGAAATAATAAATTAATAACGTCTTTCCAATCCTAACAGTTTGTAACCATAGATATAAACAAAATCTTACAGATCATGGCTTGTACCATACCATTTACAGTTGCTAGCTACTGCACTCAGCAACGTCCATTGATAAATAGTTTGGAAATAGTAACGCAGATGCCAGCACCTACAACGTCAAATAATCCATGTCAAATAATGTTTCTATGGTTTAAATTCCACCAACCTCCTGCTGGGGATGTCTAATCATAAACGGACATTGTAAACTACAATGTAGGAGAATCGGGCACTATATATACGGTGTTTTTTATATAAATGTCCTTAAATTCATCTGTAAAACTATTAAAGCAACGAATAGAAATTAAAGTTACAACTTTAGAGAAATAATAAATTAATAACGTCTTTCCAATCCTAACAGTTTGTAACCATAGATATAAACAAAATCTTACGGATCATGGCTTGTACCATAACATTTACAGTTGCTAGCAAAACTATTAAAGCAGCGAATAGAAATTAAAGTTAAAACTTTAGAGAAATAATAAATTAATAACGTCTTTCCAATCTTAACAGTTTGTAACCACAGATATAAACAAAATCTTACAGATCATGGCTTGTACCATATCATTTACAGTTGCTAGCTAAACTATTAAAGCAGCGAATAGAAATTAAAGTTACAACTTTAGAGAAATAATAAATTAATAACGTCTTTCCAATCGTAACAGTTTGTAACCACAGATATAAACAAAATCTTAAAGATCATGCCTTAAACCAAAACATTTACAGTTGCTAGCTACTGCACTCAGCAACGTCCATTGATAAATAGTTTGGAAATAGTAACGCAGATACCAGCACTTACAATGTCAAATAATCCATGTCAAATGATGTTTCTATGGTTTAAAATTCCACCAACCTCCTGCTGGGGATGTCTAATCATAAACGGACATTGAAAACTACAATGTTGGGGAATCGGGCACTATATATACGGTGTTTTTTATATAAATGTCCTTAAATTCATCTGTAAAACTATTAAAGCAGCGAATAGAAATTAAAGTAGAACTTTAGAGAAATAATAAATTAATATCGTCTATCCAATCCTAACAGTTTGTAACCATAGATTTAAACAAAATCTTACAGATCATGGCTTGTACCATAACATTTACAGTTGCTAGCTACTGCACTCAGCAACGTCCATTGATAAATAGTTTGGAAATAGTAACGCAGATGCCAGCACCTACAACGTCAAATAATCCATGTCAAATGATGTTTCTATGGTTTAAAATTCCACCAACCTCCTGCTGGGGATGTCTAATCATAAACGGACATTGTAAACTACAATGTTGGGGAATCGGGCACTATATATACGGTGATTTTTATATAAATGTCCTTAAATTCATCTGTAAAACTATTAAAGCAGCGAATAGAAATTAAAGTTACAACTTTAGAGAAATAATAAATTAATAACGTCTTTCCAATCCTAACAGTTTGTAACCACAGATATAAACAAAATCTTACAGATCATGGCTTGTACCATAACATTTACAGTTGCTAGCTAAACTATTAAAACAGCGAATAGAAATTAAAGTTACAACTTTAGAGAAATAATAAATTAATAACGTCTTTTCAATCCTAACAGTTTGTAACCACAGATATAAACAAAATCTTACAGATCATGGCTTGTACCATAACATTTACAGTTGCTAGCTAAACTATTAAAGCAGCGAATAGAAATTAAAGTTACAACTTTAGAGAAATAATAAATTAATAACGTCTTTCCAATCCCAACAGTTTGTAACCACAGATATAAACAAAATCTTATAGATCATGCCTTAAACCACAACATTTACAGTTGCTAGCTACTGCACTCAGCAACGTCCATTGATAAATAGTTTGGAAATAGTAACGCATATGCCAGCACATACAAGGTCAAATAATCCATTTCAAATGATGTTTCTATGGTTTAAAATTCCACCAACCTCCTGCTGGGGATGTCTAATCATAAACGGACATTGAAACTACAATGTTGGGGAATCGGGCACTATATATACGGTGTTTTTTATATAAATGTCCTTAAATTCATCTGTAAAACTATTAAAGCAGCGAATAGAAATTAAAGTTAAAACTTTAGAGAAATAATAAATTAATAACGTCTTTCCAATCCTAACATTTTGTAACCATAGATATAAACAAAATCTTACAGATCATGGCTTGTACCATAACATTTACAGTTGCTAGCTAAACTATTAAAGCAGCGAAAAGAAATTAAAGTTACAACTTTAGAGAAATAATAAATTAATAACGTCTTTCCAATCCTAACAGTTTGTAACCACAGATATAAACAAAATCTTAAAGATCATGCCTTAAACCACAACATTTACAGTTGCTAGCTACTGCACTCAGAAACGTCCATTGATAAATAGTTTGGAAATAGTAACGCAGATGCCAGCACCTACAAGGTCAAATAATCCATGTCAAATGATGATTCTATGGTTTAAAATTCCACCAACCTCCTGCTGGGGATGTCTAATCATAAACGGACATTGTAAACTACAATGTTGGGGAATCGGGCACTATATATACGGTGTTTTTTAATATAAATGTCCTTAAATTCATCTGTAAAACTATTAAAGCAGCGAATAGAAATTAAAGTTACAACTTTAGAGAAATAATAAATTAATAACTTCTTTCCAATCCTAACAGTTTGTAACCATAGATATAAACAAAATCTTACAGATCATTGCTTGTACCATAACATTTGCAGTTGCTAGCTACTGCGCTCAGCAACGTCCATTGATAAATAGTTTGGAAATAGTAACGCAGTTGCCAGCACCTACAAGGTCAAATAATCCATGTCAAATGATGTTTCTATGGTTTAAAATTCCACTAACCTCCTGCTGGGGATGTCTAATCATAAACGGACATTGTAAACTACAATGTTGGGGAATCGGGCACTATATATACGGTGTTTTTTTATATAAATGTCCCTAAATTCATCTGTAAAACTATTAAAGCAGCGAATAGAAATTAAAGTTAAAACTTTGGAGAAATAATAAATTAATAACGTCTTTCCAATCCTAACAGTTTGTAACCATAGATATAAACAAAATCTTACAGATCATTGCTTGTACCATAACATTTACAGTTGCTAGCTAAACTATTAAAGCAGCGAATAGAAATTAAAGTTACAACTTTAGAGAAATAATAAAATAATAACGTCTTTCCAATCCTAACAGTTTGTAACCACAGATATAAATAAAATCTTACAGATCATGGCTTGTACCATAACATTTACAGTTGCTAGCTAAACTATTAAAGCAGCGAATAGAAATTAAAGTTACAACTTTAGAGAAATAAAAAATTAATAACGTCTTTCCAATCCTAACAGTTTGTAACCACAGATATAAACAAAATCTTAAAGATCATGCCTTAAACCACAACATTTACAGTTGCTAGCTACTGCACTCAGCAACGTCCATTGATAAATAGTTTGGAAATAGTAACGCAGATGCCAGCACTTACAAGGTAAAATAATCCATGTCAAATGATGTTTCTATGGTTTAAAATTCCACCAACCTCCTGCTGGGGATGTCTAATCATAAACGGACATTGAAAACTAGAATGTTGGGGAAACGGGCACTATATATACGGTGTTTTTTATATAAATGCTAGCTACTGCGCTCAGCAACGTCCATTGATAAATAGTTTGGAAATAGTAACGCAGATGCCAGCACTTACAAGGTCAAATAATCCATGTCAAATGATGTTTCTATGGTTTAAAATTCCACCAACCTCCTGCTGGGGATGTCTAATCATAAACGGACATTGAAAACTACAATGTAGGGGAATCGGGCACTATATATACGGTGTTTTTTTTATAAATTTCCTTAAATTCATCTGTAAAACTATTAAAGCAGCGAATAGAAATTAAAGTTAAAACTTTAGAGAAATAATAAATTAATAACGTCTTTCCAATCCTAACAGTTTGTAACCATAGATATAAACAAAATCTTACAGATCATGGCTTGTACCATAACAATTACAGTTGCTAGCTAAACTATTAAAGCAGCGAATAGAAATTAAAGTTACAACTTTAGAGAAATAATAAATTAATAACGTCTTTCCAATCCTAACAGTTTGTAACCACAGATATAAACAAAATCTTAAAGATCATGTCTTAAACCACAATATTTACAGTTGCTAGCTACTGCACTCAGCAACGTCCATTGATAAATAGTTTGGAAATAGTAACGCAGATGCCAGCACTTACAAGGTCAAATAATCCATGTCAAATGATGTTTCTATGGTTTAAAATTCCACCAACCTCCTGCTGGGGATGTCTAATCATAAACGGACATTGAAAACTATAATGTTGGGGAAACGGGCACTATATATACGGTGCTTTTTATATAAATGTCCTTAAATTCATCTGTAAAACTATTAAAGCAGCGAATAGAAATTAAAGTTACAACTTTTGAGAAATAATAAATTAATAACGTCTTTCCAATCCTAACAGTTTGTAACCACAGATATAAACAAAATCTTAAAGATCATGCCTTAAACCACAACATTTACAGTTGCTAGCTACTGCACTCAGCAACGTCCATTGATAAATAGTTTGGAAATAGTAACGCAGATGCCAGCACTTACAAGGTCAAATAATCAATGTCAAATGATGTTTCTATGGTTTAAAATTCCACCAACCTCCTGCTGGGGATGTCTAATCATAAACGGACATTGAAAACTACAATGTTGGGGAATCGGGCAATATATATACGGTGTTTTTTATATAAATGTCCTTAAATTCATCTGTAAAACTATTAAAGCAGCAAATAGAAATTAAAGTAAAACTTTAGAGAAATAATAAATTAATAACGTCTTTCCAATCCTAACAGTTTGTAACCATACATATAAACAAAATCTTACAGATCATGGCTTGTACCATAACATTTACAGTTGCTAGCTACTGCACTCAGCAACGTCCATTGATAAATAGTTTGGAAATAGTAACGCAGATGCCAGCACCTACAAGGTCAAATAATCCATGTCAAATGATGTTTCTATGGTTTAAAATTCCACCAACCTCCTGCTTGGGATGTCTAATCATAAACAGACATTGTAAACTACAATGTTGGGGAATCGGGCACTATATATACAGTGTTTATTATATAAATGTCCCTAAATTCATCTGTAAAACTATTAAAGCAGCGAATAGGAATTAAAGTTAAACTTTAGAGAAATAATAAATTAATAACGTCTTTCCAATCCTATCAGTTAGTGACCACAGATAAAAACAAAATCTTACAGATCATGGCTTGTACCATAACATTTACAGTTGCTAGCTAAACTATTAAAGCAGCGAATAGAAATTTAAGTTACAACTTTAGAGAAATAATAAATTAATAACGTCTTTCCAATCCTAACAGTTTGTAACCACAGATATAAACAAAATCTTAAAGATCATGCCTTAAACCACAACATTTACAGTTGCTAGCTACTGCACTCAGCAACGTCCATTGATAAATAGTTTGGAAATAGTAACGCAGATGCCAGCACTTACAAGGTAAAATAATCCATGTCAAATGATGTTTCTATGGTTTAAAATTCCACCAACCTCCTGCTGGGGATGTCTAATCATAAACGGACATTGAAAACTACAATGTTGGGGAAACGGGCACTATATATACGGTGTTTTTTATATAAATGCTAGCTACTGCGCTCAGCAATGTCCATTGATAAATAGTTTGGAAATAGTAACGCAGATGCCAGCACTTACAAGGTCAAATAATCCATGTCAAATGATGTTTCTATGGTTTAAAATTCCACCAACCTCCTGCTGGGGATGTCTAATCGTAAACGGACATTGAAAACTACAATGTTGGGGAATCGGGCACTATATATACGGTGTTTTTTTTATAAATTTCCTTAAATTCATCTGTAAAACTATTAAAGCAGCGAATAGAAATTAAAGTTACAACTTTAGAGAAATAATAAATTAATAACGTCTTTCCAATCCTAACAGTTTGTAACCACAGATATAAACAAAATCTTACAGATCATGGCTTGTACCATAACATTTACAGTTGCTAGCTAAACTATTAAAGCAGCGAATAGAAATTAAAGTAAAACTTTAGAGAAATAATAAATTAATAACGTCTTTCCAATCCTAACAGTTTGTAACCATAGATATAATCAAAATCTTACAGATCATGGCTTGTACCATAACATTTACAGGTGCTAGGTACTGCACTCAGCAACGTCCATTGATAAATAGTTTGGAAATAGTAACGCAGATGCCAGCACCTACAAGGTCAAATAATCCATGTCAAATGATGTTTCTATGGTTTAAAATTCCACCAACCTCCTGCTGGGGATGTCTAATCATAAACGGACATTGTAAACTACAATTTTGGGGAATCGGGCACTATATATACGGTGTTTTTTTATATAAATGTCCTTAAATTCATCTGTAAAACTATTAAAGCAGCGAATAGAAATTAAAGTTAAAACTTTAGAGAAATAATAAAATAATAACGTCTTTCCAATCCTAACAGTTTGTAACCACAGATATAAATAAAATCTTACAGATCATGGCTTGTACCATAACATTTACAGTTGCTAGCTAAACTATTAAAGCAGCGAATAGAAATTAAAGTTACAACTTTTGAGAAATAATAAATTAATAACGTCTTTCCAATCCTAACAGTTTGTAACCACAGATATAAACAAAATCTTACAGATCATGGCTTGTACCATATCATTTACAGTTGCTAGCTAAACTATTAAAGCAGCGAATAGAAATTAAAGTTACAACTTTAGAGAAATAATAAATTAATAACGTCTTTCCAATCGTAACAGTTTGTAACCACAGATATAAACAAAATCTTAAAGATCATGCCTTAAACCAAAACATTTACAGTTGCTAGCTACTGCACTCAGCAACGTCCATTGATAAATAGTTTGGAAATAGTAACGCAGATGCCAGCACCTACAAGGTCAAATAATCCATGTCAAATGATGTTTCTATGGTTTAAAATTCCACCAACCTCCTGCCGGGGATGTCTAATCATAAACGGACATTGAAAACTACAATGTTGGGGAATCGGGCACTATATATACGGTGTTTTTTTATATAAATGTCCTTAAATTCATCTGTAAAACTATTAAAGCAGCGAATAGAAATTAAAGTTAAAACTTTAGAGAAATAATAAATTAATAACGTCTTTCCAATCCTAACAGTTTGTAACCATAGATATAAACAAAATCTTACAGATCATGGCTTGTACCATAACATTTACAGTTGCTAGCTAAACTATTAAAGCAGCGAATAGAAATTAAAGTTACAACTTTAGAGAAATAATAAATTAATAACGTCTTTCCAATCCTAACAGTTTGTAACCACAGATATAAACAAAATCTTAAAGATCATGCCTTAAACCACAACATTTACAGTTGCTAGCTACTGCACTCAGCAACGTCCATTGATAAATAGTTTGGAAATAGTAACGCAGATGCCAGCACTTACAAGGTCAAATAATCAATGTCAAATGATGTTTCTATGGTTTAAAATTCCACCAACCTCCTGCTGGGGATGTCTAATCATAAACGGACATTGAAAACTACAATGTTGGGGAATCGGGCAATATATATACGGTGTTTTTTATATAAATGTCCTTAAATTCATCTGTAAAACTATTAAAGCAGCAAATAGAAATTAAAGTAAAACTTTAGAGAAATAATAAATTAATAACGTCTTTCCAATCCTAACAGTTTGTAACCATACATATAAACAAAATCTTACAGATCATGGCTTGTACCATAACATTTACAGTTGCTAGCTACTGCACTCAGCAACGTCCATTGATAAATAGTTTGGAAATAGTAACGCAGATGCCAGCACCTACAAGGTCAAATAATCCATGTCAAATGATGTTTCTATGGTTTAAAATTCCACCAACCTCCTGCTTGGGATGTCTAATCATAAACAGACATTGTAAACTACAATGTTGGGGAATCGGGCACTATATATACAGTGTTTATTATATAAATGTCCCTAAATTCATCTGTAAAACTATTAAAGCAGCGAATAGGAATTAAAGTAAAACTTTAGAGAAATAATAAATTAATAACGTCTTTCCAATCCTATCAGTTAGTGACCACAGATAAAAACAAAATCTTACAGATCATGGCTTGTACCATAACATTTACAGTTGCTAGCTAAACTATTAAAGCAGCGAATAGAAATTTAAGTTACAACTTTAGAGAAATAATAAATTAATAACGTCTTTCCAATCCTAACAGTTTGTAACCACAGATATAAACAAAATCTTAAAGATCATGCCTTAAACCACAACATTTACAGTTGCTAGCTACTGCACTCAGCAACGTCCATTGATAAATAGTTTGGAAATAGTAACGCAGATGCCAGCACTTACAAGGTAAAATAATCCATGTCAAATGATGTTTCTATGGTTTAAAATTCCACCAACCTCCTGCTGGGGATGTCTAATCATAAACGGACATTGAAAACTACAATGTTGGGGAAACGGGCACTATATATACGGTGTTTTTTATATAAATGCTAGCTACTGCGCTCAGCAATGTCCATTGATAAATAGTTTGGAAATAGTAACGCAGATGCCAGCACTTACAAGGTCAAATAATCCATGTCAAATGATGTTTCTATGGTTTAAAATTCCACCAACCTCCTGCTGGGGATGTCTAATCGTAAACGGACATTGAAAACTACAATGTTGGGGAATCGGGCACTATATATACGGTGTTTTTTTTATAAATTTCCTTAAATTCATCTGTAAAACTATTAAAGCAGCGAATAGAAATTAAAGTTACAACTTTAGAGAAATAATAAATTAATAACGTCTTTCCAATCCTAACAGTTTGTAACCACAGATATAAACAAAATCTTACAGATCATGGCTTGTACCATAACATTTACAGTTGCTAGCTAAACTATTAAAGCAGCGAATAGAAATTAAAGTAAAACTTTAGAGAAATAAGAAATTAATAACGTCTTTCCAATCCTAACAGTTTGTAACCATAGATATAATCAAAATCTTACAGATCATGGCTTGTACCATAACATTTACAGGTGCTAGGTACTGCACTCAGCAACGTCCATTGATAAATAGTTTGGAAATAGTAACGCAGATGCCAGCACCTATAAGGTCAAATAATCCATGTCAAATGATGTTTCTATGGTTTAAAATTCCACCAACCTCCTGCTGGGGATGTCTAATCATAAACGGACATTGTAAACTACAATTTTGGGGAATCGGGCACTATATATACGGTGTTTTTTTATATAAATGTCCTTAAATTCATCTGTAAAACTATTAAAGCAGCGAATAGAAATTAAAGTTAAAACTTTAGAGAAATAATAAAATAATAACGTCTTTCCAATCCTAACAGTTTGTAACCACAGATATAAATAAAATCTTACAGATCATGGCTTGTACCATAACATTTACAGTTGCTAGCTAAACTATTAAAGCAGCGAATAGAAATTAAAGTTACAACTTTAGAGAAATAATAAATTAATAACGTCTTTCCAATCCTAACAGTTTGTAACCACAGATATAAACAAAATCTTAAAGATCATGCCTTAAGCCACAACATTTACAGTTGCTAGCTACTGCACTCAGCAACGTCCATTGATAAATAGTTTGGAAATAGTAACGCAGATGCCAGCACTTACAAGGTAAAATAATCCATGTCAAATGATGTTTCTATGGTTTAAAATTCCACCAACCTCCTGCTGGGGATGTCTAATCATAAACGGACATTGAAAACTAGAATGTTGGGGAAACGGGCACTATATATACGGTTTTTTTTATATAAATGCTAGCTACTGCGCTCAGCAACGTCCATTGATAAATAGTTTGGAAATAGTAACGCAGATGCCAGCACTTACAAGGTCAAATAATCCATGTCAAATGATGTTTCTATGGTTTAAAATTCCACCAACCTCCTGCTGGGGATGTCTAATCATAAACGGACATTGAAAACTACAATGTAGGGGAATCGGGCACTATATATACGGTGTTTTTTTTATAAATTTCCTTAAATTCATCTGTAAAACTATTAAAGCAGCGAATAGAAATTAAAGTTAAAACTTTAGAGAAATAATAAATTAATAACGTCTTTCCAATCCTAACAGTTTGTAACCATAGATATAAACAAAATCTTACAGATCATGGCTTGTACCATAACAATTACAGTTGCTAGCTAAACTATTAAAGCAGCGAATAGAAATTAAAGTTACAACTTTAGAGAAATAATAAATTAATAACGTCTTTCCAATCCTAACAGTTTGTAACCACAGATATAAACAAAATCTTAAAGATCATGCCTTAAACCACAATATTTACAGTTGCTAGCTACTGCACTCAGCAACGTCCATTGATAAATAGTTTGGAAATAGTAACACAGATGCCAGCACTTACAAGGTCAAATAATCCATGTCAAATGATGTTTCTATGGTTTAAAATTCCACCAACCTCCTGCTGGGGATGTCTAATCATAAACGGACATTGAAAACTATAATGTTGGGGAAACGGGCACTATATATACGGTGCTTTTTATATAAATGTCCTTAAATTCATCTGTAAAACTATTAAAGCAGCGAGTAGAAATTAAAGTTAAAACTTTAGAGAAATAATAAATTAATAACGTCTTTCCAATCCTAACAGTTTGAAACCATAGATATAAACAAAATCTTACAGATCATGGCTTGTACCATAACATTTACAGTTGCTAGCTAAACTATTAAAGCAGCGAATAGAAATTAAAGTTACAACTTTTGAGAAATAATAAATTAATAACGTCTTTCCAATCCTAACAGTTTGTAACCACAGATATAAACAAAATCTTACAGATCATGGCTTGTACCATATCATTTACAGTTGCTAGCTAAACTATTAAAGCAGCGAATAGAAATTAAAGTTACAACTTTAGAGAAATAATAAATTAATAACGTCTTTCCAATCGTAACAGTTTGTAACCACAGATATAAACAAAATCTTAAAGATCATGCCTTAAACCAAAACATTTACAGTTGCTAGCTACTGCACTCAGCAACGTCCATTGATAAATAGTTTGGAAATAGTAACGCAGATGCCAGCACCTACAAGGTCAAATAATCCATGTCAAATGATGTTTCTATGGTTTAAAATTCCACCAACCTCCTGCTTGGGATGTCTAATCATAAACAGACATTGTAAACTACAATGTTGGGGAATCGGGCACTATATATACAGTGTTTATTATATAAATGTCCCTAAATTCATCTGTAAAACTATTAAAGCAGCGAATAGGAATTAAAGTAAAACTTTAGAGAAATAATAAATTAATAACGTCTTTCCAATCCTATCAGTTAGTGACCACAGATAAAAACAAAATCTTACAGATCATGGCTTGTACCATAACATTTACAGTTGCTAGCTAAACTTTTAAAGCAGCGAATAGAAATTTAAGTTACAACTTTAGAGATATAATAAATTAATAACGTCTTTCCAATCCTAACAGTTTGTAACCACAGATATAAACAAAATCTTAAAGATCATGCCTTAAACCACAACATTTACAGTTGCTAGCTACTGCACTCAGCAACGTCCATTGATAAATAGTTTAGAAATAGTAACGCAGATGCCAGCACTTACAAGGTAAAATAATCCATGTCAAATGATGTTTCTATGGTTTAAAATTCCACCAACCTCCTGCTGGGGATGTCTAATCACAAACGGACATTGAAAACTACAATGTTGGGGAAACGGGCACTATATATACGGTGTTTTTTATATAAATGCTAGCTACTGCGCTCAGCAATGTCCATTGATAAATAGTTTGGAAATAGTAACGCAGATGCCAGCACTTACAAGGTCAAATAATCCATGTCAAATGATGTTTCTATGGTTTAAAATTCCACCAACCTCCTGCTGGGGATGTCTAATCATAAACGGACATTGAAAACTACAATGTTGGGGAATCGGGCACTATATATACGGTGTTTTTTTTATAAATTTCCTTAAATTCATCTGTAAAACTATTAAAGCAGCGAATAGAAATTAAAGTTACAACTTTAGAGAAATAATAAATTAATAACGTCTTTCCAATCCTAACAGTTTGTAACCACAGATATAAACAAAATCTTACAGATCATGGCTTGTACCATAACATTTACAGTTGCTAGCTAAACTATTAAAGCAGCGAATAGAAATTAAAGTAAAACTTTAGAGAAATAATAAATTAATAACGTCTTTCCAATCCTAACAGTTTGTAACCATAGATATAATCAAAATCTTACAGATCATGGCTTGTACCATAACATTTACAGTTGCTAGGTACTGCACTCAGCAACGTCCATTGATAAATAGTTTGGAAATAGTAACGCAGATGCCAGCACCTACAAGGTCAAATAATCCATGTCAAATGATGTTTCTATGGTTTAAAATTCCACCAACCTCCTGCTGGGGATGTCTAATCATAAACGGACATTGAAAACTACAATGTTGGGGAATCGGGCACTATATATACGGTGTTTTTTATATAAATGTCCTTAAATTCATCTGTAAAACTATTAAAGCAGCAAATAGAAATTAAAGTAAAGCTTTAGAGAAATAATAAATTAATAACGTCTTTCCAATCCTAACAGTTTGTAACCATAGATATAAACAAAATCTTACAGATCATGGCTTGTACCATAACATTTACAGTTGCTAGCTACTGCACTCAGCAACGTCCATTGATAAATAGTTTGGAAATAGTAACGCAGATGCCAGCACCTACAAGGTCAAATAATCCATGTCAAATGATGTTTCTATGGTTTAAAATTCCACCAACCTCCTGCTTGGGATGTCTAATCAAACAGACATTGTAAACTACAATGTTGGGGAATCGGGCACTATATATACGGTGTTTATTATATAAATGTCCCTAAATTCATCTGTAAAACTATTAAAGCAGCGAATAGGAATTAAAGTAAAACTTTAGAGAAATAATAAATTAATAACGTCTTTCCAATCCTATCAGTTAGTGACCACAGATAAAAACAAAATCTTACAGATCATGGCTTGTAACATAACATTTACAGTTGCTAGCTAAACTATTAAAGCAGCGAATAGAAATTAAAGTTACAACTTTAGAGAAATAATAAATTAATAACGTCTTTCCAATCCTAACAGTTTGTAACCACAGATATAAACAAAATCTTACAGATCATGGCTTGTACCATAACATTTACAGTTGCTAGCTCAACTATTAAAGCAGCGAATAGAAATTAAAGTTACAACTTTAGAGAAATAATAAATTAATAACGTCTTTCCAATCCTAACAGTTTGTAACCACAGATATAAACAAAATCTTAAAGATCATGCCTTAAACCACAACATTTACAGTTGCTAGCTACTGCACTCAGCAACGTCCATTGATAAATAGTTTGGAAATAGTAACGCAGATGCCAGCACTTACAAGGTCAAATAATCCATGTCAAATGATGTTTCTATGGTTTAAAATTCCCCCAACCTCCTGCTGGGGATGTCTAATCATAAACGGACATTGAAAACTACAATGTTGGGGAATCGGGCACTATATATACGGTGTTTTTTGTATAAATGTCCTTAAATTCATCTGTAAAACTATTAAAGCAGCGAATAGAAATTAAAGTAAAACTTTAGAGAAATAATAAATTAATAACGTCTTTCCAATCCTAACAGTTTGTAACCATAGATATAAACAAAATCTTACAGATCATGGCTTGTACCATAACATTTACAGTTGCTAGCTAAACTATTAAAGCAGCGAATAGAAATTAAAGTTACAACTTTAGAGAAATAATAAATTAATAAAGTCTTTCCAATCCTTACAGTTTGTAACCACAGATATAAACAAAATCTTAAAGATCATGCCTTAAACCACAACATTTACAGTTGCTAGCTACTGCACTCAGCAACGTCCATTGATAAATAGTTTGGAAATAGTAACGCAGATGCCAGCCCTTACAAGGTCAAATAATCCATGTCAAATGATGTTTCTATGGTTTAAAATTCCACCAACCTAGTGCTGGGGATGTCTAATCATAAACGGACATTGTAAACTACAATGTTGGGGAATCGGGCACTATATATACGGTGTTTTTTATATAAATGTCCTTAAATTCATTTGTAAAACTAATAAAGCAGCGAATAGAAATTAAAGTTAAAACTTTAGAGAAATAATAAATTAA
Source organism: Prosapia bicincta (assembly GCA_036971475.1). Classification (NCBI taxonomy): domain Eukaryota; kingdom Metazoa; phylum Arthropoda; class Insecta; order Hemiptera; family Cercopidae; genus Prosapia; species Prosapia bicincta. The sequence continues at coordinate 14,294,275 of JBAIZL010000010.1, read as the reverse complement.
TAACGTCTTTCCAATCCTAACAGTTTGTAACCATAGATATAAACAAAATCTTACAGATCATGGCTTGTACCATAACATTTACAGTTGCTAGCTAAAATATTAAAGCAGCGAATAGAAATTAAAGTTAAAACTTTAGAGAAATAATAAATTAATAACGTCTTTCCAATCCTAACAGTTTGTAACCATAGATATAAACAAAATCTTACAGATCATGGCTTGTACCACAACATTTACAGTTGCTAGTTACTGCACTCAGCAACGTCCATTGATAAATAGTTTGGAAATAGTAACGCAGATGCCAGCACTTACAACGTCAAATAATCCATGTCAAATGATGTTTCTATGGTTTAAAATTCCTCCAACCTCCTGCTGGGGATGTCTAATCATAAACGGACATTGTAAACTACAATGTTGGGGAATCGGGCACTATATATACGGTGTTTTTTATATAAATGTCCCTAAATTCATCTGTAAAACTATTAAAGCAGCGAATAGAAATTAAAGTTAAAACTTTAGAGAAATAATAAATTAATAACGTCTTTCCAATCCTAACAGTTTGTAACCATAGATATAAACAAAATCTTACAGATCATGGCTTGTACCATTACATTTACAGTTGCTAGCTAAACTATTAAGCAGCGAATAGAAATTAAAGTTACAACTTTAGAGAAATAATAAATTAATAACGTCTTTCCAATCCTAACAGTTTGTAACCACAGATATAAACAAAATCTTAAAGATCATGCCTTAAACCACAACATTTACAGTTGCTAGCTACTGCACTCAGCAACGTCCATTGATAAATAGTTTGGAAATAGTAACGCAGATGCCAGCACTTACAAGGTCAAATAATCCATGTCAAATGATGTTTCTATGGTTTAAAATTCCACCAACCTCCTGCTGGGGATGTCTAATCATAAACGGACATTGTAAACTACACTGTTGGGGAATCGGGCACTATATATACGGTGTTTTTTATATAAATGTCCTTAAATTCATCTGTAAAACTATTAAAGCAGCGAATAGAAATTAAAGTTAAAACTTTAGAGAAATAATAAATTAATAACGTCTTTCCAATCCTAACAGTTTGTAACCATAGATATAAACAAAATCTTACAGATCATGGCTTGTACCATTACATTTACAGTTGCTAGCTAAACTATTAAGCAGCGAATAGAAATTAAAGTTACAACTTTAGAGAAATAATAAATTAATAACGTCTTTCCAATCCTAACAGTTTGTAACCACAGATATAAACAAAATCTTAAAGATCATGCCTTAAACCACAACATTTACAGTTGCTAGCTACTGCACTCAGCAACGTCAATTGATAAATAGTTTGGAAATAGTAACGCAGATGCCAGCACTTACAAGGTCAAATAATCCATGTCAAATTATGTTTCTATGGTTTAAAATTCCACCAACCTCCTGCTGGGGATGTCTAATCATAAACGGACATTGTAAACTACACTGTTGGGGAATCGGGCACTATATATACGGTGTTTTTTATATAAATGTCCCTAAATTCATCTGTAAAACTATTAAAGCAGCGAATAGAAATTAAAGTTAAAACTTAAGAGAAATAATAAATTAATAACGTCTTTCCAATCCTAACAGTTTGTAACCATAGATATAAACAAAATCTTACAGATCATGGCTTGTACCATTACATTTACAGTTGCTAGCTAAACTATTAAGCAGCGAATAGAAATTAAAGTTACAACTTTAGAGAAATAATAAATTAATAACGTCTTTCCAATCCTAACAGTTTGAAACCACAGATATAAACAAAATCTTAAAGATCATGCCTTAAACCACAACATTTACAGTTGCTAGCTACTGCACTCAGCAACGTCCATTGATAAATAGTTTGGAAATAGTAACGCAGATGCCAGCACTTACAAGGTCAAATAATCCATGTCAAATGATGTTTCTATGGTTTAAAATTCCACCAACCTCCTGCTGGGGATGTCTAATCATAAACGTACATTGTAAACTACACTGTTGGGGAATCGGGCACTATATATACGGTGTTTTTTATATAAATGTCCTTAAATTCATCTGTAAAACTAATAAAGCAGCGAATAGAAATTAAAGTTAAAACTTTAGAGAAATAATAAATTAATAACGTCTTTCCAATCATAACAGTTTGTAACCATAGATATAAACAAAATCTTACAGATCATGGCTTGTACCATAACATTTACAGTTGCTAGCTAAACTAATAAAGCAGCGAATAGAAATTAAAGTTAAAACTTTAGAGAAATAATAAATTAATAACGTCTTTCCAATCGTAAGAGTTTGTAACCATAGATATAAACAAAATCTTACAGATCATAGCTTGTACCATAACATTTACAGTTGCTAGTTAAACTATTAAAGCAGCGAATAGCAATTAAAGTTAAAACTTTAGAGAAATAATAAATTAATAACGTCTTTCCAATCCTAACAGTTTGTAACCATAGATATAAACAAAATCTTACAGATCATGGCTTGTACCACAACATTTACAGTTGCTAGCTACTGCACTCAGCAACGTCCATTGATAAATAGTTTGGAAATAGTAACGCAGATGCCAGCACTTACAACGTCAAATAATCCATGTCAAATGATGTTTCTATGGTTTAAAATTCCTCCAACCTCCTGCTGGGGATGTCTAATCATAAACGGACATTGTAAACTACAATGTTGGGGAATCGGGCACTATATATACGGTGTTTTTTATATAAATGTCCTTAAATTCATCTGTAAAACTAATAAAGCAGCGAATAGAAATTAAAGTTAAAACTTTAGAGAAATAATAAATTAATAACGTCTTTCCAATCCTAACAGTTTGTAACCATAGATATAAACAAAATCTTACAGATCATTGCTTGTACCATAACATTTACAGTTGCTAGCTAAATTATTAAAGCAGCGAATAGAAATTAAAGTTACAACTTTAGAGAAATAATAAATTAATAACGTCTTTCCAATCCTAACAGTTTGTAACCATAGATATAAAAAAAATCTTAAAGATCATGGCTTGTACCATAACATTTACAGTTGCTAGCTAAACTATTAAAGCAGCGAATAGAAAATAAAGTAAAACTTTAGAGAATAATAAATTAATAACGTCTTTCCAATCCTAACAGTTTGTAACCATAGATATAAACAAAATCTTAGAGATCATGCCTTAAGCCACAACATTTACAGTTGCTAGCTAAACTATTAAAGCAGCGAATAGAAATTAAAGTAAAACTTTAGAGAATAATAAATTAATATCGTCTTTCCAATCCTAACAGTTTGTAACCATAGATATAAACAAAATCTTACAGATCATGGCTTGTACCATAACATTTACAGTTGCTAGCTAAACTATTAAAGCAGCGAATAGAAATTAAAGTTACAACTTTAGAGAAATAATAAATTAATAACGTCTTTCCAATCCTAACAGTTTGTAACCATAGATATAAACAAAATCTTACAGATCATGGCTTGTACCATAACATTTACAGTTGCTAGCTAAACTATTAAAGCAGCGAATAGAAATTAAAGTAAAACTTTAGAGAATAATAAATTAATAACGTCTTTCCAATCCTAACAGTTTGTAACCATAGATATAAACAAAATCTTATAGATCATGGCTTGTACCACAACATTTACAGTTGCTAGCTACTGCACTCAGCAACGTCCATTGATAAATAGTTTGGAAATAGTAACGCAGATGCCAGCACCTACAAGGTCAAATAATCCATGTCAAATGATGTTTCTATGGTTTAAAATTCCACCTACCTCCTGCTGGGGATGTCTAATCATAAACGGACATTGAAAACTACAATGTTGGGGAATCGGGCACTATATATACGGTGTTTTTTATATAAATGTCCTTAAATTCATCTGTAAAACTATTAAAGCAGCGAATAGAAATTAAAGTTACAACTTTAGAGAAATAATAAATTAATAACGTCTATCCAATCCTAACAGTTTGTAACCATAGATATAAACAAAATCTTACAGATCATGGCTTGTACCATAACATTTACAGTTGCTAGCTAAACTATTAAAGCAGCGAATAGAAATTAAAGTTAAAACTTTAGAGAAATAATAAATTAATAACGTCTTTCCAATCCTAACAGTTTGTAACCATAGATATAAACAAAATCTTACAGATCATGGCTTGTACCATTACATTTACAGTTGCTAGCTAAACTATTAAAGCAGCGAATAGAAATTAAAGTTACAATTTTAGAGAAATAATTAATTAATAACGTCTTTCCAATCCTAACAGTTTGTAACCACAGATATAAACAAAATCTTAAAGATCATGCCTTAAACCACAACATTTACAGTTGCTAGCTACTGCACTCAGCAACGTCCATTGATAAATAGTTTGGAAATAGTAACGCAGATGCCAGCACTTACAAGGTCAAATAATCCATGTCAAATGATGTTTCTATGGTTTAAAATTCCACCAACCTCCTGCTGGGGATGTCTAATCATAAACGGACATTGTAAACTACACTGTTGGGGAATCGGGCACTATATATACGGTGTTTTTTATATAAATGTCCATAAATTCATCTGTAAAACTATTAAAGCAGCGAATAGAAATTAAAGTTAAAACTTTAGAGAAATAATAAATTAATAACGTCTTTCCAATCCTAACAGTTTGTAACCATAGATATAAACAAAATCTTACAGATCATGGCTTGTACCATAACATTTACAGTTGCTAGCTAAACTATTAAAGCAGCGAATAGAAATTAAAGTTAAAACTTTAGAGAAATAATAAATTAATAACGTCTTTCCAATCCTAACAGTTTGTAACCGTAGATATAAACAAAATCTTACAGATCATGGCTTGTACCATAACATTTACAGTTGCTAGCTAAACTATTAAAGCAGCGAATAGAAATTAAAGTAAACCTTTAGAGAATAATAAATTAATAACGTCTTTCCAATCCTAACAGTTTGTAACCATAGATATAAACAAAATCTTACAGATCATGGCTTGTACCATAACATTTACAGTTGCTAGCTAAACTATTAAAGCAGCGAATAGAAATTAAAGTTAAAACTTTAGAGAAATAATAAATTAATAACGTCTTTCCAATCCTAACAGTTTGTAACCATAGATATAAACAAAATCTTACAGATCATGGCTTGTACCATAACATTTACAGTTGCTAGCTACTGCACTCAGCAACGTCCATTGATAAATAGTTTGGAAATAGTAACGCAGATGCCAGCACCTACAAGGTCAAATAATCCATGTCAAATGATGTTTCTATGGTTTAAAATTCCACCAACCTCCTGCTGGGGATGTCTAATCATAAACGGACATTGTAAACTACAATGTTGGGGAATCGGGCACTATATATACGGTGTTTTTTATATAAATGTCCTTAAATTCATCTGTAAAACTATTAAAGCAGCGAATAGAAATTAAAGTTAAAACTTTAGAGAAATAATAAATTAATAACGTCTTTCCAATCCTAACAGTTTGTAACCATAGATATAAACAAAATCTTACAGATCATGGCTTGTACCATAACATTTACAGTTGCTAGCTAAACTATTAAAGCAGCGAATAGAAATTAAAGTTACAACTTTAGAGAAATAATAAATTAATAACGTCTTTCCAATCCTAACAGTTTGTAACCACAGATATAAACAAAATCTTAAAGATCATGCCTTAAACCACAACATTTACAGTTGCTAGCTACTGCACTCAGCAACGTCCATTGATAAATAGTTTGGAAATAGTAACGCAGATGCCAGCACTTACAAGGTCAAATAATCCATGTCAAATGATGTTTCTATGGTTTAAAATTCCACCAACCTCCTGCTGGGGATGTCTAATCATAAACGGACATTGAAAACTACAATGTTGGGGAATCGGGCACTATATATACGGTGTTTTTTATATAAATGTCCTTAAATTCATCTGTAAAACTATTAAAGCAGCGAATAGAAATTAAAGTAAAACTTTAGAGAAATAATAAATTAATAACGTCTTTCCAATCCTAACAGTTTGTAACCATAGATATAAACAAAATCTTACAGATCATGGCTTGTACCATAACATTTACAGTTGCTAGCTAAACTATTAAAGCAGCGAATAGAAATTAAAGTAAAACTTTAGAGAAATAATAAATTAATAACGTCTTTCCAATCCTAACAGTTTGTAACCATAGATATAAACAAAATCTTACAGATCATGGCTTGTACCATAACATTTACAGTTGCTAGCTACTGCACTCAGCAACGTCCATTGATAAATAGATTGGAAATAGTAACGCAGATGCCAGCACCTACAAGGTAGATAATTCCTTGACTATGATTATTATTATAATTCATAAAATTGTACTATTTTCTGTAATTTTAACTAGGCCAATCAGTTTCACTATTACGGCCAGAAGACCGCTTTGTGACCAAAGCACTGGCGACAACCTGGAGCTTAGCACGACCTAAGGAAGGATTCCCAGGACCTCAGGGGAAATGGTAGTTAGTAATGAGAGAACTGAGAACTATGTAGGATTTTCTGATCACATTTATTGGTCGGAAAAGAATATACAGGGGACGGCTACAGGTATAAACATGTTCTATATGACTTCCGTGCAATCTGAGGCTAAACTTGCACCGTTTGTGAAGGTTTTGCATCATTTTGGTGAAGAGGTGTTGTTACACGTGGTTATTTTTCACCATTCTGGAAAACCTTCTTCACCATTCCCCAATTGTAGGCATCAGGTGGTACAAGATCTGGAAAGGGGAATGGATAAGGAAAGTTTGTTCTAAGGGAGATTACCTACTACAGTTTCTGGAAGGAAAGCAATGTTGTCTAAGGCTGTCAAATTCCAAATGGTCGAAAATATTGCTCTAGGATAAAAGATTTTATCTGCAGTAGTTAGTACCATGCCAGCAAAAACCTAATCTGAAATGGAATATGCCATAACGAGTACGTGGCGACAATCAAAGGTTTATGTTGCGGTAAATCTAGACTAACCAATGAAGAGATTCAAAATCAATTTTATTTACATACAGCCTCATAACCTGGTTATATTTTTGAGACGACAAGGAATAAGAAGCCCAATACATTGCTCTGCGCCCCCCCAGAATTTCGTTAACGGGGGCGAAGAACATCAACAACAGGGGAGCATCAACTCGGATGAAATATCCCCACACAACAGTCAAGTTACCCATTTGCGTGCTTTGTTTTACTTTAGGACGCAAACTCTACAACCTTCTATCCTTATTAAAGGATATTCCTGAAGCATTATATTATTGATGCATTTAAATATATATAACATTTTAATTTGGTATTTAACTAATGCTTCTAATACCTCAGGCATAAATAAAACTGAAAGATGTATTATTAACACTTATTTATTGGTCAATCTTGGTAGTTAAATTTATATACGGCGCATGCGCACTATACGTTTTTCAATGGAGGACGACGGGCGTAATTTCTTATTCTCTATAGGGATGGCAAAGGGGGGTCCTTCGTCGAGCCACTAACACATAGTCTCCGGCGCACGAGAAGAGACAGGTCAAAACGCTAAGGTCATTTCTAAAATCATGGTCTAACCCAAAACGTCAGATTTGCAGGAAAGGTTTGATATATGATTTTAGGTTACTTATTATAATACTCATATCTTTTATATTGTGTATAATTAACATTAGGCCTATATAGACGTACATAATTTATATAAATTTGTATATTAAAGGTTAATAAAATATGAAACCTATTATTGTCATAAAAACACAAAAAGATTTAATAGTTTATACACATCGCTAACGCAACTGTTTCCAACTACGAATGCATCGCCAAAGCAATAAAAGTGAAATCCTGTTTCTTTGGAACGTAATATTTTAAACATTACATTTAAAAACCTATGATTTTTAAACATTTTCATACCATATACAAATTATAGTTGAAATGCATTAGTTAGGACCTAACCTAGCCATAAAGTAGATAAATCACGAGGTAAAATAGAAGGAAACTAAACTGAGTAAAATCTTGTTTCGAAATATGTTTAATATAAAATATTTATCCTTATTAAGTAGTTATTCTGGTACTTGAGAAAATAAAAATATTTATATATTGCAAACTGTTGGTCAATATAATCATTCAAGGCTTTATACCTAAGGTAAAGGCGTTGCGAGGTCTTCATCAGTAACGTTCTCCTCACTGGACGTATCGGTGGTGTCGGTGTCGTCGGCTCCGAGGTTCACGATCACACAACAACGCTGTCTCTCCCTCAGTAGAACTCTTCCATGGCTTTAGTGGGATGAACAAAACCTCCCCAGGCATCGGAAGTGATGTTTTCAAAACACCTTTTCACCAATTCCTTCAGTATTTTAATGCATATTTCTCCTTTGGTATTGTTCTGTCGCACAAAGTATTTTAGCTTACTCCAAGCAGATTCCATAGCGTTCAAGTCACACATGTAGGAGGTAAACGTATCACTTGATGCCCGGGTTTTATAGCCACTCATGCATGTCCTTCTTGAGGCTTGACTTTGATGGAGGTTTATCCACTTCCTTGTTATGGTAAGAAGCATTTACCACTACTACGGTTGGGTCCAATGGGATGTTGGGAATTACCTTTTCTTCAATCCACTTTGAAAAATTTGAGAAGTTTATGTTTCCGTGGTAATCTCCTGTGGATAAGTCAGGTCAGAAAACCACAGATTATATAAAATACACCACAGACTCGCACCAACACAACACACCTGAGCAACAGACTTGTTAGTAATTGAAAAATTGCAGCATTGAAAAATGCGCTGAGTTAGTGCAAAACACGTCTGCTGAATACATCAGCAAGTAGTGTTTTATGCCAAGATAATACAAACAAGTGTAATAATATTTTCCGCGTTTTCTTGCTTTTTCCACTTAAACCCCATCTCATTCAGGACTCTTAAGGATCTGTCACTCCATTCAAAATTTATTTTATCCCTTAAAATTGTGTTTTTGTCAAGGTAAAAGTCCTGTATTACGTCTAAAATTACACGGCGATGGAACGAGTCCACTGCACAGTTGCGCTGGTCTGATCGCTTACGTTTATTAGCTGGAGTTACTGTTTGTATCTTCTCTTCTCATGCATTTTATGGTTTCATCTTTCTTTCCTCAAATCGTTTCTTTATTCATTTCTCATCTCCCGATGTACATATAATCTTGTTTTAACAAACAATAAGTCCAAGATAAAGTAATATTTAATTTGTTTACTTTTATACAAATGGAAAGAAGAAAATCAATAAAGAAACAAGTTTTGAAAAATAAGGGCCGGTAAGAGTTGTACGTGTTTAAAGTGATAAACCACCAGACTACATTTTCAGGTTGCACTTGCAAGGCGTTTTAAAAGTCATCTCTCTGGAAATATTTAACACAAGATTTTCATTATACCGAATGAAAAAATTTAATCAATTTTTATTTATTTTCTTCGATTTTTAAATATATATAATTAACAGTGTTTGAGTAATTGGTTATAGAAAACGAGTAATTTTCGATCGGATTTGTACTGCATAAATCAATCTTGTACCAATTAGTTTAGAAAATATCCGCTTGACAGCAGTATCTGTCAATTCGTTGTAACAATAGTTTCCTTACACAAAAATGTAAGTAACTCGAAAACTAGACAAAATTCTGAAAAACAACTGACACCACCCTCTTCTACGTTACATACCAAAACTATCGATGTATATAGCAAAAAATAAAATGTTTTTATTAGCTCGGTTTCGTCACATCTGTCTGTCGGTCAGAGTAAAATTTTGCAATCAACTTTGAACTTACTTCCCAATGAGCTAGAGACCTGAAATTTTAAATATAGGTCAAAATCAGATAACAATGAAATATTAACTAGGTTTCTTGTCTCTACATTTGTTTAAACCATGGTTACTTAAACAAATCGAACTTGGGAGATGAGCTAGAGACTCAAACTAAATTTAATTGAGGAGCTACAGACTTGAAGGTACATACTTGAAATTTTACTTACATTCAGGAATGGATGACAATGCAACCAAACACCCATCTATTCGTACATTACAGCAAACATAAGCAGCCCACGACTCGCCTTAGCGCACTGCACGATGCAGGGGGCTCTGGGAGCTTTCCCAAGTCGTCCTCTGCTTTTCTCACCTCCACTTGCGGTAGGGATACTAACCGCATGTGCATGTGAGATAGAGGTAGCTCGCTAGAGGTTGGGTTTTTGGGGCCCAGATCCGGGTTGAAAAAAAATCTATGTTCAGATCTATAGCCCTTTTTGACTTTAGGTTTATGTTTACTATGCTGTCTGTCATTAAAGTAACTTATAGGCTACATTACCCTATCACTTGAATTACTCATTGAAAATAACAATATTTCTCTTTTACGAAAAGTATTCATTATGATTTTACTATTGAATTGTCTATTTATTCACTTATTTTCATGTTTACCTAAAGACTGTAAAAGATATTTTTAGAATGACAACCGAGGATAAAAATACAAGATTTCTTCTTTAGTTTCGTATAAGAAACATCTTGTTTGGGTTGAATATTTCCACAGACGTGACCGTTTGTAAATAAAAAAGTTGCATTCGTCAATCCTGGAAATGTAAAATCAGGCTGTTTTTATCACTAACAGCGCGTACAATTTCTAAACCGTTAATTAGTATATCATCCTGTAAAAGTGTTCTACCTACACCAATTATTAATAACATACCCACCCTTACCCTTATAACATATATTTTTATAAATACCTTAAACAACTATTAATTTTTATTCTAACCTTAAGTTTTGTATTTCTATCATAACCACATGATAGGTGATAGTGCATAGTGACCTGGCTTTCCCCGTCAAACGTGCATTTAATTTTGTGCTATGTGTGGGAGTGAATGTTGCGTTTGTGACAATCGTTACAATAGTTAAAGTGACGGCTGCACAACGAGGAGAAGCAAACACGGCAAGTTGGGCGGCAAGATGAACCTGAAGCGGGTAAGGTTGCACGATTAGCCAAATGCTGTAAGCGAGATATAAAACATTCCGAAGAACAGGGTAAGATCGACCTTGGAGATAATAACAAAAGAAAGGCTCAAGGGAGGTCACGTGAGACAAGGGACGCAAATTCTTCTTGCCTTGCCAATTGCGTGCCTCGACTTGCTCAAGCAAGAGCAAATAATACTCCTAAGCCACACTACTCACCTTGCCAGCGACGCAAGCCACATGTAGGCCTACTACTCGCATATATGTCCCTGACAGAGTCTCATCTATATTGCAATATCGATTGATATTTGTCACCCGGACATAAGGCTAAACAGCAGCCTAAAAACAGCATAAATAACAAAATAATTCTCTAAGTTTTCCATTTATACTCATTATCACTAAGTTTTCAATTTTTTCTAATTTGTAATGAAAAATAATAAATAAAATAAATGTTTTTTTCGATATACCACGCTTTTAAAACTGACTAAAATGTAGAAAATAATTTTTCATGGCCTTCTACAATGTTGAGTGAGAATTGTTAGTGACTATGGATAGCCTATATTTTTAATACTTGGATGAAAAAACGTGGGGTGTAGACAGTAAATAATGCTAGTAGAGAATCCGAAAATATTCACAGACGATTTCAATGAATTGGAAATGGCATTGTCTGTAATTTATTTCATTCTCTTTGCCCTCATCATGGTTTCTCTACTTGTATTATTTACTGACAGCGTCACACGTCTTCCCCTCCAAATATTACAAACATATCCATAGTTACTAACAAATCTCCCTCAACATTGTAGAAGGCCATGAAAAATTATTTTATACATTTTAGTCAGTTTTAAAAGCGTGGTATATTGAAAAAACATTTATTTAGTTTTATTATTTTTCATTACAAATTAGGAAAAATTGAAAACTTAGTGATAATGAGTATAAATGGAAAAACTTGGAGAGTTCCTTTGTTATTGAATAAAGATGTCACCTGAAGGGATGAGAAATAATACTCACTGGGGTCCAAAATGCCATCAGCTTTAAATCTAAGCCGCCAACCGTCCCTAATATAAGTTTACGGTATTAGACAAACCTTACATAACTTTCTATGAAGGACGTAGGTATATTTATATAGGAAAGTTTAATCCTTAAAGGCAAATCGTCCTCGTGCAAAATGTACTGCCCCCGTATAAACAATGCTTGGACGTAAAAATAACCTCGATGTTTTTACAATTAAACTACAAGGTGCGATGTATCACATAAACCTCCTCCATGTCTGCAATATACCTGACTTTATAAATAACGATGGGAACTTACCCTTATCTTATTTTGTAACCATAAAGGCTTTGTTATTGTTGCAGAACCTATAAGTAGGAGACCAGGGCTAATTGTCACAGGGGTAAGTTGGCGCAGTGGCTTCTAATTCTATGTTAATGAGTTCACAACACTGACCGCTCGGTGATGTATTTCCCCACGTAACACAACAGTGTGGACGTAATCTGAGACCTAGATTCTTAGTTGTTTCGTGAGTGTTTGGGATTGTTTGTTTTACAAAAAGTTAATTAATAATTTGTTACTACAAGTACCGTATTATTTTATAACACCATTGCTCTAACTTCTAAGTTTTTAGGCGCAAACCACGTCATTTCCCTTTTATCAAGCTACAAAACAAGCCGCTGTTTCATACTTTTACTTACTTTGGCATAGAGGGAGATTAGTTCCAACCCAAGAGGGCGTGAGGAGGTAAGCAGGCGAAGCGGTCTGGGTGCATGTTGACGCATCGCTTACTTACCCCGACCCTTCTTATTTCGTTACTAAGATCTGTGTTAACATATCTTGAATCTTTTATAACAGAGGAGGACAGTTTGTATAGATTCAGAGACTTTCCCTGTAAAACAGCGGGAACCGGTTTGGCTTTAACTACTACAGAAGACAAGGAAAAATGAAGTAAAGAAATATCGGATGAAAATACAGACTTTCTCCTTTTGTTAAATATACATAACATCTTGTTGGGTAAATATGTGCAGAGATATGACGGTTTTAAGAATTCCTTGTATCATGGAACCAGGAAATAAAAGATCAGGCACCTTAAACCTATACAATTTATAAACCGGCGCTGAAATCGATTTGTTTCTATAGTGACGTGTCACTACAGATATGTTTCTACAGATATTTAACACAAAATTTTTCTTATAACATATGAGCCACCGAAATAAATTAGTGGTGTAAATCACTTTATTATAAAGATGGGTTTTGAGTGTTGAGAGAAAATGAGGAAAGCTATATGAGTGTTATACCTTGTGAAGGAGAAAAGTCAATATTAGTGCTGACTTAAAATTAGAAAAATATTTTGTGGTTTATGAGTAATTTGCTAAAAAAAACTATTAATATTCCACTTCGTGCTGCATAAAGCCTTCTTGTTTGCAATAGTTCACCGTAAGTCCGCTGGTATGCAGCACCTAACGATATCTTTTAACAAAAAGTTACACAATTGTTGACCGCCTTGAGAGGCAAATTAAGCGAGAACTAATTCAGTACAAAGTCGATCGCTTCCAAGCGGATTTAGCGACCTTAAACACAACAGATACACCAATCTGGCCGATGGTTAAACACTTCACGCGAGAACCACTGCGCTATCCCCCACTCTTCGGCCCGAATAACTCAAACAGACCGATAAGCTTGTTGAATAGGATGGGCAAGGTATTTGAAAAAAACCCTACACAAACGTATCAACACGCATATCCACACACACAACATACTAAGGCCAGAGCAATGTGGCTTTAGGACAAAACACTCTGCCACGCTTCTGCTGACGAGAGGGTGGAGAATGCAACCAAGAATTTCAATAACTACTGCTCGACTGGAGTAGTCTTCCTGGAAATTGAAAAGGGGTTTGACCAGGTCTGGCACAACGTTAAACTACGATCTTAGTGAAACTAAGGGACTATGGATTTCCAAACGGGCTTATACACCTAGCTAGCTCATACCTGTCAAACCGTAAGGTGTTAACAAACAAACTCCAGGAAAGCGCCTAGAACAGACACCATCACCACACAAAGCAGATAAACCTCACGGAGAAAGCGACGAAAGTACCTTTCATCAAACAACTCCTCCGACACCTAGCAACAAGGTTCTACAAACAGACTCACGCACATACAACATCCACACTCACTTCCTCACTGGGTAGATATGACCCCACCCACGACACGCAGACGGCCGCTGTCCCTACTGACCACTTAGCTCTAACCATAATACAACAATAAGAATATACATACTAATAGATTCTGCTTTACAGATATGTTCCAGGTGACGCAGGGGCACATCCCCAGGGTCGCAGCTTAGCCCCAACGGAAGTACTAATTTGATTGCATTTATTTTCAGTTTCGAGTAGGAAACAGAAGAAGAGGTGAGCAGCGGATGAAAATACCAGCTTTCTTCTTTAGTTTTGTATAAGAAACATCTTGTTGGGTTGAATATTTCCATATATATGACGGTTTAGGAAGAGAAAACTTGCGTTCTGTTGTCCTGAAATTATAAAATCTGGCTATTTTTTATCACTATAAGCGCCTGTAGTTCCTAAACCAATAATTAATATATCATCCTGTAAAATTGTTCGCCCTATACCAAATATCAATAATATACTTCCCTTATCCCTTATGACATATATCTGTATAAACCTTAAACAAGTATTAAGATCTATTCCAACCCTAAATTATATATTTATTCATACGTATTAAACAAACCGACTGCATCACGCGTTCTATTCCAAGGAACAGCAGTAAAAATATCGCAGGCAAGCTGTTAATATAGACTTAAATGTGTTTTACTTTTCCCAAATATTCTAGATCCCCCATTCCCTATTGGATTATACAGGCTATGTGTTAGATCCCACAGGAGAGCCTACAATTTGTTTGTAAAGTCTATTGTTAACCGAAAGTAAGCATTATTAGGTAAAATTGTAACTAATTCCAGAAAGCCTGATTCATTAAACTTAGTGAGTTCTCTTATTCAATACCTAAGTCTTAAACTATTAGTAGCTAAGCATGCAGGAGGTTTAGTGAATAAAGTTGTAACATCAACGGATGACAAATAACATTCATTGGGGACCAAAATGCCCAAAACATTAGATTTATGATCTCAGCTGTACTTATTAAGGATAGTTGTATAATCTTACAAATGGTAGAAGACTTACCTTTATAAGTAATTTTGGTAATTTATAAAATATGATTTTCCTGCTCTAGAAGTTGTCGTAAGTTTTCCTTTCAGAAGCCTGTTCCCGACGTCTGCATCTGTAACCAGCAAATTGTGTTTATAATTTCCATCATATTGTTAGTTATAAAAGAAAGTTTTATGAGCTGCCTAAGATTTATATTTTGACCAATAATAAAAAAGGATTAATAATTAGTTCCTTGTAAAGTCTTGTATTACAAATCTGGTAACTGAAATTTGTTCATGTGAAACCTCATTTATAATAAATAAATGTAATATTAGATAGTTTTACACTTAATTTGTCATGCTAGATTTAGCCCCTGCAATAAGCAAGCAGACAACTAAGTACACAAGCCAACTAAACAAATAGACTACATAGCAATTGCAGGGGCAAAGCCTAAAGTGTGATATTAAAGAAACATTTTTAGGTGCCTTTGTGCTTTGGTTAAAAGACTATTAGAGTTAGTTAGAATGCAAATGGAGAGGAAAAAATTACAAAAATAAACAATTATCAATGTTCACAATGCGTGAGTATTTAATGAAAAAAACCTCTTGTTTTGATAATATAATAACAGACACATCTGCAAATAGTATAAAACTTACCGTTAATAATGAACTTTTGGTCCTTTTTAAAATATGATTTCCGTTTCCAGAAGTTGTCGTAGGTTTTTCTTTCATAAGGCTGTTCCCGACGTCTTCATCTGTAACCAGGAAAGTGTGTTTATAATTTCAATCATATTGTTATTTATAAAAGAACATTCTCAAACATTGTAATAATAGTAAAGATGCGTTTCTATTCTACGAGAAACTACCAGGATTGTAAATTAACTAAAACCTGATCTAATCAGAAATTATAGATCGCCATAATTAGAAACGAAAAAAAGAAAGCGAATAAATAATAACAAACAAACAAAATAGTCCATCTCAAAAATTCCAAGGAAATTCTCTTTTTATTTTGCCACTTAATATTGTTGTTTTTAATTACTCACTTTAACAATAGTTTATGACTATCCTAACTTTAAATTTTGTAAATTTGTAAAAACTTACTGAGACAGAACGTTTTCAATCGCAGGTGGCGATGTTCATCAGTGTCTCCTGCTTGGAGATGTTGGGTCAAGCGGTGACTGTTTTAAAGGCAGGTTTTCGATTATATCAAAGAGTGTGTCTGATTTGTATTGCGTTTGTTCGTTTAATATGTTTGTACTTTGTGTTTTTGTGTGTCTGTAGTTTTAATATTGTGTAAATGTTTAATTTACATAAAACAAACCCTTAAAACTGTATACAAAAATAAAGACTCACTGAACCAAAGGTTATATCAACTTCACCTAAATCTCCCCAACACGATCGGACACGAACTCACAACAAATCATAATAGGCACTAATAATTGGGCAACAAATAAACTAATAAACATTAAAAACAAACACAACAAAAAGTTTAATAAACTATTATATAAAACAAAAAACACAATATACTCTCAACCCACACAAAAACTCTACCTCCGTACATTTAACCTCACTAATAACAAATTCACACAACACGAAATGAATTTAATAAACAAAAGCCTGAAATAGAACCTACATTAAAAATCAAATAATATTACAAATAGAAACATACTACAAACTGAAACAGCAACACACAAAACCGTCACCAAAGACCAAAACTCACTTTATTTATTTCTAAAAGAAATATTTATTTTTTGCAAATTTGAAAACGTTTACATTTTTGGTATTACAGATTATGGATGGTATCACACAGTCATGTTGTGGCTAATACAGAGATTTTTAACATATTTTAAATATAAATTCTTATGTAAGATATTCGTGAAAACTTAATTTTGTTTTAAAAATCTAGTATAAAACTACACTTTTTCATTTTTCACGTTTTAGTTATGTTTTGGAGACGTAGAATATTAACAAATATTTTAGACTAGGTTGAACATTAAAAACTCTTAGTCTATTCTTATTTAATTATTTTTCGTACAAACATCCCTTCGGTAAATGACTACTTCCTTCTAAGTTGGCACAATTTTTCGTGAGCTCAGTCCTCACACATTCGACACCGCTTTCAGTCTTCTTCAGAACTCTCGCCGCAAACCATGTAGTGAGTGACATCGTTAGTCTTGTTTGGGATAATTTCGTCGTTATTATTTAAACCTTTCTTAAACTTATACTTTTGTAGTATTTCCTCATTTTGTTTTCCACAACTCTCATTTTCAATAAGTGTACCATCACTTCCCCATAGATATAGCTCTGTGTCTATCCCCTAATGAGCTTCTTGGAAAATTGTATTTTTCACTTGTTTCCTTTATTGTCATTTTTTAACTTTAAACTTGTTCTATTGTTCTCTTCTACACTCTTTACTCTATTTTCCTCTTATTATTCTCATTTGTCTTTGGTAAAAAATTCTTTGACTAGAGTTTTAATTCTAAATACCTTCAGATTATTTTTTGTCCGATACCACCTGAAAGTACTTTGTCCGAAACCACCTGAGCGGCAATTGACATGGATTCAATTATAGATAAGTTATTAGTTTGTGAAGGAATTCATATAACCTATAACTTATAGAGGAACATAGTACGTTAAAGATGGTGAACAAAATACATATATATATATATATATATATATATATATATATATACTCACATCCCAAACCTAACTTTGTACTGCAACAAACACGAAAAAACAAAAAAACAACTAAACGACGCAGGAATATCATCCAATAAGGTGACAACGGCTCTGTTTCCTTTAGAGAAACAATCTGATGGCAAGATAGGTGCTGCCTTTCGCCGTTTGCTGGGTAAACATGCTTTGTCCGATACCACCCCCTCTCCGATACTAGACAACTTTCCTCTATATTGACTAAGTATAACAGTCTTGTTTAGTCAATAATAATTGAAATAAATAAATTCAGAAATATACGCTGCCTGTATGTTTTTTGGTAAAGCATGTATGTTTTTTTTGTCATGAGGCAAAATATTGAAATGAAATGGTTTTATTATTATTGAGCACGGAAATGGCATTTACATTATCACAAAGGCCTTCATCAATCTTCATCGCTTTCACATCCCTAATCATAGCTTCTACTTCCACAATCACGCTCCCTCACAACATCCTGGGCAAAGCTGGACACGTAAACCTACTATAGCTTACCTATATACATTGTCAGCTTTACATATTTCCAACTAGAGTAGACTCACTACTATTAGTGTTTGCTGACTTAAATTTAAAGAAGTATTTAGTCGTTGTTGAGTAATTAGATAAAAAAAACGATTAGCTCTTGACTTCGCGCTGCAAATAGCATTCTTGATTGTAATAGTTCACGATAAGTGCGTCGAGGGCAGCATCTGACGATATCGTTTACCAATAATTTTTTTTAAGGCTCAATTATTGGGCCCGTGTTGTTTAACATCTACACAGACATCATACCGACAACAATCAACACACAAGTGGCTATATTTGCAGATGAAACCGCGTTATTCGCTCAGTCATGGGAACCACATCTAATACACTCAAATTTACAGGACCACCTTACAGTACTAGAATCATGGCTGAGCTACTGGAGAGTTAGTGTGAATGTGGCCAAGTGCCAAGCTATGCTTCTCACCAAACGCAGGACACACAAACTCAACACACCAATAAAAGTATTATGCGAGGACATTCACTGGGGGAACCAAGTGAAATATCTGGGAGTCATACTCGACAGAGGCCTGACTTGGGACCCTTACATTCCCAACACGTTAAAGAGAGCAACAATTAGAATAACACGCTGTATCTTATGCTTAACAGAACAAGCCCACTTTCACTACGGGCGGCCACTACTATATACTACTACTCGATGTTGCCCAGCATACTCACGTACGCTTCACCCGTCTGGAGCCATGCAAGCAACTCATGCACACGCAGACTCCAATTATAACAAAACAATCACGAAGGCACCTAGATGTACAAGAATAAACTCCTTCAGACTGACTTGAAAGTGCCTTCCATCGTATAACACCTCCGAAACTTGGACACAAAGTTCTACAAACAGGCTCATGTACATTCAACATCCACACTCATTTCCTCACTGGGTATATACACACCTACCCACCCACGAAACACACAGACGGCCGCTGCCCATATTGCCCGCTTATCTCTAACCATATTACAAAAAATTAAAATATCTATACTATCAGATTCTGCTTCACAGTTATGTTCCAGCTGACATAGGATGCTGACATCCCCAGGATTGTAGCTTAGCACCAACGGAAGTACTAATTTTGACTGCATACCTTTACAGTTTCGAGTAGGCAGCAGAAGAAAAGGTACATGTCACTTCTGCAATAGACTAGCTTACAAAGTATTTGTAAGTGTAACCTGGCAGGGTTTTATCTTCACGCTCTTAGCGCGACACTTACCGTATTGTTTCATTTCACTATCTCCTGATTCTCCATGGGAAAAGCCATTGAGCTTGGTACATGGGCAATCAATCCCGTTTCCTTCACTCGCGTTAGAGATACTAACAGCATCCGCAAGTGATACCTAGGCACCTCGCTATAGGTTGGTTGCCACGAGGGCTGGGCGGTCTCAGGGGGTCCCAACAAAGATTTACAAAAATATAAAAAAACAAATTACGTGCAAAAAATGTAAATAACTAGATTAAATTTTGTAAAGCTATGGCACCACCTCGTTCTACGTTCAATTTAAACTATTAATATACGTGATGCGCAAAAATGTTTTGTTTAAACGTTTTACAGTTACTACAATTTCACTGTTTCCTGTCACGAATAAGAGGAGAAGCTCTGTTTTACCCTGTCTTGCCCTGGGAGCTTTGTTTCAGCTACACCCAGAGCGGACTGACACTTTTACCGTGGAATTGTTCATGTTGTTTAATATTTTCTAAAGCTTACGTAGTATTTACAGTTGCAGTCAGAGTTGTATCTTGACAACATTCGACCAAGATGTAACGGCTAGGGCAGTCACTATCTACGTGAACATTTTATTCTAACTTGGTACAGCTGCGCAGAAAGTAGTTTCCAAGCCATCCTTAGAGACGCTCAAATTAGACTAATTTTATATCTCCTGACAATGTGTTAATTTCAGTTGTTATAAACTTAGTTTTAAATATTATAGGCAAAGTTATATCTATGTCACGTGACAAAATTTGCTAAAACCTTATACCTGATGATGTACAAAGTCAACGGAAACACGAAACCTAATTCCAAAGTTCCACAAATTTGCAAAAATTGTAAAATAACTTTGTTACACTCACAAACTCTAAACACCGGAGGTTTATATAAAACATACCCCTTTTATAAAATATAAATATGTATAGCTACAAAGTATGTTATAAGGATGGGTTTGGTAGTAACACAAACCAGGTAAAGTCTACGAAGGTAGGCTATTACACTCATTAGGTAAACCCTAAATTATATATTTCTATTATATCTCTTGTATATATATATTACACAAACCGACCACATCACGCATTCTATTCGTAGGAACGGCAGTGAAAATATCATACTTAAGCTGTTAATATAGACTTAAATGTGTTTTCCTCTTCCCAGATATTCTAGATCTCCCATTCTCTATTGGATTATATAGGGTAGGTGTTAGATCCCACAGGAGAGCCTACCATTATTAAACTGAAAGTAAGCAGTATCAGGTAAAATTGTAACTAACTCTAGATAGCCTGCTTCATTAAACTTAGTGAGTTCTCCTATTAAGTACCAAAGTTTTAAACAATTAGTGGCCACATTTAGAACAATGTAATTTGTAAAAAAAAATCCACATGATTTTAAACATTACACTGCATCTTATAATTTGCCCCTTCAATCCAAATGCATGTAACTACATCTACAATGTTGTGAACGAATGCGTATGGGCAAAGAGAAGGGGCAATGTTTGTAGCTTAATACTGTATTAAACAATCTGTTTACAATGTTTTTGTCCTTTAAATAAAAAATATTACAGGTATTCAAACTGTAAATAGAGAGGAATAAAAAGGTAAAAATACAGGCATAATAATGTGGACAAATATGATTACAGTTGTACCTCTATATCCGCGGGTATTAGGCTCCAAAATTACCACGGAAACGTGGAACCGCGGATAATAAGGACGAGGTGTGTTAAATACTATACCTACAGACAATTACAGTATACAGGAGTACATGTACATAGATACGGGAATTGCATAAGTACATTACATACTGTATAATTTGTAAAATATTACAGTACAGTACATAAGTATTGCTATGTACAGAAGTGCCATTGGGATTGCTATTTGTACTTACCCTCACGTAGTGTACAGTACGCCATTCCCCTTGTAGCCACCAACAGCAAATGTTTGTTATCAAACGCTGAGGCAATTATTTGGCTTTGAGAACTTATTTAATAGATCTGCACAGAGAGTATGTTTGTGTGAAATAGTACACTTCACAATTTACACATGAAAAAAATTAACACGTACGAAAGGAAGTTTTAAGTTGAAGTTGAGAACAAGAAATATTTACTTAGAAACAACTTCACCTGAAAGTAGAGAAGACTCGGAAAAGAACGGCCTCTTACGTTTAGTGATGCTGGCGATAACTGGCGTAACTAGAACTTTTTTTTCTAATTAAAAATCATTGTGTAGGAGATTGTTTTTTTTTTCATTTCACTGAAGAGTTGCTGAAGAGGCTGCATGTTTATCAAACGCAATGACAATAATTTGACTGTAAGAACGTATTTAATAAAGCTGTACGGAGAGTAGGCTATGTATGTGTGGAATGGTAAACTTTACAAAGAACACGTTAAAAAAATTATCACGTACAAAAAGACGTTTAAGGTTAAAGTTACGAACAAGAAATATTTTTAGACAGAAACTTAAAAAAACTTCATGTGGAAGTGAAAAGACTCGGTGATGGAAAAAGAACTGCCCAGTGAACTTGACGCTAATGGAGAAGTTGAAATAGGTTTATAATAGCTTTATTGGCAAAACGAAAGTACCAATAATGCCACATGCTTCACTGTCTGTAAGCTGTATGCTGCATTATAGGCCATGTGAACACCATTGCATGCCTAGGAAGTAATAATTCTACATGTAAATTGAAATCAACTACCATTTAAACACTCTTTACCTACGGGAATAAAGGGTTATACCAGCAAATTTCACACTAAACAACCATCAATACTGTGAAATCTCAAGGTCCGTGAAGTCGTCTCTTTAAATTGTGTTGCAGCCTCTAACTGTGAACATTTTATTATCTCGGTTGTAAGTGAGGCCAAGTAGGGATGTTCCACTTTGCACGAGGGAATATCGGAATGATAGATAGCTCCACCAATATAGGAAATACCTGTAGCAAGATAAGAGATAGCTCTAGGAATATAGGAGATAGTTTTAGCGATATGATAGATAGCTCCACCAATATAGGAAATACCTGTAACAAGATAAGAGATAGCTCTAGGAATATAGGAGATAGTTTTAGCGATATGATAGATAGCTCCACCAATATAGGAAATACCTGTAACAAGATAAGAGATAGCTCTAGGAATATAGGAGATAGTTTTAGCGATATGATAGATAGCTCCACCAATATAGGAAATACCTGTAGCAAGATAAGAGATAGCTCTAGGAATATAGGAGATAGTTTTAGCGATATGATAGATAGCTCCACCAATATAGGAAATACCTGTAACAAGATAAGAGATAGCTCTAGGAATATAGGAGATAGTTTTAGCGATATGATAGATAGCTCCACCAATATAGGAAATAACTGTGCAATATAAGAGATAGCTCTAGGAATATAGGAGATAGTTTTAGCGATATGATAGATAGCTCCACCAATATAGGAAATACCTGTAGCAAGATAAGAGATAGCTCTAGGAATATAGGAGATAGTTTTAGCGATATGATAGATAGCTCCACCAATATAGGAAATACCTGTAGCAAGATAAGAGATAGCTCTAGGAATATAGGAGATAGTTTTAGCGATATGATAGATAGCTCCACCAATATAGGAAATAACTGTGCAATATAAGACGTAGCTCCACTAATATAGGAAACAACTCTGCATTATAAGACGTAGCTATACGAATATAGGAAATAACTCTGCAAAATAAGTTATAACTCCATCAATATAGGAAATACCTCTGCAATATAAGATATAGCTCCACCAATATAGGAAATAACTCTGCAATATAAGACATAGCCCAATCAATATAGGAAACAACTCTGCAATATAAGAGAAAGCTCTATCAATATAGGAAATGACTCAGCAATATAAGATATAGCTCCACCAATATAGGAAATAATTCTGCAATATAAGACATGGCTCCACCAATATAGGATATAACTGTGTAATATGTGGAATAGCTCTAGCAACGTAGGAACTAACTCTAGTAATATAAGAGGTAGCTCCACCAATGAAGGAAAACACTCTGCAATATAAAGGATAGCTCTAGCAATATATGAAATAACCTAACTTAACCTAACCTAACCTAACCTAACCTTACCTAACCTAACCTAACCTAACGTAACCTAACTTAACCTAACCTAACCTAACCTTACCTAACCTAACCTAACCTTACCTAACCTAACTTATCCTAACATAACCTAACCTAACCTAACCTAACCTTACCTAACCTAACCTAACCTAACCTAACCTAACTTAACCTAACCTAAGCTAACCTTACCTAACCTAACCTAACCTAACCCAACCCAACACACTTTTAGACGAATATTGTTACACATCATCGAGTAAATTCCTTTGTGTTTATTTCACGTGCTGTCGATTTAATTTCCTGTGATGGGTTTTTTATGCGCCGAAAGAAGTAACAGTTCAAGAGATAAAATATATAAAAAGACGCCATGACTGGGCCTAGGGAGCTAGACGAGGGTCAAGGAAATGCTATGTACTGGAGAAATAACTTCCTGTCACAAAGGTTTTAGCGAACGTTCCGCGCAGGACAAAAGAATGAGATATCCTTATCATGACCAAGGAGAAGATGTTATTATAGATCCATGTGAGATAAATAAAAGTTTGAAAAATAGATTTTTCAATAGCCTTGGTGCTAATGGAAAGAGTGAGTTAGGTTAATCCACAAAAAGATAATGTCTGCCACTTTACAGTAAGTTTAAACATGCTTCACTGTCTGTAAGCAGTATGCTGCCTTATAGGCCATGTGAACACCATTACATGCCTAGGAAGTAATAATTCTACATGTAAATTGAAATCAACTACCATTTAAACACTCTTTATCTACGGGAATGAAGGGTTAAACCAGCAAAGTTCTGATACCTCACATAAGGGTAGTTTACAAGATAAGGTTTTCTACAAGAAAAAGAAGTTTACAAAGAAATTTAATATACAACAAAAAGTAATCTACAAGAAAAGTCATCTATAATAACAAGCAATTTACAAGTAAGTGTTGTCTACAAGATAAGGTTATCTACAAGAACGTTTTCCTACAAGATAAAGTAATCTACAAGAAAACGTAAGCTACAAGAAAGTGTTGTCTACAAGAAAAGGTTATCTACAATAAAAAGTAATGTATAAGAACATGTAATATAAAAGTAATCACAAATGCTAGTCGAGATTTGTAAAACCGCAGCATAATAAAAAAATAGCAACGACAAAAAAGGCTTATTGTAAAACAAAAGCGACGACGCTAAACGCGCGAGCCATGGGATCACTGACCTTACAACTATCAATTATATATCAGTGGTTGAAAATAAACTGAAAAGTTTACAAAATCTCACAAGATGTAGATTGATAACATTTACTGAAATAAATGTTGGTAAGATATATATTACCACAAAAACTCGTCAAAAGTGTACAATATAAGCTCTTGGCAGTAAGGCAGTTCTCATTAGAGAATACTATTATGCTATGTAAGTACTGTTGCTATAGTAGGGTGAGGAACAGCACACAGCGTTAGTTCCATTATTCTTTATTGATTTGTCTTAAAGCTGACAAATTGTTTTGTACACACTAAACAACTATCAATACGGTGAAACCTTAAGTTCCGTGAAGTCGCCTCTTTAAATTGTGTTGCAGCCTCTAAGTGGGAACATTTTATTATCTATGTTGTAAGTGAGGCCAAGCAGGGATCTTCCACTTTGCACGAAGGAATATCGGCTCAACTCAACACTTCGCTTTAAGCAACACAGAGGAGGATGAAAAGAAATGTTAGGCAATAATTTTCTGAATTTTTAAATAAATTCTTTCAGTTTCTTCAATGCGTTACTCAGTTATTGATTCCTTTTTGGCAAAATCAAGACCGCTGGCGATAAATTGAAAGAAAAAATAATGTTTATTAAGTGCGCTAAATTTTCTGAACAAGGAACCATAGCGTTGTTAAAATTCAGGTTGAGTCCCGACAAAATACATCCCACAACGCTAAGGCTAAAGCGAAGAACCTATCGGAGTAAATATCAAGCTAGACACATTTACTTTATAGTATAATAAATTTACCTTCCCTATTCACTTGTGTTTAAGTTCTTCTATTTTCCAAGTGTAAACGTCTACAGGCGCCCCTCCATTTTCCTTTCCAGAGTAAAACTTAAATCCAGCTTGCGGCACGTGTAAACCTCTATTAGTTCATTCGTGAACCCTCATCTGAAAGAAATAATTTCATTTAGATTAAATGACGGCTTTCCTCTAAATTTATAGGTTATGTTTACATCGTTTTCAATGTAAATGCATGTAAATATAGAAATTACCTAAATGCTAAATGCAGTTATTTAATACCTATGTACAGTTATTGGGAACTATGTGATACAATTTAAATTGTTTTTAAACACACACACACACACACACACACAGTCACACACACACACACACACACAACAAAACACACACACACACACACACACACACACACACACACACACACACACACACACACACGCACACACACTTTGTTGAACGTCCCTGTCTGGAACCACATTGATAGTTAGAAAGAAGTTTGTTTCTAGGTACCAGAAAAGAAGTCGGTTGACCATCTTCTCCAGTAGTTTGTATAAGCAGCTGGTCAGAAAGAGATGGATCTGTAACTGCTGGGATTAGTTTTGTCCTTTCCTTGATTTAAAAGAGTAATTATTGTCACTTCTAACCGTGCATCGCGAAAATCGTGCTCTTGAAATATACGGTTGTATATTCAAAGGAAAACTAGTTTTGCCGACGGTGGAAGATGATTATTCATGGAGTATACAATATCATCCAAGCCTGGAGCTGAATCTTTCGGTGACGAGAGAGCTGACTCTAGTTTGTCAAGTGAAAAATGGATATTCAAACAAGAATCTCCAGAAATACAACAATGAAAGGTAGAGCTTCATGTTTACGCTTATACACTTGGAAAGCCTCCTAGTATGACGAAGAAGAAGAATGTTTTGAGAATGATAACGCCAGCACATTTCGCAATTTCCTCACAGTCCGTGCTCAAAACTATAAACATCAAAACACCTTAATGAGATAATGGAAGTGCCACAGACGTACCGTAATTTCTTCCATGTAGATGGAGCTGTAGTTCTTGTACAAGTGCCAACGTACTGTGACCATTATTCTCGTTTACATCGCCTAAATATTCTTCGTGTTTTCTCACGGAAGATTTTATATTTTTCCAGGTTTTCACTCGTTGGATGTCTTTTGAACTTGTTCAAAGCTTTTCTTTGTACACGAAGGATTCATCAATCCACCACGGAACAGGTGGTGGTCGTGGTTTGGATGAGGTTTTGGAATTGCCTGTCCGGCAGCATTCAAAACAGTTTGTAAATGAATTGATAATGTCATCAATGGGAGCCGGGTCACGCACGTCCAATTATCCTAGATGTTGTGAAAATATTACAAATAAAAAATTTATAACTCTTTAGTAATTTTGTAAATTTAATTTATTTCGCTTTTTTACAAAACAACAACATTTCAATGAAAAATTTATAACGTCTATTATAAAATTTTCCGTAGTTCAAGATTTTAAGAAAGTAAATGAAATTTTCACCCTTTAAAACCCCATGGATCCTCACTTAGCTTTTGGAAAAAACAATCATAATTCTACATAAAATAATAACTAGAAAACACATAAGTTTACCCAGAAAACCAAACAACATAATTTTGATAAAAAATCGAAATTTTATCAGAGAATCACACGTACTTAATAAATCAAGATTATATAACAAAATTACAAATATTTATATATCATAATCATATCAGAAATTTTCACATTTTTAATCAAATAACTAACCTGAAAATCTTCTTATTCTTTCTTTGTATGTTGCCAAAATAATAACTTATTTCTATGATTTTATAATAACATTCAATTTCGTTTGCTATGGTTATTACTTTAAGGATGATTAACCCTATTTCCTATCTAAGGATAAACCCTTAATGATATTTCCTTCTAAAACAATATTTATGCGGCCTGGATACTAAACAAATGGTTCAGTCAAAATTATTTTTAAATTTGTGCTAGTTTTAAAGTTTCTTCTTTAATCTTAACAGTGAATAGTGTCTCAACACCTTTAACAGTGAATTTATTTTTCAAAACAGATTAAGTTAAGCATGAATGTCATTAATTTCAAACCCTTATTTAAAGTACATACAAATTATTTTAAACATTTCATTTATGTTGCCTGACTTTTCTGCATGACCTTAAATTTTCATTATTTCTAACTGGCTTTGTATATATTGGATTTACAACCGATTTAACAACTGCCCTAATTCCTATCAAACAACTAACCATTTAATTTTTAAATTACAAAAACATAATTAGATACAAATTTTCTATAACCACATTTATTTCTAAATCAAAAATCCTTTAGACATAATAATTATTTTATATAAACAAATTTCCATCAGTTTATTTCCCTAGAAGTAGCACAATTATATATGTTAAGGTTCCTCTTGTATTCCTGACATTTTTGTAAAAGCCCCTTTGTTTATTTGCTTCTTAATTTGTAACATTTTACAAATATTTTTAAATAATTTGTCTACTCGTTTAAATTTACCTTTATTTTAGTTTGAAGTGATTATTTACAATTTTCACTATTTCTTAACGATTGTTTACATCTGACTAGTTTAATACCGCCATCGTAGTTTTATGACGTAAACCAGTATGACGTCACATTTGTCTTCAGAGTTTATTCGTTCTAACAAGATAAAGCCACTATACTCAAAAACATGTTTTCATGAGAATTGACTTCAAATAAATTAATTTATTTTCCATTTTAACCTCAAAGAATTAAATTTTATACTTGTTAGAAAGAAATAAGATAGCTCTAACCTTTTATAACTCGAGCAGGTTCCAGAGTCCTTGTAAATCTAGGTACTAGTTTGAACAGACTTCCCAGGTTGTTTTGGCCGATCTACTTTGTGATCTGATTGAGTCCTTCCCTCTGTATTATTTTGAGTTAAGTATTGCTCTTCTGCCTCCATTCTTTCCTTTACTGATTTAAGTGTTACAGAAAAATTTAGTTTTTAAAATTCCAAAGTTCTCATTTATTACAAGTTAATAATTTCTCTATATACTTTTTTTTATCTATGTTAATTCATTCTTTACTTTAGGCTTGATTTTTAGAATTGGGATTTCTGTAAAACGTTTTCAACCCGACATTTGAATTAATTCTGGAAAACTTGAAAGTCACTGCTCTGCTTCTACATTTGAAATACAACTTTCAATGTTTT
Source organism: Prosapia bicincta (assembly GCA_036971475.1). Classification (NCBI taxonomy): domain Eukaryota; kingdom Metazoa; phylum Arthropoda; class Insecta; order Hemiptera; family Cercopidae; genus Prosapia; species Prosapia bicincta. The sequence continues at coordinate 14,265,498 of JBAIZL010000010.1, read as the reverse complement.
GTTTTTACTGACTTCAATACTTAGAAAACTCAAGACAATTCGATGTTGAAAAAACAACATTTAGAGTGTAAAATCCTTAAAAGGGTTGGGAAACTCCCATATTAGGCTACCAGGCTACCACTACAAATGAACTTAGGCCTAATGATTCTTCTACAATTTAACTTGAAAAGCAGAGAGAGTTCCAAACGACTGTCCGGGTTAATTACTCATACCACCCTAAAACTTGCCTTCGTTGTCTTCGGCTTCTCTCTCTGGCTACCCCTCCTCTGGCGCTTGGACTTCCTCCAATCACAAACATCTTAAGATATGGGGTGACCTATAATACGATATAATCTTGTTGTTATTTTCCAATGCCAATGGCCCTCCTAGTTTCATTTTCACTTCCTTTCACCGTTATCAAACTACTTTTAAACCCCGTTTTTTAACTAAAATATTGTCCTTCTTTAGAATGGTTTTTCTTTACACATTATAGTTATTAGGTATTTGTATATGGCATGATATTTGTAGTTAAATCCTGTTTTATTATAAGGTTTATATTTTTAAATTGAAATTTATATATATATATATATATATATATATATATATATATATATATATATATATATATATATACTTAGAATAATATATTAGAAAAAAAGTAAGATATAATACAAAATGACTGAAAGTTATATTTCGTGTTACAAAAATGTCGACGTGTTCTATTGGCGATTATTTCTGTATTTTAATGATTATTTTCTGCTTCATTTATTTTGATTGAAATCTTTACTGTAATTTTGAAGTTCTGGTTTTACTGGATTTTCTGCCTGGTCGGCCCTTTTTTACTGGTCAGCTCTACTTTTATTCACTAAAACTTTGTTTCACTGTTGCTTCGTCCGTCTGCTTCCGCACATCCCGGGAGGACATCTTTCTGTCAACGTTTTATTTCGCGTAAGAATTTATGGAAGGTTAGTCTTTTAATGCTGTTGTACTTCAGTATTGTCAGTTCTGTTGTACTCAAGTTTGTTAAAATCTTCCGTTATTGTTTGCTACAAACCCATTTTGCAAACGGCGTAGTTCCGTTCCCCGGGATGTACGTGTGCGGTGCACGGTCGCGGGTTGGTTACATCCCATAAATTTTGATGATAAAGCCGAAAGGGTGCCGATCCTAGGCCGGTGTCTAAGCAAGAAGAATTTCGATGACTCTGGTGGCAGCTAAATCAGAATAAGACGTAAGAGTACATCCTAAACAACTAGGAGCTACTAAAGGCAATAAGACTCAAGGCTAGTCTATAAACGTATACAGCAAGATATAGTCTCCGGCTTGGTGTGCTCCCATACAAGCTGAGAGAGCTTGCTGGGTTTCTAAACTTATTTAGTTTAGCAACTAGGAGCTACTATAGGCAATAAGACTCAAGGGTGGCTATAAACGTATACGGCAAGATATAGTCTCCGGCTTGGTGTGCTCCCATACAAGCTGAGAGAGCTTGCTGGGTTCCTAAACTTATTTAGTTTAGCAACTAGGAGCTACTAAAGGCAATAAGACTCAAGGCTAGTCTACAAACGTATACGGCAAGATATAGTCTCCGGCTTGGTGTGCTCCCATACAAGCTGAGAGAGCTTGCTGGGTTCCTAAACTTATTTAGTTTAGCAACTAGGAGCTACTAAAGGCAATAAGACTCAAGGCTAGTCTACAAACGTATACGGCAAGATATAGAGTCTCCGGCTTGGTGTGCTCCCATACAAGCTGAGAGAGCTTGCTGGGTTCCTAAACTTATTTAGTTTAGCAACTAGGAGCTACTAAAGGCAATAAGACTCAAGGGTGGCTATAAACGTATACGGCAAGATATAGTCTCCGGCTTGGTGTGCTCCCATACAAGCTGAGAGAGCTTGCTGGGTTCCTAAACTTATTTAGTTTAGCAACTAGGAGCTACTAAAGGCAATAAGACTCAAGGGTGGCTATAAACGTATACGGCAAGATATAGTCTCCGGCTTGGTGTGCTCCCATACAAGCTGAGAGAGCTTGCTGGGTTCCTAAACTTATTTAGTTTAGCAACTAGGAGCTACTAAAGGCAATAAGACTCAAGGCTAGTCTACAAACGTATACGGCAAGATATAGAGTCTCCGGCTTGGTGTGCTCCCATACAAGCTGAGAGAGCTTGCTGGGTTCCTAAACTTATTTAGTTTAGCAACTAGGAGCTACTAAAGGCAATAAGACTCAAGGCTAGTCTATAAACGTATACGGCAAGATATAGTCTCCGGCTTGGTGTGCTCCCATACAAGCTGAGGGAGCTTGCTGGGTTCCTAAACTTATTTAGTTTAACAACAAGGAGCTACTATAGGCAATAAGACTCAAGGCTAGTCTATAAACGTATACGGCAAGATATAGTCTCCGGCTTGGTGTGCTCCCATACAAGCTGAGGGAGCTTGCTGGGTTCCTAAACTTATTTAGTTTAGCAACAAGGAGCTACTATAGGCAATAAGACTCAAGGGTGGCTATAAACGTATACGGCAAGATATAGTCTCCGGCTTGGTGTGCTCCCATACAAGCTGAGAGAGCTTGCTGGGTTCCTAAACTTATTTAGTTTAGCAACTAGGAGCTACTAAAGGCAATAAGACTCAAGGCTAGTCTACAAACGTATACGGCAAGATATAGTCTCCGGCTTGGTGTGCTCCCATACAAGCTGAGAGAGCTTGCTGGGTTTCTAAACTTATTTAGTTTAGCAACTAGGAGCTACTAAAGGCAATAAGACTAAAGGGTGGCTATAAACGTATACGGCAAGATATAGTCTCCGGCTTGGTGTGCTCCCATACAAGCTGAGAGAGCTTGCTGGGTTCCTAAACTTATTTAGTTTAGCAACAAGGAGCTACTAAAGGCAATAAGACTCAAGGCTAGTCTACAAACGTATACGGCAAGATATAGAGTCTCCGGCTTGGTGTGCTCCCATACAAGCTGAGAGAGCTTGCTGGGTTCCTAAACTTATTTAGTTTAGCAACTAGGAGCTACTAAAGGCAATAAGACTCAAGGCTAGTCTACAAACGTATACGGCAAGATATAGAGTCTCCGGCTTGGTGTGCTCCCATACAAGCTGAGAGAGCTTGCTGGGTTCCTAAACTTATTTAGTTTAGCAACAAGGAGCTACTAAAGGCAATAAGACTCAAGGCTAGTCTATAAACGTATACGGCAAGATATAGTCTCCGGCTTGGTGTGCTCCCATACAAGCTGAGAGAGCTTGCTGGGTTCCTAAACTTATTTAGTTTAGCAACAAGGAGCTACTAAAGGCAATAAGACTCAAGGGTGGCTATAAACGTATACGGCAAGATATAGTCTCCGGCTTGGTGTGCTCCCATACAAGCTGAGAGAGCTTGCTGGGTTCCTAAACTTATTTAGTTTAGCAACAAGGAGCTACTATAGGCAATAAGACTCAAGGGTGGCTATAAACGTATACGGCAAGATATAGTCTCCGGCTTGGTGTGCTCCCATACAAGCTGAGAGAGCTTGCTGGGTTCCTAAACTTATTTAGTTTAGCAACTAGGAGCTACTAAAGGCAATAAGACTCAAGGGTGGCTATAAACGTATACGGCAAGATATAGTCTCCGGCTTGGTGTGCTCCCATACAAGCTGAGAGAGCTTGCTGGGTTCCTAAACTTATTTAGTTTAGCAACTAGGAGCTACTAAAGGCAATAAGACTCAAGGCTAGTCTACAAACGTATACGGCAAGATATAGAGTCTCCGGCTTGGTGTGCTCCCATACAAGCTGAGAGAGCTTGCTGGGTTCCTAAACTTATTTAGTTTAGCAACTAGGAGCTACTAAAGGCAATAAGACTCAAGGCTAGTCTATAAACGTATACGGCAAGATATAGTCTCCGGCTTGGTGTGCTCCCATACAAGCTGAGGGAGCTTGCTGGGTTCCTAAACTTATTTAGTTTAACAACAAGGAGCTACTATAGGCAATAAGACTCAAGGCTAGTCTATAAACGTATACGGCAAGATATAGTCTCCGGCTTGGTGTGCTCCCATACAAGCTGAGGGAGCTTGCTGGGTTCCTAAACTTATTTAGTTTAGCAACAAGGAGCTACTATAGGCAATAAGACTCAAGGGTGGCTATAAACGTATACGGCAAGATATAGTCTCCGGCTTGGTGTGCTCCCATACAAGCTGAGAGAGCTTGCTGGGTTCCTAAACTTATTTAGTTTAGCAACTAGGAGCTACTAAAGGCAATAAGACTCAAGGCTAGTCTACAAACGTATACGGCAAGATATAGTCTCCGGCTTGGTGTGCTCCCATACAAGCTGAGAGAGCTTGCTGGGTTTCTAAACTTATTTAGTTTAGCAACTAGGAGCTACTAAAGGCAATAAGACTAAAGGGTGGCTATAAACGTATACGGCAAGATATAGTCTCCGGCTTGGTGTGCTCCCATACAAGCTGAGAGAGCTTGCTGGGTTCCTAAACTTATTTAGTTTAGCAACAAGGAGCTACTAAAGGCAATAAGACTCAAGGCTAGTCAACAAACGTATACGGCAAGATATAGAGTCTCCGGCTTGGTGTGCTCCCATACAAGCTGAGAGAGCTTGCTGGGTTCCTAAACTTATTTAGTTTAGCAACTAGGAGCTACTAAAGGCAATAAGACTCAAGGCTAGTCTACAAACGTATACGGCAAGATATAGAGTCTCCGGCTTGGTGTGCTCCCATACAAGCTGAGAGAGCTTGCTGGGTTCCTAAACTTATTTAGTTTAGCAACAAGGAGCTACTAAAGGCAATAAGACTCAAGGCTAGTCTATAAACGTATACGGCAAGATATAGTCTCCGGCTTGGTGTGCTCCCATACAAGCTGAGAGAGCTTGCTGGGTTCCTAAACTTATTTAGTTTAGCAACAAGGAGCTACTAAAGGCAATAAGACTCAAGGGTGGCTATAAACGTATACGGCAAGATATAGTCTCCGGCTTGGTGTGCTCCCATACAAGCTGAGAGAGCTTGCTGGGTTCCTAAACTTATTTAGTTTAGCAACAAGGAGCTACTATAGGCAATAAGACTCAAGGGTGGCTATAAACGTATACGGCAAGATATAGTCTCCGGCTTGGTGTGCTCCCATACAAACTGAGAGAGCTTGCTGGGTTCCTAAACTTATTTAGTTTAGCAACAAGGAGCTACTATAGGCAATAAGACTCAAGGGTGGCTATAAACGTATACGGCAAGATATAGTCTCCGGCTTGGTGTGCTCCCATACAAGCAGAGAGAGCTTGCTGGGTTCCTAAACTTATTTAGTTTAGCAACAAGGAGCTACTATAGGCAATAAGACTCAAGGGTGGCTATAAACGTATACGGCAAGATATAGTCTCCGGTTTGGTGTGCTCCCATACAAACTGAGAGAGCTTGCTGGGTTCCTAAACTTATTTAGTTTAGCAACAAGGAGCTACTATAGGCAATAAGACTAAAGGGTGGCTATAAACGTATACGGCAAGATATAGAGTCTCCGGCTTGGTGTGCTCCCATACAAGCTGAGAGAGCTTGCTGGGTTCCTAAACTTATTTAGTTTAGCAACAAGGAGCTACTATAGGCAATAAGACTCAAGGGTGGCTATAAACGTATACGGCAAGATATAGTCTCCGGCTTGGTGTGCTCCCATACAAACTGAGAGAGCTTGCTGGGTTCCTAAACTTATTTAGTTTAGCAACAAGGAGCTACTATAGGCAATAAGACTCAAGGGTGGCTATAAACGTATACGGCAAGATATAGTCTCCGGCTTGGTGTTCTCCCATACAAGCAGAGAGAGATTGCTGGGTTCCTAAACTTATTTAGTTTAGCAACAAGGAGCTACTAAAGGCAATAAGACTCAAGGGTGGCTATAAACGTATACGGCAAGATATAGAGTCTCCGGCTTGGTGTGCTCCCATACAAGCAGAGAGCTTGCTGGGTTCCTTAACTTATTTAGTTTAGCAACAAGGAGCTACTAAAGGCAATAAGACTCAAGGGTGGCTATAAACGTATACGGCAAGATATAGTCTCCGGCTTGGTGTGCTCCCATACAAGCAGAGAGAGCTTGCTGGGTTCCTAAACTTATTTAGTTTAGCAACAAGGAGCTACTAAAGGAAATAAGACTCAAGGGTGGCTATAAACGTATACGGCAAGATATAGAGTCTCCGGCTTGGTGTGCTCCCATACAAGCTGAGAGAGCTTGCTGGGTTCCTAAACTTATTTAGTTTAGCAACTAGGAGCTACTAAAGGCAATAAGACTCAAGGCTAGTCTATAAACGTATACGGCAAGATATAGAGTCTCCGGCTTAGTGTGCTCCCATACAAGCAGAGAGCTTGCTGGGTTCCTTAACTTATTTAGTTTAGCAACAAGGAGCTACTAAAGGCAATAAGACTCAAGGGTGGCTATAAACGTATACGGCAAGATATAGAGTCTCCGGCTTGGTGTGCTCCCATACAAGCAGAGAGCTTGCTGGGTTCCTTAACTTATTTAGTTTAGCAACAAGGAGCTACTAAAGGCAATAAGACACAAGGGTGGCTATAAACGTATACGGCAAGATATAGTCTCCGGCTTGGTGTGCTCCCATACAAGCAGAGAGAGCTTGCTGGGTTCCTAAACTTATTTAGTTTAGCAACAAGGAGCTACTAAAGGCAATAAGACTCAAGGGTGGCTATAAACGTATACGGCAAGATATAGTCTCCGGCTTGGTGTGCTCCCATACAAGCTGAGAGAGCTTGCTGGGTTGCTAAACTTATTTAGTTTAGCAACTAGGAGCTACTAAAGGCAATAAGACTCAAGGGTGGCTATAAACGTATACGGCAAGATATAGTCTCCGGCTTGGTGTGCTCCCATACAAGCTGAGAGAGCTTGCTGGGTTCCTAAACTTATTTAGTTTAGCAACAAGGAGCTACTATAGGCAATAAGACTCAAGGGTGGCTATAAACGTATACGGCAAGATATAGTCTCCGGCTTGGTGTGCTCCCATACAAGCTGAGAGAGCTTGCTGGGTTCCTAAACTTATTTAGTTTAGCAACTAGGAGCTACTAAAGGCAATGAGACTCAAGGGTGGCTATAAACGTATACGGCAAGATATAGTCTCCGGCTTGGTGTGCTCCCATACAAGCAGAGAGCCTGCTGGGTTCCTAAACTTATTTAGTTTAGCAACAAGGAGCTACTATAGGCAATAAGACTCAAGGGTGGCTATAAACGTATACGGCAAGATATCGTCTCCGGCTTGGTGTGCTCCCATACAAGCTGAGAGAGCTTGCTGGGTTCCTAAACCTATTTAGTTTAGCAACAAGGAGCTACTATAGGCAATAAGACTCAAGGCTAGTCTATAAACGTATACGGCAAGATATAGTCTCCGGCTTGGTGTGCTCCCATACAAGCTGAGAGAGCTTGCTGGGTTCCTAAACTTATTTAGTTTAGCAACTAGGAGCTACTAAAGGCAATAAGACTCAAGGCTAGTCTATAAACGTATACGGCAAGATATAGTCTCCGGCTTGGTGTGCTCCCATACAAGCAGATAGCTTGCTGGGTTCCTTAACTTATTTAGTTTAGCAACAAGGAGCTACTATAGGCAATAAGACTCAAGGGTGGCTATAAACGTATACGGCAAGATATAGAGTCTCCGGCTTGGTGTGCTCCCATACAAGCTGAGAGAGCTTGCTGGGTTCCTAAACTTATTTAGTTTAGCAACAAGGAGCTACTATAGGCAATAAGACTCAAGGGTGGCTATCAACGTATACGGCAAGATATAGTCTCCGGCTTGGTGTGCTCCCATACAAACTGAGAGAGCTTGCTGGGTTCCTAAACTTATTTAGTTTAGCAACTAGGAGCTACTAAAGGCAATAAGACTCAAGGGTGGCTATAAACGTATACGGCAAGATATAGTCTCCGTCTTGGTGTGCTCCCATACAAGCTGAGAGAGCTTGCTGGGTTCCTAAACTTATTTAGTTTAGCAACTAGGAGCTACTAAAGGCAATAAGACTCAAGGCTAGTCTATAAACGTATACGGCAAGATATAGTCTCCGGCTTGGTGTGCTCCCATACAAGCTGAGAGAATTTGCTGGGTTCCTAAACTTATTTAGTTTAGCAACTAGGAGCTACTAAAGGCAATAAGACTCAAGGCTAGTCTATAAACGTATACGGCAAGATATAGTCTCCGGCTTGGTGTGCTCCCATACAAGCTGAGAGAGCTTGCTGGGTTCCTAAACTTATTTAGTTTAGCAACTAGGAGCTACTATAGGCAATAAGACTCAAGGGTGGCTATAAACGTATACGGCAAGATATAGTCTCCGGCTTGGTGTGCTCCCATACAAGCTGAGAGAGCTTGCTGGGTTCCTTAACTTATTTAGTTTAGCAACAAGGAGCTACTAAAGGCAATAAGACTCAAGGGTGGCTATAAACTTATACGGCAAGATATAGTCTCCGGCTTGGTGTGCTCCCATACAAGCTGAGAGAGCTTGCTGGGTTCCTTAACTTATTTAGTTTAGCAACAAGGAGCTACTATAGGCAATAAGACTCAAGGGTGGCTATAAACGTATACGGCAAGATATAGTCTCCGGCTTGGTGTGCTCCCATACAAGCTGAGAGAGCTTGCTGGGTTCCTAAACTTATTTAGTTTAGCAACAAGGAGCTACTATAGGCAATAAGACTCAAGGGTCGCTATAAACGTATACGGCAAGATATAGTCTCCGGCTTGGTGTGCTCCCATACAAGCAGAGAGAGCTTGTTGGGTTCCTAAACTTATTTAGTTTAGCAACTAGGAGTTACTGAAGGCAATAAGACTCAAGGCTAGTCTATAAACGTATACGGCAAGATATAGTCTCCGGCTTGGTGTGCTCCCATACAAGCTGAGAGAGCTTGCTGGGTTCCTTAACTTATTTAGTTTAGCAACAAGGAGCTACTAAAGGCAATAAGACTCAAGGGTGGCTATAAACGTATACGGCAAGATATAGTCTCCGGCTTGGTGTGCTCCCATACAAGCTGAGAGAGCTTGCTGGGTTCCTTAACTTATTTAGTTTAGCAACAAGGAGCTACTAAAGGCAATAAGACTCAAGGGTGGCTATAAACTTATACGGCAAGATATAGTCTCCGGCTTGGTGTGCTCCCATACAAGCTGAGAGAGCTTGCTGGGTTCCTTAACTTATTTAGTTTAGCAACAAGGAGCTACTAAAGGCAATAAGACGCAAGGGTGGCTATAAACGTATACGGCAAGATATAGTCTCCGGCTTGGTGTGCTCCCATACAAGCTGAGAGAGCTTGCTGGGTTCCTAAACTTATTTAGTTTAGCAACAAGGAGCTACTATAGGCAATAAGACTCAAGGGTGGCTATAAACGTATACGGCAAGATATAGTCTCCGGCTTGGTGTGCTCCCATACAAGCTGAGAGAGCTTGCTGGGTTCCTAAACTTATTTAGTTTAAAGTAAAATGTTAGCTCACCTCCACCAGATGTCGTTCCAAACCACGATGCCGAACTGTCGCTTCTGAAAAAAGACATTATAATTTGTTAACATTTATTGTAGTAAAATTTATAAAGAGATAAGATTAAATGGATATTCAGAAAATAGATAAATGGATATTTAGTTTGTTAGGTAAAAATAGAATGATGTACCTTAACCCTATTGGAAGTTGTATAGAAATTCTTACATGAGTATTGAAGTTTACTTAGGATGTAGGCTACTACAGGATGTTTGACTCTAAGGGAAACAAATTAATACACAGCTAATTGTTTTTTAATATGACAGATTTACTTTAATTTTGAGTTCAAAGTTGTAACATTTACAGGTAGTTATACATAAATTAACTTGTCCAGCTCTAATTTGTCGGCATGCATAAAAACTCTTATAATTATTATTTCAATTAATAGAATCTTATACAATTGCGCTTAGTTATTATAAAGCGTGTATAGGTTACTGCACTTGGACTGATAAAGTTTATATTTGAATTACCTATTATTTCTTAAAGAAATTACTAAAAAGTTTATCAAGTTTCTCTTACAGTCCAAATATTTTATAAACCTTTTTCCTAACCTATAGAATTTCGTGTAAAATTTCCCTATACCCACACACACTTATACACACACACACACACACACACACACACACACACACACACACACACACACACACACACACACACACACACACACACACACACACACACACACACACACACACACACACACACACACACACACACACACACACACACACACACACACACATATATATATATATATATATATATATATATATATATAGAGAGAGAGAGAGAGAGAGAGAGAGAGAGAGAGAGAGAGAGAGAGAGAAAGAGAGAGAGAGAGAGGCATTTGTGCGTGAGCAGATATAGTAAGCTTCAATTAAAGTAACTAGGAATAGAAATTCCATTTCATATAAAACGAAAGGAACAAATAACAAGTCACTTACAAAACGACTGAGTCCTGTAGAATGCAGGAACTTCAATCTTTAGCGGAAATAGTACGGAATCACTTGTAGAAAATATTGCAGTTTTTTTAGAAACTATTTCCGCTTCCTCTTTATCTTCATCGTCCTCAGGAATCACCTCGAGAATAGGAACGAACTTTACTCTCGGGTATGCGCTTGACAAATAGCTGAGCATGTCTTCATCAAAAACAGCTGTAAAGTTAGATATTTTAATAAATCTTGTCACATAATACGATATTTATAAACAATATAAATACGATATTAAACTGCAGGTAAAATCTAAAGCTTGCAGACATGCATATTGATTTGCCTTAAAGAAATGCTCGAAACAACTGAATATAACAAACGGCCACAGTGTCGGTTTGCTGTAGTGTTAGCACTGTAAAACGATGCGCGGGTTTGAGGAAGGCTTCTTATTTAAGGCATGAGTGTGCTAATGGTTTAAATCTGATGTTTTAATTAACATATTATTTATACAGTAACTTTAATACTATGGATCTATAGTTCATTAAACTTCATGTATTTTCTGCTTGAAATATAATACTATAGTAGTAGAATTAAAGGCGGCGACTTACAAGAACCAAGAAATGAAAATACTAAAACTGGCGGCTTAAATTTGTTGCTATAACATTTTAATATTATCAAAAGGATATTCATGAGATGAGGATCCCAATATTTAACTTTAAACCAGCAAATAGTCAAAAATGAAAACATATATGACTTTACAAACAGCCGTGAAACTATTTAATTAAATTAGTGGATTTTAATAAAACTACTAAATTACTTTATTTCTAGGTGAAGTTAAAACAACCTAATAGTAATTACCTCCCCTTTCCTTCCTCTTCTTTGCACCAAAGCAGCACGTAACTGGAACAAGACAAGAAATTCTTTTATTAAAGCTAGAGTTTTACAAGTTATACAATATTAGTTGTGCCATTCTAAACACACGCATAGACACAAATTATTTTTTTAAACTAGACATTACGAAATTATACTGAAATATAAATGTAAATATTAAATATAACTAATATGAGGTATTTTTAAAAGAATAACTCCTATCATAGAGAAAATCCATTTTAAATCCTCCGAATTTCGGATAGATTTTAAATCCAAAATTATAGTGTTTGTAAATAAAACTTAAAGCAATGGAGGAACCATATAATGAGGGGCAGAGTATTACCTATGAAATCATGTATTTTAGGACTAAAAATTAAACAAAATTAATAACAATGTCTTTCTTATATCCAAAGTTTACCAGTTTTAAACTCGCCCTATATAGAGAATAACCAACCTATTTAAGCATTTATTTTTTTATTTACTCTTTTACATTCGCCCTTCAAGTGAATGACAAGAGAATCTGCGAAACCAAAGTGATTAAGATTCAGGATGGTGCGTATTAGGGAAATTACGATTTCTATTTGTAATTATTTTCCTCTATTCTCACACCTAAAGAAGTATCAGAACAGAAAGCTTTAAAGCTGGCATTAACAAGAAAATACTAACTAAACGCATATCAGTACCTCCCCCCCACCAATTGCCATTTGTAAATAAAATAACGTGAACTAGATAAAGTGAACCGATTGAACACCTAAAGAAGCATCAGAACTGTCAGAAACAAGAAGCTTTAATGCTGCCATTACGAAGGAAAATACTAACTACTAAACGCATATCAATACCCCTCACTATTGCCATTTTTAAATATAATAAAGTGAACTAGATAAAGTGATCCGATTCAAATACTTTGGCCAATGGTAAAAAAATATATGACATCAACTAATTCTAAAATAATTTGCTGTAGCATTTAGTTAGTTGTAATAATTTAATATTGCGATGTTGTTTTATTTATAATAATATGTACAATATGTACATTTCCATCAAGAATGTTGGAAACTTACCGTTACCCCAAAGCTTAGGCCTATATAAGGTATCTAGTTATGCGGACTTTCGCGCGAGTAAATGTCGACATCAAGTATACCTACTTTAGGCCTAACCTGACTTTCCCAATGGTTTATTTGTGATTGCCGACATATACCGTCTAGGTGTCTGGGATGTATTTTGTTATAACTAAAATACTGATAATTAATTTGCTTAAAACTTACTAAGACTCCAAATGATTTTATGCTTCATATTTTTCCTTTTAGTCTAACAAAATATAACTCAATATGTCCTTAGTAAACCATGGCAATGTAAATGTAATGTATGCTTAATTTTTGTACGTTTTTAATTAGGTACAGTGATATAGATATTTGTGTAAGTTTTATAATTACATAATAATTTTTTGAAAGCTCATGCTTGGCCGGAAAACTCGGTAAAACGTAGCGCTCTGCCAATGTCCGGCTTGAAAATCAAAATAAGTCACAACCGAAAGCTCTCGTTCTGTAAAAGTATCATAGCAATCAGGGTGAGCGACGGCCCTTTTGATGCCCTCATATCTCATGGGAGATGCCAGATATTCCTGTGAACCTGATTCTGCCTGGCAGAACACTGCACTGTCTCTTGAAGTCAACTACATTAGAAATACTGGCAACAACTATCCTGACGTCGAATGGACCCGCATTTACAAGGACGGATCTACCACGGCAGTGGATTTTATAAAACCTTCGTCGAAGCCTTGTTCTCAGTAGGTTTACCCCTTTAAAGGCAACGTTTCGGCCATTTGTTATGCCTCAGAAAGGCTTTCAACTTGAATCGATACAAAGAAATGGGTCTTTCTTTCTACGTTAGCGTTGCAGGCTATTTCCTCTCCATTACCTGTGCCGTCACAATCCAATGTTTACACTGAAAAGAGGTTGTTTCATAATGGGCGAAGCACACAAGCACGCTTAAGCTGGTTATAAATGTTTTCAGGAAAAACTCCCTTTAGGTTATCCAGCTTCATTAAGCCTTATAAAGCGATCCTTACATTGATTCGCAGATTCCTCTACCTGTCTTCTCTGTCTATACGACAAAGTTACGGTTAATCATCTGGCCAGCTCCAGCCCTTGTATCCCTTCAATACAATGATAAAGCTCAATGACATGCTCTCCACGTATTCCAACTAAAATATTTGTCTTCCTGTGCACATTTCTTTATTTACAACAAAATTTCCACTTCGTTTATTTTATTTTTATTGAATTTTAAGTGTTGTTGAATTATATTCTGCTGTTTCACTACAAACATCGCACAGCAGACAATGTTGCACAAATATTTCGCTTTTAAGAGAGCCATCTTCATCCTAATGATGAAGATAAAATTAAACACCGATATTCGAATTAAATTGAGATAGATAGATAGAGAGAGAGAGAGAGAGAGAGAGAGAGAGAGAGAGAGAGAGAGAGAGAGAGAGAGAGAGAGAGAGAGAGAGAGAGAGAGAGAGGTGGCAGACAAAAACATTGAAAGGAAATACAGAGACAGGGATATAAAGTAAGAATTGGAGAGAAAGCCGGAAATTGAGGAAAGAGAAAGAAACAGTAAGAGAGTTGAAAAAAGAATGGAGAGAAGGAAGAAACGGGAAATACAGACAGAGAAAGACTATCTCATATTAAGAAAATGTGATGGGGCAGAGACACTCTTTCCAGAATATGAGACAAAATACGTATTTGTAGAAACGTGTATAAAGAGACCTGCAAGGAATATTTGTCGAGAGTAGCCATGTAGCGAGAAGATTATTTGGTGAAAGGGAAGTGATAAATGTTTTATGGAAATAATTGAAAACTGGAATAATTCTTAAATCAAACTATATTATAGTTGTAAATGCTGGTGGAAGAAATTTGAGTGGTAAGAGACAATGAAGCGTCAATAATACGAAACAGCCAGTTTCTATTCCCGTAAAACATGACTACCAAACTAAAAGTCACATAAATTATGGCGTTTTAAATTTAACTACTTTTTATGCTTCAAAATAATTGTCTTGATAAAATCTGTATTGGTAGAAAGGTGTTATAAATTGACAACAAAGTTACTAAAAAATTAATTAAAAGAAAAATATAAAATACTTTTAAATATTCTAAGAAAAGTACCAAGCATCTAGTTAGGATCTATGTTTGTATGAGCATTATCTGTGAAACCTTTTACTTTAGGATTAAAATCTAAACTAAATGTTTTAAATACTTTCTTACATTCAACTATTACATATTTTTAGGCTAGACTTGCATTACCTTGTATCAATGAAAGGGAACAAAGTAATTAAAAGGAAGGAATATAATAAGAATAGTAAGTGGGAAAAGAAATGTTGGGATGTAAGAGGCAATTGTGAGGGAGGGAAACACGGTTCTACATGGGAAGGGACATAGCCCAAGTGCAACGATACAAAGGCTTTTGCTAATGGATGATAAATAACTCCATCTACATTTCCCGTAATAAGGTGGGAACATCAAAAGATTATATATATATACTGCCTCACAATTCCTACCTCAGTATGAGCATAGTTTCTTTACGGCGTGGTGTTGCTTAAGAGTTCTGTGAATATTGGAAAAAATGGTGGTACCAATAACAAACCCCCCCCTATGGAGAAAGCTTTCCCGACCATATCGTAAAGGAAAATGAACACAAAAAGACATAAGCAAATAACTAATCTATAGATTTGCACCACTCTAACTGTAATACAAAATAGAAAAATCCATTCTAGGCTTTTAAAAAGTGATAGTAACATTTTTTGAGATGAACGGGTTTAATCCAAGATTTTTATCTCTCGAGGTGGTACTGAATAGGTTTTCTGATGTTAAGGATGAGGTCAGAATCTTCTTTCTTGATACCAAGTATAGACATTTCTTGACTTTGTGTGACTGCTTACTTATGTGACTTATATGTTCAAAGTTAAATACAAGGTTTGTTCCATATTTTCAAAGTGTCTGTTATGAGCAAAAGTGTCGATAAATGTTTTCTTACATATTTTTCCACCATAAAAGAGTTTTTGAAGTCTTCTGATGAAAACCTAATAAACCAAATAAAGGAAAGCATAGCTGGCCACCTTCAAAGTTTAGCGACCTCTTTCAGGGAATACTTTCCTGGACCAGATCCTAATGAGAGTTGGATTAGAACTCCGTTTTGCTTCTCTGGAATATAAAAGATCCAGAGTCCTCCAGAAGAGGAACAAGATCGACTTGAACTGACCGACAGTGGCACACTAAAAAATGTTTTTAATAGCAACAACATTGTAGAATTTTAGTCGCCAGTACAAAAACGCTACAAAACACTTAGCAATAAGGCAATGAAGGTAATACTACATTTTCCAACTATCTAGAGATGTGAACATGTATCCTCAACTATGTGCTTCTTGTAAAATAAATATAGGAATCGGCCTGATATGCAGTATGACGTCAGAGTAACAGTGTCAAATATGGAAGCTAACCTTTCTGAAATCATGAACTCAAAGTACAGATTCAACTCATCTCACTGATGTTCTTGTTAAGTTATGATTTGTTGCAATTACATTAAAATAAATTTGAACTAATATTATATTAATATTTACATTTGTTGATTCCATCTTCGCGTGAGCTACTAGTAATCACTAAACACTTTTAAATGTTTTAACTTGCCTCGAGTTACGGTCTGAGTTGACAAAGGGACACATCTCCCGAAACGGCCGTCCTCAACAAGCAAAGTAAGTGCTGCTATAGGCAAGTTTAAAAAATTTAGAAGTGTTTAGTGATTATAATAATATTCTTATTATATTTTTATTCAATAGTTTTTCTTTGTTTGTCGCAATTATAACAGACTTTTGATTGTTGTGTTTACTTCATTAACTCCTTACTCCAAACAAAATATTAATATAAATAAGTTTATAAAATTTTGCCTGGATATACGATCTTTAACATGGGATAGTTTTATATTTTGTACCTTAAATAAAAACAAAACACTTCTTGAATGTACTTGTAATAAACTTGTGGTAGCATCAAATATATTATTCACATATAAGAACCATTTTCACCTTAAAATAAGTGGGTAGGCTATCCTTAAATGACTTATTAATAACTAATATAACTCAAATTATAATGTGTGTGGTTTACAATTTAAGTAAAAGAATTTGTGGGGTCCTTGTCACTATAACAAGGGAGTCCTTGAAAATCGTTTGTTGGTAACCACTGGCTCACACACCTAAGTTTACTTTATAGAAAAGTAATTTAAGGTACTGTAATGCTGAAAATAAGGTTTCCTAGTGATTTCTTTTGCATTTATTCAGTTATAGTTTTACATCCAATATATTACCTTCGTGTACATATATGTGTATATATAGGAGGGAGGAAGAGAGAGAGAGAGTGAATAATGGGTTCCACTAACAGTGCTCTTAACATAAACAAATAATATACATAAAATATATATTTCGCCATTTGTAAATCAAATATAGTGAAATTGATTCTTATACTTTATTTAATTAAAATAAATACAAGACCAATAAACAAACTAATTCTAGAGTACACTGATGGGACATTTATATAGTTTTAATAGTTATTTAGCAATGAGGTAAGTTACTTAGTTTTGGTAAAAAGAACAATATGTACATTTTCGGCAATAGGTTGGAAACCTTGAAATTTAGCATTTAACAGAGAGCAAAGGTTTTCACTATATATATCTTACATAAAATTTAACTGCATTACTATTTAAGTACAAAAGGTTCTAGTTAGACTATCCTACGCCCGGTTAAATGTCGACGTCATACATCTATGTATATCTGAAGTATAATTCGACTCTAACAGTGGTTTTATCGTAATTGTCGAGATAAACCGTCTAGTGGCCACGAATATATAGTGATATAAGCAAAATTAAGTTAAATATGTTGATCAAAACTTACAAAGTCTCCAAACGTTTTTAAGCTTCATATTCTTGCTTTCAAACTAACAAAATATATACTCAAAATGTCCTTAGGAAACCATGGAAATGTAAATACAGCGTTTGTTTAATTGTTGTACGATTTAATTAACTACTGTAATATAAATATTTTATACGTTTTATATTTACATATTTAGTTATAATTGAATTTTTATAGGGTCGAAAACTTTTAAAAAACGTAGCGCATTGCCAATGTCCGTCTTAATATTCAAAATAAACCAGTACATACCTGGTTCTCCCCGAGAAGCTCTTAAATTAGGGTAGGGGAAGGCGTTAACTTCCCCTCAAATCCCTCGGGAGCTCCTTATATTCCAGTGAATCTGGTTCTGCCCAGCGTCATCCAACATAAAACCGCAGTGACTGATGGTCATATGCATTATAAATGCTGACTAACAACTACTCTGCCGCTGGATGGTCCCACGTTCACACGGACGGATTTGCCTTGGGAGAGTCCAGTTCGAAAGTCGGTCCAGTGGTTTACACGGAAATCACATTGAATACAAAGTGGCAACCATTTTTCATGCTACTGAAATGTTTCGAGTTGCACCGCTACAGCTAAGGTGGTCTTTCTTTTAACCTCAGCATTGCATGCTATTACCTCTACATTACCACAAAAAAAGTCATGTTTTGTCAGGTGCAAAGACTCCAAATTTTAACCAGAAATAAAGGGTTCCCTGGGCAATGGGTCTCTGGACAATCGAGCCTTGACTCCAATGAGCGCGCAGACAAGCACGCTAGAGCTGGTTGCAATCTTTCTGAAGATGGCAGTAGATAGAAGCTGATGGTAAGATCTAGAGACCTTCGCTTGTCTATCTCCAGAGCGAAATGGACCCCCCTCGAACATAAGTTTAGTTACTAATCATGTTTACCACTCGCAGAGATTATTGCTAAATAAATACTCTGGACTTGCGAGTCTGGTACAACTATTTATTTATACAGGCAACCTTGGAATAACGGGTAAGTTTTCATAACGCGAATTTTTGTATAGTTATACATTTCATAAAACACTAAAATGGGTAACGTCAAAAAGAAAATGTTTTACAGTGATTGTAACTACAGTAGTGGTTAGGGTGTTTCATGCGGTTTTAACAGTTAAATAGGTAACAATTAGTAATTGCTATGTTAATAATATTGTTTTCTAATTTTCTTTTTACGTTTCCCATTTTAGTGCTTTATGAAATGTTTTATAATCATAAGAAATTTCGTTGTACGATAACGCACCCGTTATTGAAAGGTTACCTGTATAAATAAATAGTTGTACCTGACTCGCAAGTTCAGAGCATTTATTTAAGCATATATTTAGTTTGTGACTGTATTTATTCTTGTCTAGTCTTTACGAATAGAGTTCTTACTGTATTGCCGCCTCTCACTTTGCTGACGCATTCTTCCATATGCTATTCACTCATTCAATATAATCCAACTGAATGTCTCTTGCACATTTATGTGTATATTTGAGCATTCTTTTATTTACAGCGAAATTTTCCCAAGGTTAATTTATTTTTATTTAATTTAAAGTGTTTTTACATCGTATTCTGCTGTTTTACTCCCGACATGTGACAGGAGACAATATAAAGCAAATGTATCATTATAACAACTTCCTGCAAATAATATCCATGACGTAGAAACTACCTTTAAGATTAATAGAAACAAGCAAAGACTAAAACTACACAACCTCTCAACACAAAACAATATCACTTTCTACACCATCCACCAGTTTCACCCGAGCGCAGTCAACACCACAAACATCAAGTTTAATACAAACGAAGCAACACCATTGAATGAAGGACTAAAATACAACCTACGCCCCAAAATATACAACCATAAACAAATGTCAAACATGGTTTTAGACACCGAAACAGCGATTCAAAACACAGAACTCACACACCATGAATACATTAGACAAGACATTTAACATAAAATGGCTAACATAAACACTTTAAACAATAAGTCAAACACAACTAATGAACACGCAATACTAAATTAATTATACAAAAACGCGATAAACTTAACTTAAATTTTTTAAAACAAATCAAGCAATTCCACAGTGATAATGCACTAACAAGAAATTTTATAGCAAAGTAAATAATTTCATAACAGGAAACAAAACAATCAGAACTTCATTTAAACCCTACCAAAATTTCAAACACAAATTAAAAACCTAAATAAATGCACCAAAATCATGAAATCAAACAATTGTGTATAAAGGCCAATGACAGATCACAAGCAATTTAACTTTTTTAAAACACTCAACGTTTCGAATATCTTGCCGAAATTCCTTTTCAGAGGAAACAAATTTATAGTTATACCAGACATTAAATAAAAATATTAGTTAAAAGAAATATTACAAGCAAATAAAACCCCATGCTAAACGTTTTACCTAAAATCCATAAAGAAAATACACCCATTCACCCACTAATAAGACACACTCAGGCACCTTCACATAAGCTAGCCAAGTACGTGGACAAACTTATCAGAGACAACATAAACTTTAATGAACACACATCCATTCGCAATAACATAGACCTGACCCACAAAATTAAAGACATCCTTACATCACACAACTCCAACATAGCGTCATCAATATAAACAACCTGTACACTTATGCATCCATTGAACAAACACTCTAAATACTGAAAAACATGCCACAGCAAGCAAAACTCTACTAAGCTCACCCACCAAACTCATAACATCACAAAACTGCTTCACATATCAACACAAATTCTAAACATAAAATGATGGCCTGCCTATGGGTTCCTCCTTCTCAGACATCGTATTAGAAATATTCCTCCATTACATTGAAGAACAATACACTCTACAGAACAAGCCATACACAAAAAGTGGCAAATCAAACAACTACACAATACCATACATCAAAACTTGATATTTAGCCTTGAATTAGAAGACAGCAATAAAATAAACTTCATGGTCCTCGCCTATCCAACATTTCATCATTTCCTTTAGTTTAGATAATATTAGAGTCCTCTGACAAGAGTTCTTGTCTCTATGCCCTCAGTTATTGACAGTTGATCGTGGCAATCATATTAACTTCATTTGAAGCAAACTTTCGTACAATATTATTCATCGCAGAGCTGTTTGTTTATATTCATTGTAAATTTATGTAATCAAATACAAATTAGGAGAAATTCAAAGAAATGCAAAATTTAAAATGTGATGGGTACTTACAAAAATACAGAAATATTGCTAAATATACTAAGTGTCCTTAGTGTCACATTATACCAGATATTGTACCAGCTTTATAGAGGCAGATTCGGTTTTTTACACCTCTTGATGTTTTTGGTAAATGCTTTAGAATGAACCCAGCTGCTTTTCACAAAGAACATTTCATTGTTATGTGTTATGCTTTATTTAATGTGGCTATGTATTTTACTACTTGGTTTTGATTTTACAGCAATTTTCATTTTGGATTGAGTTTTTTTTCATATTAATAAATCTCATTTGTTAATTAGGTATTAGGCTTATTGTTTGTTTATTTATATTTATACATGAGGGGGTTGCAGCAGTTTTACAAGTTAAACAGTCAGAAAGTAACTTAGCAGATTAAACCATTCAGAAAGCATTCTGCCAGTTTATCAGATTGTTCTTCTGGAAAGAATACAGTGTTTAAGAAGTAGGAGATTTTGTAGAGTCTTGTCCGTGACTCAAAACATTGAATAACTGCTGATCTAGTGCAAAACGCGTCTGCTGAATAAGTCACTAAGTGGTGGGTTTTTAACAAGTTAATGCCAAAAAGTGTAATTTTGACCCAAAGCGGTCACATAATATTGCGAGTATTAAATATACCCCATTTACTAGAAATGTCAGACATTTACAACCAATAATAGATCTTCTAGATGACAATAATTCCACACAACAAAATAATTCATTGATTTATTCTTCTTATTCTGGACGATGAAATAAATAATCATTTTATCAAAAATCGCTGAATATTTACAAACCAATATTTACTGCAGTTTTTCTTTGACTACAAATACAACCATTTTGAAGAATTAGTAATAACCAAGACTTAACAGCGTTAGGAAATTATATATTCTTGAGATTTGGGTTGCATATTGGTTCTATTGTGCTCAATATATAAGAAGATTACTAGAAAATGGATGTACACATTTCATTATTCAGTAGATACATAAGCTGTGACATATTTTTTATGGTAATGAAAAGCATGAGACCCATCCCATAAAATTAAACCATATAATTTGTAATAATGTCTATAAAAGCGTGTAACTAAACTTATATAAGATGAGGTTTGTTTTTTAAATCCACTATTTCAAGCAGTTCTTGGGGAGATGTTATTGATTGGAAAACACTGCTACAAATATTTTTATAATATTTTATGTTTCCACTAGGATTTATATAAATATGTTGAGGCAAGTAATCTGCTGTCTTTCTTATCAAATTTATCATCGCAGTTGCTGTGTTTCTGATGATGGCTTATAATGTGCTTTTGGTGGTGAAACAAGTAAACTGTAAAGTATTGTATACAGAACAGAGATTAGCAAGTATGAAGTAAAATAGTATTTCTGGTAACAAACCAAACCAGTAATGCCTGTTTTATCTAACACTATTAAAAAGCTCTATTAACTCTGTTACAAAGTCATCACGAAATATGTATCCCTGAGCCCTGAAATCGATTTTGGTTGTAGGTAATGAAATTATTTATTGTGTCATATTTGTGTCAAAATAACACAGACAAACAAGACAACATGCTTACTCTTGTCAGGCTGACTGGCAGGCTGTGACTGGAAACATACTATATGTATATATATGTATATATATATATATATATATATATATATATATATATATATATATATATTTATATATATATATATTCTCTCTCTCTCTATATATATATATTCTGCCTCACAACCCCTACCTCAGTATAAACATAGTTTCTTCACGGTTTGGTGTTGCTTACGAGTTCTGTGAATATTGGAAACATGGTGGCACCAATAACAAACCTCTCCCCCCCTATGGAGCAAAGTT
Organism: Prosapia bicincta; assembly: GCA_036971475.1. Taxonomy (NCBI): domain Eukaryota; kingdom Metazoa; phylum Arthropoda; class Insecta; order Hemiptera; family Cercopidae; genus Prosapia; species Prosapia bicincta. The sequence continues at coordinate 14,243,287 of JBAIZL010000010.1, read as the reverse complement.
TCTCGACCATATTGTAAAGGAAAATGAACACAAAAAGACAGAAGCAAATAACTAATCTATAGATTTTCATCACTATAACTGTAATACAAAATACAAGATAGAAAAATCCCTTTTAGGCTTTTAAAAAGTGATAGCAACCGTTTTTGAGATGAAAGGGTTTAATAAACGATTTTTATCTTTGGCCACACTCCTTGCAAAAACGTCCGAAAAACATTTTTGATATTACGAAGAGATCAAATAAGTGGCTTCGTTCGTTGCCAGCTAAGGCGTGTAACATCGGCATCGAAAAAGTGGAAGCACGCTACGGGTGCCTTCTCCAGTGGTTCCCAACTGGAACTAAACCCAATGGCTCCGCGGGCAATGTCTGAGAGGTCAGTGAGATGTCACTGATATTAAAATATTTATATTTAACACATTCACTGCGGCCGTATCCGACCGTTGCATTCATCGAGAGGCTTTGGTAGCCAAGCGATTGCCTGAAGTGTTGCATAAAACTCTCATTGAGGTAGTTCGATGTATTAACTACATGGGGCAGTGAGATTGCTCAGCTTCTTATTCATACCGAAGGAAGGGGGCTCTCTCGAAGAGGTATACTGTGAAGGTTTTTTGATGTTAAGGATGAGGTCAGAACCTTCCTTCTTGATACCAAGTATTGAGATTTACTTACACATTTCTTGGCTTTGTGTGACAGCTTACTTAGCTGTGTTTGAACATTTGAAAGTTTTGATTCTATGCTTACAAGGTAATAATATAGATATGTTCAAAGTTGAAGACAAGGTTTGTTCCAAGGTTTCAAAATGTCTGTTGTGGGCAACAAGGGTCGATAAATGTTCTCTTACATATTTTTCCACCATAAAAGAGATTTGGAGTCTTCTGATGAAAACCTAATAAATCAAATAAAGGGAAGCATAACTGACCACCTTCCCAGTTTTGCAATCTCTTTCAGAGAATACTTTCCTGGCCCAGATCCTAAGGAGAGTTGGATTAGAACTCCGTTCTGCTTCTCTGAAATATAAAGGATTCAGAGTTCCTTAAAAGAAGAACAAGATTGACTTGAACTAACCGACAGTGGGCCAGTAAAATATGTTTTTAATAGCAAGAACATTGTAGAATTTTGATTGAAAGTGAAAAAAGACTACAAAACACTGAGCAATAAGGCAATGAAGTTAATACTACATTTTCCAACTACCTAGAGATGTGAACATGCTTCCTCGACTATGTACTTCATGAAAAATAAATAAAGGAATCTGCTTGATATGCAGTATGACGTCAGAGTAAAAGTGTGAAGTATGGAGCCTAACATTTCTGCAATCATGAACTCAAAGTACAGATTCAACTTACCTCACTGAAAATATTGTTAAGGTATGATGTGTTGCAATTACATTAAAATAAACTTGAACTAACATTATTAATATTCTTATTATATTTTTATTCAATAGTTTTCCTTTGTTCGTCGCAATTATAACAGACTTTTGATTTTTGTGTTTACTTCATTAACTTCTTATTCCAAATAAAATATTAATATAAATAGGTTTAATAAATTTCGCCTGGACCTACGAACTTTAACATGTGATAGTTTTATATTTTGTATCTTAAATAAAAACAAAACACTTCTTGAATGTACTTGTAATAAACTTGTGGTAGCCTCAAATTTAATTCTCATATATAAGAACAGTTTCCAACTTAAATTAAGTCGGTAGGCTATCCATAAATGACCTATTAAAACTAATATAACTCAAATTATTATGTGTGTGGTCTACAATTTAGTTTAAGAATTTGGGGACCTTATCAATATAGCGACCGATGCCCTCATTGGGTCCTTGGAAACAACTCACTGTGATGCAGGTTTTCTTGTGGTGGCAAGTAGACACAATACACAGTGATTTTATATGGGACAGCTGTTTGAACGGCTACTGCTTGTAAAGGGGTTATTCAGTTTAGAGAAACAGCGTCGATGCAATCACAGGTTAGGATGGCTACACCACCTCTAGCTCGGTCTTCTGTAATGAAGTCTGATCTAAAAACTGATACTACCTATCATGAAAATTGTGCGATTCGTGGAGATGTGTTTCCTGTAGACATACAAACATTGGATACACATTTCTCACGAGTACTTTAAGATCTTCCAAGTGACTCCTAACACCGTTGATGTTCCATTGTATCACTGACTTGCTAATTGCAGACATTTAGACATTTATCAACTTAGCAATGGAATAATCTGACACCCATTGGTTCGCTCTCGTTTGCCCGTGACATTCGAAGACGTCTTAGGCTTACAATCCTCAGATTCCACATCCACCCTTTCAGGGATGGAATCTGAGGAAGATTTGAATTTCGGAGGGATTTTGGTACCATGCCCTCCTTTATTTATACGTTTTTTTAGCACCCAACATAGTTGCTTTGGAATACAGAAATACTTTTCGCTGTATTCGGTTGTAGTACTTCTTTGGAAGCAACAGACTTTATACTGCTAAGCAATTTCTTTTGTCCGGAGATGCATATTTTATTGACGGACTTGGTTCGGCCACCTAACCCTTCCGCGGAGGTGCTCGTTAGAAGAAGCAAATCACGTGACGTCTTTGCAGGTTCTTTATATTCAAAGATTGACCACATGTGACTAGCGACAGTAGACGGGAAAATTGGTCAGTTAGAACTTCTATCTTTTTCGCCAGGTTTGCACAGTTTGAACAGGACGATGTAGCGGTCACAGTAGCGGCATAGGTCTTACCGTCAACCTTTGGTTGGGCGGATCTATAAATTTTCCTTGCCTGTGAAAAGGATATTCTATCCTTAGCCATGACGCTGATAATAGCCTTTTCCTCTTTATACACTCGGCTTCGAACAGGTAGAGCTAATATGCCCGAAACGTTGACACTTGAAGCAGCGCCTAGGGTTAGCCACATATGGTCTTACGGAGAGCCGTTGGTAACCCGCATGTATATATTCGGGTATCTCTGCTATGCCAAATGTAAGTATGTAAGAGGCTATTGCAACTTTCGCCCCTTTGTCTGTCTTCATAATAGGCATGACATCAATTACTGACTGAGAAGACAGTTCTAATTTTATTTCGTCGACAGTGACGTTTAATAGATCTCTGCAGGTGATGACCCCCTTTGAAAAGTTCAAGGATCTATGGGGGGGGGGCCACAGATACCATGACCTGATCGAAAATAGAGGTCATTTTTGAAAGAGTTCTTGTTTGTTTCTCATTGCAGGTTGCCACCAGCAGTGTCCCATCTCGTAGTGTTTTGTTAGAGGCAACAGGATCTCCAGCACCGGCAGTTATCGCCTTATTGATAAGAAAATGAGAAACTTTTGACAGATCTTTCCCCTCCTCAGAACTAGAAAATATTAAATATTTTGGTGATGGCAATGTCTGTGACGTTGCCACCACCCACATTTTACTCGCATCGATAATTTTAGGATCGTCAGGGGAATCCTGGCGTGTCCTCTTTAGACTAGTATTAATTGACGGGGTTTTTAAATACATAAATGTTTTTAAGCGACCCATCGTGTCAAGCGTTACGGGCGAGACTATAGGAACGGGTACACCCTTGGATCACATTAAGATCATTTCCAACCCTCAGAACTCTGAGGCCTATAGCTTTTCTCCTTAGATCGACTGGATGGGCATTAGTCGAGAACTCGTAATACTGTGCACAGGCTCCAACACCCGTGCACCGCGGACACTCCCTGACCAAGGACCGAAGCGGCTGGTAGAGCAGAAACCGCGCTAACGTCTCCGGCAGAGCAAGCTCACATCAGCGTCCCAGACCAGAGTTTGTCACGCTCTGGACTTTTCAGCACTCCCAACGCGCAACGGTTCTGACAAGTTAAAAATCCCTAAGAGAAGATGTAAGTGTTGAAATGTGTATAGATTGGGTTGGTGTGTGTATGTATGTGTGTATGCTTTGTGAGTGGTGTAGTGTTAGGCTAGGGTACCGCGAGAGTCGCCAAAACCCTCGTAGGTGCGGCTAGTCCGCACCCCCCTGCGGGTCTGAAAGAAGGTTTTCTAGTAATGTCTTTTGTATTTATTCAGTTATAGAAAACCTTTCTTTACATTCCAGATAACCTATGAACTTCGTGTGCATATATGTGTCTATATAGGGAGGGAGGGATAGGTGGGAGAGAGAGAGAGAGAGAGTGAGAGAATAATGGGTACCACTAACAGTAATCTTAACATAAACAGTTAATATACATTAATATACGTCTCCATTTGTAAATAAAATATAGTGAAAGGATCATATACTTAGGCTAATAGAAATAAATACAGGACCAATAAACAAACTAAGTATGTAACAGTGTAAGAGTACACTGATGGGACATTTATAGAGTTTTAATAGTTATTTAGCAATGCGATAAGATACTTAGTCTTGATAAAAAGGGCAATATGTACATTTTCGGCAATAAGTTGGAAACGTCTGAATGTAGCATATAACCGAAGGAAAGGTTATCACTATATATACCTACATAAAATTTAACTGCATTACTATTTAAGTACAAAATGTTTTAGTTAGACTATCCTACACCCGGTTATATATCGACGTCATACATCTATGTATATCTGAAGTCTAATTCGACTATAACAGTGGTTTATTCGTAATTGACTAGATATACCGTCTAGAGGACACTAATATATAGTGATATAAACACAATTAGGTTAGATAATTTGATTAGAACTTACAAATTCTCCAAAAGTTTTTAAGCATCATATTTTTCTTTTCAAACTAAGAAAATATGATTCAAAATGTCTTCAGGAAACCACGGTAATGTAAATATAGCGTTTGTTTAATTGTTGTACGATTTAATTGACTACAGTACCATAAATATGTTTTATATTTTATATTTACATATTTAGTTATTATTGAATTTTTGTAGGGTCGAAACCTTTTAAAAACGTAGCACATTGCCAATGTCCGCCTTAATATTCAAAATAAACCCCTACAGACCTGGATCTCCCGGAGCAGCTCATCAATTATGGTGAGGGATAGGTGTTACCTTTCCCTCAAATCTCTCGGGAGCTCCTTATATTCCAGTGAATCCTGTTCTGCCCAGCGTCATCCAACATAAAACCGCAGTGACTGATGGTCATATGCATTATAATTGCTGACTAACAACTACTCTGCCACTGGATGGCCCCACGTTTGCACGGACGGATTTACCTTGGGAGAGTCCAGTTCGAAAGTCGTTCCAGTGGTTTACAGGGAAATCACATTGAATACAAAGTGGCAACCATTTTTCATGCCTCTGAAAGGCTTTCAAATTGCACCGCTACAGCGAAGGTGGTCTTTTTTTTAACCTCAGCATTGCATGCTATTTCCTCTACATTACCACAAAAAGTGATGTTTTGTCAGGTGCAAAGAACCCATACTCCAAATTTCAACCAGAAATAAAGGGTTCTCTGGATATTGTGTCTCTGGGCAGTCAGGCCTTGACTGCAATGAGCGTGCAGACAAGAACGTTAGAGCTGGTTGTAACCTTTCTCAAGATGGCAGTAGATAGGAGCTGATGGTAAGATCTAGAGACCCGCCTCCCATTGTATATCCCCACTGTGGTAATGCAGTCATGTGCAATTATACTGCAGCATTGCATGCAAGGCGTAAACGTTGGCATAAAGCAAGCAATTGCTTCCATACACAGTTGGTGTTAGATTTTATAGTTTCAAAAATCCAATTTGGTTTTATCTATAATTGTTCGAATTAGATAGAACTAATTTTAAAATAATTTTCTATTTTAAAGCGGGAAAACAACTTCTCAGATACACACACTCACACTGATCGGTACATAGCTATGGAAAGCGTTCTGTCTCAGTGCGTTTTAACAAATTTACTAAATTTAACGTTCGGATAGTCATAAACTATTGTTTAAGTGATTAAAGGGCCTAATATTAGTTGCAGCTTGAAAAATATATAATAAGTCTATATAGCATCTGTAAGAATTCGTTAAAGTTTCAATCTATGTTATAGCGATATTCCCATGGATATTTACGGCGCTCTTCCAAAGTTTTATCTCCCATATAGTTGTATATATATATATATATATATATATATATATATATATATATATATATATATATATATATATATATATCAGTTATTTCTCTATGTTGCTCGTAATCCATAATAATTTTATATCACTATCAACTTATAATTTTATTAACATTAACTTTAGTTTGAAAATCTACAGGCAATATGTAACCTCTACAGGTTAGGTACCAAGCTTACAAGAATAAATGGCTTTGTATTTATATATTATTAATATAACAATATATTTGGGTTACGAAATCGTCTTCTCCATCATAATCTGAATAAAATACGGGAAACGCTATGTAACTGTTAAATATATTCTAAAGAAATGTCCAAATCAATTTAACTCTATTCTTTAAAATTACCTTATATTTTAAGGAGAAGTGAAAATTTACAGGGCATAACTCAACCTTAATCCCTGTAACATTTTTATTGTAACAATAGTTACATTCGTGAATTTATATTATCATGTGTCAATGGTTATTTATAGCAAGAAATTTTTAAAAATTATTTTTACGTAGAATATGCATACATACATAGTAAATAAACACAAGCATATATACATAGTAAATAAACACGGGCATACATACATAGCAAATAAACACAAGCATATATACATAGTAAATAAACACGGACATACATACATAGTAAATAAGCACGGGCATACATACATAGGAAATAAGCACAGGCATACATACATAGTAAATAAACACGGGCATACATACATAGTAAATAAACACGGGCATATATACATAGGAAATAAGCACAGGCATACATACATAGTAAATAAACACAGGCATACATACATAGTAAATAAACACGGGCATACATAGATAGTAAATAAACACGGGCATACATACATAGTAAATAAACACGGGCATATATACATAAGAAATTAGCACAGGCATACATACATAGTAAATAAACACAGGCATACATACATAGTAAATAAACACGGGCATACATACATAGTAAATAAACACGGGCATATATACATAGGAAATAAGCACAGGCATACATACATAGTAAATAAACACAGGCATACATTCATAGTAAATAAACACGGGCATACATACATAGTAAATAAACACGGGCATATATACATTGGAAATAAGCACAGGCAAACATACATAGTAAATAAACACAGGGATACATACATAGTAAATAAACACGGCCATACATACATAGTAAATAAACAAGGGCATACATACATAGGAAATAAGCACAGGCATACATACATAGTAAATAAACACAGGCATAGATACATAGTAAGTAAACACGGGCATACATACATAGGAAATAAACACGGGCATACATACATAAAAAATAAACACTGGCACATATACATAGTAAATAAACACAGGCTTACATACATAGTAAATAAACACGGGCATACATACATAGTAAATAAACAAGGGCATACATACATAGTAAATAAACACGGGCATATATACATTGGAAATAAGCACAGGCTAACATACATAGAAAATAGACACAGGCATACATACATAGTAAATAAACACGGCCATACATACATAGTAAATAAACACGGGCATACATACATAGTAAATAAACACGGGCATACATACATAGTAAATAAACACGGCCATACATGCATAGTGAATAAACACGGGCATACATACATAGTAAATAAACACGGGCATACATACATAGAAAATAGACACAGGCATACATACATAGTAAATAAACACGGTCATACATACATAGTAAATAAACACGGGCATACATACATAGTAAATAAACACGGCCATACATACATAGTAAATAAACACGGCCATACATACATAGTAAATAAACACGGGCATACATACATAGAAAATAGACACAGGCATACATACATAGTAAATAAACACGGCCATACATACATAGTAAATAAACATGGGCATACATACATAGTAAATAAACACGGCCATACATACATAGTAAATAAACACGGCCATACATACATAGTAAATAAACACGGGCATACATACATAGTAAATAAACAAGGGCATATATACATTGGAAATAAGCACAGGCAAACATACATAGAAAATAGACACAGGCATACATACATAGTAAATAAACACGGGCATACATACATAGTAAATAAACACGGGCATACATACATAGTAAATAAACACGGGCATACATACATAATAAATAAACACGGGCATATATACATTGGAAATAAGCACAGGCAAACATACATAGAAAATAGACACAGGCATACATACATAGTAAATAAACAAGGGCATACATACATAGGAAATAAGCACAGGCATACATGCATAGTAAATAAACACAGGCATACATACATAGTAAATAAACACGGGCATACATACATAGGAAATAAAGACAGGCATACATACATAGTAAATAAACACGGGCATACATACATAGTAAATAAACACAGGCATACATACATAGTAAATAAACACGGCCATACATACATAGTAAATAAACAACGGCATACATACATAGGAAATAAGCACAGGCATACATACATAGTAAATAAACACAGGCATACATACATAGTAAATAAACACGGGAATACATACATAGTAAATAAACACGGGGATATATACATAGGAAATGAGCACAGACATACATACATAGTAAATAAACACAGGCATACATGCATGTTAAATAAACCTGGGCATACATACATAGGAAATACACGGACATACATACATAGGACATAAACACGGGCATATATACATAGTAAATAAACACAAGCATACATACATAGGAAATAAAAACTGGCATATATACTTAGTAAATAAACCTGGGCATACATACATAGGAAATAAACAAGGGCAAATATCCATAGTAAGTAAACACGGGCATACATACATAGGAAATAAACACGGTCATACATACATAGTAAATAAACACGGGCATACATGCATGTTAAATAAACCTGGGCATACATACATAGGAGATAAACACGGGCTTTAATACATAGTAAATAAACACGGGCATATATAAAAAGGAAATAAACACGGGCATATATACATAGTAAATAAACACGGGCATACATACATAGTAAATAAACACAGGCATACATACATAGTAAATAAACACGGGAATACATACATAGTAAATAAACACGGGCATACATACATAGGAAATAAGCACAGGCATACATACATAGTAAATAAACACAGGCATACATACATAGTAAATAAACACGGGCATACATACATAGTAAATAAACACGGGCATACATACATACATAGTAAATAAACACGGGCATATATACATAAGATATTAGCACAGGCATACATACATAGTAAATAAACACAGGCATACATACATAGTAAATAAACACGGGCATACATACATAGTAAATAAACAAGGGCATACATACATAGGAAATAAGCACAGGCATACATACATAGTAAATAAACACAGGCATACACACATAGTAAGTAAACACGGGCCTACATACATAGGAAATAAACACGGGCATACATACATAAGAAATAAACACTGGCACATATACATAGTAAATAAACACAGGCATACATACATAGTAAATAAAAACGGGCATACATACATAGTAAATAAACACGGGCATACATACATAGTAAATAAACACGGGCATACATTCATAGTAAATAAACACGGGCATACATACATAGTAAATAAACACGGGCATATATACATTGGAAATAAGCACAGGCAAACATACATAGAAAATAGACACAGGCATACATACATAGTAAATAAACACGGCCATACATACATAGTAAATAAACAAGGGCATACATACATAGGAAATAAGCACAGGCATACATACATAGTAAATAAACACAGGCATACATACATAGTAAATAAACACGGGCATACATACATAGGAAATAAAGACAGGCAAACTAACATAGTAAATAAACACGGGCATACATACATAGTAAATAAACACAGGGCATACATACATAGTAAATAAACACGGCCATACATACATAGTAAATAAACAACGGCATACATACATAGGAAATAAGCACAGGCATACATACATAGTAAATAAACACAGGCATACATACATAGTAAATAAACACGGGTATATATACATAGGAAATAAGCACAGGCATACATACATAGTAAATAAACACAGGCATACATGCATGTTAAATAAACCTGGGCATACATACATAGGAAATAAACACGGACATACATACATAGGAAATAAACACGGGCATATATACATAGTAAATAAACAAAAGCATACATACATAGGAAATAAAAACTGGCATATATACATAGTAAATAAACCTGGGCATACATACATAGGAAATAAACAAGGGCAAATATCCATAGTAAGTAAACACGGGCATACATACATAGGAAATAAACACGGTCATACATACATAGTATAATAAACACGGGCATACATGCATGTTAAATAAACCTGGGCATACATACATAGGAAATAAACACGGGCTTTAATACAAATTAAATAAACACGGGCATATATACAAAGGAAATAAACACGGGCATATATACATAGTAAATAAACACAGGCACACATGCATGTTAAATAAACCTGGGCATACATACACAGGAAATAAACACGGGCATACATGCATGTTAAATAAACCTGGGCATACATACATAGGAAATAAACACGGGCATTTATACATAGTAAATAAACACGGGCATACATACAAAGGAAATAAACACGGGCATATATACATAGTAAATAAACACGGGTATACATGCATGTTTAATAAACCTGGGCATACATACATAGGAAATAAACACGGGCATTTATACATAGGAAATAAACACAGGCGTATATACATAGTAAATAAACACGGGCATACATGCATGTTAAATAAACCTGGGCATACATACATAGGAAATAAACACGGGCATACATACATAGGAAATAAACAAGGGCATATATACATAGTAAATAAACACAAGCATACATACATAGGAAATAAAAACTGGCATATATACATAGTAAATAAACCTGGGCATACATACATAGGAAATAAACAAGGGCAAATATCCATAGTAAGTAAACACGGTCATACATACATAGGAAACAAACACGGTCATACATACATAGTAAATAAACACGGGCATACATGCATGTTAAATAAACCTGGGCATACATACACAGGAAATAAACACGGGCATACATGCATGTTAAATAAACCTGGGCATACATACATAGGAAATAAACACGGGCATTAATACATAGTAAATAAACACGGGCATACATACAAAGGAAATAAAGACGGGCATATATACATAGTAAATAAACACGGGTATACATGCATGTTAAATAAACCTGATCATACATACATAGGAAATAAACACGGGCTTTAATACATAGTAAATAAACACGGGCATATATACAAAGGAAATAAACACGGGCATACATACATAGTAAATAAACACAGGCATACATACATAGTAAATAAACACGGGCATACATACATAGTAAATAAACACGGGCATACATACATAGGAAATAAGCACAGGCATACATACATAGTAAATAAACACAGGCATACATACATAGTAAATAAACACGGGCATACATAGATAGTAAATAAACACGGGCAAACATACATAGTCAATAAACACGGGCATATATACATAAGAAATTAGCACTGGCATACATACATAGTAAATAAACACAGGCATACATACATAGTAAATAAACACGGGCATACATACATAGTAAATAAACACGGGCATATATACATAGGAAATAATCACAGGCATACATACATAGTAAATAAACACAGGCATACATTCATAGTAAATAAACACGGGCATACACGCATAGTAAATAAACACGGGCATATATACATTGGAAATAAGCACAGGCAAACATACATAGTAAATAAACACAGGCATACATACATAGTAAATAAACACGGGCATACATACATAGGAAATAAACACGGGCATACATACATAAGAAATAAACACTGGCACATATACATAGTAAATAAACACAGGCATACATACATAGTAAATAAACACGGGCATACATACATAGTAAATAAACACGGGCATACATACATAGTAAATAAACACGGGCATACATACATAGTGAATAAACACGGGCATATATACATTGGAAATAAGCACAACCAAACATACATAGAAAATAGACACAGGCATACATACATAGTAAATAAACACGGCCATACATACATAGTAAGTAAACAAGGGCATACATACATAGGAAATAAGCACAGGCATACATACATAGAAAATAAATACAGGCATACATACATAGTAAATAAACACGGGCATACATACATAGGAAATAAAGACAGGCATACATACATAGTAAATAAACACGGGCATACATACATAGTAAATAAACACAGGCATACATACATAGTAAATAAACACGGACATACATACATAGAAAATAAACAACGGCATACATACATAGGAAATAAGCACAGGCATACATACATAGTAAATAAACACAGGCATACATACATAGTAAATAAACACGGGCATACATACATAGTAAATAAACACGGGCATACATGCATGTTAAATAAACCTGGGCATACATACATAGGAAATAAACACGGACATACATACATAGGAAATAAAACCTGGCATATATACATAGTAAATAAACCTGGGTATACATACAAAGGAAACAAACAAGGGCAAATATCCATAGTAAGTAAACACGGGCATACATACATAGGAAATAAACACGGTCATACATACATAGTAAATAAACACGGGCATACATGCATGTTAAATATACCTAGGCATACATACATAGGAAATAAACACGGGCTTTAATACATAGTAAATAAACACGGGCATATATACAAAGGAAATAAACACCGGCATATATACATAGTAGATAAACACGGGCATACATACAAAGTAAATAAACACAGGCATACATACATAGTAAATAAACACGGGCATACATACATAGTAAATAAACACGGGCATACATACATAGGAAATAAGCACAGGCATACATACATAGTAAATAAACACAGGCGTACATACATAGTAAATAAACACGGGCATACATAGATAGTAAATAAACACGGGTATACATACATAGAAAATAAACACGGGCATATATACATAAGAAATTAGCACAAGCATACATACATAGTAAATAAACACAGGCATACATACATAGTAAATAAACACAGTCATACATACATAGTAAATAAACACGGGCATACATACATAGTAAATAAACACGGGTATACATACATAGAAAATAAACACGGGCATATATACATAAGAAATTAGCACAGGCATACATACATAGTAAATAAACACAGGCATACATACATAGTAAATAAACACGGGCATACATACATAGTAAATAAACACGGGCATATATACATAGGAAATAAGCACAGGCATACAAACATAGTAAATTAACACAGGCATACATTCATAGTAAATAAACACGGCCATACATTCATAGTAAATAAAAGGGCATACATACATAGGAAATAAGCACAGGCATACATACATAGTAAATAAACACAGGCATACATACATAGTAAGTAAACACGGGCATACATACATAGGAAATAAACACGTGCATACATACATAAGAAATAAACACTGGCACATATACATAGTAAATAAACACAGGCATACATACATAGTAAATAAACACGGGCATACATACATAGTAAATAAACACGGGCATACATACATACATAGTAAATAAACACGGGCATACATACATAGTAAATAAACACGGGCATATATACATTGGAAATAAGCAGAGGCAAACATACATAGAAAATAGACACAGGCATACATACATAGGAAATAAAGACAGGCATACATACATAGTAAATAAACACGGGCATACATACATAGTAAATAAACACAGGGCATACATACATAGTAAATAAACACGGCCATACATACATAGTAAATAATCAACGGCATACATACATAGGAAATAAGCACAGGCATACATACATAGTAAATAAACACAGGCATACATACATAGTAAATAAACACAGGCATACATACATAGGAAATAAACGCAGGCATACATACATAGGAAATCATCACGGGCATTTATACATAGGAAATAAACACAGGCATATATACATAGTAAATAAACACGGGCATACATGCATGTTAAATAAACCTGGGTATACATACATAGGAAATAAACACGGGCATACATACATAGGAAATAAACAAGGGCATATATACATAGTAAATAAACACAAGCATACATACATAGGAAATAAAAACTGGCATATATACATAGTAAATAAACCTGGGCATACATACATAGGAAATAAACAAGGGCAAATATCCATAGTAAGTAAACACAGGCTTACATACATAGGAAATAAACACGGTCTTACATACTTAGTAAATAAACACGGGCATACATGCATGTTAAATAAACCTGGGCATTCATACATAGGAAATAAACAAGGGCTTTAATACATAGTAAATAAACACGGGCATATACACCAATTAAATAAACACGGGCATATATACATAAGAAATTAGCGCAGGCATATACACATAGTAAATAAAAACTGGCATACATACATAGTAAATAAACACAGGCATACATACATAGTAAATAAACACGGGCATATATACATAAGAAATTAGCGCAGGCATATACACATAGTAAATAAACACAGGCATACATACATAGTAAATAAACACGGGCATACATACATAGTAAATAAACACGGGCATATATACATAGGAAATAAGCACAGGAATACATACATAGTAAATAAACACAGGCATACATTCATAGTAAATAAACACCGGCATACATACATAGTAAATAAACACGGATATATATACATTGGAAATAAGCACAGGCAAACATACATAGTAAATAAACACAGGCATACATACACAGTAAATAAACACGGCCATACATACATAGTAAATAAACAAGGGCATACATACATAGGAAATAAGCACAGGCATACATACATAGTAAATAAACACGGGCATACATACATAGTAAATAAACACGGGCATACATACATAGTAAATAAACACGGGCATATATACATTGGAAATAAGCACGGGCATATATACATAGTAAATAAACACGGGCATACATGCATGTTAAATAAACCTGGGCATACATACATAGGAAATAAACACGGGCATTATTACTTTGTAAATAAACACGGACATACATACATAGGAAATAAACACGGGCATACATACATAGTAAATAAACACGGGCATATATACATTGGAAATAAACACGGGCATACATACATAGGAAATAAACACGGGCATACATACATAGGAAATAAACACGGGCATTAATACTTTGTAAATAAACACGGACATACATACATAGGAAATAAACACGGGCATACATACATAGGAAATAAACACGGGCATACATACATAGGAAATAAACACGGGCATACATACATAGTAAATAAACACGGGCATATATACATTGGAAATAAACACGGGCATACATACATAGGAAATAAACCTAGGCATACATACATAGGAAATAAACACGGGCATTAATACTTTGTAAATAAACACGGACATACATACATAGGAAATAAACACGGGCATACATACATAGGAAATAAACACGGGCATACATACATAGGAAATAAACACGGGCATACATACATAGTAAATAAACACGGGCATATATACATTGGAAATAAACACGGGCATACATACATAGTAAATAAACACGGGCATATATACATTGGAAATAAACACGGGCATACATACATAGGAAATAAACCTGGGCATACATACATAGGAAATAAACACGGGCATTAATACTTTGTAAATAAACACGGACATACATACATAGGAAATAAACACGGGCATACATACATAGGAAATAAACACGGGCATACATACATAGGAAATAAACACGGGCATACATACATAGTAAATAAACACGGGCATATATACATTGGAAATAAACACGGACATACATACATAGTAAATAAACACGGGCTTACATACATAGTAAATAAACACGGGCATATATACATTGGAAATAAGCACGGGCATATATACATAGTAAATAAACACGGGCATACATGCATGTTAAATAAACCTGGGCATACATACATAGGAAATAAACACGGACATACATACATAGGAAATAAACAAGGGCATATATACATAGTAAATAAACACAAGCATACATACATAGGAAATAAAAACGGGCATATATACATAGTAAATAAACACGGGCATACATACATAGGAAATAAACACGGGCATTAATACTTTGTAAATAAACACGGACATACATACATAGTAAATAAACACGGGCATACATACATAGTAAATAAACACGGGCATATATACATTGGAAATAAGCACGGGCATATATACATAGTAAATAAACACGGGCATACATGCATGTTAAATAAACCTGGGCATACATACATAGGAAATAAACACGGACATACATACATAGGAAATAAACAAGGGCATATATACATAATAAATAAACACAAGCATACATACATAGGAAATAAAAACGGGCATATATACATAGTAAATAAACCTGGGCATACATACATAGGAAATAAAAACGGGCAAATATCCATAGTAAGTAAACACGGGCATACACACATAGGAAATAAACACGGGCATACATACATAGTAAATAAACACGGGCATACATGCATGTTAAATAAACCGGAGCATACATACATAGGAAATAAACACAGGCATACAAACATAGGAAATAAACACGGGCATATATACATAGTTAATAAACACGCGCATACATACATAGGAAATAAACACGGGCATTTATACATAGTAAATAAACCTGGGCATACATACATAGGAAATAAACACAGGCATACATACATAGGAAATAAACACAGGCATACATACATAGGAAATAAACACGGGCATATATATATAGTAAATAAACACGGGCATACATGCATGTTAAATAAACCTGGGCATACATACATAGGAAATAAACTTGGGCATACATACATAGGAAATAAACAAGGGCATATATACATAGTAAATAAACACAAGCATACATACATAGGAAATAAAAACGGGCATATATACATAGTAAATAAACCTGGGCATACATACATAGGAAATAAAAACGGGCAAATATCCATAGTAAGTAAACACGGGCATACACACATAGGAAATAAACACGGGCATACATACATAGTAAATAAACACGGGCATACATGCATGTTAAATAAACCGGAGCATACATACATAGGAAATAAACACAGGCATACAAACATAGGAAATAAACACAAGCATATATACATAGTTAATAAACACGCGCATACATACATAGGAAATAAACACAGGCATACATACATAGGAAATAAACACAGGCATACATACATAGGAAATAAACACGGGCATATATACATAGTTAATAAACACGGGCATACATACATAGGAAATAAACACGGGTATTTATACATAGTAAATAAACCTGGGCATACATACATAGGAAATAAACACGGGCAGATATACTTAGTAAATAAACACGGGCATACATACATAGGAAATAAACACTGGCATATATACATAGTAAATAAACACGGGCATACATTCTTGTAAAATAAACCTGGGCATACATACATAGGAAATAAACACAGGCATTCAAACATAGGAAATAAACACCTGCATATATACATAGTTAATAAACACGGGCATACATACATAGGAAATAAACACGGGCATTTATACATAGTAAATAAACCTGGGCATACATACATAGGAAATAAAAACGGGCAGATATACTTAGTAAATAAACACGGGCATACATACATAGGAAATAAACACGGGCATATATACATAGTAAATAAACACGGGCATACATGCTTGTTAAATAAACCTGGGCATACATACATAGGAAATAAACACGGGCATATATACATAGGAAATAAACACGGGCATATATACATAGTAATTAAACACGGGCATACATGCATGGTAAATAAACCTGGGCATACATACATATTAAATAAACACGGGCATATATACATATTAAATAAACACGGGCATACATACATAGTAAATAAATACTGGCATATATACATAGTAAATAAGCCTGGGTATACATACATAGGAAATAAACACGGGCATATATACATAGTAAATAAACACGGGCATACATACATAGTAAATAAACACTGGTATATATACATAGTAAATAAACACGGGCATACATCAATAGGAAATAACCACGGGCATACATCTATGTTAAATAAACCTGAGCATACATACACAGGAAATAAACACGGGCATATATACATAGTAAATAAAAACGGGCATACATGCATGTTAAATAAACCTGGGAATACATACATAGGAATTAAACACGAGCATATATACATAGTAAATAAACACGGGTATACATACATAGGAAATAAACACGGGCATATATACATAGTAAATAAACACGGGCATACATACATAGGAAATAAACACGGGCATATATACATAAAAAATAAACACGGGTAAACATACATAGTAAATAAACACGGGCATATATACATAGTAAAGAAACACGGGCATACATACATAGTAAATAAACACTGGCATATATAAATAGTAAATAAACACGGGCATGCATACATAGGAAATAAACACGGGCATATATATACATAGTAAATAAACACGGGCATACATGCATGGTAAATAAACCTGGGCATACATGCATTGGAAATAAACACGGGCATACATACATAGGAAATGAACACTGGCATACATACATAGGAAATAAACACGGGCATACATACATAGTGAACAAACAGGGGCATACATAAATAGGAAATAAACATGGGCATACATACATAGGACATAAACACGAGCATACATACATAGGAAATAAACTAGGGCATACATGCATAGTAAATAAACACGGGCATACATACATAGGAAGTAAAGACGGGCATACATACATAGGAAATAAACACGGGCATACATACATAGGAAATAAACACGGGCATACATACATAGGAAATAAACACGGGCATACATGCATGTTAAATAAACCTGGGCATACATACATAGGAAATAAACACGGGCATACATACATAGGAAATAAACACGGGCATACATACATAGGAAATAAACACGGGCATACATACATAGGAAATAAACACGGGCATACATGCATGTTAAATAAACCTGGGCATACATACATAGGAAATAAACACGGGCATACATACTTAGGAAATAAACATGGGCATACATACATAGGAAATAAACACGGGCATACATACATAGGAAATAAACATGGGCATACATACATAGGACATAAACACGAGCATACATGCATGTTAAATAAACCTGGGCATACATACATAGGAAATAAACACGGGCATACATACATAGGAAATAAACACGGGCATACATACATAGGAAATAAACACGGGCATACATACATAGGAAATAAACACGGGCATACATGATGTTAAATAAACCTGGGCATACATACATAGGAAATAAACACGGGCATACATACATAGGAAATAAACACGGGCATACATACATAGGAAATAAACACGGGCATACATACATAGGAAATAAACACGGGCATACATACATAGGAAATAAACACGGGCATACATGCATGTTAAATAAACCTGGGCATACATACATAGGAAATAAACACGGGCATACATACATAGGAAATAAACACGGGCATATATACATAGGAAATAAACACGGGCATACATACATAGGAAATAAACACGGGCATACATACATAGGAAATAAACACGGGCATACATGCATGTTAAATAAACCTGGGCATACATACATAGGAAATAAACACGGGCATACATACATAGGAAATAAACACGGGCATACATACATAGGAAATAAACCCGGGCATACATACATAGGAAATAAACACGGGCATACATACATAGGAAATAAACACGGGCATACATACATAGGAAATAAACACGGGCATACATGCATGTTAAATAAACCTGGGCATACATACATAGGAAATAAACACGGGCATACATACATAGGAAATAAACACGGGCATACATACATAGGAAATAAACACGGGCATACATACATAGGAAATAAACACGGGCATACATGCATGTTAAATAAACCTGTTCATACATACATAGGAAATAAACCTTGGCATACATACATAGGAAATAAATACGGGCATACATACATAGGAAATAAACACGGGCATACATACATAGGAAATAAACATGTGCATACATACATAGGACATAAACACGAGCATACATACATAGGAAATAAACTAGGGCATACATGCATAGTAAATAAACACGGGCATACATACATAGGAAGTAAAGACGGGCATACATACATAGGAAATAAACACGGGCATACATACATAGGAAATAAACACGGGCATACATACATAGGAAATAAACACGGGCATACATACATATTAAATAAACACGGGCATACATGCTAGGTTAATAAACCTGGGCATACATACATAGGAAATAAACACGGGCATTCATACATAGGAAGTAAAGACGGGCATACATACATAGGAAATAAACACGGGCATACATACATAGGAAATAAACACGGGCATACATACATAGGAAAAAAACACGGGCATACATGCATGTTAAATAAACCTGGGCATACATACATAGGAAATAAACACGGGCACAAATACATAGGAAATAAACACGGGCATACATACATAGGAAATAAACACGGGCATACATACATATTAAATAAACACGGGCATACATGCTAGGTTAATAAACCTGGGCATACATACATAGGAAATAAACAAAGGCATATATAGATAGTAAATAAACACGGGCATACATACAAAGGAAATAAACACGGGCATATATACATAGTAAAAAAACACGGGCATTCATGCATGTTAAATAAACCTGGGCATACTTACATAGGATATAAACACGGGCATTTATACATAGGAAATAAACACAGGCATATATACATAGTAAATAAACACGGGCAAATATCCATAGTAAGTAAACACGGGCATAAATACATAGGAAATAAACACGGGCATACATACATAGTAATTAAACACGGGCATACATGCATGTTAAATAAACCGGTACATACATAGATAGGAAATAAACACAGGCATACATACAAAGGAAATAGGAAATAAACACGGGCATATATACATAGTAAATAAACCTGGGCATACATACATAGGAAATAAACACGGGCAGATATACATAGTAAATAAACACGGGCATACATACATAGGAAATAAACACGGGCATATATACATAGTAAATAAACACGGGCATACATGCTTGTTAAATAAACCTGGGCATACAAACATAGGATAAAAACACGGCCATACATACATAGAAAATAAAACGGGCATACATACATAGTAAATAAACACGGGCATACATACACAGGAAATAAACACTGGCATAATTACATAGTAAATAAACACGGGCATACATTGGTAGTAACTAAACACGGGCATACATTCATAGTAAATAAACACTGGCACATATACGTAGTAAATAAACACGGGCATACATACATAGGAAATAATCACGGGCATACATACATAGTAAATATACACTGGCATATATACATAGTAAAAAAACACGGGCATACATACATAGTAAATAAACACTGGCATATATATATAGATAGTAAATAAACACGGGCATACATACATAGTAAATAAACACTGGCATATATACATAGTAAATAAACACTTGCATATATACATAGTAAATAAACACGGGCATACCTACATAGGAAATAAACACAAGCATACTTACATAGTAAATAAACACTGGGATATATACATAGTAAATAATCACGGGCATATATACATAGTAAATAAACACGTGCATACATACATAGGAAATATACACGGGCATACATACATAGGAAATAAACACGGGCACACATACATAGGAAATAAACACGGTCATAAATACATAGGAAATAATCACGGGCATACATACATAGGAAATAAACACGGGCATATATACATAGTAAATAAACACGGGCATACATGCATGTTAAATAAACCTGGGCATACATACATAGGAAATAAACACGGGCATACATACATAGGAAATAAACAAGGGCATCGATACATAGGAAATAAACACGGGCATACATACATAGGAAATAAACACGGGCATATATACATAGTAAATAATCACGGGCGTATATACATAGTAAAAAAACACGTGCATACATACATAGGAAATAAACACGGGTATACATAAATAGGATATAAACACAGGCATACAAGCATGTTAAATAAACCTGGGCATACATACATAGGAAATAAACACGGGTATACATGCATGTTAAATAAACCTGGGCATACATACAGAGTAAATAAACACGGGCATACATACATAGGAAATAAACACGGGCATACATACATAGGAAATAAACACGGGCATACATACATAGGAAATAAACACGGGTATACATAAATAGGATATAAACACGGGCATACAAGCATGTTAAATAAACCTGGGCATACATCCATAGGAAATAAACACGGGTATACATAAATAGAATATAAACACGGGCATACAAGCATGGTAAATAAACCTGGGCATACATACATAGGAAATAAACAGGGGCATACATACATAGGAAATAAACACGGTCATACATACATAGGAAATAAACACGGGCATATATACATAGTAAATAAACACGGGCATACATGCATGTTAAATAAACCTGGGCATACATACATAGGAAATAAACACGGGGATATATAAATAGTAAATAAACACGGGCATACATGCATGTTAAATAAGCCTGGGCATACATACATAGGAAATAAACTCGGGCGTACATACATGGGAAATAAACACGGGCATATATACATAGTAAATGAACACGGGCATACATGCATGTTAAATAAACCTGGGCATACATACATAGGAAATAAACACGGGTATAGATAAATAGGATATAAACATGGGCATACAAGCATGTTAAATAAACCTGGGCATACATACATAGGAAATAAACACGGGTATACATGCATGTTAAATAAACCTGGGCATACATACAGAGTAAATAAACACGGGCATACATGCATGTTAAATAAGCCTGGGCATACATACATAGGAAATAAACACGGGCATACACACATAGGAAATAAACACGAGCATATATACATAGTAAATAAACACGGGCATACATACATAGGAAATAAACACGGGCATATATACATAGTAAATAAACCTGGGCATACATACATAGGAAATAAACACGGGCTTATATACATAGTAAATAAACACGAGCATACATATATAGTAAATAAACACTGGCATATATACATAGTAAATAAACACGGGCATACCTACATAGGAAATAAACACGGGCATACATACATAGTAAATAAACTCTGGGATATATACATAATTAATAAACACGGGCATAAATACATAGGAAATAAACACGGGCATACATACATAGTAAATAAACACGATCATACATACATAGGAAATAAACACGGGCATGCATACATAGGAAATAAACACGGGTATACATACATAGGAAATAAATACGGGCATACATACATAGGAAATAAACACGGGCATCGATACATAGGAAATAAACACGGGCATACATACATAGTAAATAATCACGGGCATATATACATAGTAAATAAACACGTGCATACATACATAGGAAATAAACACAAGTATACATACATAGGATATAAACACGGGCATACATGCATATTAAATAAACCTGGGCATACATACATAGGAAATAAACACGGGCATATATACATAGTAAATAAACACGGGCATACATGCATGTTAAATAAACCTGGGCATACATACATAGGAAATAAACACGGGGATATATAAATAGTAAATAAACACGGGCATACATGCATGTTAAATAAGCCTGGGCATACATACATAGGAAATAAACAGAGGCGTACATACATAGGAAATAAACACGGGCATATATACATAGTAAATAAACACGGGCATACATGCATGGTAAATAAACCAGGGCATACATACATAGGAAATAAACACGGGCATACACACATAGGAAATAGACACGAGCATATATACATAGTAAATAAACATGGGCATACATTCATAGGAAATAAACACGGGCATATATACATAGTAAATAAACCTGGGCATACATACATAGGAAATAAACACGGGCATTAATACATAGTAAATAAACACGGGCATACATGCATGTTAAATAAACCTGGGCATACATACATAGGAAATAAACACGGGGATATATAAATAGTAAATAAACACGGGCATACATGCATGTTAAATAAGCCTGGGCATACAAACATAGGAAAGAAACACAGGCGTACATACATAGGAAATAAACACGGGCATATATACATAGTAAATAAACACGGGCATACATGCATGGTAAATAAACCAGGGCATACATACATAAGAAATAAACACGGGCATACATACATAGGAAATAAACACGGGCATACATACATAGGAAATAAACACGGGCATACATGCATGTTAAATAAACCTGAGCATACATACATTGGAAATAAACACGGGCATATATACATAGTAAATAAACACGGGCATACATGCATGTTAAATAAACCTGGGCATAGATACATAGGAAATAAACACGAGCATATATACATAATAAATAAACAAGGGCATAAATACATAGGAAATAAATACGTTCATATATACATAGTAAATAAACCTGGGCATACATACATAGGAAATAAACACGGGAATATATACATAGTAAAAAAAACACGGTCATACAGACATAGTAAATAAATACTGGCATACATACATAGTAAATAAACACGGGCATACATACATAGGAAATAAACACGGGCATACATACATAGTAAATAAACACTGGGATATATACATATTAAATAAAGACGGGCATACATACATAGGAAATAAACACGGTCTTACAGACATAGGAAATAAACACGGGCATACATACATAGTAAATAAACACTGGCATATATACATAGTAAAAAAACACGGGCATACATACATAGGAAATAAACACGGGCATACATACATAGGAAATAAACACGGGCATACATGCATGTTAAATAAACCTGGGCATACAAACATAGGAAAAAAACACGGCCATACATACATAGGAAATAAAACGGGCATACATACATAGTAAATAAACACGGGCATACATACACAGGTAATAAACACGGGCATACATACATAGTTAATAAACACGGGCATACTTACATAGTAAATAAACACGGGCATACATTGATAGTAACTAAACACGGTATACATACATAGTAAATAAACACTGGCATATATACATAGTAAAAAAACACGGGCATACATACATAGGAAATATATACGGGCATACATATATAGGAAATAAACACGGGCATCGATACATAGGAAATAAACACTGGCATACATACATAGTAAATAATCACGGGCATATATACATAGTAAATAAACACGGATATACATACACAGGATATAAACACGGGCATACATTAATGTTAAATAAACCTGGGCATACATACATAGGAAATAAACCTGGGCATACATACATAGGAAATATACACGGGCATACATACATAGGAAATAAACACGGGCATACATACATAGGAAATAAACACGGGCATACATACATGGGAAATAATCACGGGCATACATACATAGGAAATAAACACGGGCATATATACATAGTAAATAAACACGGGCATACATGCATGTTAAATAAACCTGGGCATACATACATAGGAAATAAACACGGGGATATATAAATAGTAAATAAACAAGGGCATACATGCATGTTAAATAAAACTGGGCATACATTCATAGGAAATAAACACGGGCATTTATACATAGGAAATAAACACATGCATATATACATAGTAAATAAACACGGGCATACATGCATGTTAAATAAGCCTGGGCATACATACATAGGAAATAAACACGGGCGTATATACATAGTAAATAAACACGGGCATACATACTTAGGAAATAAACACGGGCATATATACATAGTAAATAAACCTGGGCATACATACATAGGAAATAAACACAAGCATACATGCATGTTAAATAAACCTGAGCATGCATACATTGGAAATAAACACGGGCATATATACATAGTAAATAAACACGGGCATACATGCATGTTAAATAAACCTGGGCATACATACATAGGAAATAAACACGAGCATATATACATAGTAAATAAACACGGGAATAAATACATAGGAAATAAATACGTTCATATATACATAATAAATAAACCTGGGCATATATACATAGGAAATAAACACGGGAATATATACATAGTAAATAAATACGGGCATACATACATAGGAAATAAACACGGGCATACATACATAGTGAATAAACACTGGGATATATACATATTAAATAAACACGGGCATACATACATAGGAAATAAACACGGGCTTACATACATAGTAAATAAACACGATCATACATACATAGGAAATAAACACGGGCATACATACATAGGAAATAAACACGGGCATACATGCATGTTAAATAAACCTGGGCATACAAACATAAGAAAAAAAACACGGCCATACAGACATAGGAAATAAAACGGGCATACATACATAGTAAATAAACACGGGCATACATACACAGGTAATAAACACGGGCATACATACATAGTTAATAAACACGGGCATACTTACATAGTAAATAAACACGGGCATACATTGATAGTAACTAAACACGGGTATACATACATAGTAAATAAACACTGGCACATATACGTAGTAAATAAACACGGGCATACATACATAGTAAATAAACACAGGCATACATACATAATAAATAAACACTGGCATATATACATAGTAAAAAAACACGGGCATACATACATAGGATATAAATACGGGCATACATACATAGGAAATAAACACGGGCATCGATACATAGGAAATAAACACGGGCATACATACATAGTAAATAATCACGGGCATATATACATAGTAAATAAACACGGGCATACATACATAGGAAATAAACACGGATATACATACATAGGATATAAACACGGGCATACAAGCATGTTAAATAAACCTGGGCATACATACATAGGAAACAAACCTATGCATACATAATAGGAAATAAACACGGGTATACATGCATGTTAAATAAACCTGGGCATTCATACAGAGTAAATAAACACGGGCATACATACATAGGAAATATACACGGGCATACATACATCGGAAATAAACACGGGCATACATACATAGGATATAAACACGGGCATACATACATGGGAAATAATCACGGGCATACATACATAGGAAATAAACACGGGCATATATACATAGGAAATAAACACGGGCATACATACATAGGAAATAAACACGGGCATACATACATAGGAAATAAACACGGGCATACATGCATGTTAAATAAACCTGGGCATACAAACATAGGAAAAAAAACACGGCCATACATACATAGGAAATAAACACTGGCATATATACATAGTAAAAAAACACGGGCATACATACATAGGAAATAAATACGGGCATACATACATAGGAAATAAACACGGGCATCGATACATAGGAAATAAACACTGGCATACATACATAGTAAATAATCACGGGCATATATACATAGTAAATAAACACGGATATACATACACAGGATATAAACATGGGCATACATTAATGTTAAATAAACCTGGGCATACATACATAGGAAATAAACCTGGGCATACATACATAGGAAATATACACGGGCATACATACATAGGAAATAAACACGGGCATACATACATAGGAAATAAACACGGGCATATATACATAGTAAATAAACACGGGCATACATGCATGTTAAATAAACCTGGGCATACATACATAGGAAATAAACACGGGGATATATAAATAGTAAATAAACAAGGGCATACATGCATGTTAAATAAAACTGGGCATACATACATAGGAAATAAACACGGGCATTTATACATAGGAAATAAACACATGCATATATACATAGTAAATAAACACGGGCATACATGCATGTTAAATAAGCTTGGGCATACATACATAGGAAATAAACACGGGCGTATATACATAGTAAATAAACACGGGCATACATACATAGGAAATAAACATGGGCGTATATACATAGTAAATAAACACGAGCATACATATATAGTAAATAAACACTGGCATATAAACATAGTAAATCAACACGGGCATACATACATAGGAAATAAACACAAGCATACATGCATGTTAAATAAACCTGAGCATACATACATTGGAAATAAACACGGGCATATATACATAGTAAATAAACACGGGCATACATGCATGTTAAATAAACCTGGGCATACATACATAGGAAATAAACACGAGCATATATACATAGTAAATAAACACGGGAATAAATACATAGGAAATAAATACGTTCATATATACATAGTAAATAAACCTGGGCATATATACATAGGAAATAAACACGGGAATATATACATAGTAAATAAATACGGGCATACATACATAGGAAATAAACACGGGCATACATACATAGTGAATAAACACTGGGATATATACATATTAAATAAACACGGGCATAAATACATAGGAAATAAACACGGGCTTACATACATAGTAAATAAACACGATCATACATACATAGGAAATAAACACGGGCATACATACATAGGAAATAAACACGGGCATACATGCATGTTAAATAAACCTGGGCATACAAACATAGGAAAAAAAACACGGCCATACATACATAGGAAATAAAACGGGCATACATACATAGTAAATAAACACGGGCATACATACACAGGTAATAAACACGGGCATACATACATAGGTTATAAACACGGGCATACTCACATAGTAAATAAACACGGGCATACATTGATAGTAACTAAACACGGGTATACATACATAGTAAATAAACACTGGCACATATACGTAGTAAATAAACACGGGCATACATACATAGTAAATAAACACAGGCATACATACATAATAAATAAACACTGGCATATATACATAGTAAAAAAACACGGGCATACATACATAGGATATAAATACGGGCATACATACATAGGAAATAAACACGGGCATCGATACATAGGAAATAAACACGGGCATACATACATAGTAAATAATCACGGGCATATATACATAGTAAATAAACACGGGAATACATACATAGGAAATAAACACGGATATACATACATAGGATATAAAAACGGGCATACAAGCATGTTAAATAAACCTGGGCATACATACATAGGAAACAAACCTGGGCATACATAATAGGAAATAAACACGGGTATACATGCATGTTAAATAAACCTGGGCATACATACAGAGTAAATAAACACGGGCATACATACATAGGAAATATACACGGGCATACATACATCGGAAATAAACACGGGCATACATACATAGGAAATAAACACGGGCATACATACATGGGAAATAATCACGGGCATACATACATAGGAAATAAACACGGGCATATATACATTGTAAATAAACACGGGCATACATGCATGTTAAATAAACCTGGGCATACATACATGGGAAATAAACACGGGCATACATACATATTAAATAAACAAGGGCATCGATACATAGGAAATAAACACGGGCATACATACATAGGAAATAAACACGGGCATACATACATAGTAAATAAACACGGGCATACGTACATAGGAAATAAACACGGGCATATATACATAGTAAATAATCACGGGAATATATACATAGTAAATAAACACGTGCATACATACATAGGAAATAAACACGGGCATACATACATAGGAAATAAACACGGGCATACATACATAGTAAATAATCACGGGAATATATACATAGTAAATAAACACGTGCATACATACATAGGAAATAAACAAGGGCATCGATACATAGGAAATAATCACGGGCACACATACATAGGAAATAAACACGGGCATACATATATAGTAAATAAACACGGGCATACGTACATAGGAAATAAACACGGGCATATATACATAGTAAATAAACACGGGCATACATACATAGGAAATAAACAAGGGCATCGATACATAGGAAATAAACACGGGCATACATACATAGGAAATAAACACGGGCATACATACATAGTAAATAAACACGGGCATACGTACATAGGAAATAAACACGGGCATATATACATAGTAAATAATCACGGGAATATATACATATTAAATAAACACGGGCATACATACATAGGAAATAAACACGGGCATACATACATAGGAAATAAACACGGGCATACATACATAGTAAATAATCACGGGAATATATACATAGTAAATAAACACGTGCATACATACATAGGAAATAAAAAAGGTCATATATACATAGTAAATAAACCTGGGTATACATACATAGGAAATAAACACGGGCATACATACATAGTAAATAAACACGGGCATACGTACATAGGAAATAAACACGGGCATACGTACATAGGAAATAAACACGGGCATACATACATAGGAAATAAACACGGGCATACAAATATAGTAAATAATCACGGGAATATATACGTAGTAAATAAACACGTGCATACATACATAGGAAATAAACAAGGGCATCGATACATAGGAAATAAACACGGGCATACATACATAGGAAATAAACACGGGCATACATACATAGTAAATAAACACGGGCATACGTACATAGTAAATAAACACGTGCATACATACATAGGAAATAAACACGGGCATACTTACATAGGAAATAAACACGTGCATACATACATAGGAAATAAACAAGGGCATCGATACATAGGAAATAAACACGGGCATACATACATAGGAAATAAACACGGGCATACATACATAGAAAATAAACAAGGGCATCGATACATAGGAAATGAACACGGGCATACATACATAGGAAATAAACACGGGCATACATACATAGTAAATAAACACGGGCATACGTACATAGTAAATAAACACGGGCATACGTACATAGTAAATAAACACGTGCATACATACATAGGAAATAAGCAAGGGCATCGATACATAGGAAATAAACACGTGCATACATACATAGGAAATAAACAAGGGCATCGATACATAGGAAATAAACACGGGCATACATACATAGGAAATAAACATGGGCATACATACATAGTAAATAAACACGGGCATACGTACATAGTAAATAAACACGTGCATACATACATAGGAAATAAACACGGGCATACATACATAGGAAATAAACACGGGCATACATACATAGTAAATAATCACGGGAATATATACATAGTAAATAAACACGTGCATACATACATAGGAAATAAACAAGGGCATCGATACATAGGAAATAAACACATGCATATATACATAGTAAATAAACACGGGCATACATGCATGTTAAATAAACCTGGGCATACATACATAGGAAATAAACAGGGGCGTACATACATAGGAAATAAACACGGGCATATATACATAGTAAATAAACACAAGCATACATACATAAGAAATAAAAACGGTCATATATACATAGTAAATAAACCTGGGCATACATACATAGGAAATAAACACGGGCAAAAATCCATAGTATTAAACACGGGCATACATACATAGGAAATAAACACGGGCATATATACATAGTAAATAAACACGGGCGTACATGCATGATAAATAAACCTGGGCATACATACATAGGAAATAAACAGGGGCATACACGCATAGGAAATAAACAAGAGCATATATACATAGTAAATAAACACGGGCATACATACATAGGAAATAAACACGGGCATATATACATAGTAAATAAACCTGGGCATACATACATAGGAAATAAACACGGGCATATATACATAGTAAATAAACACGGGCATATATACATAGTAAATAAACACGGTCATACATACATAGGAAATAAACACGGGCATACATGCATGTTAAATAAACCTGAGCATACATACATTGGAAATAAACACGGGCATATATACATAGTAAATAAACACGGGCATACATGCATGTTAAATAAACCTGGGCATACATACATAGGAAATAAACACGAGCATTCATACATAGTAAATAAACACGGGCATAAATACATGGGAAATAAACACGGGCATTTATACATAGTAAATAAACCTGGGCATACATACATAAGAAATAAACACGTGCATATATAAATAGTAAATAAACACGAGCATACATACATAGTAAATAAACACGGTCATACAGACATAGTAAATAAACACTGGCATATATACATAGTAAATAAACACGGGCATTTATACATAGTAAATAAAACTGGGCATACAAACATAGGAAATAAACACGGGCATATATAAATAGTAAATAAACACGGGCATACATACATAGTAAATAAACACTGGCATATATACATAGTAAATAAACCTGGGCATACACACATAGGAAATAAACACGGGCATATATACATAGTAAATAAACACGGGCATACATACATAGTAAATAAACACTGGTATATATACATAGTAAATAAACACGGGCATTTATACATAGGAAATAAACACAGGCATATATGTATAGTAAATAAACATGGGCATATATGCATGTTAAATAAACCTGGGCATACATACGTAGGAAATAAACACGGGCATACATACATAGGAAATAATCACGGGCATATATACATAGTAAATAAACACAAGCATATATACATAGGAAATAAAAACGGGCATATGTACATAGTAAATAAACCTGGGCATACATACATAGGAAATAAACACGGGCAAATATCCATAGTAAGTAAACACGGGCATACATACATAGGAAATAAACAGGGGCGTACATACATAGGAAATAAACACGGGCATACATACATAGTAAATAAACACGGGCATACGTACATAGGAAATGTACACGGGCATATATACATAGTAAATATCATGGGAATATATACATAGTAAATAAACACGTGCATACATACATAGGAAATAAACACGGGTATACATACATAGGATATAAACACGGGCATACAAGCATGTTAAATAAACCTGGGCATACATACATAGGAAATAAACACGGGTATACATGCATGTTAAATAAACCTGGGCATACATACAGAGTAAATAAACACGGGCATACATACATAGGAAATAAACACGGGCATACATACATAGAAAATAATCACGGGCATACATACATAGGAAATTAACACGAGCATATATACATAGTAAATAAACACGGGCATACATGCATGTTAAATAAACCTGGGCATACATACATAGGAAATAAACACAGGGATATATAAATAGTAAATAAACACGGGCATACATGCATGTTAAATAAACCTGGGCATACATACATAGGAAATAAACACGGGCATTTATACATAGTAAATAAACACAAGCATACATACATAAGAAATAAAAACGGTCATATATACATAGTAAATAAACCTGGGCATACATACATAGGAAATAAACACGGGCAAAAATCCATAGTAATTAAACACGGGCATACATACATAGGAAATAAACACGGGCATATATACATAGTAAATAAACACGGGCGTACATGCATGATAAATAAACCTGGGCATACATACATAGGAAATAAATACGGGCATACACGCATAGGAAATAAACACGGGCATATATACATAGTAAATAAACACGGGCAAAAATACATAGGAAATAAACACGGGCATATATACATAGTAAATAAACCTGGGCATACATACATAGGAAATAAACACGGGCATATATACATAGTAAATAAACACGGGCATATATACATAGTAAATAAACACGGTCATACATACATAGGAAATAAAATGGGGAATACATGCATGTTAAATAAACCTGAGCATACATACATTGGAAATAAACACGGGCATATATACATAGTAAATAAACACGGGTATACATGCATGTTAAATAAACCTGGGCATACATACATAGGAAATAAACACGAGCATTCAGACATAGTAAATAAACACGGGCATAAATAAATGGGAAATAAACACCGGCATTTATACATAGTAAATAAACCTGGGCATACATACATAAGAAATAAACACGTGCATATATAAATAGTAAATAAACACGGGCATACATACATAGTAAATAAACACGGTCATACAGACATAGTAAATAAACACTGGCATATATACATAGTAAATAAACACGGGCATTTATACATAGTAAATAAACCTGGGCATTCAAACATAGGAAATAAACACGGGCATATATAAATAGTAAATAAACACGGGCATACATACATAGTAAATAAACACTGGCATATATACATAGTAAATAAACCTGGGCATACATACATAGGAAATA
Organism: Prosapia bicincta; assembly: GCA_036971475.1. Taxonomy (NCBI): domain Eukaryota; kingdom Metazoa; phylum Arthropoda; class Insecta; order Hemiptera; family Cercopidae; genus Prosapia; species Prosapia bicincta. Next base: position 14,208,918 of record JBAIZL010000010.1, on the reverse strand, counting down.
AACACGGGCATATATACATAGTAAATAAACACGGGCATACATACATAGTAAATAAACACTGGTATATATACATAGTAAATAAACACGGGCATTTATACATAGGAAATAAACACAGGCATATATACATAGTAAATAAACATGGGCATACATGCATGTTGAATAAACCTGGGCATACATACGTAGGAAATAAACACAGGCATATATACATAGGAAATAATCACGGGCATATATACATAGTAAATAAACACAAGCATACATACATAGGAAATAAAAACGGGCATATATACATAGTAAATAAACCTGGGCATACATACATAGGAAATAAACACGGGCAAATATCCATAGTAAGTAAACACGGGCATACATACATAGGTAATAAACACGGGCATATATACATAGTAAATAAACACGGGCATACATGCATGTTAAATAAACCTGGGCATACATACATAGGAAATAAACACGAGCATATATACATAGTAAATAAACACGGGCATACATACATAGGAAATGAACACGGGCATATATTCATAGTAAATAAACCTGGGCATACATACATAGGAAATAAAACACGGGCATATATACATAGTGAATAAACACTGTCATACATACACAGTAAATAAACACTTTCATACATACATAGGAAATAAACACGGGCATACATACATAGTAAATAAACACTGGGATATATACGTATTAACTAAACACGGGCATACATACATAGGAAATAAACACGGGCATACATACATAGTAAATAAACACGATCATACATACATAGGAAATAAACACGGGCATACATACATAGTAAATAAACACGGGCATACATACATAGGAAATAAACACGGGCATACATACATAGGAAATAAACCTGGGCATACATGCATGTTAAATAAACCTGGGCATACATACATAGGAAATAAACCTGGGCATACTTAATAGGAAATAAACACGGGTATACATGCATGTTAAATAACCCTGGGCATACATACAGAGTAAATAAACACGGGCATACATACATAGGAAACATACACGGGCATATATACATAGGAAATAAACACGGGCATACATACATAGGAAATAAACACGGGCATACATACATAGGAAATAATCACGGGCAATTCATACATAGGAAATATACACGGGCATATATACATAGTAAATAAACACGGGCATACATGCATGTTAAATAAAACTGGGCATACAGACATTGGAAATAAACACGGGCATACATACATAGGAAATAAACAAGGGCATCGATACATAGGAAATAAACACGGGCATACATACATAGGAAATATACACGGGCATATATACATAGTAAATAAACACGTGCATACATACATAGGAAATAAACACGGGTATACATACATAGGATATAAACACGAGCATACAAGCATGTTAAATAAACCTGGGCATACATACAGAGCAAATAAACACGGGCATACATACATAGGAAATAAACACGGGCATGCATACATAGGAAATAAACACGGGCATACATACATAGGATATAAACCTGGGCATACATACATAGGATATAAACACGGGTATACATGCATGTTAAATAAACCTGGGCATACATACAGAGTAAATAAACACGGGCATACATACATAGGAAATAAACCTGGGCATACATACATAGGACATAAACACGGGTATACATGCATGTTAAATAAACCTGGGCATACATACAGAGTAAATAAACACGGGCATACATACATAGGAAATAAACACGGGCATGCATACATAGGAAACAAACACGGGCATACATACATAGGAAATAATCACGGGCATACATACATAGGAAATAAACACGGGCATATATACATAGTAAATATACACGAGCATACATGCATGTTAAATAAACCTGGGCATACATACATAGGAAATAAACACGGGGATATATAAATAGTAAATAAACACGGGCATACATGCATGTTAAATAAACCTGGGCATACATACATAGGAAATAAACACGGGCATTTATACATAGGAAATAAACACATGCATATATACATAGTAAATAAACACGGGCATACATGCATGTTAAATAAACCTGGGCATACATACATAGGAAATAAACACGGGCGTACATACATAGGAAATAAACACGGGCATATATACATAGTAAATAAACACAAGCATACATACATAAGAAATAAAAACGGTCATATATACATAGTAAATAAACCTGGGTATACATACATAGGAAATAAACACGGGCAAATAACCATAGTAAGTAAACACGGGCATACATACATAGGAAATAAACACGGGCATATATACATAGTAAATAAACACGGGCATATATGCATGGTAAATAAACCTGGGCATACATACATAGGAAATAAACACGGGCTTACACACATAGGAAATAAACACGAGCATATATACATAGTAAATAAACACGGGCATACATACATAGGAAATAAACACGGGCATATATACATAGTAAATAAACCTGGGCATACATACATAGGAAATAAACAGGGGCATATATACAAAGTAAATAAACACGGGCATACATATATAGTAAATAAACACTGGGATATATACATAGTAAATAAACAGAGGCATACAAAGGTAGGAAATAAACACGGGCATACATGCATGTTAAATAAACCTGAGCATACATACATTGGAAATAAACACGGGCATATATACATAGTAAATAACCACGGGCATACATGCATGTTAAATAAACACGGGCAGAAATACATAGGAAATAAACACGTTCATATATACGTAGTAAATAAGCCTGGTCATTCATACATAGGAAATAAACACGGGCATTTATACATAGTAAATAAACACGGTCATACAGACATAGTAAATAAACACTGGCATATATACATAGCAAATAAACACGGGCATACATACATAGGAAATAAACACGGGCAGTTATACATAGTAAATAAACCAGGGCATACATACATAGGAAATAAACACGGGCAGATATACTTAGTAAATAAATACGGGCATACATACATACATAGGAAATAAACACAGGCATATATACTTAGTAAATAAACACTGGCATATATGCATGGTAAATAAACCTGGGCATACATACATAGGAAATAAACACGGGCATATATACATAGTAAATAAACACGGGCATACATACATAGTAAATAAACACTGGCATATATACATAGTAAATAAACCTGGGCATACATACATAGGAAATAAACACGGGCATATATACATAGTAAATAAACACGGGCATACATACATAGTAAATAAACACTGGCATATATACATAGTAAATAAACACGGGCATACACACATAGGAAATAAACACGAGCATACATCCATGTTAAATAAACCTGAGCATACATACATAGGAAATGAACACGGGCATATATACATAATAAATAAACACGGGCATACATGCATGTTAAATAAACCTGGGCATACATACATAGGAAATAAACACAGGCATATATACATAGTAAATAAACACGGGCATACATGCATGGTAAAAAAACCTGGGCATACATACATAGGAAATAAACACGGGCATATATACATAGTAAATAAACACGGGCATACATACATAGTAAATAAACACTGGCATATATACATAGTAAATAAACCTGGGCATACATACATAGGAAATAAACACGGGCATATATACACAGTAAATAAACACGGGCATACATACATAGTAAATAAACACTGGCATATATACATAGTAAATAAACACTGGCATATATACATAGTAAATAAACACGGACATACATACATAGGAAATAAACACGGGCATACACACATAGTAAATAAACACTGGGATATATACATAGAAAATAATCACGGGCATACATACATAGTAAATAAACACTGGCATATATACATAGTAAATAAACACGGGCATACATACATAGGAAATAAACACGGGCATATGTACATAGTAAATAAACACGGGCATGCATGCATGTTAAATAAACCTGGGCATACATACATTGGAAATAAACACGGGCATACATACATAGGAAATAAACACGGGCATACATATATAGGAAATAAACACGGGCATACATACATAGTAAATAAACACGGGCATACATACATAGGAAATAAAAATGGGCATACATACATAGGAAATAAACACGGGCATACATACATAGGAAATAAACACGGGCATACATGCATAGTAAATAAACACTAGCATTCATACATAGGGAATAAACACGGGCATACATACATAGGAAATAAACACGGGCATACATACATAGTAAATAAACACGGGCATACATACATAGGGAATAAACACGGGCATACATACATAGTAAATAAACACGGGCATACATACATAGTAAATAAACACGGGCATACATACATTGGAAATAAACACGGGCATACTTACATAGGAAATAAACACGGGAATAAATACATAGGAAATAAACACGGGCATACATACATAGTAAATAAACACGGGCATACATACATAGGGAATAAACACGGGCATACATACATAGGAAATAAACACGGGCATACATACATAGTAAATAAACACGGGCATACATACATAGGGAATAAACACGGGCATACATACATAGGAAATATACACGGGCAAACATACATAGGAAATAAACACGGGCATACATGCATGTTAAATAAACCTGGGCATACATACATAGGAAATATACACGGGCAAACATACATAGGAAATAAACACGGGCATACATGCATGTTAAATAAACCTGGGCATACATACATTGGAAATAAACACGGGCATACATACATAGGAAATAAACACGGGCATACATAAATAGGAAATAAACACGGGCATACATACATAGGAAATAGACACGGGCATACATACATAGGAAATAAACACGGGCATACATGCATATTAAATAAACCTGAGCATACATACATAGGAAATAAACACGGGCATATATACATAGTAAATAAACACGGGCATACATACAAAGGAAATAAACACGGGCATATATATTTAGTAAATAAACACGGGCATACATGCATGTTAAATAAACCTGGGCATACATACATAGGAAATAAACACGGGCAAATATCCATAGTAAGTAAACACGGGCATACATACATAGGAAATAAACACGGGCATACATGCATGTTAAAAAAACCGGAACATACATACAATGGAAATAAACACAGGCATACATATATAGGAAATAAACATGGGCATATATACATAGTAAATAAACGTGGGCATACATACATAGGAAATAAACACGGGCAGATATACATAGTAAATAAACACGGGCATACATACATAGGAAATTAACACGGGCATCCATGCTTGTTAAATAAACCTGTGAATACATACATAGGAAATAAACACGGGGATACATACATAGGAAATTAACACTGGCATATATACATAGTAAATAAACACGGGCATACATGCATGGTAAATAAACCTGGGCATACATACATAGGAAATAAACACGGGCATACATACATAGGAAATAAACACGAGCATATATACATAGTAAATAAACACGGGCATACATACATAGGAAATAAACACGGGCATATATACATAGTAAATAAACCTGGGCACACATACATAGGAAATAAACACGGGCATATATACATAGTAAATAAACACAGGCATACATACATAGTAAATAAACACTGGCATATATACATAGTAAATAAACACGGGTATACATACATAGGAAATAAACACGGCCATTCATCCATGTTAAATATACCTGAGCATACATACATAGGAAATAAACACGGGCATATATACATAGTAAATAAACACGGGCATACATGCATGTTAAATAAACCTGGGCATACATACATAGGAAATAAACACGGGCATACATACATAGGAAATAAACGCGGGCATATATACGTAGTAAATAAACACTGGCATATATACATAGTAAATAAACCTGGGCATACATGCTTGATAAATAAACCTGATCATACATACATAGGAAATTAACACGGGCATATATACATAGTAAATAAACCTGGGCATACATACATAGGAAATAAACACGGGCAGATATACATAGTAAATAAACACGGGCATACATACATAGGAAATAAACACGGGCATCCATACATAGTAAATAAACACTGGGATATATACATAGTAAATAAACACGGGCATACATACATAGTAAATAAACACTGGCATATATACATAGTAAATAAACACGGGCATACATCCATGGGAAATAAACACGGACATACATACATAGTAAATAAACACTGGGATATATACATATTAAATAAACACGGGCATACATACATAGTAAATAAACACTGGCATATATACATCGTACGTAAACACTGGCATACATACATAGGAAATAAACACGGGCATACATACATAGGAAATAAACACGGGCATTTATACATAGTAAATAAACACGGGCATACATGCATGTTAAATATACCTGTGCATACATACATAGGAAATAAACACGGGCATACATACATAGGAAATAAACACGGGCATACATTCATAGGAAATAAACACGGGCATACATACATAGGAAATAAACACAGTCATACATACATAGTAAATAAACACGGGCATACATACATAGGAAATAAACACGGGCATACATACATAGAAAATAAACAGGGGCATACATACATAAGAAATAAACACGGGCATACATACATAGGAAATAAGCACTGACATACATACATAGGAAATAAACACGGGCATACATACATAGGAAATAAACACGGGCATACATGCATGTTAAATAAACCTGGGCATACAAACATAAGAAAAAAAACACGGCCATACAGACATAGGAAATAAAACGGGCATACATACATAGTAAATAAACACGGGCATACATACACAGGTAATAAACACGGGCATACATACATAGTTAATAAACACGGGCATACTTACATAGTAAATAAACACGGGCATACATTGATAGTAACTAAACACGGGTATACATACATAGTAAATAAACACTGGCACATATACGTAGTAAATAAACACGGGCATACATACATAGTAAATAAACACAGGCATACATACATAATAAATAAACACTGGCATATATACATAGTAAAAAAACACGGGCATACATACATAGGATATAAATACGGGCATACATACATAGGAAATAAACACGGGCATCGATACATAGGAAATAAACACGGGCATACATACATAGTAAATAATCACGGGCATATATACATAGTAAATAAACACGGGCATACATACATAGGAAATAAACACGGATATACATACATAGGATATAAACACGGGCATACAAGCATGTTAAATAAACCTGGGCATACATACATAGGAAACAAACCTATGCATACATAATAGGAAATAAACACGGGTATACATGCATGTTAAATAAACCTGGGCATTCATACAGAGTAAATAAACACGGGCATACATACATAGGAAATATACACGGGCATACATACATCGGAAATAAACACGGGCATACATACATAGGATATAAACACGGGCATACATACATGGGAAATAATCACGGGCATACATACATAGGAAATAAACACGGGCATATATACATAGGAAATAAACACGGGCATACATACATAGGAAATAAACACGGGCATACATACATAGGAAATAAACACGGGCATACATGCATGTTAAATAAACCTGGGCATACAAACATAGGAAAAAAAACACGGCCATACATACATAGGAAATAAACACTGGCATATATACATAGTAAAAAAACACGGGCATACATACATAGGAAATAAATACGGGCATACATACATAGGAAATAAACACGGGCATCGATACATAGGAAATAAACACTGGCATACATACATAGTAAATAATCACGGGCATATATACATAGTAAATAAACACGGATATACATACACAGGATATAAACATGGGCATACATTAATGTTAAATAAACCTGGGCATACATACATAGGAAATAAACCTGGGCATACATACATAGGAAATATACACGGGCATACATACATAGGAAATAAACACGGGCATACATACATAGGAAATAAACACGGGCATATATACATAGTAAATAAACACGGGCATACATGCATGTTAAATAAACCTGGGCATACATACATAGGAAATAAACACGGGGATATATAAATAGTAAATAAACAAGGGCATACATGCATGTTAAATAAAACTGGGCATACATACATAGGAAATAAACACGGGCATTTATACATAGGAAATAAACACATGCATATATACATAGTAAATAAACACGGGCATACATGCATGTTAAATAAGCTTGGGCATACATACATAGGAAATAAACACGGGCGTATATACATAGTAAATAAACACGGGCATACATACATAGGAAATAAACATGGGCGTATATACATAGTAAATAAACACGAGCATACATATATAGTAAATAAACACTGGCATATAAACATAGTAAATCAACACGGGCATACATACATAGGAAATAAACACAAGCATACATGCATGTTAAATAAACCTGAGCATACATACATTGGAAATAAACACGGGCATATATACATAGTAAATAAACACGGGCATACATGCATGTTAAATAAACCTGGGCATACATACATAGGAAATAAACACGAGCATATATACATAGTAAATAAACACGGGAATAAATACATAGGAAATAAATACGTTCATATATACATAGTAAATAAACCTGGGCATATATACATAGGAAATAAACACGGGAATATATACATAGTAAATAAATACGGGCATACATACATAGGAAATAAACACGGGCATACATACATAGTGAATAAACACTGGGATATATACATATTAAATAAACACGGGCATAAATACATAGGAAATAAACACGGGCTTACATACATAGTAAATAAACACGATCATACATACATAGGAAATAAACACGGGCATACATGCATGTTAAATAAACCTGGGCATACAAACATAGGAAAAAAAACACGGCCATACATACATAGGAAATAAAACGGGCATACATACATAGTAAATAAACACGGGCATACATACACAGGTAATAAACACGGGCATACATACATAGGTTATAAACACGGGCATACTCACATAGTAAATAAACACGGGCATACATTGATAGTAACTAAACACGGGTATACATACATAGTAAATAAACACTGGCACATATACGTAGTAAATAAACACGGGCATACATACATAGTAAATAAACACAGGCATACATACATAATAAATAAACACTGGCATATATACATAGTAAAAAAACACGGGCATACATACATAGGATATAAATACGGGCATACATACATAGGAAATAAACACGGGCATCGATACATAGGAAATAAACACGGGCATACATACATAGTAAATAATCACGGGCATATATACATAGTAAATAAACACGGGAATACATACATAGGAAATAAACACGGATATACATACATAGGATATAAACACGGGCATACAAGCATGTTAAATAAACCTGGGCATACATACATAGGAAACAAACCTGGGCATACATAATAGGAAATAAACACGGGTATACATGCATGTTAAATAAACCTGGGCATACATACAGAGTAAATAAACACGGGCATACATACATAGGAAATATACACGGGCATACATACATCGGAAATAAACACGGGCATACATACATAGGAAATAAACACGGGCATACATACATGGGAAATAATCACGGGCATACATACATAGGAAATAAACACGGGCATATATACATTGTAAATAAACACGGGCATACATGCATGTTAAATAAACCTGGGCATACATACATGGGAAATAAACACGGGCATACATACATATTAAATAAACAAGGGCATCGATACATAGGAAATAAACACGGGCATACATACATAGGAAATAAACACGGGCATACATACATAGTAAATAAACACGGGCATACGTACATAGGAAATAAACACGGGCATATATACATAGTAAATAATCACGGGAATATATACATAGTAAATAAACACGTGCATACATACATAGGAAATAAACACGGGCATACATACATAGGAAATAAACACGGGCATACATACATAGTAAATAATCACGGGAATATATACATAGTAAATAAACACGTGCATACATACATAGGAAATAAACAAGGGCATCGATACATAGGAAATAATCACGGGCACACATACATAGGAAATAAACACGGGCATACATATATAGTAAATAAACACGGGCATACGTACATAGGAAATAAACACGGGCATATATACATAGTAAATAAACACGGGCATACATACATAGGAAATAAACAAGGGCATCGATACATAGGAAATAAACACGGGCATACATACATAGGAAATAAACACGGGCATACATACATAGTAAATAAACACGGGCATACGTACATAGGAAATAAACACGGGCATATATACATAGTAAATAATCACGGGAATATATACATATTAAATAAACACGGGCATACATACATAGGAAATAAACACGGGCATACATACATAGGAAATAAACACGGGCATACATACATAGTAAATAATCACGGGAATATATACATAGTAAATAAACACGTGCATACATACATAGGAAATAAAAAAGGTCATATATACATAGTAAATAAACCTGGGTATACATACATAGGAAATAAACACGGGCATACATACATAGTAAATAAACACGGGCATACGTACATAGGAAATAAACACGGGCATACGTACATAGGAAATAAACACGGGCATACATACATAGGAAATAAACACGGGCATACAAATATAGTAAATAATCACGGGAATATATACGTAGTAAATAAACACGTGCATACATACATAGGAAATAAACAAGGGCATCGATACATAGGAAATAAACACGGGCATACATACATAGGAAATAAACACGGGCATACATACATAGTAAATAAACACGGGCATACGTACATAGTAAATAAACACGTGCATACATACATAGGAAATAAACACGGGCATACTTACATAGGAAATAAACACGTGCATACATACATAGGAAATAAACAAGGGCATCGATACATAGGAAATAAACACGGGCATACATACATAGGAAATAAACACGGGCATACATACATAGAAAATAAACAAGGGCATCGATACATAGGAAATGAACACGGGCATACATACATAGGAAATAAACACGGGCATACATACATAGTAAATAAACACGGGCATACGTACATAGTAAATAAACACGGGCATACGTACATAGTAAATAAACACGTGCATACATACATAGGAAATAAGCAAGGGCATCGATACATAGGAAATAAACACGTGCATACATACATAGGAAATAAACAAGGGCATCGATACATAGGAAATAAACACGGGCATACATACATAGGAAATAAACATGGGCATACATACATAGTAAATAAACACGGGCATACGTACATAGTAAATAAACACGTGCATACATACATAGGAAATAAACACGGGCATACATACATAGGAAATAAACACGGGCATACATACATAGTAAATAATCACGGGAATATATACATAGTAAATAAACACGTGCATACATACATAGGAAATAAACAAGGGCATCGATACATAGGAAATAAACACATGCATATATACATAGTAAATAAACACGGGCATACATGCATGTTAAATAAACCTGGGCATACATACATAGGAAATAAACAGGGGCGTACATACATAGGAAATAAACACGGGCATATATACATAGTAAATAAACACAAGCATACATACATAAGAAATAAAAACGGTCATATATACATAGTAAATAAACCTGGGCATACATACATAGGAAATAAACACGGGCAAAAATCCATAGTATTAAACACGGGCATACATACATAGGAAATAAACACGGGCATATATACATAGTAAATAAACACGGGCGTACATGCATGATAAATAAACCTGGGCATACATACATAGGAAATAAACAGGGGCATACACGCATAGGAAATAAACAAGAGCATATATACATAGTAAATAAACACGGGCATACATACATAGGAAATAAACACGGGCATATATACATAGTAAATAAACCTGGGCATACATACATAGGAAATAAACACGGGCATATATACATAGTAAATAAACACGGGCATATATACATAGTAAATAAACACGGTCATACATACATAGGAAATAAACACGGGCATACATGCATGTTAAATAAACCTGAGCATACATACATTGGAAATAAACACGGGCATATATACATAGTAAATAAACACGGGCATACATGCATGTTAAATAAACCTGGGCATACATACATAGGAAATAAACACGAGCATTCATACATAGTAAATAAACACGGGCATAAATACATGGGAAATAAACACGGGCATTTATACATAGTAAATAAACCTGGGCATACATACATAAGAAATAAACACGTGCATATATAAATAGTAAATAAACACGAGCATACATACATAGTAAATAAACACGGTCATACAGACATAGTAAATAAACACTGGCATATATACATAGTAAATAAACACGGGCATTTATACATAGTAAATAAAACTGGGCATACAAACATAGGAAATAAACACGGGCATATATAAATAGTAAATAAACACGGGCATACATACATAGTAAATAAACACTGGCATATATACATAGTAAATAAACCTGGGCATACACACATAGGAAATAAACACGGGCATATATACATAGTAAATAAACACGGGCATACATACATAGTAAATAAACACTGGTATATATACATAGTAAATAAACACGGGCATTTATACATAGGAAATAAACACAGGCATATATGTATAGTAAATAAACATGGGCATATATGCATGTTAAATAAACCTGGGCATACATACGTAGGAAATAAACACGGGCATACATACATAGGAAATAATCACGGGCATATATACATAGTAAATAAACACAAGCATATATACATAGGAAATAAAAACGGGCATATGTACATAGTAAATAAACCTGGGCATACATACATAGGAAATAAACACGGGCAAATATCCATAGTAAGTAAACACGGGCATACATACATAGGAAATAAACAGGGGCGTACATACATAGGAAATAAACACGGGCATACATACATAGTAAATAAACACGGGCATACGTACATAGGAAATGTACACGGGCATATATACATAGTAAATATCATGGGAATATATACATAGTAAATAAACACGTGCATACATACATAGGAAATAAACACGGGTATACATACATAGGATATAAACACGGGCATACAAGCATGTTAAATAAACCTGGGCATACATACATAGGAAATAAACACGGGTATACATGCATGTTAAATAAACCTGGGCATACATACAGAGTAAATAAACACGGGCATACATACATAGGAAATAAACACGGGCATACATACATAGAAAATAATCACGGGCATACATACATAGGAAATTAACACGAGCATATATACATAGTAAATAAACACGGGCATACATGCATGTTAAATAAACCTGGGCATACATACATAGGAAATAAACACAGGGATATATAAATAGTAAATAAACACGGGCATACATGCATGTTAAATAAACCTGGGCATACATACATAGGAAATAAACACGGGCATTTATACATAGTAAATAAACACAAGCATACATACATAAGAAATAAAAACGGTCATATATACATAGTAAATAAACCTGGGCATACATACATAGGAAATAAACACGGGCAAAAATCCATAGTAATTAAACACGGGCATACATACATAGGAAATAAACACGGGCATATATACATAGTAAATAAACACGGGCGTACATGCATGATAAATAAACCTGGGCATACATACATAGGAAATAAATACGGGCATACACGCATAGGAAATAAACACGGGCATATATACATAGTAAATAAACACGGGCAAAAATACATAGGAAATAAACACGGGCATATATACATAGTAAATAAACCTGGGCATACATACATAGGAAATAAACACGGGCATATATACATAGTAAATAAACACGGGCATATATACATAGTAAATAAACACGGTCATACATACATAGGAAATAAAATGGGGAATACATGCATGTTAAATAAACCTGAGCATACATACATTGGAAATAAACACGGGCATATATACATAGTAAATAAACACGGGTATACATGCATGTTAAATAAACCTGGGCATACATACATAGGAAATAAACACGAGCATTCAGACATAGTAAATAAACACGGGCATAAATAAATGGGAAATAAACACCGGCATTTATACATAGTAAATAAACCTGGGCATACATACATAAGAAATAAACACGTGCATATATAAATAGTAAATAAACACGGGCATACATACATAGTAAATAAACACGGTCATACAGACATAGTAAATAAACACTGGCATATATACATAGTAAATAAACACGGGCATTTATACATAGTAAATAAACCTGGGCATTCAAACATAGGAAATAAACACGGGCATATATAAATAGTAAATAAACACGGGCATACATACATAGTAAATAAACACTGGCATATATACATAGTAAATAAACCTGGGCATACATACATAGGAAATAAACACGGGCATATATACATAGTAAATAAACACGGGCATACATACATAGTAAATAAACACTGGTATATATACATAGTAAATAAACACGGGCATTTATACATAGGAAATAAACACAGGCATATATACATAGTAAATAAACATGGGCATACATGCATGTTGAATAAACCTGGGCATACATACGTAGGAAATAAACACGGGCATATATACATAGGAAATAATCACGGGCATATATACATAGTAAATAAACACAAGCATACATACATAGGAAATAAAAACGGGCATATATACATAGTAAATAAACCTGGGCATACATACATAGGAAATAAACACGGGCAAATATCCATAGTAAGTAAACACGGGCATACATACATAGGTAATAAACACGGGCATATATACATAGTAAATAAACACGGGCATACATGCATGTTAAATAAACCTGGGCATACATACATAGGAAATAAACACGAGCATATATACATAGTAAATAAACACGGGCATACATACATAGGAAATGAACACGGGCATATATTCATAGTAAATAAACCTGGGCATACATACATAGGAAATAAAACACGGGCATATATACATAGTGAATAAACACTGTCATACATACACAGTAAATAAACACTTTCATACATACATAGGAAATAAACACGGGCATACATACATAGTAAATAAACACTGGGATATATACGTATTAACTAAACACGGGCATACATACATAGGAAATAAACACGGGCATACATACATAGTAAATAAACACGATCATACATACATAGGAAATAAACA
Organism: Prosapia bicincta; assembly: GCA_036971475.1. NCBI lineage: Eukaryota > Metazoa > Arthropoda > Insecta > Hemiptera > Cercopidae > Prosapia > Prosapia bicincta. Next base: position 14,193,629 of record JBAIZL010000010.1, on the reverse strand, counting down.
CGGGCATACATACATAGTAAATAAACACGGGCATACATACATAGGAAATAAACACGGGCATACATACATAGGAAATAAACCTGGGCATACATGCATGTTAAATAAACCTGGGCATACATACATAGGAAATAAACCTGGGCATACTTAATAGGAAATAAACACGGGTATACATGCATGTTAAATAACCCTGGGCATACATACAGAGTAAATAAACACGGGCATACATACATAGGAAACATACACGGGCATATATACATAGGAAATAAACACGGGCATACATACATAGGAAATAAACACGGGCATACATACATAGGAAATAATCACGGGCAATTCATACATAGGAAATATACACGGGCATATATACATAGTAAATAAACACGGGCATACATGCATGTTAAATAAAACTGGGCATACAGACATTGGAAATAAACACGGGCATACATACATAGGAAATAAACAAGGGCATCGATACATAGGAAATAAACACGGGCATACATACATAGGAAATATACACGGGCATATATACATAGTAAATAAACACGTGCATACATACATAGGAAATAAACACGGGTATACATACATAGGATATAAACACGAGCATACAAGCATGTTAAATAAACCTGGGCATACATACAGAGCAAATAAACACGGGCATACATACATAGGAAATAAACACGGGCATGCATACATAGGAAATAAACACGGGCATACATACATAGGATATAAACCTGGGCATACATACATAGGATATAAACACGGGTATACATGCATGTTAAATAAACCTGGGCATACATACAGAGTAAATAAACACGGGCATACATACATAGGAAATAAACCTGGGCATACATACATAGGACATAAACACGGGTATACATGCATGTTAAATAAACCTGGGCATACATACAGAGTAAATAAACACGGGCATACATACATAGGAAATAAACACGGGCATGCATACATAGGAAACAAACACGGGCATACATACATAGGAAATAATCACGGGCATACATACATAGGAAATAAACACGGGCATATATACATAGTAAATATACACGAGCATACATGCATGTTAAATAAACCTGGGCATACATACATAGGAAATAAACACGGGGATATATAAATAGTAAATAAACACGGGCATACATGCATGTTAAATAAACCTGGGCATACATACATAGGAAATAAACACGGGCATTTATACATAGGAAATAAACACATGCATATATACATAGTAAATAAACACGGGCATACATGCATGTTAAATAAACCTGGGCATACATACATAGGAAATAAACACGGGCGTACATACATAGGAAATAAACACGGGCATATATACATAGTAAATAAACACAAGCATACATACATAAGAAATAAAAACGGTCATATATACATAGTAAATAAACCTGGGTATACATACATAGGAAATAAACACGGGCAAATAACCATAGTAAGTAAACACGGGCATACATACATAGGAAATAAACACGGGCATATATACATAGTAAATAAACACGGGCATATATGCATGGTAAATAAACCTGGGCATACATACATAGGAAATAAACACGGGCATACACACATAGGAAATAAACACGAGCATATATACATAGTAAATAAACACGGGCATACATACATAGGAAATAAACACGGGCATATATACATAGTAAATAAACCTGGGCATACATACATAGGAAATAAACAGGGGCATATATACAAAGTAAATAAACACGGGCATACATATATAGTAAATAAACACTGGGATATATACATAGTAAATAAACAGAGGCATACAAAGGTAGGAAATAAACACGGGCATACATGCATGTTAAATAAACCTGAGCATACATACATTGGAAATAAACACGGGCATATATACATAGTAAATAACCACGGGCATACATGCATGTTAAATAAACACGGGCAGAAATACATAGGAAATAAACACGTTCATATATACGTAGTAAATAAGCCTGGTCATTCATACATAGGAAATAAACACGGGCATTTATACATAGTAAATAAACACGGTCATACAGACATAGTAAATAAACACTGGCATATATACATAGCAAATAAACACGGGCATACATACATAGGAAATAAACACGGGCAGTTATACATAGTAAATAAACCAGGGCATACATACATAGGAAATAAACACGGGCAGATATACTTAGTAAATAAATACGGGCATACATACATACATAGGAAATAAACACAGGCATATATACTTAGTAAATAAACACTGGCATATATGCATGGTAAATAAACCTGGGCATACATACATAGGAAATAAACACGGGCATATATACATAGTAAATAAACACGGGCATACATACATAGTAAATAAACACTGGCATATATACATAGTAAATAAACCTGGGCATACATACATAGGAAATAAACACGGGCATATATACATAGTAAATAAACACGGGCATACATACATAGTAAATAAACACTGGCATATATACATAGTAAATAAACACGGGCATACACACATAGGAAATAAACACGAGCATACATCCATGTTAAATAAACCTGAGCATACATACATAGGAAATGAACACGGGCATATATACATAATAAATAAACACGGGCATACATGCATGTTAAATAAACCTGGGCATACATACATAGGAAATAAACACAGGCATATATACATAGTAAATAAACACGGGCATACATGCATGGTAAAAAAACCTGGGCATACATACATAGGAAATAAACACGGGCATATATACATAGTAAATAAACACGGGCATACATACATAGTAAATAAACACTGGCATATATACATAGTAAATAAACCTGGGCATACATACATAGGAAATAAACACGGGCATATATACACAGTAAATAAACACGGGCATACATACATAGTAAATAAACACTGGCATATATACATAGTAAATAAACACTGGCATATATACATAGTAAATAAACACGGACATACATACATAGGAAATAAACACGGGCATACACACATAGTAAATAAACACTGGGATATATACATAGAAAATAATCACGGGCATACATACATAGTAAATAAACACTGGCATATATACATAGTAAATAAACACGGGCATACATACATAGGAAATAAACACGGGCATATGTACATAGTAAATAAACACGGGCATGCATGCATGTTAAATAAACCTGGGCATACATACATTGGAAATAAACACGGGCATACATACATAGGAAATAAACACGGGCATACATATATAGGAAATAAACACGGGCATACATACATAGTAAATAAACACGGGCATACATACATAGGAAATAAAAATGGGCATACATACATAGGAAATAAACACGGGCATACATACATAGGAAATAAACACGGGCATACATGCATAGTAAATAAACACTAGCATTCATACATAGGGAATAAACACGGGCATACATACATAGGAAATAAACACGGGCATACATACATAGTAAATAAACACGGGCATACATACATAGGGAATAAACACGGGCATACATACATAGTAAATAAACACGGGCATACATACATAGTAAATAAACACGGGCATACATACATTGGAAATAAACACGGGCATACTTACATAGGAAATAAACACGGGAATAAATACATAGGAAATAAACACGGGCATACATACATAGTAAATAAACACGGGCATACATACATAGGGAATAAACACGGGCATACATACATAGGAAATAAACACGGGCATACATACATAGTAAATAAACACGGGCATACATACATAGGGAATAAACACGGGCATACATACATAGGAAATATACACGGGCAAACATACATAGGAAATAAACACGGGCATACATGCATGTTAAATAAACCTGGGCATACATACATAGGAAATATACACGGGCAAACATACATAGGAAATAAACACGGGCATACATGCATGTTAAATAAACCTGGGCATACATACATTGGAAATAAACACGGGCATACATACATAGGAAATAAACACGGGCATACATAAATAGGAAATAAACACGGGCATACATACATAGGAAATAGACACGGGCATACATACATAGGAAATAAACACGGGCATACATGCATATTAAATAAACCTGAGCATACATACATAGGAAATAAACACGGGCATATATACATAGTAAATAAACACGGGCATACATACAAAGGAAATAAACACGGGCATATATATTTAGTAAATAAACACGGGCATACATGCATGTTAAATAAACCTGGGCATACATACATAGGAAATAAACACGGGCAAATATCCATAGTAAGTAAACACGGGCATACATACATAGGAAATAAACACGGGCATACATGCATGTTAAAAAAACCGGAACATACATACAATGGAAATAAACACAGGCATACATATATAGGAAATAAACATGGGCATATATACATAGTAAATAAACGTGGGCATACATACATAGGAAATAAACACGGGCAGATATACATAGTAAATAAACACGGGCATACATACATAGGAAATTAACACGGGCATCCATGCTTGTTAAATAAACCTGTGAATACATACATAGGAAATAAACACGGGGATACATACATAGGAAATTAACACTGGCATATATACATAGTAAATAAACACGGGCATACATGCATGGTAAATAAACCTGGGCATACATACATAGGAAATAAACACGGGCATACATACATAGGAAATAAACACGAGCATATATACATAGTAAATAAACACGGGCATACATACATAGGAAATAAACACGGGCATATATACATAGTAAATAAACCTGGGCACACATACATAGGAAATAAACACGGGCATATATACATAGTAAATAAACACAGGCATACATACATAGTAAATAAACACTGGCATATATACATAGTAAATAAACACGGGTATACATACATAGGAAATAAACACGGCCATTCATCCATGTTAAATATACCTGAGCATACATACATAGGAAATAAACACGGGCATATATACATAGTAAATAAACACGGGCATACATGCATGTTAAATAAACCTGGGCATACATACATAGGAAATAAACACGGGCATACATACATAGGAAATAAACGCGGGCATATATACGTAGTAAATAAACACTGGCATATATACATAGTAAATAAACCTGGGCATACATGCTTGATAAATAAACCTGATCATACATACATAGGAAATTAACACGGGCATATATACATAGTAAATAAACCTGGGCATACATACATAGGAAATAAACACGGGCAGATATACATAGTAAATAAACACGGGCATACATACATAGGAAATAAACACGGGCATCCATACATAGTAAATAAACACTGGGATATATACATAGTAAATAAACACGGGCATACATACATAGTAAATAAACACTGGCATATATACATAGTAAATAAACACGGGCATACATCCATGGGAAATAAACACGGACATACATACATAGTAAATAAACACTGGGATATATACATATTAAATAAACACGGGCATACATACATAGTAAATAAACACTGGCATATATACATCGTACGTAAACACTGGCATACATACATAGGAAATAAACACGGGCATACATACATAGGAAATAAACACGGGCATTTATACATAGTAAATAAACACGGGCATACATGCATGTTAAATATACCTGTGCATACATACATAGGAAATAAACACGGGCATACATACATAGGAAATAAACACGGGCATACATTCATAGGAAATAAACACGGGCATACATACATAGGAAATAAACACAGTCATACATACATAGTAAATAAACACGGGCATACATACATAGGAAATAAACACGGGCATACATACATAGAAAATAAACAGGGGCATACATACATAAGAAATAAACACGGGCATACATACATAGGAAATAAGCACTGACATACATACATAGGAAATAAACACGGGCATACATACATAGGCAATAAACACGGGCATACATACATAGGAAATAAACACGGGCATGTGTTTATTTCCATTATACCTCTAATACATTATTCTAAGTATATATATATATACATTTAAAGTTAAAAATATAAAATTTTAAACCTTATAAAAAACAGGATTTAAACACAAACATCATGCCCTATCCAAATACCTAATAACTAGAATGTGTAAAGAAAAACCATTCTAAAGAAGGGACAATTTTGTTAATTTGGAAGAGAAGTAGAATACAAACAGTGAAAGGAAGTGAAAATGCAGCTAGGAAAACCATTGGCATTAGAAAATACCAGCAAGAATATATCGTATGATAGGTCACCCCATATCTTAAAATTTTGTGATTGGAGGAAGTCTCAGCAGCAGAGGAGGGGTAGCCAGAGAGGGAAGCCGAAGACAAAGAAGGCTGTTTTAGGGTGGTATGAGTAGTTAACCCGGACAGTCGTTTCGAACTCCGCTTTTTAAGTTAAAGTATAGAAGGATCATTAGGTCTAAATCCGCTTGTAGGGGTAGCTTGGAAGCCTAATATGTGACTTTCCCAACCCTTTCAGGGATTTTACACTCTAAATGTTGTATTTTTAACAGAACTTGTGTTGTGTTTTGTAAGTATTGAAGTTGGTAAAAAAAGGGGAGTGAAATTTGTATTTCCGATGTAGAAATATTTGCAAAATGTTGCAAATTAAAGAGTAAATAGACAAAGGTTTTTACAAAAATGTTATTAACTTTCAAGTTACCAAGATTAAATTTAAATGTTTTAAATTGTCGGGTCAAGAAACTCCTAAAGAAATCCAAATTCTAAAATTTAAGCTGAAAGTCGGAAAGGAATCGCCATAGATACAAAAAGTATAAAGACAGTGAAATTTATAACCTGTAATAAATTCGAACTTTTGAATTTTAAAAACTAAATTTGCGGTAACACGTAAAGCAGTGCAGAGAGAATGGAGACAGAAGAGCGATAACAAACTCAAAATAATACAGAGGGAAGGACTCAATCGGATCACAAAGTAGATCGGCCAAAACAAACTTGGGAAGTCTGTTCCAAACTAGTAACAAGATTTACAAGGATGCTGGAACCTGCTGGAGATATAAGAGGTTAGAGCTTTCTTATTTCTTTCCAATAAGTATAAGGTTTAATTATTTGAGGTAAAATGGAAAATAAACTAATTTCTTTTGACGTCAGTTTTCATGAGAATATGATTTGAGTATAGTGGATTTATCTTGTTAGAACGAATAAACCCTGAGACAAATGGGACGGCATACTGGTTTACGTCATAAAACCAAGATGGCGGTATTAAACTAGTCAGATGTAAAGAAACGTTTAGAAATAGTCAAAATTTGAAATAATCACTTCAACCTTAAATAAAGATAATTTATTTTAACTGAGTAAACAAATTAAAACAAGTAATAATGTTTGTAAAATGTTGCAAATTAAGAAGTAAATAAATAAAGGGTTTTTTACAAAAATGTCAGGAATACAAGAGGAATCTTAACATATATAATTGTGCTACTTCTAGGGAACTAAACTGATGGCAATTTGTTTATATAAAATAATTATTATGTCTAGAGGGTTTTTGGATTAGAAATAAATGTGGTTATAGAGAATTTGTATCTAATTATGTTCTTGTAATTTAAAAATGAAAGGGTTAGTTGTTTGATAGGAATTAGGGCAGTTGTTAAATCAGTTGTATATCCAAAATATACAAATCCAGTTAGAAATAAACAAAATTTAAGGTCAAGCAGAAATGTCAGGCAACATAAATGAAATGTTTGAAATAATTTATATGTACTTTAAATAAGGGTTTGTAATAAATTATATTCATGCTTATCTTAATCTGTTTTGAAAAATAAACTCACTGTTAAGATTACAGAAGAAACTTAAAAAATAGGACAAAATTAAAAATAATGTTGACCGAACCTTTTTTTTAGTATCCAGGGCTCATAAATAATATTTTAGAAGGAAATGTCATTTAGGGTTTATCCTTAGATAGGAAATAGGGTTAATCATCCTTAAAGTAATAACCATAGCAAACGAAATTGAATGTTATTATAAAATCATAGAAATAAGTTATTGTTTTGGCAGCATACAAAGAAAGAATAAGAAGATTTTCAGGTTAGTTATTTGATTACAAATGTGAAAATTTCTGATATGATTATGATATATAAATATTTGTAATTTTGTTATATAATCTTGATTTAATAAATATATGTGATTCTGTAATAAAATTTCGATTATTTTCGAGTTGTTATATTATGTGGATTTATGAATGTACTACTAAGAATTAACTACAGTAAATTAGATAAAAGACTCATTAAAAAATAAAAATTTCATTAAAAGTTTGTGGATTTGTAGAAAAGAGTGATAAATTAAATTTACAAAATTACTAAAGAGTTTTAAAATTTTTTATTTGTACAATTTTCACAAGATCTAGAACCACTGGACGTGAGTGACCTGGCTCCTGTTGATGACATTGTCAATTCATTTACAAAATTTTTGATTGCTGCCGGAAAGGCAATTCCGAAAACCTCGTCCAAACCACGACGACCACCTGTTCCGTGGTGGAATTATGAATCCTTTGCGTACTAAGAAAAGCTTTGAACAAGTCCAAAGGAAATTACGATACTTCCTTTCGTGGCACATCCTTTCCGATGCCATTAATTTCATTAAGGTATCCGGATCGAGTTTTGACCACGGATTGTGAGGAAATTGCCAATGTGCTGACGTTATCGGCCTCAAAATATTCTTCATCTTCTGCATACAAAGATGCTTTCCAGGTGTACAAGCGTAAACAAAGCCCTAACTTTACCTGTTGGATTGTCTGGAGGTTCTTGTTTGAATATCCATTTCTCTCTTGACGAACTAGAGTCTGCTCTCTCGTCAACGAAAGATTCAGCTCCAGGTCTGGATTATATTGTACACTCCAAGATTCATCATCTATGTTTACAATTTCAAGTCTCTACCTCATTGGGAAGTTAGTTTAAACTTTATTGCAACATTTCACCCTGACCGACAGATGTGACGGAAACTGAACTAATAAAACAGTAGTAAAATCACAGTTTTTGTTATATACATAGATAATTTCAATATGTAACGTAGAAGAGCATGGTGTTAGTTGTTTTTCAGAATTTTGTCTAGTTTTCCAGTTATTTACATTTTTGTGTAAGTAAATTATTGTTACAACGAGTTGTCAGATACTGATGTCAAGCAGATATTTTCTAAACTATTAGATACAAGAGTGATTTATGCAGTACAAACCCGATCGAAAATTAATAGTTTTCTATAACCTATTACTCAAACACTGTTAATTATATATATATTAAAAATTGAAGACAATAAATAAAAATTGATTTTCTTTTTTCATTTGGTATAATGAAAATCTAGTGTTAAATATTTGCAGAGATATGCTGTTTTAAAACGCCTTGCAAGTGCAACCAGATTATGTAGTCTGGCTGTTTTTATCACTTTCAACATATACAACTCTTATTGGCCTTAAAACTTTCGCAACTATTTTCTTTACTGATTTTCATCTATTTAGTTGCATAAAAGTAAAAAAAAATAATAATATTACTTTTCTTGGACTTATTATTTTCTTTTAAATAAGTTGACCATTAAATATGTTCATCAGAAGATGGGAAAGGAATAAAGGAACGATTTATCAAATTTAGAGCTCGACGTCATTAACAGTTAGGAATTACACGCGTTCATAGAGATAAAAACATGATTTTCCTCTGATTTTACATTTCCAGGTTTGCACTATGCAAACCTGTTTTTTAAACCACCATATCTTTGTTATTATTCAGCCCTACAAGAAACAGGTCTGTAATTTTATCCACTGTTTTTAGTTTTTAAATAACACGCATCGCTCTTTAGTCGGTAAACACCTCCCTTTCCCCGGGGGTAAGCAGCCCTGTCTACTTCGTGCTATAATGCCCACCTATTCCTTCTAGCGGGGGACAACTAGGCCATGTCCCTAATTCCACCCAACCTCCCTTATCCTTCCTTCTAAAAGGGACATCAGGGTAAACACCCTTTAATACCTCAATAAGGTAGTGGTTTTTGCCAAGTGATACCAATCGTAGTAAATTAATAAACCTGAAGATGTACAACACGTGACCTGCAGCCTCAATAAAAAGTGCATCTGTCTCAGGTACGCACCTTGGCCACATGACATAATGATCTTCCACATGTCCTGCACCAAGGCCAGTCTAGTCAAACTTTTGTGAAAGCCTTTAACTTGAAACAGTTTGTTAATATTAAAACCCGCCACAGTTAACTTGACAAGTAATATAAACAAACATACTTTAAAGTCAATTCCTACTTAGGTTGAGCAATAACAATTTTATTTTAGTTACATTATATTACATAACTTCCTGACCCGACGAACTTCGTATCGCCTAAAAGTCGATGAATATTAGCTAAACTTAGTTTAGAATTTTATTAACATAATAATAGCTGAACCTATAGTAGTCGATGGAGAAAAGTGTGACAATAAATTAACTTGGCTATATGTGTTGGAAAATAATTTTAGATTTATTGGTGTTGCCTAGCAACCAAAATTTGTATAGAATTGAATGAAATATCTTAAGATACGATAAGATAGAAAGTCATATTTAATGCTATTTTAGCACATAAATATTGTATGTTGGATGTTATTGCTGTGTCGCCAGAAACCTTCCCAGGAATGTACTCAACAATTTCCCAAAGTTCATGGCGATCGGATCAGTGGTTTAGTAACGCATAAGGCCTATACATAAATACATATATACATACATAAATTTTACCAGCTGCTCAACACAAAGTCTGCGTAAGCAGGAATCTACTCTAGTAGGCATTTTATTTAGTCAAGTTCACATTATTCGTGCACATAATTTGCATATATACATACATAAATTTATTTTTTATACATAGTAGACCACAATTAATTTAAATAAAGTTACATACTCTATGCGTTTATACAGCTGATCTACCACATAACCTATAACTGGGAAGAAATAACAATATTGCATACCTTGCTTCTTTTGTGAAAAGGTTTTCCCCCATACAAAACTAAAATGATTTCATTAAAATTAATTAATGGTTTGATATTTCAAAAAACTGTAGCAAAATCAATTGACGTCCACTACAAGTGGATGAATAAAAAGTATGTTATTAATGGTTGAAATTTGTGAAAGATTCATATATGGGGAGTGGAAACTAATAGAAGGAATTAAAAAAGGTAGTTCTTTTACTAACGGCATTTAGTGAGTATCTAACTTAAAATATTTAATATTTTAAAATTAAAATGGTATTTTTATTGGGGTGGTTAAATAAGTGGTACACACTGGTCATAACAAATTTGGGGTGTACATCGTCTTTCTTATTTTTGAAAAGTATAAAATGTTAAGATTGGTTATCCGAGGTCTAGGCAAAACCACTGAATGCAGGGGGGGGGGGGGTGGTCCATGATCCTTCTAACAATCCGGATACAGTCACTTTTTCGAAATATTTGTGACATTTACTTTTCTTATTTTCTTACCATTTAAGATTTACAGTAAAAGCCAGCATAATTATACAACGCAATAACTTTACCTGTCTAAATATAAAACAAACCGTTCATGCTACCACACTCATTGGCAACGTATTAACTTACGTCAGTAATCAAAAGGAAGAATGTGGAGACGTAAACAGCCAACTGGAGTGACGAATTCTTATCGCCGCGATCTAGACTCTGGACAACAATAGAATCAGCTGTTTATTCGACCTGTGCGTTTATTAGCTTGCATGTTATATTTTCTTATTAGTTTGAAGCTTTTGTGAATGCGTTGGTAACTTGTAATTTTGGGTGAAGGTTTTAAGATTAAAAGTAAGTGTAATTGGTTTCTAATATTAATTATCTTTGTGGTTTCCTTTATTGTTTTGTAAAATTATTTTTATCAAGCTAAAGATTTTACATTAGTTATAAAGCAGAATAGTTAAATTACTCAAATAACTTTATCACGCCCTAATCACAGTTATGTAGCCTAAATCTATAAAATTATATTTATGTTGTAGGAAAGTTATTGTATTTGATATGTATTATTTGTTATTATTTCTGTTCTTAACTATGCATGCATAGCAATTACTTTATATGCGCTTTAAGGTTGTGTGAGGTTATCGTTTCCCAATTACAAATAATTGTAAATATCCTAACAAGTGTGCAAAGTATGTTTGAAGCAATGTAACTTACAACTGTTCTGATCCGTTGAAAATCTCGGTTTTAATTTCCGCTTACATTTATCTGTAGAATCTTTAAAACTGAATGTAAATATCTCGTATTCTCAACGCGGTTTGTAGTTATCAATGACAAAAACTAAGGTATTCATGTAAACCAAAAGACTTGCTTCAAAACATTTGATTTCTTCTGGCGAAATTCTTAAAATAATTAATTCTGAAAAACTATCATTATAAACTAATCAAATATTAGGTTCAACATTCTTGTAGTTTTGCCTTTTACTTAAATGTTCACACATGATTAGGTTAGGCCTGTATTCCACAAACATAATTCCTGATATTAGTTACACAGGGTAATGTGGCCTATAGGTTGCTTTAATGACAGGAACAACATAGTGAACATAAACCCATGTAAAATAGGCTTATAGAGGCGAAAATAAAATGTTATTATTAAATTTACAGTTCAAAATGATGGTGAGCCAAGTAGAGGATGACTTGAAAAAGGACACTCAGAGCCCCTCAGAGCTCCCCAGAGCCCCCGCATCGTGCAGTGCACAAAGGTGAGTTGATGGGTTGCCTTTGTTTGCTGTAATGTACGAAGAGTTGGGTATTTGGTTGCATTGTGTTCTGCTATGTAATGGATTTTAATGAAAAGACACAACTAGGTCACTAAGTTTTAATCCAATGCTGAAATTTTATTTTGACATAATTTTGTTTTTTGTTACGCCCGCTTTCCCCCCTGTAACACAATAGCTCTAGGCTCTAGGATATGCCATGAAAATACAACATACCGTATTGGGAAGATTTGTAAAAGATAATTTTAAATTTAGTCAAATATAAATCGTTATATCCATTTCCCAGCCGGAACAATGTATATCCATACAAGCCTTCATTGCACCATCGGTGGGGCGTGTTGGATATAGAATCTAAAGGAGTCATTGTGTTGAATCAAAACCTTTGTAAAGGCGCCTAACCTGAAACCATTTGTTAATAGAAGGCGTAGAAGTAACATGAGAAGGTAGTTGCGCTGCATTTATCTGTCTAAAATTTCTCATTCACAGCAAAAAAACATGTGTGCAAAGTATGTTTGAAGCAATTTAAGTTACAACTGTTCTGTTCCGTTAAAAATATCGGTTTTAATTGCTGCTTACATTTATCTGTAGAATCTTTAAAACTGATTGTAAATCTCTCGTATTCTCAACGCGGTTTGTAGTTATCAATGACAAAAACTAATCAAAAAACTAATTAATGACTGGCTTCAAATCATTTCATTTATTGAAGTGAAAATTCTTAAAATAAATAACTCTGAAAAACTATCATTATAAAGTAAACGAATATTAAGTTAAATTTTTTTCCTCTTTTACTTAAATGCTCACACATGATTAGGCTAGGCCTGTATTCTACAAACATAATTCTTGATATTAGTTATAAAGTCGTTTTATTGTTTTTAATAACACAAATATATTACATTAACAAAGTCAATTTAAAAAAAATATTAAAGAAGGATTATGCTTAAATAAAAATGTGAGGAATCTTATCCGAAAAAGTCTTTAAAAAATGTATAAAAAAATAGAATGAACACAAATTCGAAACGTTTTATTGAATATAGAAAACGTTGTTTTTGTTTGAAATTTTTGTTAAGTGTTTATGTTATAAGTGTTTGTTTGTGAAACATTATGGAAGTTTCGAAAAATTTAAGTGACATTAATAATAAATATGAAAACCAAGTAAGTATATGGACAACTCAATGCTAAAATCTTAATGAATATTTTTCGTAAAAGAGAAATATTGTTATTTTCAAAGGGCTATTCAAGTAATAGGCTAATGTAGTCTATAAGTAGTTGCTTTAATGTCAGAGAGAACAGTGAACATAGACCTAATGTAAAATAGGGTTATATAGGAGAACAATAAATGTTATTATTAAATTTACAGTGCAAACAGACTGCCCCCCGCATCGTGCAGTGCGCAAAGGTGAGTTGTTGGGTTGCTTATGTTTGCTGTAATGTATGAGTAGCTGGGTATTTGGTTTCATTGTGTTCTGATATGTAAAGGCTGTAATTGAATAGACACAACCAGGTCAGTAAGTTTTAATACAAGGCTGGAGTTTCATTTTGATTTTTTTTTGTTACGCCCGCTTTCCCCCCTGTAACACAATAGCTCTAGGCTCTAGGCTATGGCATGAGAATACAACATACCGTATTGGGAAGATTTGAAAAAGATACTTATAAATTTAGCCAAAAATTAAAATGATAAAATATCGCGTTGTATAAAAATGGATATAAAATACATAGAAAGGAAATCTAGATTTAAAGATTGTAAACAACTGAAAAGGGTTTACTTTAGATATATTGCGCCCACTCTCAGCGAGTAAGCTTAGGCGTTTTGCTTTGCTTTGTCAATCTGCAGCATCGGCCCATGTTATGCTTGCTGAGGTAATCCTTGGAAATCATGGAGATTTAGTGTTGAAAATCTTTAGCGAATTTAATGACATTTTATAGAAAATATATGGTTAAACAAAAATAACTTGTAAAAGTGTGAGTCGCTCTTAAATCAGTGTGAAAAATTATGGATCGCACTGTCTTGGGATATAGTTTTATTTGTGTTTGTATTGGTGGATGGATATATAGCACTTCTTTGAATTCTCTCACTCCATTCCTCTACTCTCATTCTCTCTCTCGCTCTATTTTTCTCTCTCTCTCTCTCTCTCACACACACACTCAAACACACACACACCTACACACACACACACACACACACACACACACACACACACACACTCACACACACACACACCTACACACACACACACACACACACACACACACACACACACACACACACACACACACACACACACACAAAGTTTGTTTACTTTTAATGTACGTATAAGTGGTTATATTAACGGGCCCCCGAGATAGTAATGGAATTGTAGAAGAGATGTGAAATGGTGAAGTGTGTATAATGTTCCAAATATACCTTGTGTTGTATAGCAATACGAGTTTAGACGGCGCTAAATATGCAAAACAGATGCAGGTGTGTTTAGGGGCTGCATTTTACGCCTGTTTCCCTTGAAACAACTGTCAACGATTCTGGGGTTCTATTAATTTTTAAAACAACGTCATTTCGATATCGTTTACTTGTGTGTGTTTGTGCGTGCGAACGTTTACTTCACTTGTGAGTTTCAACGTTTACTTTTTCCAACGCCGTAATGCAACGATGGAAAAGAGAGATTAAATGGGACATTGAATTGTCGAACGCAAAATAAATTTCCAAGTATTTGCAAGAAATTAATATATTCGTCCTTGAAGGATTAAGGTAGTTGGAGTGGACGTTTTCTAATTTTTTTTTTTTTGACGTTACCCATTCGAACAGGCATTCTTAACTATGTTCTTTATGGAAAATAAATATATAAATCGGCTTGATGTGCAGTATGATTGCAGAGTAAAAGTTTCAAGGACGGAAGCTAACATTTTTGAAATCATGAACTCAAAGTACAGATTCAACTCATCTCACTGAAATCATTATTGTCAAGTTATGATTTCTTTCAAATACATAATTATAAACTTGAACTAATATTATTAATTTTCTTATTACATTTTTATTCAATAGTGTTTCTATGTTCGTCGCAATTATAACTGACTAAATTTGATTCTTGTGTTTACTTCATTAACTTCTTACTCCAAACAAAATATTAATGCTAAACACAAACTTGCCTATAGTGACACTTAATTTTATTTGTTGAGGACGGCGGTTTCGGGAGATGTGTCCCATTGTCAACCCAGACCATAACATTACCATGCTCCTTCTACAACTTCTTGAATATACTTGTAAAAAACTTGTGGTAGCATCAAATTTAATATTCTTATGTAAGAACAGATTCCCCCTTAAAGTAAGTGGGTAGCCAAACCATAAACTACTTACTAATAACTGATATAACTCAAATTATTATGCGTGTAATCTACAATTTATATTCATGAGTGTGAGGGATCCATGCCAATGTAGCGACCGATGCCCTCATTGTGTCCTTGAAAACCACTTGATGGTAACCACTGGCCTACAAGCCTACGTATATATATATATATATATATATATGAGAGAGAGAGAGAGAGAGAGGGAGAGAAAGAGAGAGAGAATAATCGTTTCCACTAAAAGTGTTCTTAACATAAACAATTAATATAGATAGGCCTAAATTTACGTCGCCATTTTCCTACTTACAAACAATATGAAGCCCGTTTAAAAAAACCTATTGATGTAATAAATTACAAAACAGGAAATCGTTTTCTAAAAAATATCTGCTGCTATGCACAGTTACGAAATTGTGTTGAAGACAAGATTTATAAAAACAATAACGCCAATAACTACGGGCTAAGTAGTTTGTCACAGTTGCGCATAATACAAATACAATCAGCAAACTTGCACATTCAAGGTTACGACCCTTAGCGTGGGCACCCTTCTCTTTACACGCGTATTTGGAGGGTTCCAGAGTGTCATAATTCTTAATTATTGTAATGTTTTAAAATATCTGCAGTGATTTGGTTTAATTAGGATGTCTAAAAGCCACAATAGTTTCTATTGAATAACAGTTAAACGTGTTGGTTCAAATCTCAAGAAAGTTTAGTCTAAAAATCACTTCCGCTGAAGATGTTTATAAATGGAGGAAGGAAGCAGTATACAAGTAAATAGACAGGTAGCAACATACCTGAAAGCCTTGTTCACTCATCCCATGGAGTCCTGAGGGAAGGTGGTGTGTTACGCAAGTTGAGTGTTCATCCCCACTATCTGCCGGGTTCTTGGGCTGGTTCTGTAAAATGTACAAGTTACCTTATAATATTCATCATCATGTGACCGTCTCTGGCATGAGGGAAGTTATATAGTTAGTAGCATGGCTTAGGCCTTCATGATAGTGTGTACTTTGTTATATGTGAAGCTTAGAATTATTTAGTAATTTGCTTTGTCAGACTTAAGAAAAGGTTTGTTAAAATGTGAGGATATTTTGCTTTTTTCTCTTCAAATCCCTCTATTAGTTCGCTTTCTCCTTGTACATATCTTGTTCAAATTTTCAATCGTTAAAAAAGTTTTTATCCATCCATTCAATTTTAGCCACATATTTTTAAAATTTTGCGGTTAGTTAAATGTAAAACAAGAAGTAGAGGAAATACAAGAAATTTAGAAAATTAGCATGTAGGATCCTTATACCGACCAGTGTGGGTTTCAGAACGTTTCAATTTGCATTACAATCATTATTGAGAGTAATATGAGATTTAAAAGCGTACAAATACATACATATTTTTAACTAAACAGTTTGTTCAAACACAAGTAAAAGAATACCAGATTAATCTGCAGCAACTTTTAATTTATCAAAAATGTTATAAGGATGGGTAGTACACAAGCCCACAAACATTTCACATGGTTAATCTGGCTCTACTACATGGGTTAGACGTTAGAGTGACCTTGAAGCAATGTTTTTGGAGGACGTAATACCTAATAGAACAAAAATTTGTACTAGAATCATAGAATCATCATTTAACAAGCAAAACCATTTACTCGCATTATTCTTGCGAAATATATCGGACGACGTAGATTTAGGTGACAACAGAAAGATATTTCTTTGGCCGTGGAGGTAGGGAATTGGTAATTCTGCGAATTAAATAATTTCTGCTTGCTCTAATTACTGTCGCTAGGCCAATTAATAAATACAAATTTCAATTATTCTTCAGCCAATTGCAGTCAAATAGGTGTCGCACATCTGCAACCCAGTACGACCCTATAGCTTTATTTTTATTAATAAAATGATGATTTATTTTATGAATGTCATCTAATTTGAGGCAAATGGTAGGCTTTGGTGCATGGTGTTGCTGTACCGTTTGTAGCAGTTGTGTAAAAGTAAAATGTCGTCAACATATCTATGATAGTATTTTATTTTGTCTGTATGTTTGCTGTTCTACAGGACGTATTATTGTTGGATGTGGTGGATTATTATTTCAGCTAGGCTGTCTGAGATGTGGAATCAGGCCATCGTTTTATACATGGAAATTTATGTTATGATTCTGACGATTACTTGGAAACGTTTTTATGGAGTTTTGTTTGTTGTCAGCAAGTTTTCTAGTGTTGGAAGTGATTGTTTAATGGGTACGTTGGTATTGTAACTTTTTATGTCGAATGACGCTATGGTGGAGTTGTGGGGTATATAGATGTCGTTACTTTTGTATATCAGGCCAATGACGTTGTGTGTGGATCTGTAGTTATTAACGTTTTTGTGTGGATTTGGCTAGCTTTCTTGAAGTGCTTGCGTGTGGTTTATTATTGCGTAATATGTGTTCTGTTTGTAATGTTTCTCTTGTTCTGGTTTCATGATTTCGGTGCATTTGCTTAAGTGAGTTCTATTTGTGTTTTATATTTTTGTGTAGAGACTAAATGGAGTTCGGTTGTGTTTGTGATTGTGTGTCTATGTGAGTGTGTGCGATTTGTTATTATTGTTAAGTTAATAGAGTAAGGTTATAGCGTTATGTGTGCAGAGTTGCTTACCTGAAAGTTTCCTGAAAGTGACTACTTACATCCCGGATGTTAGTGTGTCATGTTCTATTAGTCAAATAATTTGTTTAAACAATTATTATTTATTTTTACCAAACTACAATAATGTTTATTGCAGAAAAATAGAGAAACATAATCCTCTTATAGTCCTGACAGCATTGTATTTAAATCATTAATCACTAGTTAAAGTTTGTCGTTCAAACATAACCTACTTTTGTGGTCTCTCACTGCGAGAACGCTCTTCTGTATAATGTGTAAAATTGTAAATTGGAAACTATACAACGATGATAAAGATTCTCTTAAAACAAATGACAGGAGTTACATATAAAGGGCGGAAATGGGAGCGGAGTAATTTCAGTTTCACATAGACGCTATTATCTAAAGTATCATTTGTTCGTAATTTTCAAGTCTTGTTTATTAAAAAATCCTTAAAATGCCTTGAAACATATCTTCTAATCAGAATTATTCTCTAAAATAATTTTAAGCTGAAACATTTGAAAATATTCAATATTTTTGTTCTATATATTTAACCAGCTTGTTATATGTTCGATAACAAATGGATTGAAGCTTTTAGTGCATTTAATTACTATGTATATATGCCCGTGTTTATTTCCTATGTATATATGCCCATGTTTATTTACTATGTATATATGCCCGTGTTTATTTACTATTTATATATGCCCGTGTTTATTTACTATGAATGTATGCCCGTGTTTATTTCCTATGTATGTATGCCCGTGTTTATTTCCTATGTATGTAGCCCGTGTTTATTTCCTATGTATGTATGCCCGTGTTTATTTCCTATGTATGTATGCCCGTGTTTATTTCCTTTGTATGTATGCCCGTGTTTATTTCCTATGTATGTATGTTCGTGTTTATTTCCTATGTATGTATGCCCGTGTTTATTTCCGATGTATGTATGCCCGTGTTTATTTACTATGTATGTATGCCCGTGTTTATTTATTGTGTATGTATGCCCGTGTTTATTTCCGATGTATGTATGCCCGTGTTTATTTCCTATGAATGTATGTTCGTGTTTATTTCCTATGTATGTATGCCCGTGTTTATTTCCTATATATGTATGCCCGTGGTTATTTCCTATGGATGTATGCCCAGGTTTATTTAACATGCATGTATGCCCGTGTTTATATACTAAGTATGTATGCCCGTGTTTATTTCCTATGTATGTTTGCCCGTGTTTAATTACCATGTATGTATGCCCGTGTTTTTTTTCCTATGTATGTATGCCCAGGTTTACTAACTATGTATATATGTGCGTGTTTATTTACTATGTATATATGCCCATGTTTATTTACTATGTATATATGCCCGTGTTTATTTACTATGTATATATGCCCGTGTTTATTTACTATGTTTATATGCCCGTGTTTATTTACTATGTATATATGCCCGTGTTTATTTACTATGTATATATGCCCATGTTTATTTACTATGTATATATGCCCGTGTTTATATACTATTTATATATGCCCGTGTTTATTTACTATGAATGTATGCCCGTGTTTATTTCCTATGTATGTATGCCCGTGTTTATTTCCTATGTATGTAGCCCGTGTTTATTTCCTATGTATGTATGCCCGTGTTTATTTCCTATGTATGTATGCCCATGTTTATTTCCTTTGTATGTATGAGCGTGTTTATTTCCTATGTATGTATGTTCGTGTTTATTTCCTATGTATGTAAGAACGTGTTTATTTCCTATGTATGTATGCCCGTATTTATTTACTATGTATGTATGCCCGTGTTTATTTATTATGTATGTATGCCCATGTTTATTTCCGATGTATGTATGCCCGTGTTTATTTCCTATATATGTATGCCCGTGTTTATTTCCTATGTATGTATGCCCGTGTTTATTTCCTATGTATGTATGCCCATGTTTATTTCCTTTGTATGTATGCCCGTGTTTATTTCCTATGAATGTATTTTCGTGTTTATTTCCTATGTATGTATGCCCGTGTTTTATTTCCTATATATGTATGCCCGTGGTTATTTCCTATGTATGTATGCCCAGGTTTATTTAACATGCATGTATGCCCGTGTTTATTTACTAAGTATGTATGCCCGTGTTTATTTCCTATGTATGTTTGCCCGTGTTTATTTACCATGTATGTATGCCCGTGTTTTTTTCCTATGTATGTATGCCCAGGTTTACTAACTATGTATATATGCCCGTGTTGATTTTCTATGTATGTATGCCCGTCTTTACTTACTATGTATGTATGCACGTGTTTATTTCCTACGTATTTATGCCCGTGTTTATTTACTATGTATATATGCCCGTGTGTATGTACTATGTATGTATGATCGTGTTTATTTACTATGTTTATATGCCCGTGTTTATTTACTATGTTTATATGCACGTGTTTATATACTATGTATATATGCCCGTGTTTATTTACTATGTTTATATGCCCGTGTTTATTTACTATGTATATATGCCCGTGTTTATTTACTATGTATATATGCCCATGTTTATTTACTATGTATATATGCCCGTGTTTATTTACTATTTATATATGCCCGTGTTTATTTACTATGAATGTATGCCCGTGTTTATTTCCTATGTATGTATGCCCGTGTTTATTTCCTATGTATGTAGCCCGTGTTTATTTCCTATGTATGTATGCCCGTGTTTATTTCCTATGTATGTATGCCCGTGTTTATTTCCTTTTTATGTATGCCCGTGTTTATTTCCTATGTATGTATGTTCGTGTTTATTTCCTATGTATGTAAGCCCGTGTTTATTTCCTATGTATGTATGCCCGTGTTTATTTACTATGTATGTATGCCCGTGTTTATTTATTATGTATGTATGCCCGTTTTTATTCCCGATGTATGTATGCCCGTGTTTATTTCCTGTGAATGTATGTTCGTGTTTATTTCCTATGTATGTATGCCCGTGTTTATTTCCTATATATGTATGCCCGTGGTTATTTCCTATGTATGTATGCCCAGGTTTATTTAACATGCATGTATGCCCGTGTTTATTTACTAAGTATGTATGCCCGTGTTTATTTCCTATGTATGTTTGCCCGTGTTTATTTACCATGTATGTATGCCCGTGTTTTTTTTCCTATGTATGTATGCCCAGGTTTACTAACTATGTATATATGCCCGTGTTGATTTTCTATGTATGTATGCCCGTCTTTACTTACTATGTATGTATGCACGTGTTTATTTCCTATGTATTTATGCCCGTGTTTATTTACTATGTATATATGCCCGTGTTTATGTACTATGTATATATGTGCGTGTTTATTTACTATGTATATATGCCCATGTTTATTTACTATGTAGATATGCCCGTGTTTATTTACTATTTATATATGCCCGTGTTTATTTACTATGAATGTATGCCCGTGTTTATTTCCTATGTATGTATTCCCGTGTTTATTTCCTATGTATGTATGCCCGTGTTTATTTCCTATGTATGTAGCCCGTGTTTATTTCCTATGTATGTATGCCCGTGTTTATTTCCTATGTATGTATGCCCGTGTTTATTTCCTTTTTATGTATGCCCGTGTTTATTTCCTATGTATGTATGTTCGTGTTTATTTCCTATGTATGTAAGCCCGTGTTTATTTCCTATGTATGTATGCCCGTGTTTATTTACTATGTATGTATGCCCGTGTTTATTTATTATGTATGTATGCCCGTTTTTATTTCCGATGTATGTATGCCCCTGTTTATTTCCTGTGAATGTATGTTCGTGTTTATTTCCTATGTATGTATGCCCGTGTTTATTTCCTATATATGTATGCCCGTGGTTATTTCCTATGTATGTATGCCCAGGTTTATTTAACATGCAGATATGCCCGTGTTTATTTACTAAGTATGTATGCCCGTGTTTATTTCCTATGTATGTTTGCCCGTGTTTATTTACCATGTATGTATGCCCGTGTTTTTTTTCCTACGTATGTATGCCCAGGTTTACTAACTATGTATATATGCCCGTGTTGATTTTCTATGTATGTATGCCCGTCTTTACTTACTATGTATGTATGCACGTGTTTATTTCCTATGTATTTATTCCCGTGTTTATTTACTATGTATATATGCCCGTGTTTATGTACTATGTATATATGTGCGTGTTTATTTACTATGTATATATGCCCATGTTTATTTACTATGTATATATGCCCGTGTTTATTTACTATTTATATATGCCCGTGTTTATTTACTATGAATGTATGCCCGTGTTTATTTCCTATGTATGTATGCCCGTGTTTATTTCCTATGTATGTAGCCCGTGTTTATTTCCTATGTATGTATGCCCGTGTTTATTTTCTATGTGTGTATGCCTGTGTTTATTTCCTTTGTATGTATGCCCGTGTTTATTTCCTATGTATGTATGCCCGTGTTTATTTACTATTTATATATGCCCGTGTTTATTTACTATGAATGTATGCCCGTGTTTATTTCCTATGTATGTATGCCCGTGTTTATTTCCTATGTATGTAGCCCGTGTTTATTTCCTATGTATGTATGCCCGTGTTTATTTTCTATGTGTGTATGCCTGTGTTTATTTCCTTTGTATGTATGCCCGTGTTTATTTCCTATGTATGTATGTTCGTGTTTATTTCCTATGTATGTATGCCCGTGTTTATTTACTATTTATATATGCCCGTGTTTATTTACTATGAATGTATGCCCGTGTTTATTTCCTATGTATGTATGCCCGTGTTTATTTCCTATGTATGTAGCCCGTGTTTATTTCCTATGTATGTATGCCCGTGTTTATTTTCTATGTGTGTATGCCTGTGTTTATTTCCTTTGTATGTATGCCCGTGTTTATTTACTATGTATATATGTGCGTGTTTATTCACTATGTATGTATGCCCGTGTTTATTAACTATGTATATATGTGCGTGTTTATTTACTATGTATATATGCCCATGTTTATTTACTATGTATATATGCCCGTGTTTATTTACTATTTATATATGCCCGTGTTTATTTACTATGAATGTATGCCCGTGTTTATTTCCTATGTATGTATGCCCGTGTTTATTTCCTATGTATGTAGCCCGTGTTTATTTCCTATGTATGTATGCCCGTGTTTATTATCTATGTGTGTATGCCTGTGTTTATTTCCTTTGTATGTATGCCCGTGTTTATTTCCTATGTATGTATGTTCGTGTTTATTTCCTATGAATGTAAGCCCGTGTTTATTTCCTATGTATGTATGCCCGTGTTTATTTACTATGTATGTATTCCCGTGTTTATTTAATATGTATGTATGCCCGTGTTTATTTCCGATGTATGTATGCCCGTGTTTATTTCCTGTGAATGTATGTTCGTGTTTATTTCCTATGTATGTATGCCCGTGTTTATTTCCTATATATGTATGCCCGTGGTTTTTTCCTATGTATGTATGCCCAGGTTTATTTAACATGCATGTATGCCCGTGTTTATTTACTAAGTATGTATGCCCGTGTTCATTTCCTATGAATGTTTGCCCGTGTTTATTTACCATGTATGTATGCCCGTGTTTTTTTTCCTATGTATGTATGCCCAGGTTTACTAACTATGTATATATGCCCGTGTTGATTTTCTATGTATGTATGCCCGTCTTTACTTACTATGTATGTATGCACGTGTTTATTTCCTATGTATTTATGCCCGTGTTTATTTACTATGTATATATGCCCGTGTTTATGTACTATGTATGTATGATCGCGTTTATTTCCTATGTTTATATGCCCGTGTTTATTTACTATGTATATATGTGCGTGTTTATTTACTATGTATGTATGCCCGTGTTTATTAACTATGTATATATGTGCGTGTTTATTTACTATGTATATATGCCCATGTTTATTTACTATGTATATATGCCCGTGTTTATTTACTATGTATATATGCCCGTGTTTATTTACTATGTATATATGCCCATGTTTATTTACTATGTATATATGCCCGTGTTTGTTTACTATTTATATATGCCCGTGTTTATTTACTATAAATGTATGCCCGTGTTTATTTCCTATGTATGTATGCCCGTGTTTATTTCCTATGTATGTAGCCCGTGTTTATTTCCTATGTATGTATGCCCGTGTTTATTTCCTATGTATGTATGCCCGTGTTTATTTCCTTTGTATGTATGCCCGTGTTTATTTCCTATGTATGTAAGTTCGTGTTTATTTCCTATGTATGTAAGCCCGTGTTTATTTCCTATGTATGTATGCCCGTGTTTATTTACTATGTATGTATGCCCGTGTTTATTTATTATGTATGTATGCCCGTGTTTATTTCCGATGTATGTATGCCCGTGTTTATTTCCTATGTATGTATGCCCGTGGTTATTTCCTATGTATGTATGCCCAGGTTTATTTAACATGCATGTATGCCCGTGTTTATTTACTAAGTATGTATGCCCGTGTTTATTTCCTATGTATGTTTGCCCGTGTTTATTTACCATGTATGTATGCCCGTGCTTTTTTCCTATGTATGTATGCTCAGGTTTACTAACTATGTATATATGCCCGTGTTGATTTTCTATGTATGTATGCCCGTCTTTACTTACTATGTATGTATGCACGTGTTTATTTACTATGTATATATGCCAGTGTTTATGTACTACGTATGTATGATCGTGTTTATTTACTATGTTTATATGCCCGTGTTTATTTACTATGTATATATGTGCGTGTTTATTTACTATATATGTATGCCCGTGTTTATTAACTATGTATATATGTGCGTGTTTATTTACTATGTATATATGCCCATGTTTATTTACTATGTATATATGCCCATGTTTATTTACTATGTATATATGCCCGTGTTTATTTACTATGTTTATATGCCCGTGTTTATATACTATGTATATATGCCAGTGTTTATTTACTATGTTTATATGCCCGTGTTTATTTACTATGTATGTATGCCCGTGTTTATTTACTATGTATATATGCCCATGTTTATTTACTATGTATATATGCCCGTGTTTATTTACTATTTATATATGCCCGTGTTTATTTACTATGAATGTATGCCCGTGTTTATTTCCTATGTATGTATGCCCGTGTTTATTTCCTATGTATGTATGCCCGTGTTTATTTCCTATATATGTATGCCCGTGGTTATTTCCTATGTATGTATGCCCAGGTTTATTTAACATGCATGTATGCCCGTGTTTATTTACTAAGTATGTATGCCCGTGTTTATTTCCTATGTATGTTTGCCCGTATTTATTTACCATGTATGTATGCCCGTGTTTTTTTCCTATGTATGTATGCCCAGGTTTACTAACTATGTATATATGCCCGTGTTGATTTTCTATGTATGTATGCCCGTCTTTACTTACTATGTATGTATGCACGTGTTTATTTCCTATGTATTTATGCCCGTGTTTATTTACTATGTATATATGCCCGTGTTTATGTACTATGTATGTATGATCGCGTTTATTTACTATGTTTAAATGCCCGTGTTTATTTACTATGTATATATGTGCGTGTTTATTTACTATGTATGTATGCCCGTGTTTATTAACTATGTATATATGTGCGTGTTTATTTACTATGTATATATGCCCATGTTTATTTACTATGTATATATGACCGTGTTTATTTACTATGTATATATGCCCGTGTTTATTTACTATGTTTATATGCCGGTGTTTATTTACTAGGTATATATGCCCGTGTTTATTTACTATGTATATATGCCCATGTTTATTTACTATGTATATATGCCCGTGTTTATTTACTATTTATATATGCCCGTGTTTATTTACTATGAATGTATGCCCGTGTTTATTTCCTATGTATGTATGCCCGTGTTTATTTCCTATGTATGTAGCCCGTGTTTATTTCCTATGTATGTATGCCCGTGTTTATTTCCTATGTATGTATGCCCGTGTTTATTTCCTTTGTATGTATGCCCGTGTTTATTTCCTATGTATGTAAGTTCGTGTTTATTTCCTATGTATGTAAGCCCGTGTTTATTTCCTATGTATGTATGCCCGTGTTTATTTACTATGTATGTATGCCCGTGTTTATTTATTATGTAAGTATGCCCGTGTTTATTTCCGATGTATGTATGCCCGTGTTTATTTCCTATGAATGTATGTTCGTGTTTATTTCCTATGTATGTAAGCCCGTGTTTATTTCCTATGTATGTATGCCCGTGTTTATTTACTATGTATGTATGCCCGTGTTTATTTATTATGTATGTATGCCCGTGTTTATTTCCTATATATGTATGCCCGTGGTTATTTCCTATGTATGTATGCTCAGGTTTATTTAACATGCATGTATGCCCGTGTTTATTTACTAAGTATGTATGCCCGTGTTTATTTCCTATGTATGTTTGCCCGTGTTTATTTACCATGTATGTATGCCCGTGTTTTTTTCCTATGTATGTATGCCCAGGTTTACTAACTATGTATATATGCCCGTGTTGATTTTCTATGTATGTATGCCCGTCTTTACTTACTATGTATGTATGCACGTGTTTATTTACTATGTATATATGCCCGTGTTTATGTACTATGTATGTATGATCGTGTTTATTTACTATGTTTATATGCCCGTGTTTATTTACTATGTATATATGTGCGTGTTTATTTACTATGTATATATGCCCATGTTTATTTACTATGTATATATGCCCATGTTTATTTACTATGTATATATGCCCGTGATTATTTACTATGTTTATATGCCCGTGCTTATATACTATGTATATATGCCAGTGTTTATTTACTATGTTTATATGCCCGTGTTTATTTACTATGTATATATGCCCGTGTTTATTTCCTATATATGTATGCCCGTGGTTATTTCCTATGTATGTATGCCCAGGTTTATTTAACATGCATGTATGCCCGTGTTTATTTACTAAGTATGTATGCCCGTGTTCATTTCCTATGTATGTTTGCCCGTGTTTATTTACCATGTATGTATGGCCGTGTTTTTTTTCCTATGTATGTATGCCCAGGTTTACTAACTATGTATATATGCCCGTGTTGATTTTCTATGTATGTATGCCCGTCTTTACTTACTATGTATGTATGCACGTGTTTATTTCCTATGTATTTATGCCCGTGTTTATTTACTATGTATATATGCCCGTGTTTATGTACTATGTATGTATGATCGTGTTTATTTACTATGTTTATATGCCCGTGTTTATTTACTATGTATATATGTGCGTGTTTATTTACTATGTATGTATGCCCGTGTTTATTCACTATGTATATATGTGCGTGTTTATTTACTATGTATATATGCCCATGTTTATTTACTATGTATATATGCATGTGTTTATTTACTATGTATATATGCCCGTGTTTATTTACTATGTATGTATGCCCGTGTGTATTTACTATGTATATATGCCCGTGTTTATTTACTATGTATATATGCCCGTGTTTATTTACTATGTATGTATGCCCGTGTTTATTTCCTATGTATGTATGCCCGTGTTTATTTACTATGTATGTATGCAAGTGTTTATTTCATATGTATGTATGTCAGTGTTTATTTCATATGTATGTATGCCCGTGTTTATTTACTATGTATATATGCCAGTGTTTATTTACTATGTATATATGCCAGTGTTTATTTACTATGTATGTATGCCAGTGTTTATTTACTATGAATGTATGCCCGTGTTTATTTCCTATGTATGTATGCCCGTGTTTATTTCCTATGTATGTAGCCCGTGTTTATTTCCTATGTATGTATGCCCGTGTTTATTTCCTATGTATGTATGCCCGTGTTTATTTCCTATGTATGTATGCCCGTGTTTATTTCCTATGTATGTAAGTTCGTGTTTATTTCCTATGTATGTAAGCCCGTGTTTATTTCCTATGTATGTATGCCCGTGTTTATTTACTATGTATGTATGCCCGTTTTTATTTATTATGTATGTATGCCCGTGTTTATTTCCTATGAATGTATGTTCGTGTTTATTTCCTATGTATGGATGCCCGTGTTTATTTCCTATATATGTATGCCCGTGGTTATTTTCTATGTATGTATGCCCAGGTTTATTTAACATGCATGTATGCCCGTGTTTATTTACTAAGTATGTATGCCCGTGTTTATTTCCTATGTATGTTTGTCCGTGTTTATTTACCATGTGTGTATGCCCGTGTTTTTTCCTATGTATGTATGACCAGGTTTACTAACTATGTATATATGCCCGTGTTGATTTTCTATGTATGTATGCCCGTCTTTACTTACTATGTATGTATGCACGTGTTTATTTACTATGTATATATGCCCGAGTTTATGTACTATGTATGTATGATCGTCTTTATTTACTATGTTTATATGCCCGTGTTTATTTACTATGTATATATGTGCGTGTTTATTTACTATATATGTATGCCCGTGTTTATTAACTATGTATATATGTGCGTGTTTATTTACTATGTATATATGCCCATGTTTATTTACTATGTATATATGCCCATGTTTATTTACTATGTATATATGCCCGTGTTTATTTACTATGTTTATATGCCCGTGTTTATATACTATGTATATATGCCCGTGTTTATTTACTATGTTTATATGCCCGTGTTTATTTACTATGTATATATGCCCGTGTTTATTTACTATGTATATATGCCCATGTTTATTTACTATGTATATATGCCCGTGTTTATTTACTATTTATATATGCCCGTGTTTATTTACTATGAATGTATGCCCGTGTTTATTTCCTATGTATGTATGCCCGTGTTTTTTTCCTATGTATGTAGCCCGTGTTTATTTCCTATGTATGTATGCCCGTGTTTATTTCCTATGTATGTATGCCCGTGTTATTTCCTTTGTAAGTATGCCCGTGTTTATTTCCTATGTATGTATGTTCGTGTTTATTTCCTATGTATGTAAGCCCGTGTTTATTTCCTATGTATGTATGCCCGTGTTTATTTACTATGTATGTATGCCCGTGTTTATTTCCTATGTATGTATGCCCGTGTTATTTCATTTGTAAGTATGCCCGTGTTTATTTCCTATGTATGTATGTTCGTGTTTATTTCCTATGTATGTAAGCCCGTGTTTATTTCCTATGTATGTATGCCCGTGTTTATTTACTATGTATGTATGCCCGTGTTTATTTATTATGTATGTATGCCCGTGTTTATTTCCGATGTATGTATGCCCGTGTTTATTTCCTATGAATGTTTGTTCGTGTTTATTTCCTATGTATGTATGCCCGTGTTTATTTCCTATATATGTATGCCCGTGGTTATTTCCTATGTATGTATGCCCAGGTTTATTTAACATGCATGTATGCCCGTGTTTATTTACTAAGTATGTATGCCCGTGTTCATTTCCTATGTATGTTTGCCCGTGTTTATTTACCATGTATGTATGCCCGTTTTTTTTTTCCTATGTATGTATGCCCTGGTTTACTAACTATGTATATATGCCCGTGTTGATTTTCTATGTATGTATGCCCGTCTTTACTTACTATGTATGTATGCACGTGTTTATTTCCTATGTATTTATGCCTGTATTTATTTACTATGTATATATGCCCGTGTTTATGTACTATGTATGTATGATCGTGTTTATTTACTATGTTTATATGCCCGTGTTTATTTACTATGTATATATGTGCGTGTTTATTTACTATGTATGTATGCCCGTGTTTATTAACTATGTATATATGTGCGTGTTTATTTACTATGTATATATGCCCATGTTTATTTACTATGTATATATGCCCGTGTTTATTTACTATGTATGTATGCCCGTGTTTATTTACTATGTATATATGCCCGAATTTATTTACTATGTATATATGCATGTGTTTATTTACTATGTATATATGCCCGTGTTTATTTACTATGTATGTATGCCCGTGTGTATTTACTATGTATATATGCCCGTGTTTATTTACTATGTATATATGCCCGTGTTTATTTACTATGTATGTATGCCCGTGTTTATTTCCTATGTATGTATGCCCGTGTTTATTTACTATGTATGTATGCAAGTGTTTATTTCATATGTATTTATGCCCGAGTTTATTTACTATGTATATATGCCAGTGTTTATTTACTATGTACATATGCCAGTGTTTATTTACTATGTATGTATGCCCGTGTTTATTTATTATGTATATATGCCAGTGTTTATTTACTATGTATTTATGCACGTGTTTATTTACTATGTATATATGCCAGTGTTTATTTACTATGTATGTATGCCCAGGTTTATTTCATATGTATGTATGCCCGTATTTATTTACTATGTATATGTGCCAGTGTTTATTTACTATGTATGTATGCCCTTGTTTATTTACTATGTATGTATGCCCGTGATTATTTACTATGTATGTATGCCCGTGTTTATATACTATGTATATATGCCAGTGTTTATTTACTATGTATGTATGCCCAGGTTTATTTCATATGTATGTATGCCCGTATTTATTTACTACGTATATGTGCCAGTGTTTATTTACTATGTATGTATGCCCGTGTTTATTTACTATGTATGTATGCCCGTGATTATTTACTATGTATGTATGCCCGTGTTTATATACTATGTATGAATGTCCGTGTTTATTTCCTATGTATGTATGCCCGTGTTTATATACTATGTATGTATGCCCGTGTTTATTTACTATGTATGTATGCCCGTGTTTATTTCCTATGTATGTATGCCCGTGTTACTTACTATGTATGTATGCCCGTGTTTATTTCCTATGTATGTATGCCCGTGTTTGTTTCCTATGTATGTATTCCCGTGTTCATTTACTATGTATGTATGCCCGTGTTTATTTCCTACGTATGTATGCCCGTGTTTATTTCCTATGTATGTAGGCCCGTGTTTATTTCCTATGTATGTATGCCCAGGTTTATTTAACATGCATGTATGCCCGTGTTTATTTACTATGTATGTATTCCCGTGTTTATTTCCTATGTATGTATGCCCGTGTTTATTTCCTATGTATGTATGCCCGTGTTTATTTCCTATGTATGTATGCCCGTGTTTATTTACTATGTATGTATGCCCTTGTTTATTTCGTCTGCAAAAATGCCCGTGCTTATTTCCTATGTATGTATGCCCAGGTTTATATCCTATGTATGTATGCCCAGGTTTATGTAACATGCATGTATGCCCTAGTTTATTTACTATGTATGTATGCCCTTGTTTATTTCCTATGAATGTATGCCCAGGTTTATTTAACATGCATGTATACCCGTGTTTATTTCCTATGTATGTATGCCCAGGTTAATTTCCTATGTATGTATTCCTGTGTTTATTTCCTATGTATGTATGCCCGTGTTTATTTACTATGTATGTATGCCCGTGTTTATTTCTGATGTATGTATGCCCGTGTTTATTACCTATGTATGTATGCCCGTGTTTATTTACTATGTATGTATGCCCGTGTTTATTTACTATTTATATATGCCCGTGTTTATTTACTATGTATGTATGACCGTTTTTATTTACTATGTATATATACCCGTGTTTATTTACTATGTATGTATGTCCGTGTTTATTTCCTATGTATGTATGCCCGTGTTTATGTACTATGTATGTATGCCCGGGTTTATTTACTATGTATGTATGCCCGTGTTTATTTCCTATGTATGTATGCCCGTGTTTATTTACTATGTATGTGTACCCGTGTTTATTTCCTATGTATGTATGCCCGTGTTTATTTACTATGTGTGTATGCCCGTGTTTATTTCCTATGTATGTATGACCGTGTTTATTTCCTATGTATGTATGCCCGTGTTTATTTTCTATGTATGTATGCCCGTATTTATTTCATATGTACGTATGCCCGTGTTTATTTCATATGTATGTATGCCCGTGTTTTTTTCCTATGTATGTATGCCCGTGTTTATTTCCTATGTATGTATGGACGTGTTTATTTACTATGTATGTATGCCCGTGTTTATTTACTATGTATGTATGCCCGTGTTTATTTCCTATGTATGTATGTCCGTGTTTATTTACTATGTATATATGCCCGTGTTTATTTAATATGTATGTATGTCCGTGTTTATTTACTATAAATATATGCCCGTGTTTATTTACTATGTATGTATGCCCGTGATTATTTCCTATGTATGTATGTATGTGTTTATTTCCTATGTATGTATGCCCGTGTTTATATACTATGTATGAATGCCCGTGTTTATTTACTATGTATGTATGCCCGTGTTTATTTCCTATGTATGTATGCCCGTGTTTATTTACTATGTATGTATAACCCGTGTTTATTTCCTATGTATGTATGCCCGTGTTTATTTCCCATGTATGTATTCCCGTGTTCATTTACTATGTATGTATGCCCGTGTTTGACTCCTATGTATGTATGCCCGTGTTTATTTCCTATGTATGTATGCCCGTGTTTATTTCCTATGTATGTATGCCCAGGTTTATTTAACATGCATGTATGCCCGTGTTTATTTACTATGTATTTATTCCCGTGTTTATTTCCTATGTATGTATGCCCGTGTTTATTTCCTATGTATGTATGCCCGTGTTTATTTCCTATGTATGTATGCCCGTGTTTATTTACTATGTATGTATGCCCGTGTTTATTTCGTCTGCATAAATGCCCGTGCTTATTTCCTATGTATGTATGCCCAGGTTTATTTCCTATGTATGTATGCCCAGGTTTATTTAACATGCATGTATGCCCTAGTTTATTTACTATGTATGTATGCCCTTGTTTATTTCCTATGAATGTATGCCCAGGTTTATTTAACATGTGTATACCCGTGTTTATTTCCTATGTATGTATGCCCAGGTTAATTTCCTATGTATGTATTCCTGTGTTTATTTCCTATGTATGTAGGCCCGTGTTTTATTCCTATGTATGTATGCCCAGGTTTATTTAACATGCATGTATGCCCGTGTTTATTTACTATGTATGTATTCCCGTGTTTATTTCCTATGTATGTATGCCCGTGTTTATTTCCTATGTATGTATGCCCGTGTTTATTTCCTATGTATGTATGCCCGTGTTTATTTACTATGTATGTATGCCCTTGTTTATTTCGTCTGCATAAATGCCCGTGCTTATTTCCTATGTATGTATGCCCAGGTTTATTTCCTATGTATGTATGCCCAGGTTTATTTAACATTCATGTATGCCCTAGTTTATTTACTATGTATGTATGCCCTTGTTTATTTCCTATGAATGTATGCCCAGGTTTATTTAACATGCATGTATACCCGTGTTTATTTCCTATGTATGTATGCCCAGGTTAATTTCCTATGTATGTATTCCTGTGTTTATTTCCTATGTATGTATGCCCGTGTTTATTTACTATGTATGTATGCCCGTGTTTATTTCTGATGTATGTATGCCCGTGTTTATTACCTATGTATGTATGCCCTGTTTATTTACTATGTATGTATGCCCGTGTTTATTTACTATTTATATATGCCCGTGTTTATTTACTATGTATGTATGACCATGTTTATTTACTATGTATATATGCCCGTGTTTATTTACTATGTATGTATGTCCGTGTTTATTTCCTATGTATGTATGCCCGTGTTTATGTACTATGTATGTATGCCCGTGTTTATTTACTATGTATGTATGCCCGTGTTTATTTCCTATGTATGTATGCCCGTGTTTATTTACTATGTATGTATACCCGTGTTTATTTCCTATGTATGTATGCCCGTGTTTATTTACTATGTGTGTATGCCCGTGTTTATTTCCTATGTATGTATGACCGTGTTTATTTCCTATGTATGTATGCCCGTGTTTATTTTCTATGTATGTATGCCCGTATTTATTTCATATGTATGTATGCCTGTGTTTATTTCATATGTATGTATGCCCGTGTTTTTTCCTATGTATGTATGCCCGTGTTTATTTCCTATGTATGTATGCCCGTGTTTATTTACTATGTATGTATGCCCGTGTTTATTTACTATGTATGTATGCCCGTGTTTATTTCCTATGTATGTATGTCCGTGTTTATTTACTATGTATGTATGCCCGTGTTTATTTCTGATGTATGTATGCCCGTGTTTATTACCTATGTATGTATGCCCGTGTTTATTTACTATGTATGTATGCCCGTGTTTATTTACTATGTATGTATGCCCTTGTTTATTTCGTCTGCATAAATGCCCGTGCTTATTTCCTATGTATGTATGCCCAGGTTTATTTCCTATGTATGTATGCCCAGGTTTATGTAACATGCATGTATGCCCTAGTTTATTTACTATGTATGTATGCCCTTGTTTATTTCCTATGAATGTATGCCCAGGTTTATTTAACATGCATGTATACCCGTGTTTATTTCCTATGTATGTATGCCCAGGTTAATTTCCTATGTATGTATTCCTGTGTTTATTTCCTATGTATGTATGCCCGTGTTTATTTACTATGTATGTATGCCCGTGTTTATTTCTGATGTATGTATGCCCGTGTTTATTACCTATGTATGTATGCCCGTGTTTATTTACTATGTATGTATGCCCGTGTTTATTTACTATTTATATATGCCCGTGTTTATTTACTATGTATGTATGACCGTTTTTATTTACTATGTATATATGCCCGTGTTTATGTACTATGTATGTATGCCCGTGTTTATTTACTATGTATGTATGCCCGTGCTTATTTCCTATGTATGTATGCCCGTGTTTATTTACTATGTATGTATACCCGTGTTTATTTCCTATGTATGTATGCCCGTGTTTATTTACTATGTGTGTATGGCCGTGTTTATTTCCTATGTATGTATGACCGTGTTTATTTCCTATGTATGTATGCCCGTGTTTATTTTCTATGTATGTATGCCCGTATTTATTTCATATGTATGTATGCCCGTGTTTATTTCATATGTATGTATGCCCGTGTTTTTTTCCTATGTATGTATGCCCGTGTTTATTTCCTATGTATGTATGGACGTGTTTATTTACTATGTATGTATGCCCGTGTTTATTTACTATGTATGTATGCCCGTGTTTATTTCCTATGTATGTATGTCCGTGTTTATTTACTATGTATATATGCCCGTGTTTATTTAATATGTATGTATGTCCGTGTTTATTTACTATAAATATATGCCCGTGTTTATTTACTATGTATGTATGCCCGTGATTATTTCCTATGTATGTATGTATGTGTTTATTTCCTATGTATGTATGCCCGTGCTTATATACTATGTATGAATGCCCGTGTTTATTTACTATGTATGTATGCCCGTGTTTATTTCCTATGTATGTATGCCCGTGTTTATTTACTATGTATGTATAACCCGTGTTTATTTCCTATGTATGTATGCCCGTGTTTATTTCCCATGTATGTATTCCCGTGTTCATTTACTATGTATGTATGCCCGTGTTTGACTCCTATGTATGTATGCCCGTGTTTATTTCCTATGTATGTATGCCCGTGTTTATTTCCTATGTATGTATGCCCAGGTTTATTTAACATGCATGTATGCCCGTGTTTATTTACTATGTATTTATTCCCGTGTTTATTTCCTATGTATGTATGCCCGTGTTTATTTCCTATGTATGTATGCCCGTGTTTATTTCCTATGTATGTATGCCCGTGTTTATTTACTATGTATGTATGCCCGTGTTTATTTCGTCTGCATAAATGCCCGTGCTTATTTCCTATGTATGTATGCCCAGGTTTATTTCCTATGTATGTATGCCCAGGTTTATTTAACATGCATGTATGCCCTAGTTTATTTACTATGTATGTATGCCCTTGTTTATTTCCTATGAATGTATGCCCAGGTTTATTTAACATGCATGTATACCCGTGTTTATTTCCTATGTATGTATGCACAGGTTAATTTCCTATGTATGTATTCCTGTGTTTATTTCCTATGTATGTAGGCCCGTGTTTTATTCCTATGTATGTATGCCCAGGTTTATTTAACATGCATGTATGCCCGTGTTTATTTACTATGTATGTATTCCCGTGTTTATTTCCTATGTATGTATGCCCGTGTTTATTTCCTATGTATGTATGCCCGTGTTTATTTCCTATGTATGTATGCCCGTGTTTATTTACTATGTATGTATGCCCTTGTTTATTTCGTCTGCATAAATGCCCGTGCTTATTTCCTATGTATGTATGCCCAGGTTTATTTCCTATGTATGTATGCCCAGGTTTATTTAACATTCATGTATGCCCTAGTTTATTTACTATGTATGTATGCCCTTGTTTATTTCCTATGAATGTATGCCCAGGTTTATTTAACATGCATGTATACCCGTGTTTATTTCCTATGTATGTATGCCCAGGTTAATTTCCTATGTATGTATTCCTGTGTTTATTTCCTATGTATGTATGCCCGTGTTTATTTACTATGTATGTATGCCCGTGTTTATTTTGATGTATGTATGCCCGTGTTTATTACCTATGTATGTATGCCCTGTTTATTTACTATGTATGTATGCCCGTGTTTATTTACTATTTATATATGCCCGTGTTTATTTACTATGTTTGTATGACCATGTTTATTTACTATGTATATATGCCCGTGTTTATTTACTATGTATGTATGTCCGTGTTTATTTCCTATGTATGTATGCCCGTGTTTATGTACTATGTATGTATGCCCGTGTTTATTTACTATGTATGTATGCCCGTGTTTATTTCCTATGTATGTATGCCCGTGTTTATTTACTATGTATGTATACCCGTGTTTATTTCCTATGTATGTATGCCCGTGTTTATTTACTATGTGTGTATGCCCGTGTTTATTTCCTATGTATGTATGACCGTGTTTATTTCCTATGTATGTATGCCCGTGTTTATTTTCTATGTATGTATGCCCGTATTTATTTCATATGTATGTATGCCTGTGTTTATTTCATATGTATGTATGCCTGTGTTTTTTCCTATGTATGTATGCCCGTGTTTATTTCCTATGTATGTATGCCCGTGTTTATTTACTATGTATGTATGCCCGTGTTTATTTACTATGTATGTATGCCCGTGTTTATTTCCTATGTATGTATGTCCGTGTTTATTTACTATGTATATATGCCCGTGTTTATTTAATATGTATGTATGTCCGTGTTTATTTACTATAAATATTTGCCCGTGTTTATTTACTATGTATGTATGCCCGTGATTATTTCCTATGTATGTATGTATGTGTTTATTTCCTATGTATGTATGCCCGTGTTTATATACTATGTATGAATGCCCGTGTTTATTTACTATGTATGTATGCCCGTGTTTATTTCCTATGTATGTATGCCCGTGTTTATTTACTATGTATGTATAACCCGTGTTTATTTCCTATGTATGTATGCCCGTGTTTATTTCCCATGTATGTATTCCCGTGTTCATTTACTATGTATGTATGCCCGTGTTTGACTCCTATGTATGTATGCCCGTGTTTATTTCCTATGTATGTATGCCCGTGTTTATTTCCTATGTATGTATGCCCAGGTTTATTTAACATGCATGTATGCCCGTGTTTATTTACTATGTATTTATTTCCGTGTTTATTTCCTATGTATGTATGCCCGTGTTTATTTCCTATGTATGTATGCCCGTGTTTATTTCCTATGTAT
Source organism: Prosapia bicincta (assembly GCA_036971475.1). Classification (NCBI taxonomy): domain Eukaryota; kingdom Metazoa; phylum Arthropoda; class Insecta; order Hemiptera; family Cercopidae; genus Prosapia; species Prosapia bicincta. The sequence continues at coordinate 14,155,452 of JBAIZL010000010.1, read as the reverse complement.
GTATGCCCGTGTTTATTTACTATGTATGTATGCCCGTGTTTATTTCGTCTGCATAAATGCCCGTGCTTATTTCCTATGTATGTATGCCCAGGTTTATTTCCTATGTATGTATGCCCAGGTTTATTTAACATGCATGTATGCCCTAGTTTATTTACTATGTATGTATGCCCTTGTTTATTTCCTATGAATGTATGCCCAGGTTTATTTAACATGCATGTATACCCGTGTTTATTTCCTATGTATGTATGCCCAGGTTAATTTCCTATGTATGTATTCCTGTGTTTATTTCCTATGTATGTAGGCCCGTGTTTTATTCCTATGTATGTATGCCCAGGTTTATTTAACATGCATGTATGCCCGTGTTTATTTACTATGTATGTATTCCCGTGTTTATTTCCTATGTATGTATGCCCGTGTTTATTTCCTATGTATGTATGCCCGTGTTTATTTCCTATGTATGTATGCCCGTGTTTATTTACTATGTATGTATGCCCTTGTTTATTTCGTCTGCATAAATGCCCGTGCTTATTTCCTATGTATGTATGCCCAGGTTTATTTCCTATGTATGTATGCCCAGGTTTATTTAACATGCATGTATGCCCTAGTTTATTTACTATGTATGTATGCCCTTGTTTATTTCCTATGAATGTATGCCCAGGTTTATTTAACATGCATGTATACCCGTGTTTATTTCCTATGTATGTATGCCCAGGTTAATTTCCTATGTATGTATTCCTGTGTTTATTTCCTATGTATGTATGCCCGTGTTTATTTACTATGTATGTATGCCCGTGTTTATTTCTGATGTATGTATGCCCGTGTTTATTACCTATGTATGTATGCCCGTGTTTATTTACTATGTATGTATGCCCGTGTTTATTTACTATTTATATATGCCCGTGTTTATTTACTATGTATGTATGACCATGTTTATTTACTATGTATATATGCCCGTGTTTATTTACTATGTATGTATGTCCGTGTTTATTTCCTATGTATGTATGCCCGTGTTTATGTACTATTTATGTATGCCCGTGTTTATTTACTATGTATGTATACCCGTGTTTATTTCCTATGTATGTATGCCCGTGTTTATTTACTATGTATGTATACCCGTGTTTATTTCCTATGTATGTATGCCCGTGTTTATTTACTATGTGTGTATGCCCGTGTTTATTTCCTATGTATGTATGACCGTGTTTATTTCCTATGTATGTATGCCCGTGTTTATTTTCTATGTATGTATGCCCGTATTTATTTCATATGTATGTATGCCCGTGTTTATTTCATATGTATGTATGCCCGTGTTTTTTTACTATGTATGTATGCCCGTGTTTATTTCTTATGTATGTATGCCCGTGTTTATTTACTATGTATGTATGCCCGTGTTTATTTACTATGTATGTATGCCCGTGTTTATTTCCTATGTATGTATGTCCGTGTTTATTTACTATGTATATATGCCCGTGTTTATTTAATATGTATGTATGTCCGTGTTTATTTACTATAAATATATGCCCGTGTTTATTTACTATGTATGTATGCCCGTGATTATTTCCTATGTATGTATGTATGTGTTTATTTCCTATGTATGTATGCCCGTGTTTATATACTATGTATGAATGCCCGTGTTTATTTACTATGTATGTTTGCCCGTGTTTATTTCCGATGTATGTATGCCCGTGTTTATTTACTATGTATGTATAACCCGTGTTTATTTCCTATGTATGTATGCCCGTGTTTATTTCCCATGTATGTATTCCCGTGTTCATTTACTATGTATGTATGCCCGTGTTTGATTCCTATGTATGTATGCCCGTGTTTATTTCCTATGTATGTATGCCCGTGTTTATTTCCTATGTATGTATGCCCAGGTTTATTTAACATGCATGTATGCCCGTGTTTATTTACTATGTATTTATTTCCGTGTTTATTTCCTATGTATGTATGCCCGTGTTTATTTCCTATGTATGTATGCCCGTGTTTATTTCCTATGTATGTATGCCCGTGTTTATTTACTATGTATGTATGCCCGTGTTTATTTCGTCTGCATAAATACCCGTGTTTAATTTCTATGTATGTATGCCCAGGTTTATTTCCTATGTATGTATGCCCGTGTTTATTTCCTATGTATATATGCCCGTGTTTATGTACTATGTATATATGCCCGTGTTTATTTGCTATGTATATATGCCCGTGTTTATTTACTATGTATATATGCCCGTGTTTATTTTCTATGTATATATGCCCATGTTTATTTACTATGTATATATGCCCGTGTTTATTTACTATTTATATATGCCTGTGTTTATTTACTATGTATATATGCCCGTGTTTATTTTCTATGTATGTATGCCCGTGTTTATTTCCTATGTATGTATGCCCGTGTTTATTTCGTATGTATGTATGCCCGTGTTTATTTCCTATTTATGTATGCCCGTGTTTATTTCCTATGTATGTATGCCCGTTTTTATTTCCTTTGTATGTATGCCCGTGTTTATTTCCTATGTATGTATGTTCGTGTTTATTTCCTATGTATGTATGCCCGTGTTTATTTCCTATGTATGTATGCCCGTGTTTATTTACTATGTATGTATGCCCGTGTTTATTTCCTATGTATGTATGCCCGTGTTTATTTACTATGTATGTATAATCCGTGTTTATTTCCTATGTATGTATGCCCGTGTTTATTTCCCACGTATGTATTCCCGTGTTCATTTACTATGTATGTATGCCCGTGTTTGATTCCTATGTATGTATGCCCGTGTTTATTTCCTATGTATGTATGCCCGTGTTTATTTCCTATGTATGTATGCCCAGGTTTATTTAACATGCATGTATGCCCGTGTTTATTTACTATGTATTTATTTCCGTGTTTATTTCCTATGTATGTATGCCCGTGTTTATTTCCTATGTATGTATGCCTGTGTTTATTACCTATGTATGTATGCCCGTGTTTATTTACTATGTATGTATGCCCGTGTTTATTTCGTCTGCATAAATGCCCGTGTTTAATTCCTATGTATGTATGCCCAGGTTTATTTCCTATGTATGTATGCCCGTGTTTATTTCCTATGTATATATGCCCGTGTTTATTTACTATGTATATATGCCCGTGTTTATGTACTATGTATATATGCCCGTGTTTATTTACTATGTATATATGCCCGTGTTTATTTACTATGTATATATGCCCGTGTTTATTTACTATGTATATATGCCCGTGTTTATTTACTATGTATATATGCCTGTGTTTATTTTCTATGTATATATGCCCATGTTTATTTACTATGTATATATGCCCGTGTTTATTTACTATTTATATATGCCCGTGTTTATTTACTATGTACATATGCCCGTGTTTATTTCCTATGTATGTATGCCCGTGTTTATTTCCTATGTATGTATGCCCGTGTTTATGTCGTATGTATGTATGCCCGTGTTTATTTCCTATTTATGTATGCCCGTGTTTATTTCCTATGTATGTATGCCCGTTTTTATTTCCTTTGTATGTATGCCCGTGTTTATTTCCTATGTATGTATGTTCCTGTTTATTTCCTATGTATGTGTGCCCGTGTTTATTTCCTATGTATGTATGCCCGTGTTTATTTACTATGTATGTATGCCCGTGTTTATTTACTATGTATGTATGCCCGTGTTTATTTACGATGTATGTATGCCCGTGTTTATTTCCTCTGAATGTATGTTCGTTTTTATATCCTATGTATGTATGCCCGTGTTTATTTCCTATGTATGTATTCCCGTGTTTATTTACTATGTATGTATGCCCGTGTTTATTTCCTATGTATGTACGCCCGTGTTTATTTCCTATATATGTATGCCCGTGTTTATTTCCTATGTATGTATGCCCAGGTTTATTTAACATGCATGTATGCCCGTGTTTATTTCCTAAGTATGTATGCCCGTGTTTATTTCCTATGTATGTATGCCCGTGTTTATTTGCTGTGTTTATATGCCCGTGTTTATTTAATATGTATATATGTGCGTGTTTATTTACTATGTATATATGCCCGTGTTTATTAACTGTGTATATATGTGCGTGTTTACTTACTATGTATATATGCCCGTGTTTATTTACTATATATATGTGCCCGTGTTTATTTACTATATATGTATGCCCGTGTTTATTTACTATGTATACATGCCCGAGTTTATTTACTATGTATATATGCCCGTGTTTATTTACTATGTATATATGCCCGTGTTTATTTACTATGTATGTATGCCCGTGTGTATTTACTATGTATATATGCCCGTGTTTATTTACTATGTATATATGCCCGTGTTTATTTACTATGTATATATGCCCGTGTTTATTAACTATGTATATATGCCCGTGTTTATTTACTATGTATATATGCCCGTGTTTATTTACTATGTATATATACCCGTGTTTATTTACTATGTATGTATGCCCGTGTTTATTTACTATGTATGTATGCCCGTGTTTATTTACTATGTATGTATGCCCGTTTTTATTTCCTATGTATGTATGCCCGTGTTTATTTACTATGTATGTAGGCCAGTGTTTATTTACTATGTATATATGCCAGTGTTTATTTATTATGTATGTATGCCCGTGTTTATTTACTATGTATATATGCCAGTGTTTATTTACTATGTATGTATGCCCGTGTTTATTTACTATGTTAATATGCCAGTGTTTATTTACTATGTATGTATGCCCAGGTTTATTTCCTATGTATGTATGCCCGTGTTTATTTACTATGTATGTATGCCCGTGTTTATTTCCTATGTATGTATGCCCGTGTTTATTTCCTATGTATGTATTCCGGTGTTCATTTACTATGTATGTATGCCCGTGTTTATTTCCTATGTATGTATGCCCGTGTTAATATACTATTTATGTATGCCCGTGTTTATTTACTATGTATGTATGCCCGTGTTTATTTCCTATGTATGTAATACCGTGTTTATTTACTATGTATGTATGCCCGTTTTTCTTTACTATGTATGTATGCCCGTGTTTATTTACTATGTATGTATGTCCGTGTTTAATTCCTATGTATATATGCCCGTGTTTATATACTATGTATGTATGCCCGTGTTTATTTCCTATGTATGTATGCCCGTATTTATTTCCTATGTATGTATGCCCGTGTTTATTTCCTATGTATGTATGCCCGTGTTTATTTCCTATGTATGTATGCCCGTGTTTATTTCCTATGTATGTATGCCCGTGTTTATTTCCTATGTATGTATGCCCGTGTTTATTTACTATGTATGTATGCCCGTGTTTGTTTCGTCTGCATAAATGCCCGTGTTTATTTCCTATGTATGTATGCCCAGGTGTATTTCCAATGTATGTATGCCCAGGTTTATTAACCATGCATGTATGCCCTAGTTTATTTCCTATGTATGTATGCGCTTGTTTATTTCCTATGTATGTATGCCCGTGCTAATTTACTATGTATGTATGCCCGTGTTTATTTCCTATGTATGTATGCCCGTGTTTATTTACTATGTATGTATGCCCGTGTTTATTTCCTATGTATGTATGCCCGTGTTTATTTACTATGTATGTATAACCCGTGTTTATTTCCTATGTATGTATGCCCGTGGTTATTTCCCATGTATGTATTCCCGTGTTCATTTACTATGTATGTATGCCCGTGTTTGATTCCTATGTATGTATGCCCGTGTTTATTTCCTATGTATGTATGCCCGTGTTTATTTCCTATGTATGTATGCCCAGGTTTATTTAACATGCATGTATGACCGTGTTTATTTACTATGTATGTATGCCCGTGTTTATTTCCTATGTATGTATGCCCGTGTTTATTTACTATGTATGTATGCCCTTGTTTATTTCGTCTGCATAAATGCCCGTGCTTATTTCCTATGTATGTATGCCCAGGTTTATTTCCTATGTATGTATGCCCAGGTTTATTTAACATGCATGTATGCCCTAGTTTATTTACTATGTATGTATGCCCTTGTTTATTTCCTATGAATGTATGCCCAGGTTTATTTAACATGCATGTATACCCGTGTTTATTTCCTATGTATGTATGCCCAGGTTAATTTCCTATGTATGTATTCCTGTGTTTATTTCCTATGTATGTATGCCCGTGTTTATTTACTATGTATGTATGCCCGTGTTTATTTCTGATGTATGTATGCCCGTGTTTATTACCTATGTATGTATGCCCGTGTTTATTTACTATGTATGTATGCCCGTGTTTATTTACTATTTATATATGCCCGTGTTTATTTACTATGTATGTATGACCGTGTTTATTTACTATGTATATATGCCCGTGTTTATTTACTATGTATGTATGTCCGTGTTTATTTCCTATGTATGTATGCCCGTGTTTATGTACTATGTATGTATGCCCGTGTTTATTTACTATGTATGTATGCCCGTGTTTATTTCCTATGTATGTATGCCCGTGTTTATTTACTATGTATGTATACCTGTGTTTATTTCCTATGTATGTATGCCCGTGTTTATTTACTATGTGTGTATGCCCGAGTTTATTTCCTATGTATGTATGACCGTGTTTATTTCCTATGTATGTATGCCCGTGTTTATTTTCTATGTATGTATGCCCGTATTTATTTCATATGTATGTATGCCCGTGTTTATTTCATATGTATGTATGCCCGTGTTTTTTTCCAATGTATGTATGCCCGTGTTTATTTCTTATGTATGTATGCCCGTGTTTATTTACTATGTATGTATGAACGTGTTTATTTACTACGTATGTATGCCCGTGTTTATTTCCTATGTATGTATGTCCGTGTTTATTTACTATGTATATTTGCCCGTGTTTATTTAATATGTATGTATGTCCGTGTTTATTTACTATAAATATATGCCCGTGTTTATTTACTATGTATGTATGCCCGTGATTATTTCCTATGTATGTATGTATGTGTTTATTTCCTATGTATGTATGCCCGTGTTTATATACTATGTATGAATGCCCGTGTTTATTTACTATGTATGTATGCCCGTGTTTATTTCCTATGTATGTATGCCCGTGTTTATTTACTATGTATGTATAACCCGTGTTTATTTCCTATGTATGTGTGCCCGTTTTTATTTCCCATGTATGTATTCCCGTGTTCATTTACTATGTATGTATGCCCGTGTTTGATTCCTATGTATGTATGCCCGTGTTTATTTCCTATGTATGTATGCCCGTGTTTATTTCCTATGTATGTATGCCCAGGTTTATTTAACATGCATGTATGCCCGTGTTTATTTACTATGTATTTATTTCCGTGTTTATTTCCTATGTATGTATGCCCGTGTTTATTTCCTATGTATGTATGCCCGTGTTTATTTCCTATGTATGTATGCCCGTGTTTATTTACTATGTATGTATGCCCGTGTTTATTTCGTCTGCATAAATGCCCGTGCTTATTTCCTATGTATGTATGCCCAGGTTTATTTCCTATGTATGTATGCCCAGGTTTATTTAACATGCATGTATGCCCTAGTTTATTTACTATGTATGTATGCCCTTGTTTATTTCCTATGAATGTATGCCCAGGTTTATTTAACATGCATGTATACCCGTGTTTATTTCCTATGTATGTATGCCCAGGTTAATTTCCTATGTATGTATTCCTGTGTTTATTTCCTATGTATGTATGCCCGTGTTTATTTACTATGTATGTATGCCCGTGTTTATTTCTGATGTATGTATGCCCGTGTTTATTACCTATGTATGTATGCCCGTGTTTATTTACTATGTATGTATGCCAGTGTTTATTTACTATTTATATATGCCCGTGTTTATTTACTATGTATGTATGACCGTGTTTATTTACTATGTATATATGCCCGTGTTTATTTACTATGTATGTATGTCCGTGTTTATTTCCTATGTATGTATGCCCGTGTTTATGTACTATGTATGTATGCCCGTGTTTATTTACTATGTATGTATGCCCGTGTTTATTTCCTATGTATGTATGCCCGTGTTTATTTACTATGTATGTATACCTGTGTTTATTTCCTATGTATGTATGCCCGTGTTTATTTACTATGTGTGTATGCCCGAGTTTATTTCCTATGTATGTATGACCGTGTTTATTTCCTATGTATGTATGCCCGTGTTTATTTTCTATGTATGTATGCCCGTATTTATTTCATATGTATGTATGCCCGTGTTTATTTCATATGTATGTATGCCCGTGTTTTTTTCCAATGTATGTATGCCCGTGTTTATTTCTTATGTATGTATGCCCGTGTTTATTTCCCATGTATGTATTCCCGTGTTCATTTACTATGTATGTATGCCCGTGTTTGATTCCTATGTATGTATGCCCGTGTTTATTTCCTATGTATGTATGCCCGTGTTTATTTCCTATGTATGTATGCCCAGGTTTATTTAACATGCATGTATGACCGTGTTTATTTACTATGTATGTATGCCCGTGTTTATTTCCTATGTATGTATGCCCGTGTTTATTTACTATGTATGTATGCCCTTGTTTATTTCGTCTGCATAAATGCCCGTGCTTATTTCCTATGTATGTATGCCCAGGTTTATTTCCTATGTATGTATGCCCAGGTTTATTTAACATGCATGTATGCCCTAGTTTATTTACTATGTATGTATGCCCTTGTTTATTTCCTATGAATGTATGCCCAGGTTTATTTAACATGCATGTATACCCGTGTTTATTTCCTATGTATGTATGCCCAGGTTAATTTCCTATGTATGTATTCCTGTGTTTATTTCCTATGTATGTATGCCCGTGTTTATTTACTATGTATGTATGCCCGTGTTTATTTCTGATGTATGTATGCCCGTGTTTATTACCTATGTATGTATGCCCGTGTTTATTTACTATGTATGTATGCCCGTGTTTATTTACTATTTATATATGCCCGTGTTTATTTACTATGTATGTATGACCGTGTTTATTTACTATGTATATATGCCCGTGTTTATTTACTATGTATGTATGTCCGTGTTTATTTCCTATGTATGTATGCCCGTGTTTATGTACTATGTATGTATGCCCGTGTTTATTTACTATGTATGTATGCCCGTGTTTATTTCCTATGTATGTATGCCCGTGTTTATTTACTATGTATGTATACCTGTGTTTATTTCCTATGTATGTATGCCCGTGTTTATTTACTATGTGTGTATGCCCGAGTTTATTTCCTATGTATGTATGACCGTGTTTATTTCCTATGTATGTATGCCCGTGTTTATTTTCTATGTATGTATGCCCGTATTTATTTCATATGTATGTATGCCCGTGTTTATTTCATATGTATGTATGCCCGTGTTTTTTTCCAATGTATGTATGCCCGTGTTTATTTCTTATGTATGTATGCCCGTGTTTATTTACTATGTATGTATGAACGTGTTTATTTACTACGTATGTATGCCCGTGTTTATTTCCTATGTATGTATGTCCGTGTTTATTTACTATGTATATTTGCCCGTGTTTATTTAATATGTATGTATGTCCGTGTTTATTTACTATAAATATATGCCCGTGTTTATTTACTATGTATGTATGCCCGTGATTATTTCCTATGTATGTATGTATGTGTTTATTTCCTATGTATGTATGCCCGTGTTTATATACTATGTATGAATGCCCGTGTTTATTTACTATGTATGTATGCCCGTGTTTATTTCCTATGTATGTATGCCCGTGTTTATTTACTATGTATGTATAACCCGTGTTTATTTCCTATGTATGTGTGCCCGTTTTTATTTCCCATGTATGTATTCCCGTGTTCATTTACTATGTATGTATGCCCGTGTTTGATTCCTATGTATGTATGCCCGTGTTTATTTCCTATGTATGTATGCCCGTGTTTATTTCCTATGTATGTATGCCCAGGTTTATTTAACATGCATGTATGCCCGTGTTTATTTACTATGTATTTATTTCCGTGTTTAGTTCCTATGTATGTATGCCCGTGTTTATTTCCTATGTATGTATGCCCGTGTTTATTTCCTATGTATGTATGCCCGTGTTTATTTACTATGTATGTATGCCCGTGTTTATTTCGTCTGCATAAATGCCCGTGCTTATTTCCTATGTATGTATGCCCAGGTTTATTTCCTATGTATGTATGCCCAGGTTTATTTAACATGCATGTATGCCCTAGTTTATTTACTATGTATGTATGCCCTTGTTTATTTCCTATGAATGTATGCCCAGGTTTATTTAACATGCATGTATACCCGTGTTTATTTCCTATGTATGTATGCCCAGGTTAATTTCCTATGTATGTATTCCTGTGTTTATTTCCTATGTATGTATGCCCGTGTTTATTTACTATGTATGTATGCCCGTGTTTATTTCTGATGTATGTATGCCCGTGTTTATTACCTATGTATGTATGCCCGTGTTTATTTACTATGTATGTATGCCAGTGTTTATTTACTATTTATATATGCCCGTGTTTATTTACTATGTATGTATGACCGTGTTTATTTACTATGTATATATGCCCGTGTTTATTTACTATGTATGTATGTCCGTGTTTATTTCCTATGTATGTATGCCCGTGTTTATGTACTATGTATGTATGCCCGTGTTTATTTACTATGTATGTATGCCCGTGTTTATTTCCTATGTATGTATGCCCGTGTTTATTTACTATGTATGTATACCTGTGTTTATTTCCTATGTATGTATGCCCGTGTTTATTTACTATGTGTGTATGCCCGAGTTTATTTCCTATGTATGTATGACCGTGTTTATTTCCTATGTATGTATGCCCGTGTTTATTTTCTATGTATGTATGCCCGTATTTATTTCATATGTATGTATGCCCGTGTTTATTTCATATGTATGTATGCCCGTGTTTTTTTCCAATGTATGTATGCCCGTGTTTATTTCTTATGTATGTATGCCCGTGTTTATTTACTATGTATGTATGAACGTGTTTATTTACTACGTATGTATGCCCGTGTTTATTTCCTATGTATGTATGTCCGTGTTTATTTACTATGTATATTTGCCCGTGTTTATTTAATATGTATGTATGTCCGTGTTTATTTACTATAAATATATGCCCGTGTTTATTTACTATGTATGTATGCCCGTGATTATTTCCTATGTATGTATGTATGTGTTTATTTCCTATGTATGTATGCCCGTGTTTATATACTATGTATGAATGCCCGTGTTTATTTACTATGTATGTATGCCCGTGTTTATTTCCTATGTATGTATGCCCGTGTTTATTTACTATGTATGTATAACCCGTGTTTATTTCCTATGTATGTGTGCCCGTTTTTATTTCCCATGTATGTATTCCCGTGTTCATTTACTATGTATGTATGCCCGTGTTTGATTCCTATGTATGTATGCCCGTGTTTATTTCCTATGTATGTATGCCCGTGTTTATTTCCTATGTATGTATGCCCAGGTTTATTTAACATGCATGTATGCCCGTGTTTATTTACTATGTATTTATTTCCGTGTTTATTTCCTATGTATGTATGCCCGTGTTTATTTCCTATGTATGTATGCCCGTGTTTATTTCCTATGTATGTATGCCCGTGTTTATTTACTATGTATGTATGCCCGTGTTTATTTCGTCTGCATAAATGCCCGTGTTTAATTTCTATGTATGTATGCCCAGGTTTATTTCCTATGTATGTATGCCCGTGTTTATTTCCTATGTATATATGCCCGTGTTTATTTACTATGTATATATGCCCGTGTTTATGTACTATGTATATATGCCCGTGTTTATTTACTATGTATATATTCCCGTGTTTATTTACTATGTATATATGCCCGTGTTTATTTACTATGTATATATGCCCGTGTTTATTTACTATGTATATATGCCCGTGTTTATTTTCTATGTATATATGCCCATGTTTATTTACTATGTATATATGCCCGTGTTTATTTACTATTTATATATGCCCGTGTTTATTTACTATGTATATATGCCCGTGTTTATTTTCTATGTATGTATGCCCGTGTTTATTTCCTATGTATGTATGCCCGTGTTTATTTCGTATGTATGTATGCCCGTGTTTATTTACTGTGTATGTATGCCCGTGTTTATTTCCTATGTATGTATGCCCGTTTTTATTTCCTTTGTATGTATGCCCGTGTTTATTTCCTATGTATGTATGTTCGTGTTTATTTCCTATGTATGTATGCCCGTGTTTATTTCCTATGTATGTATGCCCGTGTTTATTTACTATGTATGTATGCCCGTGTTTATTTCCTATGTATGTATGCCCGTGTTTATTTACTATGTATGTATAACCCGTGTTTATTTCCTATGTATGTATGCCCGTGTTTATTTCCCATGTATGTATTCCCGTGTTCATTTACTATGTATGTATGCCCGTGTTTGATTCCTATGTATGTATGCCCGTGTTTATTTCCTATGTATGTATGCCCGTGTTTATTTCCTATGTATGTATGCCCAGGTTTATTTAACATGCATGTATGCCCGTGTTTATTTACTATGTATTTATTTCCGTGTTTATTTCCTATGTATGTATGCCCGTGTTTATTTCCTATGTATGTATGCCTGTGTTTATTTCCTATGTATGTATGCCCGTGGTTATTTACTATGTATGTATGCCCGTGTTTATTTCGTCTGCATAAATGCCCGAGTTTAATTCCTATGTATGTATGCCCAGGTTTATTTCCTATGTATGTATGCCCGTGTTTATTTCCTATGTATATATGCCCGTGTTTATTTACTATGTATATATGCCCGTGTTTATGTACTATGTATATATGCCCGTGTTTATTTACTATGTATATATGCCCGTGTTTATTTACTATGTATATATGCCCGTGTTTATTTACTATTTATATATGCCCGTGTATTTTTACTATGTATATATGCCCGTGTTTATTTCCTATGTATGTATGCCCGTGTTTATTTCCTATGTTTGTATGCCCGTGTTTATGTCGTATGTATGTATGCCCGTGTTTATTTCCTATGTATGTATGCCCGTGTTTATTTCCTATGTATGTATGCCCGTTTTTATTTCCTTTGTATGTATGCCCGTGTTTATTTCCTATGTATGTATGTTCCTGTTTATTTCCTATGTATGTATGCCCGTGTTTATTTCCTATGTATGTGTGCCCGTGTTTATTTACTATGTATGTATGCCCGTGTTTATTTACTATGTATGTATGCCCGTGTTTATTTACGATGTATGTATGCCCGTGTTTATTTCCTCTGAATGTATGTTCGTTTTTATATCCTATGTATGTATGCCCGTGTTTATTTCCTATGTATGTATTCCCGTGTTTATTTACTATGTATGTATGCCCGTGTTTATTTCCTATGTATGTACGCCCGTGTTTATTTCCTATATATGTATGCCCGTGTTTATTTCCTATGTATGTATGCCCAGGTTTATTTAACATGCATGTATGCCCGTGTTTATTTCCTAAGTATGTATGCCCGTGTTTAATTCCTATGTATGTATGCCCGTGTTTATTTACTGTGTTTATATGCCCGTGTTTATTTACTATGTATATATGTGCGTGTTTATTTACTATGTATATATGCCCGTGTTTATTAACTGTGTATATATGTGCGTGTTTACTTACTATGTATATATGCCCGTGTTTATTTACTATATATATGTGCCCGTGTTTATTTACTATATATGTATGCCCGTGTTTATTTACTATGTATACATGCCCGAGTTTATTTACTATGTATATATGCCCGTGTTTTTTTACTATGTATATATGCCCGTGTTTATTTACTATGTATGTATGCCCGTGTGTATTTACTATGTATGTATGCCCGTGTTTATTTACTATGTATGTATGCCCGTTTTTATTTCCTATGTATGTATGCCCGTGTTTATTTACTATGTATATAGGCCAGTGTTTATTTACTATGTATATATGCCAGTGTTTATTTATTATGTATGTATGCCCGTGTTTATTTACTATGTATATATGCCAGTGTTTATTTACTATGTATGTATGCCCGTGTTTATTTACTATATTAATATGCCAGTGTTTATTTACTATGTATGTATGCCCAGGTTTATTTCCTATGTATGTATGCCCGTGTTTATTTACTATGTATGTATGCCCGTGTTTATTTCCTATGTATGTATGCCCGTGTTTATTTCCTATGTATGTATTCCGGTGTTCATTTACTATGTATGTATGCCCGTGTTTATTTCCTATGTATGTATGCCCGTGTTAATATACTATTTATGTATGCCCGTGTTTATTTACTATGTATGTATGCCCGTGTTTATTTCCTATGTATGTAATACCGTGTTTATTTACTATGTATGTATGCCCGTTTTTCTTTACTATGTATGTATGCCCGTGTTTATTTACTATGTATGTCTGTCCGTGTTTAATTCCTATGTATATATGCCCGTGTTTATATACTATGTATGTATGCCCGTGTTTATTTACTATGTATGTATGCCCGTGTTTATTTCCTATGTGTGTAGGCCCGTGTTTATTTACTATGTATGTATGCCCGTGTTTATTTCCTATGTATGTATGCCCGTATTTATTTTCTATGTATGTATGCCCGTGTTTATTTCCTATGTATGTATGCCCGTGTTTATTTCCTATGTATGTATGCCCGTGTTTATTTCCTATGTATGTATGCCTGTGTTTATTTCCTATGTATGTATGCCCGTGTTTATTTACTATGTATGTATGCCCGTGTTTGTTTCGTTTGCATAAATGCCCGTGTTTATTTCCTATGTATTTATGCCCAGGTGTATTTCCTATGTATATATGCCCAGGTTTTATAACCATGCATGTATGCCCTAGTTTATTTCCTATGTATGTATGCGCTTGTTTGTTTCCTATGTATGTATGCCCGTGCTAATTTACTATGTATGTATGCCCGTGTTTATTTCCTATGTATGTATGCCCGTGTTTATTTACTATGTATGTATGCCCGTGTTTATTTCCTATGTATATATGCCCGTGTTTATTTACTATGTATATATGCCCGTGTTTATGTACTATGTATATATGCCCGTGTTTATTTACTATGTATATATGCCCGTGTTTATTTACCATGTATATATGCCCGTGTTTATTTACTATGTATATATGCCCGTGTTTATTTACTATGTATATATGCCCGTGTTTATTTTCTATGTATATATGCCCATGTTTATTTACTATGTATATATGCCCGTGTTTATTTACTATTTATATATGCCCGTGTTTATTTACTATGTATATATGCCCGTGTTTATTTCCTATGTATGTATGCCCGTGTTTATTTCCTATGTATGTATGCCCGTGTTTATGTCGTATGTATGTATGCCCGTGTTTATTTCCTATGTATGTATGCCCGTGTTTATTTCCTATGTATGTATGCCCGTTTTTATTTCCTTTGTATGTATGCCCGTGTTTATTTCCTATGTATGTATGTTCGTGTTTATTTCCTATGTATGTATGCCCGTGTTTATTTCCTATGTATGTATGCCCGTGTTTATTTACTATGTATGTATGCCCGTGTTTATTTACTATGTATGTATGCCCGTGTTTATTTACGATGTATGTATGCCCGTGTTTATTTCCTCTGAATGTATGTTCGTTTTTATATCCTATGTATGTATGCCCGTGTTTATTTCCTATGTATGTATTCCCGTGTTTATTTACTATGTATGTATGCCCGTGTTTATTTCCTATGTATGTACGCCCGTGTTTATTTCCTATATATGTATGCCCGTGTTTATTTCTTATGTATGTATGCCCAGGTTTATTTAACATGCATGTATGCCCGTGTTTATTTCCTAAGTATGTATGCCCGTGTTTATTTCCTATGTATGTATGCCCGTGTTTATTTACTGTGTTTATATGCCCGTGTTTATTTACTATGTATATATGTGCGTGTTTATTTACTATGTATATATGCCCGTGTTTATTAACTGTGTATATATGTGCGTGTTTACTTACTATGTATATATGCCCATGTTTATTTACTATATATATGTGCCCGTGTTTATTTACTATATATGTATGCCCGTGTTTATTTACTATGTATACATGCCCGAGTTTATTTACTATGTATATATGCCCGTGTTTATTTACTATGTATATATGCCCGTGTTTATTTACTATGTATGTATGCCCGTGTGTATTTACTATGTATATATGCCCGTGTTTATTTACTATGTATATATGCGCGTGTTTATTTACTATGTATATATGCCCGTGTTTATTAACTATGTATATATGCCCGTGTTTATTTACTATGTATGTATGCCCGTGTTTATTTACTATGAATATATACCCGTGTTGATTTACTATGTATGTATGCCTCTGTTTATTTACTATGTATGTATGCCCGTGTTTATTTACTATGTATGTATGCCCGTTTTTATTTCCTATGTATGTATGCCCGTGTTTATTTACTATGTATATAGGCCAGTGTTTATTTACTATGTATATATGCCAGTGTTTATTTATTATGTATGTATGCCCGTGTTTATTTACTATGTATATATGCCAGTGTTTATTTACTATGTATGTATGCCCGTGTTTATTTACTATGTATGTATGTCCGTGTTTAATTCCTATGTATATATGCCCGTGTTTATATACTATGTATGTATGCCCGTGTTTATTTACTATGTATGTATGCCCGTGTTTATTTCCTATGTGTGTAGGCCCGTGTTTATTTACTATGTATGTATGCCCGTGTTTATTTCCTATGTATGTATGCCCGTATTTATTTCCTATGTATGTATGCCCGTGTTTATTTCCTATGTATGTATGCCCGTGTTTATTTCCTATGTATGTATGCCCGTGTTTATTTCCTATGTATGTATGCCCGTGTTTATTTCCTATGTATGTATGCCCGTGTTTATTTACTATGTATGTATGCCCGTGTTTGTTTCGTTTGCATAAATGCCCGTGTTTATTTCCTATGTATTTATGCCCAGGTGTATTTCCTATGTATGAATGCCCAGGTTTTATAACCATGCATGTATGCCCTAGTTTATTTCCTATGTATGTATGCGCTTGTTTGTTTCCTATGTATGTATGCCCGTGCTAATTTACTATGTATGTATGCCCGTGTTTATTTCCTATGTATGTATGCCCGTGTTTATTTACTATGTATGTATGCCCGTGTTTATTTCCTATGTATTAATGCCCGTGTTTATTTACTATGTATGTATAACCCGTGTTTATTTCCTATGTATGTATGCCCGTGTTTATTTCCCATGTATGTATTCCCGTGTTCATTTACTATGTATGTATGCCCGTGTTTGATTCCTATGTATGTATGCCCGTGTTTATTTCCTATGTATGTATGCCCGTGTTTATTTCCTATGTATGTATGCCCAGGTTTATTTAACATGCATGTATGCCCGTGTTTATTTACTATGTATTTATTTCCGTGTTTATTTCCTATGTATGTATGCCCGTGTTTATATCCTATGTATGTATGCCTGTGTTTATTTCCTATGTATGTATGCCCGTGTTTATTTACTATGTATGTATGGCCGTGTTTATTTTGTCTGCATAAATGCCCGTGTTTAATTCCTATGTATGTATGCCCAGGTTTATTTCCTATGTATGTATGCCCGTGTTTATTTCCTATGTAAATATGCCCGTGTTTATTTACTATGTATATATGCCCGTGTTTATGTACTATGTATATATGCCCGTGTTTATTTACTATGTATATATGCCCGTGTTTATTTACCATGTATATATGCCCGTGTTTATTTACTATGTATATATGCCCGTGTTTATTTACTATGTATATATGCCCGTGTTTATTTTCTATGTATATATGCCCATGTTTATTTACTATGTATATATGCCCGTGTTTATTTCCTATGTATGTATGCCCGTGTTTATTTCCTATGTATGTATGCCCGTGTTTATGTCGTATGTATGTATGCCCGTGTTTATTTCCTATGTATGTATGCCCGTGTTTATTTCCTATGTATGTATGCCCGTTTTTATTTCCTTTGTATGTATGCCCGTGTTTATTTCCTATGTATGTATGTTCGTGTTTATTTCCTATGTATGTATGCCCGTGTTTATTTCCTATGTATGTATGCCCGTGTTTATTTACTATGTATGTATGCCCGTGTTTATTTACTATGTATGTATGCCCGTGTTTATTTACGATGTATGTATGCCCGTGTTTATTTCCTCTGAATGTATGTTCGTTTTTATATCCTATGTATGTATGCCCGTGTTTATTTCCTATGTATGTATTCCCGTGTTTATTTACTATGTATGTATGCCCGTGTTTATTTCCTATGTATGTACGCCCGTGTTTATTTCCTATATATGTATGCCCGTGTTTATTTCTTATGTATGTATGCCCAGGTTTATTTAACATGCATGTATGCCTGTGTTTATTTCCTAAGTATGTATGCTCGTGTTTATTTCCTATGTATGTATGCCCGTGTTTATTTACTGTGTTTATATGCCCGTGTTTATTTACTATGTATATATGTGCGTGTTTATTTACTATGTATATATGCCCGTGTTTATTAACTGTGTATATATGTGCGTGTTTACTTACTATGTATATATGCCCATGTTTATTTACTATATATATGTGCCCGTGTTTATTTACTATATATGTATGCCCGTGTTTATTTACTATGTATACATGCCCGAGTTTATTTACTATGTATATATGCCCGTGTTTATTTACTATGTATATATGCCCGTGTTTATTTACTATGTATGTATGCCCGTGTGTATTTACTATATATATATGCCCGTGTTTATTTACTATGTATATATGCGCGTGTTTATTTACTATGTATATATGCCCGTGTTTATTAACTATGTATATATGCCCGTGTTTATTTACTATGTATGTATGCCCGTGTTTATTTACTATGAATATATACCCGTGTTGATTTACTATGTATGTATGCCTCTGTTTATTTACTATGTATGTATGCCCGTGTTTATTTACTATGTATGTATGCCCGTTTTTATTTCCTATGTATGTATGCCCGTGTTTATTTACTATGTATATAGGCCAGTGTTTATTTACTATGTATATATGCCAGTGTTTATTTATTATGTATGTATGCCCGTGTTTATTTACTATGTATATATGCCAGTGTTTATTTACTATGTATGTATGCCCGTGTTTATTTACTATGTTAATATGCCAGTGTTTATTTACTATGTATGTATGCCCAGGTTTATTTCCTATGTATGTATGCCCGTGTTTATTTACTATGTATGTATGCCCGTGTTTATTTCCTATGTATGTATGCCCGTGTTTATTTCCTATGTATGTATTCCGGTGTTCATTTACTATGTATGTATGCCCGTGTTTATTTCCTATGTATGTATGCCCGTGTTAATATACTATTTATGTATGCCCGTGTTTATTTACTATGTATGTATGCCCGTGTTTATTTCCTATGTATGTAATACCGTGTTTATTTACTATGTATGTATGCCCGTTTTTCTTTACTATGTATGTATGCCCGTGTTTATTTACTATGTATGTATGTCCGTGTTTAATTCCTATGTATATAAGCCCGTGTTTATATACTATGTATGTATGCCCGTGTTTATTTACTATGTATGTATGCCCGTGTTTATTTCCTATGTATGTATGCCTGTGTTTATTTCCTATGTATATATGCCCGTGTTTATTTACTATGTATGTATGCCCGTGTTTATTTCGTCTGCATAAATGCCCGTGTTTAATTCCTATGTATGTATGCCCAGGTTTATTTCCTATGTATGTATGCCCGTGTTTATTTCCTATGTATATATGCCCGTGTTTATGTATTATGTATATATGCCCGTGTTTATGTACTATGTATATATGCCCGTGTTTATTTACTATGTATATATGCCCGTGTTTATTTACTATGTATATATGCCCGTGTTTATTTACTATGTATATATGCCCGTGTTTATTTACTATGTATATATGCCTGTGTTTATTTTCTATGTATATATGCCCATGTTTATTTACTATGTATATATGCCCGTGTTTATTTACTATTTATATATGCCCGTGTTTATTTACTATGTATATATGCCCGTGTTTATTTCCTATGTATGTATGCCCGTGTTTATTTCCTATGTATGTATGCCCGTGTTTATGTCGTATGTATGTATGCCCGTGTTTATTTCCTATGTATGTATGCCCGTGTTTATTTCCTATGTATGTATGCCCGTTTTTATTTCCTTTGTATGTATGCCCGTGTTTATTTCCTATGTATGTATGTTCGTGTTTATTTCCTATGTATGTATGCCCGTGTTTATTTCCTATGTATGTATTCCCGTGTTTATTTACTATGTATGTATGCCCGTGTTTATTTACTATGTATGTATGCCCGTGTTTATTTACGATGTATGTATGCCCGTGTTTATTTTCTCTGAATGTATGTTCGTTTTTATATCCTATGTATGTATGCCCGTGTTTATTTCCTATGTATGTATTCCCGTGTTTATTTACTATGTATGTATGACCGTGTTTATTTCCTATGTATGTACGCCCGTGTTTATTTCCTATATATGTATGCCCGTGTTTATTTCCTATGTATGTATGCCCAGGTTTATTTAACATGCATGTATGCCCGTGTTTATTTCCTAAGTATGTATGCCCGTGTTTATTTCCTATGTATGTGTGCCCGTGTTTATTTACTGTGTTTATATGCCCGTGTTTATTTACTATGTATATAAGTGCGTGTTTATTTACTATGTATATATGCCCGTGTTTATTAACTGTGTATATATGTGCGTGTTTACTTACTATGTATATATGCCCGTGTTTATTTACTATATATATGTGCCCGTGTTTATTTACTATATATGTATGCCCGTGTTTATTTACTATGTATACATGCCCGAGTTTATTTACTATGTATATATGCCCGTGTATATTTACTATGTATATATGCCCGTGTTTATTTACTATGTATGTATGCCCGTGTGTATTTACTATGTATATATGCCCGTGTTTATTTACTATGTATATATGCCCGTGTTTATTTACTATGTATATATGCCCGTGTTTATTAACTATGTATATATGCCCGTGTTTATTTACTATGTATGTATGCCCGTGTTTATTTACTATGTATATATACCCGTGTTTATTTACTATGTATATATGCCCGTGTTTATTTACTATGTATGTATGCCCGTGTTTATTTACTATGAATGTATGCCCGTTTTTATTTCCTATGTATGTATGCCCGTGTTTATTTACTATGTTAATATGCCAGTGTTTATTTACTATGTATGTATGCCCAGGTTTATTTCCTATGTATGTATGCCCGTGTTTATTTACTATGTATGTATGCACGTGTTTATTTCCTATGTATGTATGTATGCCCGTGTTTATTTCCTATGTATGTATTCCGGTGTTCATTTACTATGTATGTATGCCCGTGTTTATTTCCTATGTATGTAATACCGTGTTTATTTACTATGTATGTATGCCCGTTTTTCTTTACTATGTATGTATGCCCGTGTTTATTTACTATGTATGTATGTCCGTGTTTAATTCCTATGTATATATGCCCGTGTTTATATACTATGTATGTATGCCCGTGTTTATTTACTATGTATGTATGCCCGTGTTTATTTCCTATGTATGTAGGCCCGTGTTTATTTACTATGTATGTATGCCCGTGTTTATTTCCTATGTATGTATGCCCGTATTTATTTCTTATGTATGTATGCCCGTGTTTATTTCCTATGTATGTATGCCCGTGTTTATTTCCTATGTATGTATGCCCGTGTTTATTTCCTATGTATGTATGCCCGTGTTTATTTCCTATGTATGTATGCCAGTGTTTATTTACTATGTATGTATGCCCGTGTTTGTTTCGTCTGCATAAATGCCCGTGTTTATTTCCTATGTATGTATGCCCAGGTGTATTTCCTATGTATGTATGCCCAGGTTTATTAACCATGCATGTATGCCCTAGTTTATTTCCTATGTATGTATGCGCTTGTTTATTTCCTATGTATGTATGCCGGTGCTAATTTACTATGTATGTATGCCCGTGTTTATTTCCTATGTATGTATGCCCGTGTTTATTTACTATGTATGTATGCCCGTGTTTATTTCCTATGTATGTATGCCCGTGTTTATTTACTATGTATGTATAACCCGTGTTTATTTCCTATGTATGTATGCCCGTGTTTATTTCCCATGTATGTATTCCCGTGTTCATTTACTATGTATGTATGCCCGTGTTTGATTCCTATGTATGTATGCCCGTGTTTATTTCCTATGTATGTATGCCCAGGTTTATTTAACATGCATGTATGCCCGTGTTTATTTACTATGTATTTATATCCTATGTGTTTATTTTCTATGTATATATGCCCATGTTTATTTACTATGTATATATGCCCGTGTTTATTTACTATTTTTATATGCCCGTGTTTATTTACTATGTATATATGCCCGTGTTTATTTCCTATGTATGTATGCCCGTGTTTATTTCCTATGTATGTATGCCCGTGTTTATTTACTATGTAATAGGCCAGTGTTTATTTACTATGTATATATGCCAGTGTTTATTTATTATGTATGTATGCCCGTGTTTATTTACTATGTATATATGCCAGTGTTTATTTACTATGTATGTATGCCCGTGTTTATTTACTATGTTAATATGCCAGTGTTTATTTACTATGTATGTATGCCCAGGTTTATTTCCTATGTATGTATGCCCGTGTTTATTTACTATGTATGTATGCCCGTGTTTATTTCCTATGTATGTATGCCCGTGTTTATTTCCTATGTATGTATTCCGGTGTTCATTTACTATGTATGTATGCCCGTGTTTATTTCCTATGTATGTATGCCCGTGTTAATATACTATTTATGTATGCCCGTGTTTATTTACTATGTATGTATGCCCGTGTTTATTTCCTATGTATGTAATACCGTGTTTATTTACTATGTATGTATGCCCGTTTTTCTTTACTATGTATGTATGCCCGTGTTTATCTACTATGTATGTATGTCCGTGTTTAATACCTATGTATATAAGCCCGTGTTTATATACTATGTATGTATGCCCGTGTTTATTTACTATGTATGTATGCCCGTGTTTATTTCCTATGTATGTATGCCTGTGTTTATTTCCTATGTATGTATGCCCGTGTTTATTTACTATGTATGTATGCCCGTGTTTATTTCGTCTGCATAAATGCCCGTGTTTAATTCCTATGTATGTATGCCCAGGTTTATTTCCTATGTATGTATGCCCGTGTTTATTTCCTATGTATATATGCCCGTGTTTATGTATTATGTATATATGCCCGTGTTTATGTACTATGTATATATGCCCGTGTTTATTTACTATGTATATATGCCCGTGTTTATTTACTATGTATATATGCCCGTGTTTATTTACTATGTATATATGCCCGTGTTTATTTACTATGTATATATGCCTGTGTTTATTTTCTATGTATATATGCCCATGTTTATTTACTATGTATATATGCCCGTGTTTATTTACTATTTATATATGCCCGTGTTTATTTACTATGTATATATGCCCGTGTTTATTTCCTATGTATGTATGCCCGTGTTTATTTCCTCTGTATGTATGCCCGTGTTTATGTCGTATGTATGTATGCCCGTGTTTATTTCCTATGTATGTATGCCCGTGTTTATTTCCTATGTATGTATGCCCGTTTTTATTTCCTTTGTATGTATGCCCGTGTTTATTTCCTATGTATGTATGTTCGTGTTTATTTCCTATGTATGTATGCCCGTGTTTATTTCCTATGTATGTATTCCCGTGTTTATTTACTATGTATGTATGCCCGTGTTTATTTACTATGTATGTATGCCCGTGTTTATTTACGATGTATGTATGCCCGTGTTTATTTCCTCTGAATGTATGTTCGTTTTTATATCCTATGTATGTATGCCCGTGTTTATTTCCTATGTATGTATTCCCGTGTTTATTTACTATGTATGTATGACCGTGTTTATTTCCTATGTATGTACGCCCGTGTTTATTTCCTATATATGTATGCCCGTGTTTATTTCCTATGTATGTATGCCCAGGTTTATTTAACATGCATGTATGCCCGTGTTTATTTCCTAAGTATGTATGCCCGTGTTTATTTCCTATGTATGTATGCCCGTGTTTATTTACTGTGTTTATATGCCCGTGTTTATTTACTATGTATATAAGTGCGTGTTTATTTACTATGTATATATGCCCGTGTTTATTAACTGTGTATATATGTGCGTGTTTACTTACTATGTATATATGCCCGTGTTTATTTACTATATATATGTGCCCGTGTTTATTTACTATATATGTATGCCCGTGTTTATTTACTATGTATACATGCCCGAGTTTATTTACTATGTATATATGCCCGTGTATATTTACTATGTATATATGCCCGTGTTTATTTACTATGTATGTATGCCCGTGTGTATTTACTATGTATATATGCCCGTGTTTATTTACTATGTATATATGCCCGTGTTTATTTACTATGTATATATGCCCGTGTTTATTAACTATGTATATATGCCCGTGTTTATTTACTATGTATGTATGCCCGTGTTTATTTACTATGTATATATACCCGTGTTTATTTACTATGTATATATGCCCGTGTTTATTTACTATGTATGTATGCCCGTGTTTATTTACTATGAATGTATGCCCGTTTTTATTTCCTATGTATGTATGCCCGTGTTTATTAACTATGTATATAGGCCAGTGTTTATTTACTATGTATATATGCCAGTGTTTATTTATTATGTATGTATGCCCGTGTTTATTTACTATGTATATATGCCAGTGTTTATTTACTATGTATGTATGCCCGTGTTTATTTACTATGTTAATATGCCAGTGTTTATTTACTATGTATGTATGCCCAGGTTTATTTCCTATGTATGTATGCCCGTGTTTATTTACTATGTATGTATGCACGTGTTTATTTCCTATGTATGTATGCCCGTGTTTATTTCCTATGTATGTATTCCGGTGTTCATTTACTATGTATGTATGCCCGTGTTTATTTCCTATGTATGTATGCCCGTGTTAATATACTATTTCTGTATGCCCGTGTTTATTTACTATGTATGTATGCCCGTGTTTATTTCCTATGTATGTAATACCGTGTTTATTTACTATGTATGTATGCCCGTTTTTCTTTACTATGTATGTATGCCCGTGTTTATTTACTACGTATGTATGTCCGTGTTTAATTCCTATGTATATATGCCCGTGTTTATATACTATGTATGTATGCCCGTGTTTATTTACTATGTATGTATGCCCGTGTTTATTTCCTATGTATGTAGGCCCGTGTTTATTTACTATGTATGTATGCCCGTGTTTATTTCCTATGTATGTATGCCCGTATTTATTTCCTATGTATGTATGCCCGTGTTTATTTCCTATGTATGTATGCCCGTGTTTATTTCCTATGTATGTATGCCCGTGTTTATTTCCTATGTATGTATGCCCGTGTTTATTTCCTATGTATGTATGCCCGTGTTTATTTACTATGTATGTATGCCCGTGTTTGTTTCGTCTGCATAAATGCCCGTGTTTATTTCCTATGTATGTATGCCCAGGTGTATTTCCTATGTATGTATGCCCAGGTTTATTAACCATGCATGTATGCCCTAGTTTATTTCCTATGTATGTATGCGCTTGTTTATTTCCTATGTATGTATGCCGGTGCTAATTTACTATGTATGTATGCCCGTATTTATTTCCTATGTATGTATGCCCGTGTTTATTTACTATGTATGTATGCCCGTGTTTATTTCCTATGTATGTATGCCCGTGTTTATTTACTATGTATGTATAACCCGTGTTTATTTCCTATGTATGTATGCCCGTGTTTATTTCCCATGTATGTATTGCCGTGTTCATTTACTATGTATGTATGCCCGTGTTTGATTCCTATGTATGTATGCCCGTGTTTATTTCCTATGTATGTATGCCCAGGTTTATTTAACATGCATGTATGCCCGTGTTTATTTACTATGTATTTATTTCCTATGTGTTTATTTTCTATGTATATATGCCCATGTTTATTTACTATGTATATATGCCCGTGTTTATTTACTATTTATATATGCCCGTGTTTATTTACTATGTATATATGCCCGTGTTTATTTCCTATGTATGTATGCCCGTGTTTATTTCCTATGTATGTATGCCCGTGTTTATGTCGTATGTATGTATGCCCGTGTTTATTTCCTATGTATGTATGCCCGTGTTTATTTCCTATGTATGTATGCCCGTTTTTATTTCCTTTGTATGTATGCCCGTGTTTATTTCCTATGTATGTATGTTCGTGTTTATTTCCTATGTATGTATGCCCGTTTTTATTTCCTATGTATGAATGCCCGTGTTTATTTACTATGTATGTATGCCCGTGTTTATTTACTATGTATGTATGCCCGTGTTTATTTACGATGTATGTATGCCCGTGTTTATTTCCTCTGAATGTATGTTCGTTTTTATATCCTATGTATGTATGCCCGTGTTTATTTCCTATGTATGTATTCCCGTGTTTATTTCCTATGTATGTACGCCCGTGTTTATTTCCTATATATGTATGCCCGTGTTTATTTCCTATGTATGTATGCCCAGGTTTATTTAACATGCATGTATGCCCGTGTTTATTTCCTAAGTATGTATGCCCGTGTTTATTTCCTATGTATGTATGCCCGTGTTTATTTACTGTGTTTATATGCCCGTGTTTATTTACTATGTATATATGTGCGTGTTTATTTACTATGTATATATGCCCGTGTTTATTAACTGTGTATATATGTGCGTGTTTACTTACTATGTATATATGCCCGTGTTTATTTTCTATATATATGTGCCCGTGTTTATTTACTATATATGTATGCCCGTGTTTATTTACTATGTATACATGCCCGAGTTTATTTACTATGTATATATGCCCGTGTTTATTTACTATGTATATATGCCCGTGTTTATTTACTATGTATTTATGCCCGTGTGTATTTACTATGTATATATGCCCGTGTTTATTTACTATGTATATATGCCCGTGTTTATTTACTATGTATATATGCCCGTGTTTATTAACTATGTATATATGCCCGTGTTTATTTACTATGTATGTATGCCCGTGTTTATTTACTATGTATATATACCCGTGTTTATTTACTATGTATGTATGCCCGTGTTTATTTACTATGTATGTATGCCCGTGTTTATTTACTATGTATGTATGCCCGTTTTTATTTTCTATGTATGTATGCCCGTGTTTATTTACTATGTATATAGGCCAGTGTTTAGTTACTATGTATATATGCCAGTGTTTATTTTTTATGTATGTATGCCCGTGTTTATTTACTATGTATATATGCCAGTGTTTATTTACTATGTATGTATGCCCGTGTTTATTTACTATGTTAATATGCCAGTGTTTATTTACTATGTATGTATGCCCAGGTTTATTTCCTATGTATGTATGCCCGTGTTTATTTACTATGTATGTATGCCCGTGTTTATTTCCTATGTATGTATGCCCGTGTTTATTTCCTATGTATGTATTCCGGTGTTCATTTACTATGTATGTATGCCCGTGTTTATTTCCTATGTATGTATGCCCGTGTTAATATACTATTTATGTATGCCCGTGTTTATTTACTATGTATGTATGCCCTTGTTTATTTCCTATGTATGTAATACCGTGTTTATTTACTATGTATGTATGCCCGTGTTTATTTACTATGTATGTATGCCCGTGTTTATTTACTATGTATGTATGCCCGTGTTTGTTTCGTCTGCATAAATGCCCGTGTTTATTTCCTATGTATGTATGCCCAGGTGTATTTCCTATGTATGTATGCCCAGGTTTATTAACCATGCATGTATGCCCTAGTTTATTTCCTATGATTGTATGCGCTTGTTTATTTCCTATGTATGTATGCCCGTGCTAATTTACTATGTATGTATGCCCGTGTTTATTTCTGATGTATGTTTGCCCGTGTTTATTACCTATGTATGTATGCCCGTGTTTATTTACTATGTATGTATGCTTGTGTTTATTTACTATGTATATATACCATTGTTTATTTACTATGTATGTATGCCCGTTTTTATATTCTATGTATGTATGACCGTGTTTATTTCATATGTATGTATGCCTGTGTTTATTTCGTCTGCATAAATGCCCGAGTTTATTTCCTATGAATGTATGCAAAGGTTTATTTAACATGCATGTATACCCGTGTTTATTTCCTATGTATGTATGCCCGTGTTTATTTACTATGTATGTATGCCCGTGTTTATTTCTGATGTATGTATGCCCGTGTTTATTACCTATGTATGTATGCCCGTGTTTATTTACTATGTATGTATGCCCGTGTTTATTTACTATGTATATATGCCATTGTTTATTTACTATGTATGTATGCCCGTGTTTATTTCCTATGTATGTATGTGCGTGTTTATTTACTATGTGTGTATGACCGTTATTATTTCCTATGTATGTATGACCGTGTTTTTTAGTTCCTATGTATGTATGCCCGTGTTTATTTACTATGTATGTATGCCCGTGTTTATTTCATATGTATGTATGCCCGTGTTTATTTCCTATGTATGTATGCCCGTGTTTATTTCCTATGTATGTATGCCCGTGTTTATTTCCTATGTATGTATGCCCGTGTTTATTTCCTATGTATGTATGCCCGTGTTTATTTACTATGTATGTATGCCCGTGTTTGTTTCGTCTGCATAAATGCCCGTGTTTATTTCCTATGTATGTATGCCCAGGTGTATTTCCTATGTATGTATGCCCAGGTTTATTAACCATGCATGTATGCCCTAGTTTATTTCCTATGTATGTATGCGCTTGTTTATTTCCTATGTATGTATGCCCGTGCTAATTTACTATGTATGTATGCCCGTGTTTATTTCCTATGTATGTATGCCCGTGTTTATTTACTATGTATGTATGCCCGTGTTTATTTCCTATGTATGTATGCCCGTGTTTATTTACTATGTATGTATAACCCGTGTTTATTTCCTATGTATGTATGCCCGTGTTTATTTCCCATGTATGTATTCCCGTGTTCATTTACTATGTATGTATGCCCGTGTTTGATTCCTATGTATGTATGCCCGTGTTTATTTCCTATGTATGTATGCCCAGGTTTATTTAACATGCATGTATGCCCGTGTTTATTTACTATGTATTTATTTCCTATGTGTTTATTTTCTATGTATATATGCCCATGTTTATTTACTATGTATATATGCCCGTGTTTATTTACTATTTATATATGCCCGTGTTTATTTACTATGTATATATGCCCGTGTTTATTTCCTATGTATGTATGCCCGTGTTTATTTCCTATGTATGTATGCCCGTGTTTATGTCGTATGTATGTATGCCCGTGTTTATTTCCTATGTATGTATGCCCGTGTTTATTTCCTATGTATGTATACCCGTTTTTATTTCCTTTGTATGTATGCCCGTGTTTATTTCCTATGTATGTATGTTCGTGTTTATTTCCTATGTATGTATGCCCGTGTTCATTTCCTATGTATGAATGCCCGTGTTTATTTACTATGTATGTATGCCCGTGATTATTTACTATGTATGTATGCCCGTGTTTATTTACGATGTATGTATGCCCGTGTTTATTTCCTCTGAATGTATGTTCGTTTTTATATCCTATGTATGTATGCTCGTGTTTATTTCCTATGTATGTATTCCCGTGTTTATTTCCTATGTATGTACGCCCGTGTTTATTTCCTATATATGTATGCCCGTGTTTATTTCCTATGTATGTATGCCCAGGTTTATTTAACATGCATGTATGCCCGTGTTTATTTCCTAAGTATGTATGCCCGTGTTTATTTCCTATGTATGTATGCCCGTGTTTATTTACTGTGTTTATATGCCCGTGTTTATTTACTATGTATATATGTGCGTGTTTATTTACTATGTATATATGCCCGTGTTTATTAACTGTGTATATATGTGCGTGTTTACTTACTATGTATATATGCCCGTGTTTATTTTCTATATATATGTGCCCGTGTTTATTTACTATATATGTATGCCCGTGTTTATTTACTATGTATACATGCCCGAGTTTATTTACTATGTATATATGCCCGTGTTTATTTACTATGTATATATGCCCGTGTTTATTTACTATGTATGTATGCCCGTGTGTATTTACTATGTATATATGCCCGTGTTTATTTACTATGTATATATGCCCGTGTTTATTTACTATGTATATATGCCCGTGTTTATTAACTATGTATATATGCCCGTGTTTATTTACTATGTATGTATGCCCGTGTTTATTTACTATGTATATATACCCGTGTTTATTTACTATGTATGTATGCCCGTGTTTATTTACTATGTATGTATGCCCGTGTTTATTTACTATGTATGTATGCCCGTTTTTATTTTCTATGTATGTATGCCCGTGTTTATTTACTATGTATATAGGCCAGTGTTTAGTTACTATGTCTATGCCAGTGTTTATTTATTATGTATGTATGCCCGTGTTTATTTACTATGTATATATGCCAGTGTTTATTTACTATGTATGTATGCCCGTGTTTATTTACTATGTTAATATGCCAGTGTTTATTTACTATGTATGTATGCCCAGGTTTATTTCCTATGTATGTATGCCCGTGTTTATTTACTATGTATGTATGCCCGTGTTTATTTCCTATGTATGTATGCCCGTGTTTATTTCCTATGTATGTATTCCGGTGTTCATTTACTATGTATGTATGCCCGTGTTTATTTCCTATGTATGTATGCCCGTGTTAATATACTATTTATGTATGCCCGTGTTTATTTACTATGTATGTATGCCCGTGTTTATTTCCTATGTATGTAATACCGTGTTTATTTACTATGTATGTATGCCCGTGTTTATTTACTATGTATGTATGCCCGTGTTTATTTACTATGTATGTATGCCCGTGTTTGTTTCGTCTGCATAAATGCCCGTGCTTATTTCCTATGTATGTATGCCCAGGTGTATTTCCTATGTATGTATGCCCAGGTTTATTAACCATGCATGTATGCCCTAGTTTATTTCCTATGATTGTATGCGCTTGTTTATTTCCTATGTATGTATGCCCGTGCTAATTTACTATGTATGTATGCCCGTGTTTATTTCTGATGTATGTTTGCCCGTGTTTATTACCTATGTATGTATGCCCGTGTTTATTTACTATGTATGTATGCTTGTGTTTATTTACTATGTATATATACCATTGTTTATTTACTATGTATGTATGCCCGTTTTTATATCCTATGTATGTATGACCGTGTTTATTTCATATGTATGTATGCCTGTGTTTATTTCGTCTGCATAAATGCCCGAGTTTATTTCCTATGAATGTATGCAAAGGTTTATTTAACATGCATGTATACCCGTGTTTATTTCCTATGTATGTATGCCCGTGTTTATTTACTATGTATGTATGCCCGTGTTTATTTCTGATGTATGTATGCCCGTGTTTATTACCTATGTATGTATGCCCGTGTTTATTTACTATGTATGTATGCCCGTGTTTATTTACTATGTATATATGCCATTGTTTATTTACTATGTATGTATGCCCGTGTTTATTTCCTATGTATGTATGTGCGTGTTTATTTACTATGTGTGTATGACCGTTATTATTTCCTATGTATGTATGCCCGTGTTTATTTACTATGTATGTATGCCCGTGTTTATTTACTATGTATATATGCCATTGTTTATTTACTATGTATGTATGCCCGTGTTTATTTCCTATGTATGTATGTGCGTGTTTATTTACTATGTGTGTATGACCGTGTTTATTTCCTATGTATGTATGCCCGTGTTTATTTACTATGTATGTATGCCCGTGTTTATTTCATATGTATGTATGCCCGTGGTTATTTCATATGTATGTATGCTCGTGTTTTTTTCCTATGTATGTATGCCCGTGTTTATTTCCTATGTATGTATGCCCAGGTTTATTTCCTATGTATGTATGCCCAGGTTTATTTAACATGCATGTATGCCCTAGTTTATTTCCTATGTATGTATGCCCTTGTTTATTTCCTATGTATGTATGCCCGTGTTAATTTACTATGTATGTATGCCCGTGTTTATTTCTGATGTATGTATGCCCGTATTTATTACCTATGTATGTATGCCCGTGTTTATTTACCATGTATGTATGCTTGTATTTATTTACTATGTATATATACCATTGTCTATTTACTATGTATGTATGCCCGTGTTTATTTCCTATGTATGTATGCCCGTGTTTATTTACTATGTGTGTATGCCCGTGTTTATTTCCTATGTATGTATGACCGTGTTTATTTCCTATGTATGTATGCCCGTGTTTATTTCCTATGTATGTATGCCCGTGTTTATTTCCTATGTATGTATGCCCGTGTTTATTTCATATGTATGTATGGCCGTGTTTATTTCGTCTGCATAAATGCCCGAGTTTATTTCCTATGAATGTATGCAAAGGTTTATTTAACATGCATGTATACCCGTGTTTATTTCCTATGTATGTATGCCCGTGTTTATTTACTATGTATGTATGCCCGTGTTTATTTCTGATGTATGTATGCCGGTGTTTATTACCTATGTATGTATGCCCGTGTTTATTTACTATGTATGTATGCCCGTGTTTATTTCCTATGTATGTATGTGCGTGTTTATTTACTATGTGTGTATGACCGTTATTATTTCCTATGTATGTATGACCGTGTTTATTTCCTATGTATGTATGCCCGTGTTTATTTACTATGTATGTATGCCCGTGTTTATTTCATATGTATGTATGCCCGTGTTTATTTCATATGTATGTATGCTCGTGTTTATTTCCTATGTATGTATGCCCGTGTTTATTTCCTATGTATGTATGCCCTGGCTTATTTCCTATGTATGTATGCCCAGGTTTATTTAACATGCATGTATGCCCTAGTTTATTTCCTATATATGTATGCCCTTGTTTATTTATTATGTATGTATGCCCGTGTTCATTTACTATGTATGTATGCCCGTGTTTATTTCTGAAGTATGTATGCCCGTATTTATTACCTATGTATGTATGCCCGTGTTTATTTACTATGTATGTATGCTTGTGTTTATTTACTATGTATATATACCATTGTCAATTTACTATGTATGTATGCCCGTGTTTATTTCCTATGTATGTATGCCCGTGTTTATTTAATATGTATGTATGCCCGTGTTTATTTCGTCTGCATAAATGCCCGTGTTTATTTCCTATGAATGTATGCTCAGGTTTATTTAACATGCATGTATACCCGTGTTTATTTCCTATGTATGTATGCCCAGGTTTATTTCCTATCTATGTATGCCCGTGTTTATTTCCTATATATGTATGCCCGTGTTTATTTACTATGTATGTATGCCCGTGTTTATTTCTGATGTATGTATGCCCGTGTTTATTACCTATGTATGTATGCCCGTGTTTATTTACTATGTATATATGCATGTGTTTATTTACTATGTATATATGCCCGTGTTTATTTACTATGTATTTATGCCCGTGTTTATTTTCTATGTATATATGACCATGTTTATTTACTATGTATATATGCCCGTGTTTATTTACTATTTATATATGCCCGTGTTTATTTACTATGTATATATGCCCGTGTTTATTTCCTATGTATGTATGCCCGTGTTTATTTCCTATGTATGTATGCCCGTGTTTATTTCGTATGTATGTATGCCCGTGTTTATTTCCCATGTATGTATGCCCGTGTTTATTTCCTATGTATGTATGCC
This sequence comes from Prosapia bicincta, assembly GCA_036971475.1. Taxonomy (NCBI): domain Eukaryota; kingdom Metazoa; phylum Arthropoda; class Insecta; order Hemiptera; family Cercopidae; genus Prosapia; species Prosapia bicincta. The sequence goes on along the minus strand of JBAIZL010000010.1, from coordinate 14,121,671 downwards.
CGTGTTTATTTCCTTTGTATGTATGCCCGTGTTTATTTCCTATGTATGTATGTTCGTGTTTATTTCCTATGTATGTATGCCCGTGTTTATTTCCTATGTATGTATGCCCGTGTTTATTTACTATGTATGTATGCCCGTGTTTATTTACTATGTATGTATGCCCGTGTTTATTTACGATGTATGTATGCCCGTGTTTATTTCCTCTGAATGTATGTTCGTTTTTATATCCTATGTATGTATGCCCGTGTTTATTTCCTATGTATGTATTCTCGTGTTTATTTACTATGTATGTATGCCCGTTTTTATTTCCTATGTATGTACGCCCGTGTTTATTTCCTATATACGTATGCCCGTGTTTATTTCCTATGTATGTATGCCCAGGTTTATTTAACATGCATGTATGCCCGTGTTTATTTCCTAAGTATGTATGTCCGTGTTTATTTCCTATGTATGTATGCCCGTGTTTATTTACTGTGTTTATATGCCCGTGTTTATTTACTATGTATATATGTGCGTGTTTATTTACTATGTATATATGCCCGTGTTTATTAACTGTGTATATATGTGCGTGTTTACTTACTATGTATATATGCCCGTGTTTATTTACTATGTATATGTGCCCGTGTTTATTTACTATATATGTATGCCCGTGTTTATTTACTATGTATATATGCCCGTGTTTATTTACTATGTATATATGCCCGTGTTTATTTACTATGTATATATGCCCGTGTTTATTTACTATGTATGTATGCCCGTGTGTATTTACTATGTATATATGCCCGTGTTTATTTACTATGTATACATGCCCGTGTTTATTTACTATGTATATATGCCTGTGTTTATTAACTATGTATATATGCCCGTGTTTATTTACTATGTATGTATGCCCGTGTTTATTTACTATGTATATATGCCCGTGTTTATTTACTATGTATGTATGCCCGTGTTTATTTACTATGTATGTATGCCCGTGTTTATTTACTATGTATGTATGTTCGTGTTTATTTCCTATGTATGTATGCCCGTGTTTATTTACTATGTATATAGGCCAGTGTTTATTTACTATGTATATATGCCAGTGTTTATTTATTATGTATGTATGCTCGTCTTTATTTACTATGTATATATGCCATTGTTTATTTACTATGCATGTATGCCCGTGTTTTTTTACTATGTTAATATGCCAGTGTTTATTTACTATGTATGTATGCCCAGGTTTATTTCCTATGTATGTATGCCCGTGTTTATTTACTATGTATGTATGCCCGTGTTTATTTCCTATGTATGTATGCCCGTGTTTATTTCCTATGTATGTATTCCGGTGTTCATTTACTATGTATGTATGCCCGTGTTTATTTCCCATGTATGTATGCCCGTGTTAATATACTATTTATGTATGCCCGTGTTTATTTACTATGTATGTATGCCCGTGTTTATTTCCTATGTATGTAATACCGTGTTTATTTACTATGTATGTATGCCCGTGTTTATTTACTATGTATGTATGCCCGTGTTTATTTACTATGTATGTATGTCCGTGTTTATTTCCTATGTATATATGCCCGTGTTTATATACTATGTATGTATGCCCGTGTTTATTTACTATGTATGTATGCCCGTGTTTATTTCCTATGTATGTAGGCCCGTGTTGATTTACTATGTATGTATGCCCGTGTTTATTTCCTATGTATGTATGCCCGTATTTATTTCCAATGTATGTATGCCCGTGTTTATTTCCTATGTATGTATGCCCGTTTTTATTTCCTATGTATGTATGCCCGTGTTTATTTCCTATGTATGTATGCCCGTGTTTATTCACTATGTATGTATGCCCGTGTTTATTTCGTCTGCATAAATGCCCGTGTTTATTTCCTATGTATGTATGCCCAGGTGTATTTCCTATGTATGTATGCCCAGGTTTATTAACCATGCATGTATGCCCTAGTTTATTTCCTATGTATGTATGCCCTTGTTTATTTCCTATGTATGTATGCCCGTGTTAATTTACTATGTATGTATGCCCGTGTTTATTTCTGATGTATGTATGCCTGTGTTTATTACCTATGTATGTATGCCCGTGTTTATTTACTATGTATGTATGCTTGTGTTTATTTACTATGTATATATACCATTGTTTATTTACTATGTATGTATACCCGTTTTTATATCCTATGTATGTATGACCGTGTTTATTTCATATGTATGTATGCCCGTGTTTATTTCGTCTGCATAAATGCCCGAGTTTATTTCCTATGAATGTATGCAAAGGTTTATCTAACATGCATGTATACCCGTGTTTATTTCCTATGTATGTATGCCCGTGTTTATTTACTATGTATGTATGCCCGTGTTTATTTCTGATGTATGTATGCCCGTGTTTATTACCTATGTATGTATGCCCGTGTTTATTTACTATGTATGTATGCCCGTGTTTATTTACTATGTATGTATGCTTGTGTTTATTTACTATGTATATTTACCATTGTCTATTTACTATGTATGTATGCCCGTGTTTATTTCCTATGTATGTATGCCCGTGTTTATTTACTATGTGTGTATGCCCGTGTTTAATTCCTATGTATGTATGACCGTGTTTATTTCCTATGTATGTATGCCCGTGTTTATTTCCTATGTATGTATGCCCGTGTTTATTTCCAATGTATGTATGCCCGTGTTTATTTCTTATGTATGTATGCCCGTGTTTATTTCGTCTGCATAAATGACCATGTTTATTTCCTATGAATGTATGCTCAGGTTTATTTAACATTCATGTATACCCGTGTTTATTTCCTATGTATGTATGCCCAGGTTTATTTCTTATGTATGTATGCCCGTGTTTATTTCCTATATATGTATGCCCGTGTTTATTTACTATGTATGTATGCCCGTGTTTATTTCTGATGTATGTATGCCCGTGTTTATTACCTATGTATGTATGCCCGTGTTTATTTACTATGTATGTATGCCCGTGTTTTTTTATTATGTATGTATGCCCGTGTTTATTTCCTATGTATGTATGCCCGTGTTTATTTCCAATGTATGTATGCCCGTGTTTATTTCATATGTTTGTATGCCCGTGTTTATTTCGTCTGCATAAATGCCCGTGTTTATTTCCTATGAATGTATGCTCAGATTTATTTAACATGCATGTATACCCGTGTTTATTTCCTATGTATGTATGCCCAGGTTTATTTCTTATGTATGTATGCCCGTGTTTATTTCGTCTGCATAAATGCCCGTGTTTATTTCCAATGAATGTATGCTCAGGTTTATTTAACATGCATGTATACACGTGTTTATTTCCTATGTATGTATGCCCAGGTTTATTTCCTATGTATGTATGCCCGTGTTTATTTCCTATATATGTATGCCCGTGTTTATTTACTATGTATGTATGCCCGTGTTTATTTCTGATGTATGTATGCCCGTGTTTATTACCTATGTATGTATGCCCGTGTTTGATTCCTATGTATGTATGCCCGTGTTTATTTCCTATGTATGTATGTCCGTGTTTATTTACTATGTATGTATGCCCTTGTTTATTTCCTATGTATGTATGCCCGTGTTAATTTACTATGTATGTATGCCCGTGTTTATTTCTGATGTATGTATGCCCGTGTTTATTACCTATGTATGTATGCCCGTGTTTATTTACTATGTATGTATGCTTGTGTTTATTTACTATGTATATATACCATTGTTTATTTACTATGTATGTATGCCCGTTTTTATTTCCTATGTATGTATGACCGTGTTTATTTCATATGTATGTATGCCCGAGTTTTTTTCGTCTGCATAAATGCCCGTGTTTATTTTCTATGAATGTATGCAAAGGTTTATTTAACATGCATGTATACCCGTGTTTATTTCCTATGTATGTATGCCCGTGTTTACTTACTATGTATGTATGCCCGTGTTTATTTCTGAAGTATGTATGCCCGTGTTTATTACCTATGTATGTATGCCCGTGTTTATTTACTATGTATGTATGCCCGTGTTTAGTTACTATGTATATATGCCATTGTTTATTTACTATGTATGTATGCCCGTGTTTATTTCCTATGTATGTATGTCCGTGTTTATTTACTATGTGTGTATGACCGTTATTATTTCCTATGTATGTATGACCGTGTTTATTTCCTATGTATGTATGCCCGTGTTTATTTACTATGTATGTATGCCCGTGTTTATTTCATATGTATGTATGCCCGTGTTTATTTCATATGTATGTATGCTCGTGTTTATTTCCTAAGTATGTATGCCCGTGTTTATTTCCTATCTATGTATGCCCAGGTTTAGTTCCTATGTATGTATGCCCAGGTTTATTTAACATGCATGTATGCCCTAGTTTATTTCCTATGTATGTATGCCCTTGTTTATTTCCTATGTATGTATGCCCGTGTTCATTTACTATGTATGTATGCCCGTGTTTATTTCTGATGTATGTATGCCCGTATTTATTACCTATGTATGTATGCCCGTGTTTATTTACTTTGTATGTATGCTTGTGTTTATTTACTATGTATATATACCATTGTTTATTTACTATGTATGTATGCCCGTGTTTATTTCCAATGTATGTATGCCCGTGTTTATTTACTATGTGTGTATGCCCGTGTTTAATTCCTATGTATGTATGACCGTGTTTATTTCCTATGTATGTATGCCCGTGTTTATTTCCTATGTATGTATGCCCGTGTTTATTTCCTATGTATGTATGCCCGTGTTTATTTCATATGTATGTATGCCCGTGTTTATTTCGTCTGCATAAATACCCGTGTTTATTTCCTATGAATGTATGCTCAGGTTTATTTAACATGCATGTATACCCGTGTTTATTTCCTATGTATGTATGCCCAGGTTTATTTCCTATGTATGTATGCCCGTGTTTATTTCCTATGTATGTATGCCCGTGTTTATTTACTATGTATGTATGCCCGTGTTTATTTCTGATGTATGTATGCCCGTGTTTATTACCTATGTATGTATGCCCGTGTTTATTTACTATGTATGTATGGCCGTGTTTATTTATTATGTATATATGCCATTGTTTATTTACTATGTATGTATGCCCGTGTTTATTTCCTATGTATGTATGTCCGTGTTTATTTACTATGTGTGTATGACCGTGTTTATTTCCTATGTATGTATGACCGTGTTTATTTCCTATGTATGTATGCCCGTGTTTATTTACTATGTATGTATGCCCGTGTTTATGGCCTATGTATGTAGGCCCGTGTTTATTTACTATGTATGTATACCCGTGTTAATTTCCTATGTATGTATGCTCGTGTTTATTTCCTATGTATGTGTGCCCGTGTTTATTTACTATGTATGTATGCCCGTGTTTATTTGCTATGTATGTATGCCCGTGTTTATTTACTATGTATGTATGCCCGTGTTTATTTCCTATGTATGTATGCCCGTGTTTATTTCCTATGTATGTATGCCCCTGTTTATTTACTATGTATGTATGCCCGTGTTTATTTACTATGAATGTATGCCCGTGTTTATTTCCTACTTATGCATGCCTGTGCTTATTTTCTATGTATGTATGACCGTGTTTATTTCTTATGTATGTATGCCCGTGTTTATTTACTATGTATGTATGCCCGTGTTTATTTACTATGTATGTATGCCCGTGTTGATTTCCAATGTATGTATGCCCGTATTTATTTACTATTTATGCATGCCCGTGTTTATTACCTATGTATGTATGCCCGTGTTTATTTCCTATGTATGTATGCCCGTGTTTATTTACTATGTATATATGCCAGTGTTTATTTACTATGTATGTATGCCCGTGTTAATTTACTATGTATGTAATCCCATGTTTATTTCCTATGTATGTATGCCCGTGTTTATTTACTATGTATATGTGCCAGTGTTTATTTACTATGTATGTATGCCCGTGTTTATTTACTATGTATATATGCCCGTGTTAATTTACTATGTATGTAATCCCATGTTTATTTCCTATGTATGTATGCCCGTGTTTATTTACTATGTATATGTGCCAGTGTTTATTTACTATGTATGTATGCTTGGGTTAATTTACTATGTATGTATGCACGTGTTTATTTACTATGTATGTATGCCCGTGTTTATTTACTATGTATGTATGTCCGTTTTTATTTCCTATGTATGCATGCCCGTGTTTATTTACTATGTATGTATGCCCGTGTTTATTTCCTATGTATGCATGCCCGTGTTTATTTACTATGTATGTATGCCCGTGTTTATTTCCAATGTATGTATGCACGTGTTTATTTACTATGTATGCATGCTCGTGATTATTTACTATGTATGTATGCCCGTGTTTATTTCCTATGTATGCATGCCCGTGTTTATTTCCTATGTATGTATGCCCGTGTTTATTTACTATTTATGTATGCCCGTGTTTATTTACTATGTATGTATGCCCATGTTTATTTCCTATGTATGTATGCCCGTGTTTATTTACTATGTATGTATGCCCGTGTTTATTTCCTATGTATATATGCCCAGGTTTATTTAACATGCATGTATGCCCGTGTTTATTTACTAAGTATGTATGCCCGTGTTTATTTAATATGTATGTATGCACGTGTTTATTTACTGTGTTTATATGCCCGTGTTTATTTACTATGTATATATGTGCGTGTTTATTTACTATGTATATATGCCCGTGTTTATTAACTATGTATATATGTGCGTGTTTATTTACTATGTATATATGCCCGTGTTTATTTACTATGTATATGTGCCCGTGTTTATTTACTATGTATGTATGCCCGTGTTTATTTACTATGTATATATGCCCGTGTTTATTTACTATGTATATATGCCCGTGTTTATTTACTATGTATATATGCCCGTGTTTATTTACTATGTATGTATGCCCGTGAGTATTTACTATGTATATATGCCCGTGTTTTTTTACTATGTATATATGCCTGTGTTTATTTACTATGTATATATGCCCGTGTTTATTAACTATGTATATATGCCCATGTTTATTTACTATGTATGTATGTCCGTGTTTATTTACTATGTATATATGCCCGTGTATATTTACTATGTATGTATGCCCGTGTTTATTTACTATGTATGTATGCCCGTGTTTGGCCTATGTATGTAGGCCCGTGTTTATTTACTATGTATGTATACCCGTGTTAAGTTCCTATGTATGTATGCTCGTGTTTATTTCCTATGTATGTGTGCCCGTGTTTATTTACTATGTATGTATGCCCGTGTTTATTTGCTATGAATGTATGCCCGTGTTTATTTACTATGTATGTATGCCCGTGTTTATTTCCTATGTATGTATGCCCGTGTTTATTTCCTATGTATGTATGCCTGTGTTTATTTACTATGTATGTATGCCCGTGTTTATTTACTATGAATGTATGCCCGTGTTTATTTCCTACTTATGCATGCCTGTGCTTATTTTCTATGTATGTATGACCGTGTTTATTTCTTATCTATGTATGCCCGTGTTTATTTACTATGTATGTATGCCCGTGTTTATTTACTATGTATGTATGCCCGTGTTTATTTCATATGTATGTATGCACGTGTTTATTTCATATGTATGTATGCCTGTGATTATTTCCTATGTATGTATGCCCGTGTCTTTTTCCTATGTATGTATGCCCGTGTTTATTTACTATGTATGTGTGCCCGTTTTTATTGCCTATGTATGTATGCCCGTGTTTATTTAATATGTATGTATGCTCCTGTTTATTTCCTATGTATGTATGCCGGTGTTTATTTACTATGTATGTATGCCCGTGTTGATTTCCAATGTATGTATGCCCGTATTTATTTACTATTTATGCATGCCCGTGTTTATTACCTATGTATGTATGCCCGTGTTTATTTCCTATGTATGTATGCCCGTGTTTATTTACTATGTATGTATGCCCGTGTTTATTTACTATGTATGTATGTCCGTTTTTATTTCCTATGTATGCATGCCCGTGTTTATTTACTATGTATGTATGCCAGTGTTTATTTACTATGTATGTATGCCCGTGTTTATTTACTATGTATATATGCCAGTGTTTATTTACTATGTATGTATGCCCGTGTTTATTTACTATGTATATATGCCCGTGTTTATTTACTATGTGTGTAATCCCATGTTTATTTCCTATGTATGTATGCCCGTGTGTATTTACTATGTATATGTGCCAGTGTTTATTTACTATGTGTGTATGCCCGGGTTAATTTACTATGTATGTATGTACGTGTTTATTTACTATGTATGTATGCCCGTGTTTATTTACTATGTATGTATGTCCGTTTTTATTTCCTATGTATGCATGCCCGTGTTTATTTACTATGTATGTATGGCCGTGTTTATTTTCTATGTATGTATGCCCGTGTTTATTTACTATGTATGTATGCCCGTGTTTATTTCCAATGTATGTATGCACGTGTTTATTTACTATGTATGCATGCTCGTGTTTATTTACTATGTATGTATGCCCGTGTTTATTTCCTATGTATGTATGCCCGTGTTTATTTCCTATGTATGTATGCCCGTGTTTATTTACTATTTATGTATGCCCGTGTTTATTTACTATGTATGTATGCCCATGTTTATTTTGCTATGTATGTATGCCCGTGTTTATTTACTATGTATGTATGCCCGTGTTTATTTCCTATGTATATATGCCCAGGTTTATTTAACATGCATGTATGCCCGTGTTTATTTACTAAGTATGTATGCCCGTGTTTATTTAATATGTATGTATGCCCGTGTTTATTTACTGTGTTTATATGCCCGTGTTTATTTACTATGTATATATGTGCGTGTTTATTTACTATGTATATATGCCCGTGTTTAATTACTATGTATATATGTGCGTGTTTATTTACTATGTATATATGCCCGTGTTTATTTACTATGTATATGTGCCCGTGTTTATTTCCTATGTATGTATGCCCGTGTTTATTAACTATGTATGTATGCCCGTGTTTATTTACTATGTATGTATGCCCGTGTTTATTTCATATGTATGTATGCACGTGTTTATTTCATATGTAGGTATGCTCGTGTTTATTTCCTATGTATGTATGCCCGTGTTTATTTCCTATGTATGTATGCCCGTATTTATTTACTATGTATGTATGCCCGTGTTTATGGCCTATGTATGTAGGCCCGTGTTTATTTACTATGTATGTATGCCCGTGTTTATATCCTATGTATGTATGCTCGTGTTTATTTCCTATGTATGTGTGCCCGTGTTTATTTACTATGTATATATGTGCGTCTTTATTTACTATGTATATATGCCCGTGTTTATTAACTATGTATATATGTGCGTGTTTATTTCCTATGTATGTATGCCCGTGTTTATTGCCTATGTATGTATGCCCGTGTTTATTTACTATGTATGTATGCCCGTGTTTATTTCCTATGTATGTATGCTCGTGTTAATTTCCTATGTATGTATGCCCGGTTTTATTTACTATGTATGTATGCCCGTGTTGATTACCAATGTATGTATGCCCATGTTTATTTACTATGTATGCATGTCCGTGTTTATTACCTATGTATGTATGCCCGTGTTTATTTCCTATGTATGTATGCCCGTGTTTATTTACTATGCATGTATGCCCGTGTTTATTTCCTACTTATGTATGCCTGTGCTTATTTCCTATGTATGTATGCCCGTGTTTATTTACTATGTATATATGCCAGTGTTTATTTCCTATGTATGTATGCCCGTGTTTATTTACTATGTATATGTGCCAGTGTTTATTTACTATGTATGTATGCCCTGGTTTATTTACTATGTAAGTATGCCCGTGTTTATTTACTACGTATTGTTGCACGTGTTTATTTACTATGTATGTATGTCCGTGTTTATTTCCTATGTATGTATACCCGTGTTTATTTACTATGTATGTATGCCCGTGTTTATTTCCTATGTATGTATGCCCGTGTTTATTTACTATGTATGTATGCCCGTGTTTATTTCCTATGTATGTATGCACGTGTTTATTTACTATGTATGCATGTTCGTGTTTTTTTACTATTTTTGTATGCCCGTGTTTATTTCCTATGTATGTATGCCTGTGATAATTTCCTATGTATGTATGCCCGTGTTTATTTACTAGTTATGTATGCCCGTGTCTATTTACTATGTATGTATGCCCATGTTTATTTCCTATGTATGTATGCCCGTGTTTATTTACTATGTATGTATGCCCGTGTTTATTTCCTATGTATGTATGCCCAGGTTTATTTAACATTCATGTATGCCCGTGTTTATTTACTAAGTATGAATGCCCGTGTTTATTTCCTATGTATGTATGCCCGTGTTTAGTTACTGTGTTTTATATGCCCGTGTTTATTTACTATGTATATATGTGCGTGTTTATTTACTATGTATATATGCCCGTGTTTATTAACTATGTATATATGTGCGTGTTTATTTACTATGTTTATATGCCCGTGTTTATTTACTATGTATATGTGCCCGTGTTTATTTACTATGTATGTATGCCCGTGTTTATTTACTATGTATATATGCCCGTGTTTATTTACTATGTATGTATGCCCGTGTTTATTTACTATGTATATATGCCAGTGTGTATTTACTATGTATGTATGCCCTGGTTTATTTCCTATATATGTATGCCCGTGTTTATTTACTATGTATGTATGCCCGTGTTTATTTCCTATGTATGTATGCCCGTGTTTATTTCCTATGTATGTATGCCCGTGTTTATTTCCTATGTATGTATTCCCGTGTTCATTTACTATGTATGTATGCCCGTGTTTATTTCCTATGTATGTATGCCCGTGTTTATTTCCTATGTATGTATGGCCGTGTTTATTTACTATGTATATCGGCCAGTGTTTATTTACTATGTATATATGCCAGTGTTTATTTATTACGTATGTATGCCCGTGTTTATTTACTATGTATATATGCCAGTGTTTATTTACTATGTATGTATGCCCGTGTTTATTTACTATGTATATATGCCAGTGTGTATTTACTATGTATGTATGCCCTGGTTTATTTCCTATATATGTATGCCCGTGTTTATTTACTATGTATGTATTCCCGTGTTTATTTCCTATGTATGTATGCCCGTGTTTATTTCCTATGTATGTATTCCCGTGTTCATTTACTATGTATGTATGCCCGTGTTTATTTCCTATGTATGTATGCCCGTGTTTATATACTATGTATGTATGCCCGTGTTTATTTACTATGTATATATGCCCGTGTTTATTTCCTATGTATGTATGCCCAGGTTTATTTAACATGCATGTATGCCCGTGTTTATTTACTAAGTATGTATGCCCGTGTTTATTTCCTATGTATGTATGCCCGTGTTTATTTACTGTGTTTATATGCCCGTGTTTATTTACTATGTATATATGCCCGTGTTTATTTACTATGTATATGTGCCCGTGTTTATTTACTATGTGTGTATGCCCGTGTTTATTTACTATGTATATATGCCCGTGTTTATTTACTATGTATATATGCCCGTGTTTATTTACTATGTATATATGCCCGTGTGTATCTACTATGTATATATGCCCGTGTTTATTTACTATGCATATATGCCCGTGTTTATTTACTATGTATATATGCCCGTGTTTACTAACTATGTATATAAGCCCGTGTTTATTTACTATGTATGTATGTCCGTGTTTATTTACTATGTATATATGCCCGTGTTTATTTACTATGTATGTATGCCCGTGTTTATTTACTATGTATGTATGCCCGTGTTTATTTACTATGTATGTATGCCCGTGTTTATTTCCTATGTATGTATGCCCGTGTTTATTTACTATGTATATCGGCCAGTGTTTATTTACTATGTATATATGCCAGTGTTTATTTATTACGTATGTATGCCCGTGTTTATTTACTATGTATGTATGCCCGGGTTTATTTCCTATGTATGTATGCCCGTGGTTATTTACTATGTATATATGCCAGTGTTTATTTACTATGTATGTATGCCCGTGTTTATTTACTATGTATATATGCCCGTGTTTACTAACTATGTATATATGCCCGTATTTATTTACTATGTATGTATGTCCGTGTTTATTTACTATGTATATATGCCCGTGTTTATTTACTATGTATGTATGCCCGTGTTTATTTACTATGTATTTATGCCCGTGTTTATTTCCTATGTATGTATGCCCGTGTTTATTTACTATGTATATCGGCCAGTGTTTATTTACTATGTATATATGCCAGTGTTTATTTATTACGTATGTATGCCCGTGTTTATTTACTATGTATGTATGACCGTGTATATTTCCTATGTATGTATGCCCGTGTTTATTTCCTATGTATGTATGTTCGTGTTTAATTCCTATTTATGTATGCCCGTGTTTGTTTCATATGTATGTATGCCCGTGTTTATTTCGTCTGCATAAATGCCCGTGTTTATTTCCTATGAATGTATGCTCAGGTTTATTTAACATGCATGTATACCCGTGTTTATTTCCTATGTATGTATGCCCAGGTTTATTTCCTATGTATGTATGCCCGTGTTTATTACCTATGTATGTATGCCCGTGTTTATTTACTATGTATGTATGCCCGTGTTTATTTACTATGTATGTATGTCCGTGTTGATTTCCAATGTATGTATGCCCGTGTTTATTTACTATGTATGCATGCCCGTGTTTATTACCTATGTATGCATGCCCGTGTTTATTACCTATGTATGTATGCCCGTGTTTATTTCCTATGTATGTAGGCCCGTGTTTATTTACTATGTATATATGCCAGTGTTTATTTACTATGTATGTAATCACATGTTTATTTCCTATGTATGTAGTCCCGTGTTTATTTACTATGTATATGTGCCAGTGTTTATTTACTATGTATGTATGCCTGGGTTTATTTACTATGTATGTAAGCCCGTGTTTATTTACTATGTATGTATGCCCGTGTTTATTTACTATGTATGTATGTCCGTGTTTATTTCCTATGTATGTATGCCCGTGTTTATTTACTATGTATGCATGCTCGTGTTTTTTTACTATGTATGTATGCCCGTGTTTATTTCCTATGTATGTATGCCCGTGTTTATTTCCTATGTATGTATGCCCGTGTTTATTTACTAGATATGTATGCCCGTGTTTATTTACTATGTATATATGCCCGTGTTTATTTACTATGTATATATGTGCGTGTTTATTTACTATGTATATATGCCCGTGTTTATTTACTATGTATATGTGCCCGTGTTTATTTACTATGTATGTATGCCCGTGTTTATTTACTATGTATATATGCCCGTGTTTATTTACTATGTATATATGCCCGTGTTTATTTACTATGTATATATGCCCGTGTTTATTTACTATGTATGTGTGCCCGTGTGTATGTACTATGTATATATGCCCGTGTTTATTTACTATGTATATATGCCCGTGTTTATTTACTATGTATATGTGCCCGTGTTTATTTACTATGTATGTATGACCGTGTTTATTTACTATGTATATATGCCCGTGTTTATTTACTCTGTATATATGCCCGTGTTTATTTACTATGTATATATGCCCGTGTGTATCTACTATGTATATATGCCCGTGTTTATTTACTATGTATATATGCCCGTGTTTATTTACTATGTATATATGCCCGTGTTTACTAACTATGTGTATAAGCCCGTGTTTATTTACTATGTATGTATGTCCGTGTTTATTTACTATGTATATATGCCCGTGTTTATTTACTATGTATGTATGCCCGTGTTTATTTACTATGTATGTATGCCCGTGTTTATTTACTATGTATGTATGCCCTTGTTTATTTCCTATGTATGTATGCCCGTGTTTATTTACTATGTATATCGGCCAGTGTTTATTTACTATGTATATATGCCAGTGTTTATTTATTACGTATGTATGCCTGTGTTTATTTACTATGTATATATGCCAGTGTGTATTTACTATGTATGTATGCCCAGGTTTATTTCCTATATATGTATGCCCGTGTTTATTTACTATGTATGTATGCCCGTGTTTATTTCCTATGTATGTATGCCCGTGTTTATTTCCTATGTATGTATTCCCGTGTTCATTTACTATGTATGTATGCCCGTGTTTATTTCCTATGTATGTATGCCCGTGTATATATACTATGTATGTATGCCCGTGTTTATTTACTATGTATATATGCCCGTGTTTATTTCCTATGTATGTATGCCCGTGTTTATTTACTATGTATGTATGCTCGTGTTTATTTACTATGTATGTATGCCCGTGTTTATTTACCATGTATGTATGTCCGTGTTTATTTCCTATGTATGTATGCCCGTGTTTATATATTACGTATGTATGCCCGTGTTTATTTACTATGTATGTATGCCCGTGTTTATTTCCTATGTATGTTTGCCCGTGGTTATTTACTATGTATATATGCCAGTGTTTATTTACTATGTATGTATGCCCGTGTTTATTTACTATGTATATATGCCAGTGTTTATTTAGTATGTATGTATGCCCAGGTTTATTTCGTATATATGTATGCCCGTGTTTATTTATAATGTATGTATGCCCGTGTTTATTTCCTATGTATGTATGCCCGTGTTTATTTACTATGTATGTATGCCCGTGTTTATTTCGTCTGCATAAATGCCCGTGTTTATTTCCTATGTATGTATGCCCGTGTTCATTTACTATGTATGTATGCCCGTGTTTATTTCTGATGTATGTATGCCCGTGTTTATTACCTATGTATGTATGCGCGTGTTTATTTACTATGTATGTATGACCGTGTATATTTCCTATGTATGTATGCCCGTGTTTATTTCCTATGTATGTATGCCCGTGTTTAATTCCTATTTATGTATGCCCGTGTTTATTTCATATGTATGTATGCCCGTGTTTATTTCGTCTGCATAAATGCCCGTGTTTATTTCCTATGAATGTATGCCCAGGTTTATTTAACATGCATGTATACCCGTGTTTATTTCCTATGTATGTATGCCCAGGTTTATTTCCTATGTATGTATGCCCGTGTTTATTACTTATTTATGTATACCCGTGTTTATTTACTATGTATGTATGCCCGTGTTTATTTACTATGTATATATGCCATTGTTTATTTACTATGTATGTATGCCCGTGTTTATTTCCTATGTATGTATGTCCGTGTTTATTTACTATGTGTGTATGACCGTGTTTATTTCCTATGTATGTATGACCGTGTTTATTTTCTATGTATGTATGCTCGTGTTTATTTCCTATGTATGTATGCCCGTGTTTATTTACTATGTATGTATGTCCGTGTTGATTTCCAATGTATGTATGCCCGTGTTTATTTACTATGTATGCATGCCCGTGTTTATTACCTATGTATGTATGCCCGTGTTTATTTCCTATGTATGTAGGCCCGTGTTTATTTCCTATGTATGTATGCCCGTGTTTAATTCCTATTTATGTATGCCCGTGTTTATTTCATATGTATGTATGCCCGTGTTTATTTCGTCTGCATAAATGCCCGTGTTTATTTCCTATGAATGTATGCCCAGGTTTATTTAACATGCATGTATACCCGTGTTTATTTCCTATGTATGTATGCCCAGGTTTATTTCCTATGTATGTATGCCCGTGTTTATTACTTATGTATGTATGCCCGTGTTTATTTACTATGTATGTATGCCCGTGTTTATTTACTATGTATATAAGCCATTGTTTATTTACTATGTATGTATGCCCGTGTTTATTTCCTATGTATGTATGTCCGTGTTTATTTACTATGTGTGTATAACCGTGTTTATTTCCTATGTATGTATGACCGTGTTTATTTTCTATGTATGTATGCTCGTGTTTATTTAATATGTATGTATGCCCGTGTTTATTTATTATGTATGTATGTCCGTGTTGATTTCCAATGTATGTATGCCCGTGTTTATTTACTATGTATGCATGCCCGTGTTTATTACCTATTTATGTATGCCCGTGTTTATTTCCTATGTATGTAGGCCCGTGTTTATTTACTATGTATGTATGCCCGTGTTTATTTTACTATGCATGTATGCCCGCGTTTATTTCCTACTTATGTATGCCTGTGCTTATTTCCTATGTATGTATGCCCGTCTTTATTTACTATGTATATATGCCAGTGTTTATTTACTATGTATGTAATCACATGTTTATTTCCTATGTATGTAGTCCCGTGTTTATTTACTATGTATATGTGCCAGTGTTTATTTACTATGTATGTATGCCTGGGTTTATTTACTATGTATGTAAGCCCGTGTTTATTTACTATGTATGTATGCCCGTGTTTATTTACTATGTATGTATGTCCGTGTTTATTTCCTATGTATGTATGCCCGTGTTTATTTACTATGTATGCATGCTCGTGTTTTTTTACTATGTATGTATGCCCGTGTTTATTTCCTATGTATGTATGCCCGTGTTTATTTCCTATGTATGTATGCCCGTGTTTATTTACTAGATATGTATGCCCTTGTTTATTTACTATGTATGTATGCCCATGTTTATTTCCTATGTATGTATGCCCGTGTTTATTTACTATGTATGTATGCCCGTGTTTATTTCCTATGTATGTATGCCCAGGTTTATTTAACATGCATGTATGCCCGTGTTTATTTACTAAGTATGTAAGCCCGTGATTATTTCCTATGTATGTATGCCCTCGTTTATTTACTGTGTTTATATGCCCGTGTTTATTTACTATGTATATATGCCCGTGTTCATTAAGTATGTATATATGTGCGTGTTTATTTACTATGTATATATGCCCGTGTTTATTTACTATGTATATGTGCCCGTGTTTATTTACTATGTATGTATGCCCGTGTTTATTTACTATGTATATATGCCCGTGTTTATTTACTATGTATATATGCCCGTGTTTATTTACTATGTATATATGCCCGTGTTTATTAACTATGTATATATGCCCGTGTTTATTTACTATGTATGTATGTCCGTGTTTATTTACTATGTATATATGCCCGTGTTTATATACTATGTATGTATGCCCGTGTTTATTTACTATGTATGTATGCCCGTGTTTATTTACTATGTATGTATGCCCGTGTTTATTTCCTATGTATGTATGCCCGTGTTTATTTACTATGTATATAGGCCAGTGTTTATTTACTATGTATATATGCCAGTGTTTATTTATTATGCATGTATGCCCGTGTTTATTTACTATGTATATATGCCAGTGTTTATTTACTATGTATGTATGCCCGTGTTTATTTACTATGTATATTTGCCAGTGTTTATTTACTATGTAAGTATGCCCAGGTTTATTTCCTATGTATGTATTCCCGTGTTCATTTACTATGTATGTATGCCCGTGTTTATTTCCTATGTATGTATGCCAGTGTTTATATACTATGTATGTATGCCCGTGTTTATTTACTATGTATGTATGCCCGTGTTTATTTCCTATGTATGTATGCCCGTGTTTATTTACTATGTATGTATGCCCGTGTTTATTTACTATGTATGTATGCTCGTGTTTATTTACCATGTATGTATGTCCGTGTCTATTTCCTATGTATGTATGCCCGTGTTTATATTCTATGTATGTATGCCCGTGTTTATTTTCTATGTATGTATGCCCGTGTTTATTTCCTATGTATGTATGCCCGTGTTTATTTACTATGTATATATGCCAGTGTTTATTTACTATGTATGTATGCCCGTGTTTATTTACTATGTATATATGCCAGTGTTTATTTACTATGTATGTATGCCCAGGTTTATTTCCTATGTATGTATGCCCGTGTTTATATACTATGTATGTATGCCCGTGTTTATTTACTATGTATATATGCCCGTGTTTATTTCCTATGTATGTATGCCCGTGTTTATTTACTATGTATATAGGCCAGTGTTTATTTATTATGTATATATGCCAGTGTTTATTTATTATGTATGTATGCCCGTGTTTATTTACTATGTATATATGCCAGTGTTTATGTACTATGTATATATGCCCGTGTTTATTTACTATGTATATTTGCCAGTGTTTATTTACTATGTAAGTATGCCCAGGTTTATTTCCTATGTATGTATTCCCGTGTTCTTATACTATGTATGTATGCCCGTGTTTATTTCCTTTGTATGTATGCCCGTGTTTATATACTATGTATGTATGCCCGTGTTTATTTACTATGTATGTATTCCCGTGTTTATTTCCTATGTATGTATGCCCGTGTTTATTTACTATGTATGTATGCCCGTGTTTATTTACTATGTATGTATGCTCAAGTTTATTTACCATGTATGTATGTCCGTGTTTATTTCCTATGTATGTATGCCCGTGTTTATATACTATGTATGTATGCCCGTGTTTATTTACTATGTATGTATGCCCGTGTTTATTTCCTATGTATGTATGCCCGTGTTTATTTACTATGTATATATGCCAGTGTTTATTTACTATGTATGTATGCCCGTGTTTATTTACTATGTATGTATGCCCGTGTTTATTTCCTATGTATGTATGCCCGTGTTTATTTACTATGTATATCGGCCAGTGTTTATTTACTATGTATATATGCCAGTGTTTATTTACTAGTTATGTATGCCCGTGTCTATTTACTATGTATGTATGCCCATGTTTATTTCCTATGTATGTATGCCCGTGTTTATTTACTATGTATGTATGCCCGTGTTTATTTCCTATGTATGTATGCCCAGGTTTATTTATCATGCATGTATGCCCGTGTTTATTTACTAAGTATGAATGCCCGTGTTTATTTCCTATGTATGTATGCCCGTGTTTATTTACTGTGTTTTATATGCCCGTGTTTATTTACTATGTATATATGTGCGTGTTTATTTACTATGTATATATGCCCGTGTTTATTTACTATGTATATATGTGCGTGTTTATTTACTATGTATATATGCCCGTGTTTATTTACTATGTATATGTGCCCGTGTTTATTTACTATGTATGTATGCCCGTGTTTATTTACTATGTATATATGCCCGTGTTTATTTACTATGTATATATGCCCGTGTTTATTTACTATGTATATATGCCCGTGTTTATTTACTATGTATGTGTGCCCCTGTGTATGTACTATGTATATATGCCCGTGTTTATTTACTATGTATATATGCCCGTGTTTATTTACTATGTATATATGCCCGTGTTTACTAACTATGTATATATGCCCGTGTTTATTTACTATGTATGTATGTCCGTGTTTATTTACTATGTGTATATGCCCGTGTTTATTTACTATGTATGTATGCCCGTGTTTATTTACTATGTATGTATGCCCGTGTTTATTTACTATGTATGTATGCCCGTGTTTATTTCCTATGTATGTATGGCCGTGTTTATTTACTATGTATATCGGCCAGTGTTTATTTACTATGTATATATGCCAGTGTTTATTTATTACGTATGTATGCCCGTGTTTATTTACTATGAATATATGCCAGTGTGTATTTACTATGTATGTATGCCCGTGTTTATTTCCTATGTATGTATTCCCGTGTTCATTTACTATGTATGTATGCCCGTGTTTATTTCCTATGTATGTATGCCCGTGTTTATATACTATGTATGTATGCCCGTGTTTATTTACTATGTATATATGCCCGTGTTTATTTCCTATGTATGTATGCCCGTGTTTATTTACTATGTATGTATGCCCGTGTTTATTTACTATGTATGTATGCCCGTGTTTATTTACCATGTATGTATGTCCGTGTTTATTTCCTATGTATGTATGCCCGTGTTTATATATTACGTATGTATGCCCGTGTTTATTTACTATGTATGTATGCCCTTGTTTATTTCCTATGTATGTATGCCCGTGGTTATTTACTATGTATATATGCCAGTGTTTATTTACTATGTATGTATGCCCGTGTCTATTTACTATGTATATATGCCAGTGTTTATTTACTATGTATGTATGCCCAGGTTTATTTCCTATATATGTATGCCCGTGTTTATTTATAATGTATGTATGCCCGTGTTTATTTCCTATGTATGTATGCCCGTGTTTATTTCTGATGTATGTATGCCCGTGTTTATTACCTATGTATGTATGCCCGTGTTTATTTACTATGTATGTATGACCGTGTATATTTCCTATGTATGTATGCCCGTGTTTATTTCCTATGTATGTATGTTCGTGTTTAATTCCTATTTATGTATGCCCGTGTTTATTTCATATGTATGTATGCCCGTGTTTATTTCGTCTGCATAAATGCCCGTGTTTATTTCCTATGAATGTATGCTCAGGTTTATTTAACATGCATGTATACCCGTGTTTATTTCCTATGTATGTATGCCCAGGTTTATTTCCTATGTATGTATGCCCGTGTTTATTACCTATGTATGTATGCCCGTGTTTATTTACTATGTATGTATGCCCGTGTTTATTTACTATGTATATATGCCATTGTTTATTTACTATGTATGTATGCCCGTGTTCATTTCCTATGTATGTATGTCCGTGTTTATTTACTATGTGTGTATGACCGTGTTTATTTCCTATGTATGTATGACCGTGTTTATTTTCTATGTATGTATGCTCGTGTTTAATTCCTATGTATGTATGCCCGTGTTTATTTACTATGTATGTATGTCCGTGTTGATTTCCAATGTATGTATGCCCGTGTTTATTTACTATGTATGCATGCCCGTGTTTATTACCTATGTATGTATGCCCGTGTTTATTTCCTATGTATGTAGGCCCGTGTTTATTTACTATGTATGTATGCCCGTGTTTATTTTACTATGCATGTATGCCCGCGTTTATTTCCTACTTATGTATGCCTGTGCTTATTTCCTATGTATGTATGCCCGTCTTTATTTACTATGTATATATGCCAGTGTTTATTTACTATGTATGTAATCACATGTTTATTTCCTATGTATGTAGTCCCGTGTTTATTTACTATGTATATGTGCCAGTGTTTATTTACTATGTATGTATGCCTGGGTTTATTTACTATGTATGTAAGCCCGTGTTTATTTACTATGTATGTATGCCCGTGTTTATTTACTATGTATGTATGTCCGTGTTTATTTCCTATGTATGTATGCCCGTGTTTATTTACTATGTATGCATGCTCGTGTTTTTTTACTATGTATGTATGCCCGTGTTTATTTCCTATGTATGTATGCCCGTGTTTATTTCCTATGTATGTATGCCCGTGTTTATTTACTAGATATGTATGCCCGTGTTTATTTACTATGTATATATGTGCGTGTTTATTTACTATGTATATATGCCCGTGTTTATTTACTATGTATATATGTGCGTGTTTATTTACTATGTATATATGCCCGTGTTTATTTACTATGT
Source organism: Prosapia bicincta (assembly GCA_036971475.1). Lineage (NCBI taxonomy): Eukaryota > Metazoa > Arthropoda > Insecta > Hemiptera > Cercopidae > Prosapia > Prosapia bicincta. Next base: position 14,100,347 of record JBAIZL010000010.1, on the reverse strand, counting down.
ATATGTGCCCGTGTTTATTTACTATGTATGTATGCCCGTGTTTATTTACTATGTATATATGCCCGTGTTTATTTACTATGTATATATGCCCGTGTTTATTTACTATGTATATATGCCCGTGTTCATTAAGTATGTATATATGTGCGTGTTTATTTACTATGTATATATGCCCGTGTTTATTTACTATGTATATATGCCCGTGTTTATTTACTATGTATATATGCCCGTGTTTACTAACTATGTATATATGCCCGTGTTTATTTACTATGTATGTATGTCCGTGTTTATTTACTATGTATATATGCCCGTGTTTATTTACTATGTATGTATGCCCGTGTTTATTTACTATGTATATATGCCAGTGTGTATTTACTATGTATGTATGCCCAGCTTTATTTCCTATATATGTATGCCCGTGTTTATTTACTATGTATGTATGCCCGTGTTTATTTCCTATGTATGTATGCCCGTGTTCATTTACTATTATGTATGCCCGTGTTTATTTCCTATGTATGTATGCCCGTGTTTATATACTATGTATGTATGCCCGTGTTTATTTACTATGTATATATGCCCGAGTTTATTTCCTATGTATGTATGCCCGTGTTTATTTACTATGTTTGTATGCCCGTGTTTATTTACTATGTATGTATGCCCGTGTTTATTTACCATGTATGTATGTCCGTGTTTATTTCCTATGTATGTATGCCCGTGTTTATATTTTACGTATGTATGCCCGTGTTTATTTACTATGTATGTATGCCCGTGTTTATTTCCTATGTATGTATGCCCGTGGTTATTTACTATGTATATATGCCAGTGTTTATTTACTATGTATGTATGCCCGTGTCTATTTACTATGTATATATGCCAGTGTTTATTTACTATGTATGTATGCCCAGGTTTATTTCCTATATATGTATGCCCGTGTTTATTTATAATGTATGTATGCCCGTGTTTATTTCCTATGTATGTATGCCCGTGTTTTTTTCTGATGTATGTATGCCCGTGTTTATTACCTATGTATGTATGCCCGTGTTTATTTACTATGTATGTATGACCGTGTATATTTCCTATGTATGTATGCCCGTGTTTATTTCCTATGTATGTATGTTCGTGTTTAATTCTTATTTATGTATGCCGGTGTTTATTGCATATGTATGTATGCCCGTGTTTATTTCGTCTGCATAAATGCCCGTGTTTATTTCCTATGAATGTATGCTCAGGTTTATTTAACATGCATGTATACCCGTGTTTATTTCCTATGTATGTATGCCCAGGTTTATTTCCTATGTATGTATGCCCGTGTTTATTACCTATGTATGTATGCCCGTGTTTATTTACTATGTATGTATGCCCGTGTTTATTTACTATGTATATATGCCATTGTTTATTTACTATGTATGTATGCCCGTGTTTATTTCCTATGTATGTATGTCCGTGTTTATTTACTATGTGTGTATGACCGTGTTTATTTCCTATGTATGTATGACCGTGATTATTTACTATGTATGTATGCCCGTGTTTATTTTACTATGCATGTATGCCCGCGTTTATTTCCTACTTATGTATGCCTGTGCTTATTTCCTATGTATGTATGCCCGTCTTTATTTACTATGTATATATGCCAGTGTTTATTTACTATGTATGTAATCACTTGTTTATTTCCTATGTATGTAGTCCCGTGTTTATATACTATGTATATGTGCCAGTGTTTATTTACTATGTATGTATGCCTGGGTTTATTTACTATGTATGTAAGCCTGTGTTTATTTACTATGTATGTATGCCCGTGTTTATTTACTATGTATGTATGTCCGTGTTTATTTCCTATGTATGTATGCCCGTGTTTATTTACTATGTATGCATGCTCGTGTTTTTTTACTATGTATGTATGTCCGTGTTGATTTCCAATGTATGTATGCCCGTGTTTATTTACTATGTATGCATGCCCGTGTTTATTACCTATGTATGTATGCCCGTGTTTATTTCCTATGTATGTAGGCCCGTGTTTATTTACTATGTATGTATGCCCGTGTTTATTTTACTATGCATGTATGCCCGCGTTTATTTCCTACTTATGTATGCCTGTGCTTATTTCCTATGTATGTATGCCCGTCTTTATTTACTATGTATATATGCCAGTGTTTATTTACTATGTATGTAATCACATGTTTATTTCCTATGTATGTAGTCCCGTGTTTATTTACTATGTATATGTGCCAGTGTTTATTTACTATGTATGTATGCCTGGGTTTATTTACTATGTATGTAAGCCCGTGTTTATTTACTATGTATGTATGCCCGTGTTTATTTACTATGTATGTATGTCCGTGTTTATTTCCTATGTATGTATGCCCGTGTTTATTTACTATGTATGCATGCTCGTGTTTTTTTACTATGTATGTATGCCCGTGTTTATTTCCTATGTATGTATGCCCGTGTTTATTTCCTATGTATGTATGCCCGTGTTTATTTACTAGATATGTATGCCCGTGTTTATTTACTATGTATATATGTGCGTGTTTATTTACTATGTATATATGCCCGTGTTTATTTACTATGTATATATGTGCGTGTTTATTTACTATGTATATATGCCCGTGTTTATTTACTATGTATATGTGCCCGTGTTTATTTACTATGTATGTATGCCCGTGTTTATTTACTATGTATATATGCCCGTGTTTATTTACTATGTATATATGCCCGTGTTTATTTACTATGTATATATGCCCGTGTTCATTAAGTATGTATATATGTGCGTGTTTATTTACTATGTATATATGCCCGTGTTTATTTACTATGTATATATGCCCGTGTTTATTTACTATGTATATATGCCCGTGTTTACTAACTATGTATATATGCCCGTGTTTATTTACTATGTATGTATGTCCGTGTTTATTTACTATGTATATATGCCCGTGTTTATTTACTATGTATGTATGCCCGTGTTTATTTACTATGTATATATGCCAGTGTGTATTTACTATGTATGTATGCCCAGCTTTATTTCCTATATATGTATGCCCGTGTTTATTTACTATGTATGTATGCCCGTGTTTATTTCCTATGTATGTATGCCCGTGTTCATTTACTATGTATGTATGCCCGTGTTTATTTCCTATGTATGTATGCCCGTGTTTATATACTATGTATGTATGCCCGTGTTTATTTACTATGTATATATGCCCGAGTTTATTTCCTATGTATGTATGCCCGTGTTTATTTACTATGTTTGTATGCCCGTGTTTATTTACTATGTATGTATGCCCGTGTTTATTTACCATGTATGTATGTCCGTGTTTATTTCCTATGTATGTATGCCCGTGTTTATATATTACGTATGTATGCCCGTGTTTATTTACTATGTATGTATGCCCGTGTTTATTTCCTATGTATGTATGCCCGTGGTTATTTACTATGTATAATGCCAGTGTTTATTTACTATGTATGTATGCCCGTGTCTATTTACTATGTATATATGCCAGTGTTTATTTACTATGTATGTATGCCCAGGTTTATTTCCTATATATGTATGCCCGTGTTTATTTATAATGTATGTATGCCCGTGTTTATTTCCTATGTATGTATGCCCGTGTTTATTTCTGATGTATGTATGCCCGTGTTTATTACCTATGTATGTATGCCCGTGTTTATTTACTATGTATGTATGACCGTGTATATTTCCTATGTATGTATGCCCGTGTTTATTTCCTATGTATGTATGTTCGTGTTTAATTCCTATTTATGTATGCCGGTGTTTATTGCATATGTATGTATGCCCGTGTTTATTTCGTCTGCATAAATGCCCGTGTTTATTTCCTATGAATGTATGCTCAGGTTTATTTAACATGCATGTATACCCGTGTTTATTTCCTATGTATGTATGCCCAGGTTTATTTCCTATGTATGTATGCCCGTGTTTATTACCTATGTATGTATGCCCGTGTTTATTTACTCTGTATGTATGCCCGTGTTTATTTACTATGTATATATGCCATTGTTTATTTACTATGTATGTATGCCCGTGTTTATTTCCTATGTATGTATGTCCGTGTTTATTTACTATGTGTGTATGACCGTGTTTATTTCCTATGTATGTATGACCGTGATTATTTACTATGTATGTATGCCCGTGTTTATTTTACTATGCATGTATGGCCGCGTTTATTTCCTACTTATGTATGCCTGTGCTTATTTCCTATGTATGTATGCCCGTCTTTATTTACTATGTATATATGCCAGTGTTTATTTACTATGTATGTAATCACATGTTTATTTCCTAGGTATGTAGTCCCGTGTTTATATACTATGTATATGTGCCAGTGTTTATTTACTATGTATGTATGCCTGGGTTTATTTACTATGTATGTAAGCCCGTGTTTATTTACTATGTATGTATGCCCGTGTTTATTTACTATGTATGTATGTCCGTGTTTATTTCCTATGTATGTATGCCCGTGTTTATTTACTATGTATGCATGCTCGTGTTTTTTTACTATGTATGTATGCCCGTGTTTATATCCTATGTATGTATGCCCGTGTTTATTTCCTATGTATGTATGCCCGTGTTTATTTACTAGATATGTATGCCCTTGTTTATTTACTATGTATGTATGCCCATGTTTATTTCCTATGTATGTATGCCCGTGTTTATTTACTATGTATGTATGCCCGTGTTTATTTCCTATGTATGTATGCCCAGGTTTATTTAACATGCATGTGTGCCCGTGTTTATTTACTAAGTATGTATGCCCGTGTTTATTTCCTATGTATGTATGCCCGTGTTTATTTACTGTGTTTATATGCCCGTGTTTATTTACTATGTATATATGCCCGTGTTTATTTACTATGTATATGTGCCCGTGTTTATTTACTATGTATGTATGCCCGTGTTTATTTACTATGTATATATGCCCGTGTTTATTTACTATGTATATATGCCCGTGTTTATTTACTATGTATATATGCCCGTGTTTATTAACTATGTATATATGCCCGTGTTTATTTACTATGTATGTATGTCCTTGTTTATTTACTATGTATATATGCCCGTGTTTATTTACTATGTATATATGCCCGTGTTTATTTACTATGTATGTATGCCCGTGTTTATTTACTATGTATATATGCCCGTGTTTATTAACTATGTATATATGCCCGTGTTTATTAACTATGTATATATGCCCGTGTTTATTTACTATGTATGTATGTCCGTGTTTATTTACTATGTATATATGCCCGTGTTTATATACTATGTATGTATGCCCGTGTTTATTTACTATGTATGTATGCCCGTGTTTATTTACTATGTATGTATGCCCGTGTTTATTTCCTATGTATGTATGCCCGTGTTTATTTACTATGTATATAGGCCAGTGTTTATTTACTATGTATATATGCCAGTGTTTATTTATTATGTATGTATGCCCGTGTTTATTTACTATGTATATATGCCAGTGTTTATTTACTATGTATGTATGCCCGTGTTTATTTACTATGTATATTTGCCAGTGTTTATTTACTATGTAAGTATGCCCAGGTTTATTTCCTATGTATGTATTCCCGTGTTCATTTACTATGTATGTATGCCCGTGTTTATTTCCTATGTATGTATGCCCGTGTTTATATACTATGTATGTATGCCCGTGTTTATTTACAATGTATGTATGCCCGTGTTTATTTCCTATGTATGTATGCCCGTGTTTATTTACTATGTATGTATGCCCGTGTTTATTTACTATGTATATATGCTCGTGTTTATTTACCATGTATGTATGTCCGTGTTTATTTCCTATGTATGTATGCCCGTGTTTATATTCGATGTATGTATGCCCGTGTTTATTTACTATGTATGTATGCCCATGTTTATTTCCTATGTATGTATGCCCGTGTTTATTTACTATGTATATATGCCAGTGTTTATTTACTATGTATGTATGCCCGTGTTTATTTACTATGTATATATGCCAGTGTTTATTTACTATGTATGTATGCCCAGGTTTATTTCCTATGTATGTATGCCCGTGTTTATTTACTATGTATGTATGCCCGTGTTTATTTACTATGTATGTATGCCCGTGTTTATTTCCTATGTATGTATGCCCGTGTTTATTTACTATGTATATAGGCCAGTGTTTATTTATTATGTGTATATGCCAGTGTTTATTTATTATGTATGTATGCCCGTGTTTATTTACTATGTATATATGCCAGTGTTTATTTACTATGTATGTATGCCCGTGTTTATTTACTATGTATATTTGCCAGTGTTTATTTACTATGTAAGTATGCCCAGGTTTATTTCCTATGTATGTATTCCCGTGTTCTTTTACTATGTATGTATGCCCGTGTTTATTTCCTATGTATGTATGCCCGTGTTTATATACTATGTATGTATGCCCGTGTTTATTTACTATGTATGTATGCCCGTGTTTATTTCCTATGTATGTATGCCCGTGTTTATTTACTATGTATGTATGCCCGTGTTTATTTACTATGTATGTATGCTCGTGTTTATTTACCATGTATGTATGTCCGTGTTTATTTCCTATGTATGTATGCCCGTGTTTATTTACTATGTATATATGCCAGTGTTTATTTACTATGTATGTATGCCCGTGTTTATTTACTATGTATATATGCCAGTGTTTATTTACTATGTATGTATGCCCAGGTTTATTTCCTATGTGTGTATGCCCGTGTTTATTTACTATGTATGTATGCCCGTGTTTATTTCCTATGTATGTATGCCCAGGTTTATTTCCTATGTATGTATGCCCAGGTTTATTTAACATGCATGTATGCCCTAGTTTTTTTTCTATGTATGTATGCCCTTGTTTATTTCCAATGTATGAATGGCCGTGTTCATTTACTATGTATGTATGCCCGAGTTTATTTCTGATGTATGTATGCCCGTGTTTATTACCTATGTATGTATGCCCGTGTTTATTTACTATGTATGTATGCTTGTGTTTATTTACTATGTATATATACCATTGTTTATTTACTATGTATGTATGCCCGTGTTTATTTCCTATGTATGTATGCCCGTGTTTATTTCCTATGTATGTATGCCCGTGTTTATTTACTATGTGTGTATGCCCGTGTTTATTTCCTATGTATGTATGACCGTGTTTATTTCCTATGTATGTATGCCCGTGTTTATTTCCTATGTATGTACGCCCGTGTTTATTTCCTATGTATGTATGCCCGTGTTTATTACATATGTATGTATGCCCGTGTTTATTTCGTCTGCATAAATGTCCGTGTTTATTTCCTATGAAATGCCCGTGTTTATTTAGTATGTATGTATGTCCGTGTTTATTTTCTATGTATGTATGCCCGTGTTTATTTACTATGTATGTATGCCCGTGTTTATTTCCTATGTATGTATGCCCGTGTTTATTTACTATGTATGTATGCACGTGTTTATTTACTATGTATGCATGCTCGTGTTTATTTACTATGTATGTATGCCCGTGTTTATTTCCTATGTATGTATGCCCGTGTTTATTTCCTATGTATGTATGCCCGTGTTTATTTACTATTTATGTATGCCCGTGTTTATTTACTATGTATGTATGCCCATGTTTATTTCCTATGTATGTATGCCCGTGTTTATTTACTATGTATGTATGCCCGTGTTTATTTCCTATGTATGTATACCCGTGTTTATTTACTGTGTTTATATGCCCGTGTTTATTAACTATGTATATATGTGCGTGTTAATTTACTATGTATATATGCCCGTGTTTTTTTACTATGTATATGAACACGGGCATACATACATAGGAAATTAACAAGGGCATACATACATAGGAAATAAACTAGGGCATACATGCATGTTAAATAAACCTGGGCATACATACTTAGGAAATAAACCTGGGCATACATACATAGGAAATAAACACGGGCATTTATGCAGACGAAATAAACACGAGCATACATACATAGTAAATAAACACGGGCATACATACATAGGAAATAAACACGGGCATAGATACATAGGAAATAAACACGGGCATACATACATAGGAAATAAACAAGGGCAAACTTACATAGGAAATAAACACGGGCATATATACATAGGAAATAAATACGGGCATACATACATAGTAAATGAACTCGGGCATACATATATAGGAAATAAACACGGGCATACATACATAGTAAATAAACACGGGCATACATACATAGAAAATAAACACGGGCACACATACATAGTAAATAAACACGGGAATACATACATAGTATATAAACACGGGCATACATACATAGGAAATAAACACGGACATACATATATAGTAAATAAACATGGGCATACATACATAGTAAATAAACACGGGCATACATACATAGTAAATAAACACGGGCATACATACATAGTATATAAACACGGGCATACATACATAGGAAATAAACACGTTCATACATACATAGTAAATGAGTACGGGAATACATACATAGGAAATAAACACGGGCATACATACATAGGAAATAAACACGGGCATATATACTTAGTAAATAAACACGGACATACATACATAGTAAATAAATACGGGCATATATACATAGTTAATAAACACGGGCATATATACATAGTAAATAAACACGGGCATATATACATAGTAAATAAACACGGGTATATATACATAGTAAATACACACGGGCATACATACATAGTAAATAAACACGGGCATATATACATAGAAAATAAACACGGGCATATATACATAGTAAATAAACACGGGCATATATACATAGTAAATAAACACGGGCATACATACAAAGTAAATAAACACGGGCACATATACATAGTAAATAAACACGGGCATATATACATAGTAAATACACACGGGCATACATACATAGTAAATAAACACGAGCATATATACATAGTAAATAAACACGGGCATATATACATAGTAAATAAAAACGGGCATATATACATAGTAAATAAACACGGGCATACATACAAAGTAAATAAACACGTGTTTATTTACTGTGTTTATATGCCCGTGTTTATTTACTATGTATAAATGCCCGTGTTCATTAACTATGTATATATGTGCGTGTTTATTTACTATGTATATATACCCGTGTTTATTTACTATGTATATATGCCCTTGTTTATTTACTATGTATATATGCCCGTGTTTATTTACTATGTATATATGCCCGTGTTTATTTACTATGTATGTATGCCCGTGTGTATGTACTATGTATATATGCCCGTGTTTATTTACTATGTATGTATGCCCGTGTGTATGTACTATGTATATATGCCCGTGTTTATTTACTATGTATATATGCCCGTGTTTATTTACTATGTATATATGGCCGTGTTTTTTAACTATGTATATATGCCCGTGTTTATTTACTATGTATGTATGTCCGTGTTTATTTACTATGTATATATGCCCGTGTTTATTTACTATGTATGTATGCCCGTGTTTATTTACTATGTATGTATGCCCGTGTTTATTTACTATGTATGTATGCCCGTGTTTATTTCCTATGTATGTATGCCCGTGTTTATTTACTATGTATATAGGCCAGTGTTTATTTACTATGTATATATGCCAGTGTATATTTATTATGTATGTATGCCCGTGTTTATTTACTATGTATATATGCCAGTGTTTATTTACTATGTATGTATGCCCGTGTTTATTTACTATGTATATTTGCCAGTGTTTATTTACTATGTATGTATGCCCAGGTTTATTTCCTAAGTATATATTCCAGTGTTCATTTACTATGTATGTATGCCCGTGTTTTTTTTTTATGTATGTATGCCCGTGTTTATATACGATGTATGTATGCCCGTGTTTATTTACTATGTATGTATGCCCGTGTTTATTTACTATGTATGTATGCTCGTGTTTATTTACCATGTATGTATGTCCGTGTTTTTTTTTTCTACGTATGTATGCCCGTGTTTATATACTATGTATGTATGCCCGTGTTTATTTACTATGTATGTATGCCCGTGTTTATTTCCTATGTATGTATGCCCGTGTTTATTTACTATGTATATATGCCAGTGTTTATTTACTATGTATGTATGCCCGTGTTTATTTACTATGTATATATGCCAGTGTTTATTTACTATGTATGTATGCCCAGGTTTATTTCCTATGTATGTATGCCCGTGTTTATTTACTATGTATGTATGCCCGTGTTTATTTCCTATGTATGTATGCCCAGGTTTATTTCCTATGTATGTATGCCCAGGTTTATTTAACATGCATGTATGCCCTAGTTTTTTTTCTATGTATGTATGCCCTTGTTTATTTCCTATGTATGAATGCCCGTGGTCATTTACTATGTATGTATGCCCGTGTTTATTTCTGATGTATGTATGCCCGTGTTTATTACCTATGTATGTATGCCCGTGTTTATTTACTATGTATGTAGGCTTGTGTTTATTTACTGTGTATAGATACCATTGTTGATTTACTATGTATGTATGCCCGTGTTATTTCCTATGTATGTATGCCCGTGTTTATTTACTATGTGTGTATGCCCGTGTTTATTTCCTATGTATGTATGACCGTGTTTATTTCCTATGTATGTATGCCCGTGTTTATTTCCTATGTATGTACGCCCGTGTTTATTTCCTATGTATGTATGCCCGTGTTTATTTCATATGTATGTATGCCCGTGTTTATTTCGTCTGCATAAATGCCCGTGTTTATTTCCTATGAATGTATGCCCAGGTTTATTTAACATGCATGTATACCCGTGTTTATTTCCTATGTATGTATGCCCAGGTTTATTTCCTATGTATGTATGCCCGTGTTTATTTACTATGTATGTATGCCCGTGTTTATTTCTGATGTATGTATGCCCGTGTTTATTACCTATGTATGTATGCCCGTGTTTATTTACTATGTATGTATGCCCGTGTTTATTTAATATGTATATATGCCATTGTTTATTTACTATGTATGTATGCCCGTGTTTATTTCCTATGCATGTATGTCCGTGTTTATTTACTATGTGTTTATGACCGTGTTTATTTCCTATGTATGTATGATCGTGTTTATTTCCTATGTATGTATGCCCGTGTTTATTTACTATGTATGTATGCCCGTGTTTATTTCATATGTATGTATGCCCGTGTTTATTTCATATGTATGTATGCTCGTGTTTATTTCCTATGTATGTATGCCCGTGTTTATTTCCTATGTATGTATGCCCGTGTTTATTTACTATGTATGTATGCCCGTGTTTATGGCCTATGTATGTAGGCCCGTGTTTATTTACTATGTATGTATGCCCGTGTATATTTCCTATGTATGTATGCTCGTGTTTATTTCCTATGTATGTGTGCCCGTGTTTATTTACTATGTATGTATTCCCGTGTTTATTTCCTATGTATGTATGCCCGTGTTTATTTACTATGTAGGTATGCCCGTGTTTATTTACTATGTATGTATGCCCGTGTTTATTTCATATGTATGTATGCACGTGTTTATTTCATATGTATGTATGCCCGTGTTTATTTCCTATGTATGTATGCCCGTGTTTATTTCCTATGTATGTATGCCCGTGTTTATTTACTATGTATGTATGCCCGTGTTTATTGCCTATGTATGTATGCCCGTGTTTATTTACTATGTATGTATGCCCGTCTTTATTTCCTATGTATGTATGCTCGTGTTTATTTCCTATGTATGTATGCCCGTGTTTATTTACTATGTATGTATGCCCGTGTTGATTTCCAATGTATGTATGCCCGTGTTTATTTACTATGTATGCATGCCCGTGTTTATTACCTTGTATGTATGCCCGTGTTTATTTCCTATGTATGTATGCCCGTGTTTATTTACTATGTATGTATGCCCGTGTTTATTTACTATGCATGTATGCCCGTGTTTATTTCCTACTTATGTATGCCTGTGCTTATTTCCTATGTATGTATGCCCGTGTTTATTTACTATGTATATATGCCAGTGTTTATTTACTATGTATGTAATCCCATATTTATTTCCTATGTATGTATGCCCGTGTTTATTTACTATGTATATGTGCCAGTGTTTATTTACTATGTATGTATGCCCGGGTTTATTTACTATGTATGTATGCCCGTGTTTATTTACTATGTATGTATGTCCGTGTTTATTTTCTATGTATGTATGCCCGTGTTTATTTACTATTTATGTATGCCCGTGTTTATTTACTATGTATGTATGCCCATGTTTATTTCCTATGTATGTATGCCCGTGTTTATTTACTATGTATGTATGCCCGTGTTTATTTCCTATGTATGTATGCCCAGGTTTATTTAACATGCATGTATGCCCGTGTTTATTTACTAAGTATGTATGCCCGTGTTTATTTCCTATGTATGTATGCCTGCGTTTATTTACTGTGTTTATATGCCCGTGTTTATTTACTATGTATATATGCCCGTGTTTATTTACTATGTATATATGCTCGTGTTTATTTACTATATATGTATGCCCGTGTGTATTTACTATGTATATATGCCCGTGTTTATTTACTATGTATATGTGCCCGTGTTTATTTACTTTGTATGTATGCCCGTGTTTATTTACTATGTATGTATGACCAGGTTTATTTCCTATGTATGTATGTCCGTGTTTATTTTCTATGTATGTATGCCCGTGTTTATTAACTATGTATATATGCCATTGTTTATTTACTATGTATGTATGCCCGTCTTTATTTCCTATGTATGTATGTCCATGTTTATTTACTATGTGTGTATACGCGTGTTTATTTCCTATGTATGTATGACCGTGTTTATTTCCTATGTATGTATGCTTGTGTCTATTTACTATGTATGTATGTCCGTGTTTATTTCATATGTATGTATGCCCGTGTTTATTTACTATTTATGTATGCCCGTGTTTATTTACTATGTATGTATGCCCATGTTTATTTCCTATGTATGTATGCCCGTGTTTGTTTACTATGTATGTATGCCCGTGTTTATTTCCTATGTATGTATGCCCAGGTTTATTTAACATGCATGTATGCCCGTGTTTATTTACTAAGTATGTATGCCCGTGTTTATTTCCTATGTATGTATGCCTGCGTTTATTTACTGTGTTTATATGCCCGTGTTTATTTACTATGTATATATGCCCGTGTTTATTTACTATGTATATATGCTCGTGTTTATTTACTATGTATGTATGCCCGTGTGTATTTACTATGTATATATGCCCGTGTTTATTTACTATGTATATGTGCCCGTGTTTATTTACTTTGTATGTATGCCCGTGTTTATTTACTATGTATATATGCCCGTGTTTATTTACTATGTATATATGCCCGTGTTTATTTACTATGTATATATGCCCGTGTTTATTTACTATGAATGTATGCCCGTGTTTATATACTACGTATGTATGCCCGTGTTTATTTCCTATGTATGTATGCCCGTGTTTATTTCCTATGTATGTATGCCCGTGTTTATTTACTATGTATATATGCCCGTGTTTATTTACTATGTATATATGCCCGTGTTTATTTACTATGTATGTATGCCCGTGTGTATTTACTATGTATATATACCCGTGTTTATTTACTATGTATATATGCCCGTGTTCATTTACTATGTATGTATGCCCGTGTTTATTTCCTATGTATGTATGCCCGTGTTTATATACTACGTATGTATGCCCGTGTTTATTTCCTATGTATGTATGAACGTGTTTATTTCCTATGTATGTATGCCCGTGTTTATTTCGTCTGCATAAATGCCCGTGTTTATTTCCTATGAATGTATGCCCGTGTTTATTTACTATGTATGTATGACCAGGTTTATTTCCTATGTATGTATGCCCGTGTTTATTTTCTGTGTATGTATGCCCGTGTTTATTAACTATGTATATATGCCATTGTTTATTTACTATGTATGTATGCCCGTCTTTATTTCCTATGTATGTATGTCCATGTTTATTTACTATGTGTGTATACGCGTGTTTATTTCCTATGTATGTATGACCGTGTTTATTTCCTATGTATGTATGCTTGTGTCTATTTACTATGTATGTATGTCCGTGTTTATTTCATATGTATGTATGCTCGTGTTTATTTTTTATGTATGTATGCTCGTGTTTATTTCCTATGTATGTATGCACGTGATTATTTCCTATGTATGTATGCCCGTGTTTATTTACTATGTATGTATGCCCGTGTTTATTTACTATGTATGTATGCCCGTGTTTATTTCCTATGTATGTATGCCCGTGTTTATTTACTAAGTATGTATGCCCGTGTATATTGCCTATGTATGTAGGCCCGTGATTATTTACTATGTATGTATTCCCGTGTTTATTTCCTATGTATGTATGCTCTTGTTTATTTCCTATGTATGTATGCCCGTGTTTATTTACTATGTATGTATGCCCGTGTTTATTTCCTATGTATGTATGCCCGTGATTATTTCCTATGTATGTATGCCCGTGTTTATTTACTATGTATGTATGCCCTTGTTTATTTACTATGTATGTATGCCCGTGTTTATTTCCTATGTATGTATGCTCGTGTTTATTTCCTATGTATGTATGCCCGTGTTTATTTACTATGTATGTATGCCCGTGTTTATTCCTATGTATGTATGCCCGTGATTATTTCCTATGTATGTATGCCCGTGTTTATTTACTATGTATGTATGCCCGTGTTTATTTACTATGCATGAATGCCCGTGTTTATTTCCTACTTATTCATGCCTGTGTTTATTTTCTATGTATGTATGACCGTGTTTATTTCCCATGTATGTATGCCCGTGTTTGTTTACTATGTATGTATGCCCGTGTTTATTTACTATGTATGTATGCCCGTGTTTATTTCATATGTATGTATGTATGCACGTGTTTATTTCATATTTATGTATGCCCGTGTTTATTTCCTATGTATGTATGCCCGTGTTTATTTCTTATGTATGTATGCCCGTGTTTATTTCCTATGTATGTATGCCCGTGTTTATTTCATATGTATGTATGCCCGTGTTTATTTCGTCTGCATAAATGCCCGTGTTTATTTCCTATGAATGTATGCCCGTGTTTATTTACTATGTATGTATGACCAGTTTTATTTCCTATGTATGTATGTCCGTGTTTATTTACTATGTGTGTATGACCGTGTTTATTTCCTATGTATGTATGACCGTGTTTATTTCCTATGTATGTATGCCAGTGTTTATTTACTATGTATGTATGCCCGTGTTTATGGCCTATGTATGTAGGACCGTGTTTATTTACTATGTATGTATACCCGTGTTAATTTCCAATGTATGTATGCTCGTGTTTATTTCCTATGTATGTGTGCCCGTGTTTATTTGCTATGTATGTATGCCCGTGTTTATTTGCTATGTATGTATTCCCGTGTTTATTTACTATGTATGTATGCCCGTGTTTATTTCCTATGTATGTATGCCCGTGTTTATTTCCTATGTATGTATGCCCGTGTTTATTTACTATGTATGTATGCCCGTGTTTATTTACTATGAATGTATGCCCGTGTTTATTTCCTACTTATGCATGCCTGTGCTTATTTTCTATGTATGTATGACCGTGTTTATTTCTTATGTATGTATGCTCGTGATTATTTACTATGTATGTGTGCCCGTGTTTATTTGCTATGTATGTATTCCCGTGTTTATTTACTATGTATGTATGCCCGTGTTTATTTCCTATGTATGTATGCCCGTGTTTATTTCCTATGTATGTATGCCCGTGTTTATTTACTATGTATGTATGCCCGTGTTTATTTACTATGAATGTATGCCCGTGTTTATTTCCTACTTATGCATGCCTGTGATTATTTTCTATGTATGTATGACCGTGTTTATTTCTTATGTATGTATGCCCGTGTTTATTTACTATGTATGTGTGCCCGTGTTTATTTACTATGTATGTATGCCCGTGTTTATTTCATATGTATGTATGCACGTGTTTATTTCATATGTATGTATGCCCGTGTTTATTTCCTATGTATGTATGCCCGTGTCTATTTCCTATGTATGTATGCCCGTGTTTATTTACTATGTATGTATGCCCGTTTTTATTGCCTATGTATGTATGCCCGTGTTTATTTACTATGTATGTATGCTCCTGTTTATTTCCTATGTATGTATGCTCGTGTTTATCTCCTATGTATGTATGCCGGTGTTTATTTACTATGTATGTATGCCCGTGTTGATTTCCAATGTATGTATGCCCGTGTTTATTTACTATGTATGTATACTCGTGTTTATTTCCTATGTATGTATGCCCGTGTTTATTTACTATGTATGTATGACCGTGTTTATTTACTATGCATATATGCCCGTGTTTATTTCCTACTTATGTATGCCTGTGCTTATTTCCTATGTATGTATGCCCGTGTTTATTTACTATGTATATATGCCAGTGTTTATTTACTATGTATGTATGCCCGTGTTTATTTACTAAGTATATATGCCCGTGTTTATTTACTATGTATGTAATCCCATGTTTATTTCCTATGTATGTATGCCCGTGTTTATTTACTATGTATATGTGTCAGTGTTTATTTACTATGTATGTATGCCCGGGTTAATTTACTATGTATGTATGCACGTGTTTATTTACTATGTATGTATGCCCGTGTTTATTTCCTATGTATGTATGTCCGTTTTTATTTCCTATGTATGCATGCCCGTGTTTATTTACTATGTATATATGCCCGTGTTTATTTCCTATGTATGTATGCCCGTGTTTATTTACTATGTATGTATGCCCGTGTTTATTTCCTATGTATGTATGCACGTGTTTATTTACTGTGTATGCATGCTCGTGTTTATTTACTATGTATGTATGCCCGTGTTTATTTCCTATGTATGTATGCCCGTGTTTATTTCCTATGTATGTATGCCCGTGTTTATTTACTATTTATGTATGCCCGTGTTTATTTACTATGTATGTATGCCCATGTTTATTTCCTATGTATGTATGCCCGTGTTTATTTATTATGTATGTATGCCCGTGTTTATTTCCTATGTATGTATGCCCAGGTTTATTTAACATGCATGTATGCCCGTGTTTATTTACTAAGTATGTATGCCCGTGTTTATTTAATATGTATGTATGCCCGTGTTTATTTACTGTGTTTATATGCCCGTGTTTATTTACTATGTATATATGTGCGTGTTTATTTACTATGTATATATGCCCGTGTTTATTAACTATGTATATATGTGCGTGTTTATTTACTATGTATATATGCCCGTGTTTATTTACTATGTATATGTGCCCGTGTTTATTTACTATGTATGTATGCCCGTGTTTATTTACTATGTATATATGCCCGTGTTTATTTACTATGTATATATGCCCTTGTTTATTTACTATGTATATATGCCCGTGTTTATTTACTATGTATGTATGCCCGTGTGTATTTACTATGTATATATGCCCGTGGTTTTTTACTATGTATATATGCCCGTGTTTATTTACTATGTATATATGCCCGTGTTTATTAACTATGTATATATGCCCATGTTTATTTACTATGTATGTATGTCCGTGTTTATTTACTATGTATATATGCCCGTGTTTATTTACTATGTATGTATGACCGTGTTTATTTACTATGTATGTATGCCCTTGTTTATTTACTATGTATGTATGCCCGTGTTTATTTCCTATGTATATATGCCCGTGTATATTTACTATATATATAGGCCAGTGTTTATTTACTATGTATATATGCCAGTGTTTTTTTATTATGTATGTATGCCCGTGTTTATTTACTATGTATATATGCCAGTGTTTATATACTATGTATGTATGCCCGTGTTTATTTACTATATATATATGCCAGTGTTTGATTACTATGTATGTATGCCCAGGTTTATTTCCTATGTATGTATGCCCGTGTTTATTTACTATGTATGTATGCCCGTGTTTATTTCCTATGTATGTATGGCCGTGTTTATTTACTATGTATGTATGCCCGTGTTTATTTCGTCTGCATAAATGCCCGTGTTTATTTCCTATGTATGTATGCCCAGGTTTATTTCCTATGTATGTATGCCTAGGTTTATTTAACATGCATGTATGCCCTAGTTTATTACCTATGTATGTATGCCCTTGTTTATTTCCTATGTATGTATGCCCGTGTTCATTTACTATGTATGTATGCCCGTGTTTATTTCTGATGTATGTATGCCCGTGTTTATTACCTATGTATGTATGCCCGTGTTTATTTACTATGTATGTATGCTTGTGTTTATTTACTATGTATATATACCATTGTTTATTTACTATGTATGTATGCCCGTGTTTATTTCCTATGTATGTATGGCCGTGTTTATTTACTATGTGTGTATGCCCGTGTTTATTTCCTATGTATTTATGACCATGTTTATTTCCAATGTATGTATGCCCGTGTTTATTTCCTATGTATGCATGCCTGGGTTTATTTCATATGTATGTATGCCCGTGTTTATTTCGTCTGCATAAATGCCCGTGTTTATTTCCTATGAATGTATGCCCAGGTTTATTTAACATGCATGTATACCCGTGTTTATTTCCTATGTATGTATGCCCAGGTTTATTTCCTATGTATGTATGCCCGTGTTTATTTCCTATGTATGTATGCCCGTGTTTATTTACTATGTATGTATGCCCGTGTTTATGGCCTATGTATGTAGGCCCGTGTTTATTTCCTATGTATGTATGCCCGTGTTTATTTACTATTTATGTATGCCCGTGTTTATTTACCATGTATGTATGCCCATGTTTATTTCCAATGTATGTATGCCCGTGTTTATTTACTATGTATGTATGCCCGTGTTTATTTCCTATGTATGTATGCCCAGGTGTATTTAACATGCATGTATGCCCGTGTTTATTTACTAAGTATGTATGCCCGTGTTTATTTAATATGTATGTATGCCCGTGTTTATTTACTGTGTTTATATGCCCGTGTTTATTTACTATGTATATATGTGCGTGTTTATTTACTATGTATATATGCCCGTGTTTATTAACTATGTATATATGTGCGTGTTTATTTACTATGTATATATGCCCGTGTTTATTTACTATGTATATGTGCCCGTGTTAATTTACTATGTATGTATGCCTGTGTGTATTTACTATGTATATATGCCCGTGTTTATTTACTATGTATATATGCCCTTGTTTATTTACAATGTATATATATGCCCGTGTTTATTTACTATGTATGTATGCCCGTGTGTATTTACTATGTATATATGCCCGTGTTTATTTACTATGTATGTATGCCCGTGTTTATTTACTATGTATGTATGCCCTTGTTTATTTACTACGTATGTATGCCCGTGTTTATTTCCTATGTATGTATGCCCGTGTATATTTACTATGTATATAGGCCAGTGTTTATTTACTATGTATATATGCCAGTGTTTTTTTATTATGTATGTATGCCCGTGTTTATTTACTATTTATATATGCCAGTGTTTATTTAATATGTATGTATGCCCGTGTTTATTTACTATGTATATATGCCAGTGTTTGATTACTATGTATGTATGCCCAGGGTTATTTCCTATGTATGTATGCCCGTGTTTATTTACTATGTATATATGCCCGTGTTTATTTCCTATGTATGTATGCTTGTGTTTATTTACTATGTATGTATGCCCGTGTTTATTTCGTCTGCATAAATGCCCGTGTTTATTTCCTATGTATGTATGCCCAGGTTTATTTCCTATGTATGTATGCCTAGGTTTATTTAACATGCATGTATGCCATAGTTTATTTCCTATGTATGTATGCCCTTGTTTATTTCCTATGTATGTATGCCCGTGATCATTTACTATGTATGTATGCCCGTGTTTATTTCTGATGTATGTATGCCCGTGTTTATTACCTATGTATGTATGCCCGTGTTTATTTACTATGCATGTATGCCCGTGTTTATTTCCTACTTATGCATGCCTGTGCTTATTTTCTATGTATGTATGACCGTTTTTATTTCCTATGTATGTATGCCCGTGTTTATTAACTATGTATGTATGCCCCTGTTTATTTACTATGTATGTATGCCCGTGTTTATTTCATATGTATGTATGCACGTGTTTATTTCATATGTAGGTATGCTCGTGTTTATTTCCTATGTATGTATGCCCGTGTTTATTTCCTATGTATGTATGCCCGTGTATATTTACTATGTATGTATGCCCGTGTTTATGGCCTATGTATATAGGCCCGTGGTTATTTACTATGGATGTATGCCCGTGTTTATTTCCTATGTATGTATGCTCGTGTTTATTTCCTATGTATGTGTGCCCGTGTTTATTGCCTATGTATGTATGCCCGTGTTTATTTACTATGTGTGTATGCCCGTCTTTATTTCCTATGTATGTATGCTCGTGTTTATTTCCTATGTATGTATGCCCGTGTTTATTTACTATGTATGTATGCCCGTGTTGATTTCCAATTATGTATGCCCGTGTTTATTTACTATGTATGCATGCCCGTGTTTATTACCTATGTATGTATGCCCGTGTTTATTTCCTATGTATGTATGCTCGTGTTTATTTACTATGTATGTATGCCCGTGTTTATTTACTATGCATGTATGCCCGTGTTTATTTCCTACTTATGTCTGCGTGTGCTTATTTCCTATGTATGTATGCCCGTGTTTATTTACTATGTATATATGCCAGTGTTTATTTACTATGTATGTAATCCCATGTTTATTTCCTATGTATGTATGCCCGTGTTTATTTACTATGTATATGTGCTAGTGTTTATTTACTATGTATGTATGCCCGGGTTTATTTACTATGTATGTATGCCCGTGTTTATTTACTATGTATGTATGCCCGTGTTTATTTACTATGTATGTATGTCCGTGTTTATTTTCTATGTATGTATGCCCGTGTTTATTTACTATGTATGTATGCCCGTGTTTATTTGCTATGTATGTAAGCCCAGGTTTATTTAACATGCATGTATGCCCGTGTTTATTTACTATGTATATATGCCCGTGTTTATTTACTATGTATATATGCTCGTGTTTATTTACTATGTATGTATGCCCGTGTGTATTTACTATGTATATATGCCCGTGTTTATTTACTATGTATATGTGCCCGTGTTTATTTACTTTGTATGTATGCCCGTGTTTATTTACTATGTATATATGCCCGTGTTTATTTACTATGTATATATGCCCGTGTTTATTTACTATGTATATATGCCCGTGTTTATTTACTATGTATGTATGCCCGTGTGTATTTACTATGTATATATACCCGTGTTTATTAACTATGTATATATGCCCGTGTTCATTTACTATGTATGTATGCCCGTGTTTATTTCCTATGCATGTATGCCCGTGTTTATTTACTAAGTATGTATGCCCGTGTTTATTTCCTATGTATGTATGCCTGCGATTATTTACTGTGTTTATATGCCCGTGTTTATTTACTATGTATATATGCCCGTGTTTATTTACTATGTATATATGCTCGTGTTTATTTACTATGTAAGTATGCCCGTGTGTATTTACTATATATATATGCCCGTGTTTATTTACTATGTATATGTGCCCGTGTTTATTTACTTTGTATGTATGCCCGTGTTTATTTACTATGTATATATGCCCGTGTTTATTTACTATGTATATATGCCCGTGTTTATTTACTATGTATATGTGCCCGTGTTTATTTACTTTGTATGTATGCCCGTGTTTATTTACTATGTATATATGCCCGTGTTTATTTACTATGTATATATGCCCGTGTTTATTTCCTATGTATGTATGCCCGTGATTATTTCCTATGTATTTATGCCCGTGTTTATTTACTATGTATGTATGCCCGTGTTTATTTACTATGTATGTATGCCCGTGTTTATTTCCTATGTATGTATGCTCGTGTTTATTTCCTATGTATGTATGCCCGTATTTATTTACTATGTATGTATGCCCGTGTTTATTCCTACTTATTCATGCCTGTGTTTATTTTCTATGTATGTATGACCGTGTTTATTTCCTATGTATGTATGCCCGTGTTTGTTTACTATGTATGTATGCCCGTGTTAATTTACTATGTATGTATGCCCGTGTTTATTTCATATGTATGTATGTATGCACGTGTTTATTTCATATTTATGTATGCCCGTTTTTATTTCCTATGTATGTATGCCAGTGTTTATTTCCTATGTATGTATGCCCGTGTTTATTTCATATGTATGTATGCCCGTGTTTATTTCGTCTGCATAAATGCCCGTGTTTATTTCCTATGAATGTATGCCCGTGTTTATTTACTATGTATGTATGACCAGCTTTATTTCCTATGTATGTATGTCCGTGTTTATTTACTATGTGTGTATGACCGTGTTTATTTCCTATGTATGTATGACCGTGTTTATTTCCTATGTATGTATGCCAGTGTTTATTTACTATGTATGTATGCCCGTGTTTATTTACTATGTATGTATGCCCGTGTTTATTTACTATGAATGTATGCCCGTGTTTATTTCCTACTTATGCATGCCTGTGCTTATTTTCTATGTATGTATGCCCGTGTTTATTTCTTATGTATGTATGCTCGTGATTATTTACTATGTATGTGTGCCCGTGTTTATTTGCTATGTATGTATTCCCGTGTTTATTTACTATGTATGTATGCCCGTGTTTATTTCCTATGTATGTATGCCCGTGTTTATTTCCTATGTATGTATGCCCGTGTTTATTTACTATGTATGTATGCCCGTGTTTATTTACTATGAATGTATGCCCGTGTTTATTTCCTACTTATGCATGCCTGTGCTTATTTTCTATGTATGTATGACCGTGTTTATTTCTTATGTATGTAATCCCGTGTTTATTTACTATGTATGTGTGCCCGTGTTTATTTACTATGTATGTATGCCCATGTTTATTTCATATGTATGTATGCACGTGTTTATTTCATATGTATGTATGCCCGTGTTTATTTCCTATGTATGTATGCCCGTGTCTATTTCCTATGTATGTATGCCCGTGTTTATTTACTATGTATGTATGCCCGTTTTTATTGCCTATGTATGTATGCCCGTGTTTATTTACTATGTATGTATGCTCCTGTTTATTTCCTATGTATGTATGTTCGTGTTTATTTCCTATGTATGTATGCCGGTGTTTATTTACTATGTATGTATGCCCGTGTTGATTTCCAATGTATGTATGCCCGTGTTTATTTACTATGTATGCATGCCCGTGTTTATTACCTATGTATGTATACCCGTGTTTATTTCCTATGTATGTATGCCCGTGTTTATTTACTATGTATATATGCCAGTGTTTATTTACTATGTATGTATGCCCGTGTTTATTTACTATTTATATATGCCCGTGTTTATTTACTATGTATGTAATCCCATGTTTATTTCCTATGTATGTATGCCCGTGTTTATTTACTATGTATATGTGTCAGTGTTTATTTACTATGTATGTATGCCCGGGTTAATTTACTATGTATGCATGCACGTGTTTATTTACTATGTATGTATGCCCGTGTTTATTTACTATGTATGTATGTCCGTTTTTATTTCCTATGTATGCATGCCCGTGTTTATTTACTATGTATATATGCCCGTGTTTATTTCCTATGTATGTATGCCCGTGTTTATTTACTATGTATGTATGCCCATGTTTATTTCCTATGTATGTATGCCCGTGTTTATTTTCTATGTATGTATGCCCGTGTTTATTTCCTATGTATGTATGCCCAGGTTTATTTAACATGCATGTATGCCCGTGTTTATTTACTAAGTATGTATGCCCGTGTTTATTTATTATGTATGTATGCCCGTGTTTATTTACTGTGTTTATATGCCCGTGTTTATTTACTATGTATATATGTGCGTGTTTATTTACTATGTATATATGCCCGTGTTTATTAACTATGTATATATGTGCGTGTTTATTTACTATGTATATATGCCCGTGTTTATTTACTATGTATATGTGCCCGTGTTTATTTACTATGTATGTATGCCCGTGTTTATTTACTATGTATATATGCCCGTGTTTATTTACTATGTATATATGCCCTTGTTTATTTACTATATATATATATGCCCGTGTTTATTTACTATGTATGTATGCCCGTGTGTATTTACTATGTATATATGCCCGTGGTTATTTACTATGTATATATGCCCGTGTTTATTTACTATGTATATATGCCCGTGTTTATTAACTATGTATATATGCCCATGTTTATTTACTATGTATGTATGTCCGTGTTTATTTACTATGTATATATGCCCGTGTTTATTTACTATGTATGTATGCCCGTGTTTATTTACTATGTATGTATGCCCTTGTTTATTTACTATGTATGTATGCCCGTGTTTATTTCCTATGTATGTATGCCCGTGTATATTTACTATGTATATAGGCCAGTGTTTATTTACTATGTATATATGCCAGTGTTTTTTTATTATGTATGTATGCCCGTGTTTATTTACTATGTATATATGCCAGTGTTTATTTACTATGTATGTATGCCCGTGTTTATTTACTATATATATATGCCAGTGTTTGATTACTATGTATGTATGCCCAGGTTTATTTCCTATGTATGTATGCCCGTGTTTATTTACTATGTATGTATGCCCGTGTTTATTTCCTATGTATGTATGGCCGTGTTTATTTACTATGTGTGTATGCCCGTGTTTATTTCCTATGTATTTATGACCATGTTTATTTCCTATGTATGTATGCCCGTGTTTATTTCCTATGTATGCATGCCTGGGTTTATTTCCTATGTATGAATGCCCGTGTTTATTTCATATGTATGTATGCCCGTGTTTATTTCGTCTGCATAAATGCCCGTGTTTATTTCCTATGAATGTATGCCCAGGTTTATTTAACATGCATGTATACCCGTGTTTATTTCCTATGTATGTATGCCCAGGTTTATTTCCTATGTATGTATGCCCGTGTTTATTTCCTATGTATGTATGCCCGTGTTTATTTACTATGTATGTATGCCCGTGTTTATGGCCTATGTATGTAGGCCCGTGTTTATTTCCTATGTATGTATGCCCGTGTTTATTTACTATTTATGTATGCCCGTGTTTATTTACTATGTATGTATGCCCATGTTTATTTCCTATGTATGTATGCCCGTGTTTATTTACTATGTATGTATGCCCGTGTTTATTTCCTATGTATGTATGCCCAGGTTTATTTAACATGCATGTATGCCCGTGTTTATTTACTAAGTATGTATGCCCGTGTTTATTTAATATGTATGTATGCCCGTGTTTATTTTATGTGTTTATATGCCCGTGTTTATTTACTATGTATATATGTGCGTGTTTATTTACTATGTATATATGCCCGTGTTTATTAACTATGTATATATGTGCGTGTTTATTTACTATGTATATATGCCCGTGTTTATTTACTATGTATATGTGCCCGTGTTTATTTACTATGTATGTATGCCTGTGTTTATTTACTATGTATATATGCCCGTGTTTATTTACTATGTATATATGCCCTTGTTTATTTACAATGTATATATGCCCGTGTTTATTTACTATGTATGTATGCCCGTGTGTATTTACTATGTATATAGGCCAGTGTTTATTTACTATGTATATATGCCAGTGTTTATTTACTATGTATATATGCCCGTGTTTATTAACTATGTATATATGCCCATGTTTATTTACTATGTATGTATGTCCGTGTTTAATTACTATGTATATATGCCCGTGTTTATTTACTATGTATGTATGCCCGTGTTTATTTACTATGTATGTATGCCCTTGTTTATTTACTACGTATGTATGCCCATGTTTATTTCCAATGTTTGTATGCCCGTGTATATTTACTATGTATATAGGCCAGTGTTTATTTACTATGTATATATGCCAGTGTTTTTTTATTATGTATGTATGCCCGTGTTTATTTACTATGTATATATGCCAGTGTTTGATTACTATGTATGTATGCCCAGGGTTATTTCCTATGTATGTATGCCCGTGTTTATTTACTATGTATGTATGCCCGTGTTTATTTCCTATGTATGTATGCCCGTGTTTATTTACTATGTATGTATGCCCGTGTTTATTTCGTCTGCATAAATGCCCGTGTTTATTTCCTATGTATGTATGCCCAGGTTTATTTCCTATGTATGTATGCCTAGGTTTATTTAACATGCATGTATGCCCTAGTTTATTTCCTATGTATGTATGCCCTTGTTTATTTCCTATGTATGTATGCCCGTGATCATTTACTATGTATGTATGCCCGTGTTTATTTCTGATGTATGTATGCCCGTGTTTATTACCTATGTATGTATGCCCGTGTTTATTTACTATGTATGTATGCTTGTGTTTATTTACTATGTATATATACCATTGTTTATTTACTATGTATGTATGCCCGTGTTTATTTCCTATGTATGTATGGCCGTGTTTATTTACTATGTGTGTATGCCCGTGTTTATTTCCTATGTATTTATGACCATTTTTATTTCCTATGTATGTATGCCCGTGTTTATTTCCTATGTATGCATGCCTGGGTTTATTTCCTATGTATGTATGCCCGTGTTTATTTCATATGTATGTATGCCCGTGTTTATTTCGTCTGCATAAATGCCCGTGTTTATTTCCTATGAATGTATGCCCAGGTTTATTTAACATGCATGTATACCGTGTTTATTTCCTATGTATGTATGCCCAGGTTTATTTCCTATGTATGTATGCCCGTGTTTATTTCCTATGTATGTATGCCCGTGTTTATTTAATATGTATGTATGCCCGTGTTTATTTCTGATGTATGTATGCCCGTGTTTATTACCTATGTATGTATGCCCGTGTTTATTTACTATGCATGTATGCCCGTGTTTATTTCCTACTTATGCATGCCTGTGCTTATTTTCTATGTATGTATGACCGTGTTTATTTCCTATGTATGTATGCCCGTGTTTATTAACTATGTATGTATGCCCCTGTTTATTTACTATGTATGTATGCCCGTGTTTATTTCATATGTATGTATGCACGTGTTTATTTCATATGTCGGTATGCTCGTGTTTATTTCCTATGTATGTATGCCCGTGTTTATTTCCTATGTATGTATGCCCGTGTTTATTTACTATGTATGTATGCCCGTGTTTATGGCCTATGTATGTAGGCCCGTGGTTATTTACTATGTATGTATGCCCGTGTTTATTTCCTATGTATGTATGCTCGTGTTTATTTCCTATGTATGTGTACCCGTGTTTATTGCCTATGTATGTATGCCCGTGTTTATTTACTATGTATGTATGCCCGTCTTTATTTCCTATGTATGTATGCTCGTGTTTATTTCCTATGTATGTATGCCCGTGTTTATTTACTATGTATGTATGCCCGTGTTGATTTCCAATGTATGTAGGCCCGTGTTTATTTACAATGTATGCATGCCCGTGTTTATTACCTATGTATGTATGCCCGTGTTTATTTCCTATGTATGTATGCCCGTGTTTATTTACTATGTATGTATGCCCGTGTTTATTTACTATGCATGTATGCCCGTGTTTATTTCCTACTTATGTCTGCGTGTGCTTATTTCCTATGTATGTATGCCCGTGTTTATTTACTATGTATATGTGCTAGTGTTTATTTACTATGTATGTATGCCCGGGTTTATTTACTATGTATGTATGCCCGTGTTTATTTACTATGTATGTATGCCCGTGTTTATTTACTATGTATGTATGTCCGTGTTTATTTTCTATGTATGTATGCCCGTGTTTATTTACTATGTATGTATGCCCGTGATTATTTCCTATGTATGTAAGCCCAGGTTTATTTAACATGCATGTATGCCCGTGTTTATTTACTAAGTATGTATGCCCGTGTTTATTTCCTATGTATGTATTCCTGCGTTTATTTACTATGTATGTATGCCCGTGTGTATTTACTATGTATATATACCCGTGTTTATTAACTATGTATATATGCCCGTGTTCATTTACTATGTATGTACGCCCGTGTTTATTTACTATGTATGTATGCTCGTGTTTATTTCCTATGTATGTATGCCCGTGTTTATTTACTATGTATGTATGCCCGTGTTGATTTCCAATGTATGTATGCCCGTGTTTATTTACTATGTATGCATGCCCGTGTTTATTACCTATGTATGTATGCCCGTGTTTATTTCCTATGTATGTATGCCCGTGTTTATTTACTATGTATGTATGCCCGTGTTTATTTACTATGCATGTATGCCCGTGTTTATTTCCTACTTATGTCTGCGTGTGCTTATTTCCTATGTATGTATGCCCGTGTTTATTTACTATGTATATATGCCAGTGTTTATTTACTATGTATGTAATCCCATGTTTATTTCCTATGTATGTATCCCCGTGTTTATTTACTATGTATATGTGCTAGTGTTTATTTACTATGTATGTATGCCCGTGTGTATTTACTATGTATATATGCCCGTGTTTATTTACTATGTATATGTGCCCGTGTTTATTTACTTTGTATGTATGCCCGTGTTTATTTACTATGTATATATGCCCGTGTTTATTTACTATGTATATATACCCGTGTTTATTTACTATGTATATATGCCCGTTTTTATTTACTATGTATGTATGCCCGTGTGTATTTACTATGTATATATACCCGTGTTTATTAACTATGTATATATGCCCGTGTTCATTTACTATGTATGTATGCCCGTGTTTATTTCCTATGTATGTATGCCAGTGTTTATATACTATGTATGTATGCCCGTGTTTATTTACTATGTATGTATTCCCGTGTTTATTTCCTATGTATGTATGCCCGTGTTTATTTACTATGTATGTATGCCCGTGTTTATTTACTATGTATGTATGCCCGTGTTTATTTACTATATATGTATGTCCGTGTTTATTTCCTATGTATGTATGCCCGTGTTTATTTCTGATGTATGTATGCCCGTGTTTATTACCTATGTATATATGCCCGTGTTTATTTACTATGTATGTATGCTTGTGTTTATTTACTATGTATATATACCATTGTTTATTTACTATGTATGTATGCCCGTGTTTATTTCCTATGTATGTATGCCCATGTTTATTTACTATGTGTGTATGCCCGTGTTTATTTCCTATGTATGTATGACCGTGTTTATTTCCTATGTATGTATGCCCGTGTTTATTTCCTATGTATGTATGCCCGTGTTTATTTCCTATGTATGTATGCCATTGTTTATTTACTATGTATGTATGCCCGTCTTTATTTCCTATGTATGTATGTCCATGTTTATTTACTATGTGTGTATACGCGTGTTTATTTCCTATGTATGTATGGCCGTGTTTATTTCCTATGTATGTATGCTTGTGTCTATTTACTATGTATGTATGTCCGTGTTTATTTCATATGTATGTATGCCCGTGTTTATTTTTTATGTATGTATGCTCGTGTTTATTTCCTATGTATGTATGCCCATGTTTATTTCCTATGTATGTATGCCCGTGTTTATTTACTAAGTATGAATGCCCGTGTATATTGCCTATGTATGTAGGCCCGTGATTATTTACTATGTATGTATTCCCGTGTTTATTTCCTATGTATGTATGCTCTTGTTTATTTCCTATGTATGTATGCCCGTGTTTATTTACTATGTATGTATGCCCGTGTTTATTTCCTATGTATGTATGCCCGTGATTATTTCCTATGTATGTATGCCGGTGTTTATTTACTATGTATGTATGCCCGTGTTTATTTACTATGTATGTATGCCCGTGTTTATTTCCTATGTATGTATGCCCGTGTTTATTTACTATGTAGGTATGCCCGTCTTTATTTCCTATGTATGTATGCCCGTGATTATTTCCTATGTATGTATGCCCGTGTTTATTTACTATGTATGTATGCCCGTGTTTAGTTACTATGCATGAATGCCCGTGTTTATTTCCTACTTATTCATGCCTGTGTTTATTTCCTATGTATATATGCCCTTGTTTATTTCCTATGTATGTATGCCCGTGATCATTTACTATGTATGTATGCCCGTGTTTATTTCTGATGTATGTATGCCCGTGTTTATTACCTATGTATGTATGCCCGTGTTTATTTACTATGTATGTATGCTTGTGTTTATTTACTATGTATATATACCACTGTTTATTTACTATATATGTATGCCCGTGTTTATTTCCTATGTATGTATGGCCGTGTTTATTTACTATGTGTGTATGCCCGTGTTTATTTCCTATGTATTTATGACCATGCTTATTTCCTATGTATGTATGCCCGTGTTTATTTCCTATGTATGCATGCCTGGGTTTATTTCCTATGTATGTATGCCCGTGTTTATTTCATATGTATGTATGCCCGTGTTTATTTCGTCTGCATAAATGCCCGTGTTTATTTCCTATGAATGTATGCCCAGGTTTATTTAACATGCATGTATACCCGTGCTTATTTCCTATGTATGTATGCCCAGGTTTATTTCCTATGTATGTATGCCCGTGTTTATTTCCTATGTATGTATGCCCGTGTTTATTTCCTACTTATGCATGCCTGTGCTTATTTTCTATGTATGTATGACCGTGTTTATTTCCTATGTATGTATGCCCGTGTTTATTAACTATGTATGTATGCCCGTGTTTATTTACTATGTATGTATGCCCGTGTTTATTTCATATGTATGTATGCACGTGTTTATTTCATATGTAGGTATGCTCGTGTTTATTTCCTATGTATGTATGCCCGTGTTTATTTCCTATGTATGTATGCCCGTGTTTATTTACTATGTATGTATGCCCGTGTTTATGGCCTATGTATGTAGGCCCGTGGTTATTTACTATGTATGTATGCCCGTGTTTTTTTCCTATGTATGTATGCTCGTGTTTATTTCCTATGTATGTGTGCCCGTGTTTATTGCCTATGTATGTATCCCGTGTTTATTTACTATGTATGTATGCCCGTCTTTATTTCCTATGTATGTATGCCCGTGTTGATTTCCAATGTATGTATGCCCGTGTTTATTTACTATGTATGTATGCCCGTGTTGATTTCCAATGTATGTATGCCCGTGTTTATTTACTATGTATGCATGCCCGTGTTTATTTCCTACTTATGTATGCCTGTGCTTATTTCCTATGTATGTATGCCCGTGTTTATTTACTATGTATATATGCCAGTGTTTATTTACTATGTATGTAATCCCATGTTTATTTCCTATGTATGTATGCCCGTGTTTATTTACTATGTATATGTGCCAGTGTTTAGTTACTATGTATGTATGCCCGGGTTTATTTACTATGTATGTATGCCCATGTGTATTTACTATGTATGTATGCCCGTGTTTATTTACTATGTATGTATGTCCGTGTTCATTTTCTATGTATGTATGCCCGTGTTTATTTACTATGTATGTATGCCCGTGTTTATTTCCTATGTATGTATGCCCGTGTTTATTTACTATGTATGTATGCCCGTGTTTATTTCCTATGTATGTATGCCCAGGTTTATTTATCATGCATGTATGCCCGTGTTTATTTACTAAGTATGTATGCCCGTGTTTATTTAATATGTATGTATGCCTGCGTTTATTTACTGTGTATATATGCCCTTGTTTATTTACTATGTATATATGCCCGTGTTTATTTACTATGTATATATGCTCGTGTTTAATTACTATGTATGTATGCCCGTGTGTATTAACTATGTATATATGCCCGTGTTTATTTACTATGTATATGTGCCCGTGTTTATTTACTTTGTATGTATGCCCGTGTTTATTTCCTATGTATGTATGCCCGTGTTTATTTACTATGTATGTATGCCCGTGTTTATTTACTATGTATGTATGCCCGTGTTTATTTACTATATATGTATGTCCGTGTTTATTTCCTATGTATGTATGCCCGTGTTTATATACTATGTATGTATGCCCGTGTTTATTTACTATGTATGTGTCCCCGTGTTTATTTTCTATGTATGTATGCCCGTGTTTATGTACTATGTATGAAAGCACGTGTTTATTTCCTATGTATGTATGCCCGTGTTTATTTCCTATGTATGTATTCCCGTGTTCAATTACTATGTATGTATGCCCGTATTTATTTCCGATGTATATATGCCCGTGTTTATTTCCTATGTAAGTTTGCCCTTGTTTATTTCCTATGTATGTATGCCCGTGTTTATTTCCTATGTATGTATGCCCGTGTTTATTTCCTATGTATGTATGCCCGTGTTTATTTACTATGTATGTATGCTCGTGTTTATTTCGTCTGCATAAATGCCCGTGTTTATTTCCTATGTATGTATGCCCAGGTTTATTTCCTAAGTATGTATGCCCTTGTTTATTTCCTATGTATGTATGCCCGTGTTCATTTACTATGTATGTATGCCCGTGTTTATTTCTGATGTATGTATGCCCGTGTTTATTACCTATGTATGTATGCCCGTGTTTATTTACTATGTATGTATGCTTGTGTTTATTTACTATGTATATATACCATTGTTTATTTACTATGTATGTATGCCCGTGTTTATTTCCTATGTATGTATGCCCATGTTTATTTACTATGTGTGTATGCCCGTGTTTATTTCCTATGTATGTATGACCGTGTTGATTTCCTATGTATGTATGCCCGTGTTTATTTCCTATGTATGTATGCCCGTGTTTATTTCCTATGTATGTATGCCCGTGTTTATTTCATATGTATGTATGCCCGTGTTTATTTCGTCTGCATAAATGCCCGTGTTTATTTCCTATGAATGTATGCCCGTGTTTATTTACTATGTATGTATGACCAGGTTTATTTCCTATGTATGTATGTCCGTGTTTATTTTCTATGTATGTATGCCCGTGTTTATTAACTATGTATATATGCCATTGTTTATTTACTATGTATGTATGCCCGTCTTTATTTCCTATGTATGTATGTCCATGTTTATTTACTATGTGTGTATACGCGTGTTTATTTCCTATGTATGTATGACCGTGTTTATTTCCTATGTATGTATGCTTGTGTCTATTTACTATGTATGTATGCCCGTGCTTATTTACTATGTATGTATCCCCGTGTTTATTTCCTATGTATGTATGCCCGTGATTATTTCCTATGTATGTATGCCCGTGTTTATTTACTATGTATGTATGCCCGTGTTTATTTACTATGTATGTATGCCAGTCTTTATTTCCTATGTATGTATGCTCGTGTTTATTTCCTATGTATGTATGCCCGTGTTTATTTACTATGTAGGTATGCCCGTCTTTATTTCCTATGTATGTATGCCCGTGATTATTTCCTATGTATGTATGCCCGTGTTTATTTACTATGTATGTATGCCCGTGTTTATTTACTATGCATGAATGCCCGTGTTTATTTCCTACTTACTCATGCCTGTGTTTATTTTCTATGTATGTATGACCGTGTTTATTTCCTATGTATGTATGCCCGTGTTTGTTTACTATGTATGTATGCCCGAGTTTATTTCCTATGTATGTATGCCCGTGTTTATTTCATATGTATGTATGTATGCACGTGTTTATTTCATATGTATGTATGCCCGTGTTTATTTCCTATGTATGTATGCCCGTGTTTATTTCCTATGTATGTATGCCCGTGTTTATTTCATATGTATGTATGCCCGTGTTTATTTCGACTGCTTAAATGCCCGTGTTTATTTCCTATGAATGTATGCCCGTGTTTATTTACTATGTATGTATGACCAGCTTTATTTCCTATGTATGTATGTCCGTGTTTATTTACAATGTGTGTATGACCGTGTTTATTTCCTATGTATGTATGACCGTGTTTATTTCCTATGTATGTATGCCCGTGTTAATTTACTATGTATGTATGCCCGTGTTTATGGCGTATGTATGTAGGCCCGTGTTTATTTACTATGTATGTATGCCCGTGTTTATTTTCTATGTATGTATGCCCGTGTTTATTTACTATGTATGTATGCCCGTGTTTATTTCCTATGTATGTATGCCCGTGTTTATTTCCTATGTATGTATGCCCGTGTTTATTTACTATGTATGTATGCCCGTGTTTATTTACTATGAATGTATGCCTGTGTTTATTTCCTACTTATGCATGCCTGTGCCTATTTTCTATGTATGTATGACCGTGTTTATTGCTTATGTATGTATGCCCGTGTTTATTTACTATGTATGTATGCCCGTGTTTATTTACTATGTATGTATGCCCGTGTTTATTTCAAATGTATGTATGCACGTGTTTATTTCATATGTATGTATGCCCGTGTTTATTTCCTATGTATGTATGCCCGTGTTTATTTCCTATGTATGTATGCCCGTGTTTATTTACTATGTATGTATGCCCGTTTTTATTGCCTATGTATGTATGCCCGTGTTTATTTACTATATATGTATGCTCCTGTTTATTTCCTATGTATGTATGCTCGTTTTTATTTCCTATGTATGTATGCCGGTGTTTATTTACTATGTATGTATGCCCGTGTTGATTTCCAATGTATGTATGCCCGTGTTTATTTACTATGTATGCATGCCCGTGTTTATTACCTATGTATGTATGCCCGTGTTTATTTCCTATGTATGTATGCCCGTGTTTATTTACTATGTATGTATGCCCGTGTTTATTTACTATGCATATATGCTCGTGTTTATTTCCTACTTATGTATGCCTGTGCTTATTTCCTATGTATGTATGCCCGTGTTTATTTACTATGTATATATGCCAGTGTTTATTTACTATGTATGTATGCCCGTGTTTATTTACTATGTATATATGCCCGTGTTTATTTACTATGTATGTAATCCCATGTTTATTTCCTATGTATGTATGATCGTGTTTATTTACTATGTATATGTGTCAGTGTTTATTTCCTATGTATGTATGCCCGTGTTTATATACTATGTATGTATGCCCGTGTTTATTTACTATGTATGTGTGCCCGTGTTTATTTTCTATGTATGTATGCCCGTCTTTATGTACTATGTATGTATGCCCGTGTTTATTTCCTATCTATGTATGCCCGTGTTTATTTCCTATGTATGTATTCCCGTGTTCAATTACTATGTATGTATGCCCGTATTTATTTCCTATGTATATATGCCCGTGTTTATTTCCTATGTAAGTTTGCCCTTGTTTATTTCCTATGTATGTATGCCCGTGTTTATTTAATATGTATGTATGCCCGTGTTTATTTCCTATGTATGTATGCCCGTGTTTATTTACTATGTATGTATGCTCGTGTTTATTTCGTCTGCATAAATGCCCGTGTTTATTTCCTATGTATGTATGCCCAGGTTTATTTTTTAAGTATGTATGCCCAGGTTTATTTAACATGCATGTATGCCCTAGTTTATTTCCTATGTATGTATGCCCTTGTTTATTTCCTATGTATGTATGCCCGTGTTCATTTACTATGTATGTATGCCCGTGTTTATTTCTGATGTATGTATGCCCGTGTTTATTACCTATGTATGTTTGCCCGTGTTTATTTACTATGTATGTATGCTTGTGTTTATTTACTATGTATATATACCATCGTTTATTTACTATGTATGTATGCCCGTGTTTATTTCCTATGTATGTATGTCCATGTTTATTTACTATGTGTGTATGCCCGTGTTTATTTCCTATGTATGTATGACCGTGTTTACTTCCTATGTATGTATGCCCGTGTTTATTTCCTATGTATGTATGCCCGTGTTTATTTCCTATGTATGTATGCCCGTGTTTATTTCATATGTATGTATGCCCGTGTTTATTTCGTCTGCATAAATGCCCGTGTTTATTTCCTATGAATGTATGCCCGTGTTTATTAACTATGTATATATGCCATTGTTTATTTACTATGTATGTATGCCCGTCTTTATTTCCTATGTATGTATGTCCATGTTTATTTACTATGTGTGTATACGCGTGTTTATTTCCTATGTATGTATGACCGTGTTTATTTCCTATGTATGTATGCTTGTGTCTATTTACTATGTATGTATGTCCGTGTTTATTTCATATGTATATATGCCCGTGTTTATTTTTTATGTATGTATGCTCGTGTTTATTTCCTATGTATGTATGCCCGTGTTTATTTCCTACGTATGTATGCCCGTGTTTATTTACTAAGTATGTATGCCCGTGTATATTGCCTATGTATGTAGGCCCGTGATTATTTACTATGTATGTATTCCCGTGTTTATTTCCTATGTATGTATGCTCTTGTTTATTTCCTATGTATGTATGCCCGTGTTTATTTACTATGTATGTATGCCCGTGTTTATTTCCTATGTATGTATGCCCGTGATTATTTCCTATGTATGTATGCCCGTGTTTATTTACTATGTATGTATGCCCGTGTTTATTTACTATGTATGTATGCCCGTGTTTATTTCCTATGTATGTATGCTCGTGTTTATTTCCTATGTATGTATGCCCGTGTTTATTTACTATGTAGGTATGCCCGTCTTTATTTCCCATGTATGTATGCCCGTGATTATTTCCTATGTATGTATGCCCGTGATTATTTACTATGTATGTATGCCCGTGTTTATTTACTATGCATGAATGCCCGTGTTTATTTCCTACTTATTCATGCCTGTGTTTATTTTCTATGTATGTATGCTTGTGTCTATTTACTATGTATGTATGTCCGTGTTTATTTCATATGTATGTATGCCCGTGTTTATTTTTTATGTATGTATGCTCGTGTTTATTTCCTATGTATGTATGCCCGTGTTTATTTCCTATGTATGTATGCCCGTGTTTATTTACTAAGTATGTATGCCCGTGTATATTGCCTATGTATGTAGGCCCGTGATTATTTACTATGTATGTATTCCCGTGTTTATTTCCTATGTATGTATGCTCTTGTTTATTTCCTATGTATGTATGCCCGTGTTTATTTACTATGTATGTATGCCCGTGTTTATTTCCTATGTATGTATGCCCGTGATTATTTCCTATGTATGTATGCCCGTGATTATTTACTATGTATGTATGCCCGTGTTTATTTACTATGCATGAATGCCCGTGTTTATTTCCTACTTATTCATGCCTGTGTTTATTTTCTATGTATGTATGACCGTGTTTATTTCCTATGTATGTATGCCCGTGTTTGTTTACTATGTATGTATGCCCGTGTTTATTTACTATGTATGTATGCCCGTGTTTATTTCATATGTATGTATGTATGCACGTGTTTATTTCATATGTATGTATGCCCGTGTTTATTTCCTATGTATGTATGCCCGTGTTTATTTCCTATGTATGTATGCCCGTGTTTATTTCATATGTATGTATGCCCGTGTTTATTTCGTCTGCATAAATGCCCGTGTTTATTTCCTATGAATGTATGCCCGTGTTTATTTACTATGTATGTATGACCAGCTTTATTTCCTATGTATGTATGTCCGTGTTTATTTACTATGTGTGTATGACCGTGTTTATTTCCTATGTATGTATGACCGTGTTTATTTCCTATGTATGTATGCCCGTGTTTATTTACTATGTATGTATGCCCGTGTTTATGGCCTATGTATGTATACCCGTGTTAATTTCCTATGTATGTATGCTCGTGTTTATTTCCTATGTATGTGTGCCCGTGTTTATTTACTATGTATGTATGCCCGTGTTTATTTGTTATGTATGTATGCCCGTGTTTATTTACTATGTATGTATGCCCGTGTTTTTTTCCTATGTATGTATGCCCGTGTTTATTTCCTATGTATGTATGCCTGTGTTTATTTACTATGTATGTATGCCCGTGTTTATTTACTATGAATGTATGCCTGTGTTTATTTCCTACTTATGCATGCCTGTGCCTATTTTCTATGTATGTATGACCGTGTTTATTTCTTATGTATGTATGCCCGTGTTTATTTACTATGTATGTATGCCCGTGTTTATTTACTATGTATGTATGCCCGTGTTTATTTCATATGTATGTATGCACGTGTTTATTTCCTATGTATGTATGCCCGTGTCTATTTCCTATGTATGTATGCCCGTGTTTATTTACTATGTATGTATGCCCGTTTTTATTGCCTATGTATGTATGCCCGTGTTTATTTACTATGTATGTATGCTCCTGTTTATTTCCTATGTATGTATGATCGTGTTTATTTCCTATGTATGTATGCCGGTGTTTATTTACTATGTATGTATGCCCGTGTTGATTTCCAATGTATGTATGCCCGTGTTTATTTACTATGTATGCATGCCCGTGTTTATTACCTATGTATGTATGCCCGTGTTTATTTCCTATGTATGTATGCCCGTGTTTATTTACTATGTATGTATGCCCGTGTTTATTTACTATGCATATATGCCCGTGTTTATTTCCTACTTATGTATGCCTGTGCCTATTTCCTATGTATGTATGCCCGTGTTTATTTACTATGTATATATGCCAGTGTTTATTTACTATGTATGTATGCCCGTGTTTATTTACTATGTATATATGCCCGTGTTTATTTACTATGTATGTAATCCCATTTTTATTTCCTATGTATGCATGCCCGTGTTTATTTACTATGTATGTATGCCCGTGTTTATTTACTATGTATGTATGCCCGTGTTTATTTACTATGTATGTATGCCCGTGTTTATTTCCTATGTATGTATGCACGTGTTTATTTACTATGTATGCATGCTCGTGTTTATTTACTATGTATGTATGCCCGTGTTTATTTCCTATGTATGTATGCCCGTGTTTATGTCCTATGTATGTATGCCCGTGTTTATTTACTATTTATGTATGACCGTGTTTATCTACTATGTATGTATGCCCATGTTTATTTCCTATGTACTTATGCTCGTGTTTATTTACTATGTATGTATGCCCGTGTTTATTTCCTATGTATGTATGCCCCGGTTTATTTAACATGCATGTATGCCCGTGTTTATTTACTAAGTATGTATGCCCGTGTTTATTTAATATGTATGTATGCCCGTGTTTATTTACTGTGTTT
Organism: Prosapia bicincta; assembly: GCA_036971475.1. Classification (NCBI taxonomy): domain Eukaryota; kingdom Metazoa; phylum Arthropoda; class Insecta; order Hemiptera; family Cercopidae; genus Prosapia; species Prosapia bicincta. The sequence continues at coordinate 14,061,425 of JBAIZL010000010.1, read as the reverse complement.
ATATGCCCGTGTTTATTTACTATGTATATATGTGCGTGTTTATTTACTATGTATATATGCCCGTGTTTATTAACTATGTATATATGTGCGTGTTTATTTACTATGTATATATGCCCGTGTTTATTTACTATGTATATGTGCCCGTGTTTATTTACTACGTATGTATGCCCGTGTTTATTTACTATGTATATATGCCCGTGGTTATTTACTATGTATATATGCCCGTGTTTATTTACTATGTATATATGCCCATGTTTATTTACTATGTATGTATGTCCGTGTTTATTTATTAAGTATATATGCCCGTGTTTATTTAATATGTATGTATGCCCGTGTTTATTTACTATGTATCTATGCCCTTGTTTATTTACTATGTATGTATGCCCGTGTTTATTTCCTATGTATGTATGCCCGTGTATATTTACTATGTATATAGGGCAGTGTTTATTTACTATGTATATATGCCAGTGTTTTTTTATTATGTATGTATGCCCGTGTTTATTTACTATGTATATATGCCAGTGTTTATTTACTATGTATGTATGCCCAGGTTTATTTCCTATGTATGTATGCCCGTGTTTATTTACTTTGTATGTATACCCGTGTTTATTTCCTATGTATGTATGCCCGTGTTTATTTACTATGTATGTATGCCCGTGTTTATTTCGTCTGCATAAATGCCCGTGTTTATTTCTTATGTATGTATGCCCAGGTTTATTTCCTATGTATGTATGCCCAGGTTTATTTAACATGCATGTATGCCCTAGTTTATTTCCTATGTATGTATGCCCTTGTATATTTTATATGTATGTATGCCCGTGTTCATTTACTATGTATGTATGCCCGTGTTTATTTCTGATGTATGTATGCCCGTGTTTATTAACTATGTATGTATGCCCGTATTTATTTACTATGTATGTATGCTTGTGTTTATTTACTATGTATATATACCATTGATTATTTACTATGTATGTATGCCCGTGTTTATTTCCTATGTATGTATGCCCGTGTTTATTTACTATGTGTGTATGCCCGTGTTTATTTCCTATGTATTTATGACCCTGTTTATTTCCTATGTATGTATGCCCGTGTTTATTTCCTATGTATGCATGCCTGGGTTTATTTCCTATGTATATATGCCCGTGTTTATTTCATATGTATGTATGCCCGTGTTTATTTCGTCTGCATAAATGTCCGTGTTTATTTCCTATGAATGTATGTCCAGGTTTATTTAACATGCATCTATACCCGTGTTTATTTCCTATGTATGTATGCCCAGGTTTATTTCCTATGTATGTATGCCCGTGTTTATTTCCTATGTATGTATGCCCGTGTTTATTTAATATGTATGTATGCCCGTGATTATTTCTGTTGTATGTATGCCCGTGTTTATTACCTATGTATGTATGCCCGTGTTTATTTACTATGCATGTATGCCCGTGTTTATTTCCTACTTATGCATGCCTGTGCTTATTTTCTATGTATGTATGACCGTGTTTATTTCCTATGTATGTATGCCCGTGTTTATTAACTATGTATGTATGCCCGTGTTTATTTACTATGTATATATGCCCGTGTTTATTTACTATGTATATGTGCCCGTGTTTATTTACTATGTATGTATGCCCGTGTTTATTTACTATGTATATATGCCCGTGTTTATTTACTATGTATACATGCCCTTGTTTATTTACTATGTATATATGCCCGTGTTTATTTACTATGTATGTATGCCCGTGTGTATTTACTATGTATATATGCCCGTGGTTATTTACTATGTATATATGCCCGTGTTTATTTACTATGTATATATGCCCATGTTTATTAACTATGTATATATGCCCATGTTTATTTACTATGTATGTATGTCCGTGTTTATTTACTAAGTATATATGCCCGTGTTTATTTAATATGTATGTATGCCCGTGTTTATTTACTATGTATCTATGCCCTTGTTTATTTACTATGTATGTATGCCCGTGTTTATTTCCTATGTATGTATGCCCGTGTATATTTACTATGTATATAGGGCAGTGTTTATTTACTATGTATATATGCCAGTGTTTTTTTATTATGTATGTATGCCCGTGTTTATTTACTATGTATATATGCCAGTGTTTATTTACTATGTATGTATGCCCGTGTTTATTTACTATGTATATATGCCAGTGTTTGATTACTATGTATGTATGCCCAGGTTTATTTCCTATGTATGTATGCCCGTGTTTATTTACTTTGTATGTATGCCCGTGTTTATTTACTATGTATGTATGCCCGTGTTTATTTCGTCTGCATAAATGCCCGTGTTTATTTCTTATGTATGTATGCCCAGGTTTATTTCCTATGTATGTATGCCCAGGTTTATTTAACATGCATGTATGCCCTAGTTTATTTCCTATGTATGTATGCCCTTGTATATTTTATATGTATGTATGCCCGTGTTCATTTACTATGTATGTATGCCCGTGTTTATTCCTGATGTATGTATGCCCGTGTTTATTAACTATGTATGTATGCCCGTATTTATTTACTATGTATGTATGCTTGTGTTTATTTACTATGTATATATACCATTGATTATTTACTATGTATGTATGCCCGTGTTTATTTCCTATGTATGTATGCCCGTGTTTATTTACTATGTGTGTATGCCCGTGTTTATTTCCTATGTATTTATGACCATGTTTATTTCCTATGTATGTATGCCCGTGTTTATTTCCTATGTATGCATGCCTGGGTTTATTTCCTATGTATATATGCCCGTGTTTATTTCATATGTATGTATGCCCGTGTTTATTTCGTCTGCATAAATGTCCGTGTTTATTTCCTATGAATGTATGTCCAGGTTTATTTAACATGCATCTATACCCGTGTTTATTTCCTATGTATATATGCCCAGGTTTATTTCCTATGTATGTATGCCCGTGTTTATTTCCTATGTATGTATGCCCGTGTTTATTTAATATGTATGTATGCCCGTGATTATTTCTGATGTATGTATGCCCGTGTTTATTACCTATGTATGTATGCCCGTGTTTATTTACTATGCATGTATGCCCGTGTTTATTTCCTACTTATGCATGCCTGTGCTTATTTTCTATGTATGTATGACCGTGTTTATTTCCTATGTATGTATGCCCGTGTTTATTAACTATGTATGTATGCCCGTGTTTATTTACTATGTATATATGCCCGTGTTTATTTACTATGTATATGTGCCCGTGTTTATTTACTATGTATGTATGCCCGTGTTTATTTACTATGTATATATGCCCGTGTTTATTTACTATGTATATATGCCCTTGTTTATTTACTATGTATATATGCCCGTGTTTATTTACTATGTATGTATGCCCGTGTGTATTTACTATGTATATATGCCCGTGGTTATTTACTATGTATATATGCCCGTGTTTATTTACTATGTATATATGCCCGTGTTTATTAACTATGTATATATGCCCAAGTTTATTTACTATGTATGTATGTCCGTGTTTATTTACTAAGTATATATGCCCGTGTTTATTTAATATGTATGTATGCCCGTGTTTATTTACTATGTATCTATGCCCTTGTTTATTTACTATGTATGTATGCCCGTGTTTATTTCCTATGTATGTATGCCCGTGTATATTTACTATGTATATAGGGCAGTGTTTATTTACTATGTATATATGCCAGTGTTTTTTTATTATGTATGTATGCCCGTGTTTATTTACTATGTATATATGCCAGTGTTTATTTACTATGTATGTATGCCCGTGTTTATTTACTATGTATATATGCCAGTGTTTGATTACTATGTATGTATGCCCAGGTTTATTTCCTATGTATGTATGCCCGTGTTTATTTACTTTGTATGTATACCCGTGTTTATTTCCTATGTATGTATGCCCGTGTTTATTTACTATGTATGTATGCCCGTGTTTATTTCGTCTGCATAAATGCCCGTGTTTATTTCCTATGTATGTATGCCCAGGTTTATTTCCTATGTATGTATGCCCAGGTTTATTTAACATGCATGTATGCCCTAGTTTATTTCCTATGTATGTATGCCCTTGTATATTTTATATGTATGTATGCCCGTGTTCATTTACTATGTATGTATGCCCGTGTTTATTTCTGATGTATGTATGCCCGTGTTTATTAACTATGTATGTATGCCCGTGTTTATTTACTATGTATGTATGCTTGTGTTTATTTACTATGTATATATACCATTGATTATTTACTATGTATGTATGCCCGTGTTTATTTCCTATGTATGTATGCCCGTGTTTATTTACTATGTGTGTATGCCCGTGTTTATTTCCTATGTATTTATGACCATGTTTATTTCCTATGTATGTATGCCCGTGTTTATTTCCTATGTATGCATGCCTGGGTTTATTTCCTATGTATATATGCCCGTGTTTATTTCATATGTATGTATGCCCGTGTTTATTTCGTCTGCATAAATGTCCGTGTTTATTTCCTATGAATGTATGTCCAGGTTTATTTAACATGCATCTATACCCGTGTTTATTTCCTATGTATGTATGCCCAGGTTTATTTCCTATGTATGTATGCCCGTGTTTATTTCCTATGTATGTATGCCCGTGTTTATTTAATATGTATGTATGCCCGTGATTATTTCTGATGTATGTATGCCCGTGTTTATTACCTATGTATGTATGCCCGTGTTTATTTACTATGCATGTATGCCCGTGTTTATTTCCTACTTATGCATGCCTGTGCTTATTTTCTATGTATGTATGACCGTGTTTATTTCCTATGTATGTATGCCCGTGTTTATTAACTATGTATGTATGCCCGTGTTTATTTACTATGTATGTATGCCCGTGTTTATTTCATATGTATGTATGCACGTGTTTATTTCATATGTAGGTATGCTCGTGTTTATTTCCTATGTATGTGAGCCCGTGTTTATTTACTATGTATGTATGCCCGTGTTTATTTACTATGCATGTATGCCCGTGTTTATTTCCTACTTATGCATGCCTGTGCTTATTTTCTATGTATGTATGACCGTGTTTATTTCCTATGTATGTATGACCGTGTTTATTGCCTATGTATGTATGACCGTGTTTATTTCCTATGTATGTATGCCCGTGTTTATTTACTATGTATGTATGCCCGGGTTTATTTCCTATGTATGTATGCACGTGTTTATTTACTATGTATGCATGTTCGTGTTTTTTTACTATTTTTGTATGCCCGTGTTTATTTCCTATGTATGTATGCCTGTGATAATTTCCTATGTATGTATGCCCGTGTTTATTTACTAGTTATGTATGCCCGTGTCTATTTACTATGTATGTATGCCCATGTTTATTTCCTATGTATGTATGCCCGTGTTTATTTATTATGTATTTTTGCCCGTGTTTATTTCCTATGTATGTATGCTCAGGTTTATTTAACATGCATGTATGCCCTTGTTTATTTACTAAGTATGAATGCCCGTGTTTATTTCCTATGTATGTATGCCCGTGTTTATTTACTGTGTTTATATGCCCGTGTTTATTTACTATGTATGTATGCCCGTGTTTATTTACTATGTATGTATGCCCGTGTTTATTTACTATGTATGTATGCCCGTGTTTACTTCCTATGTATGTATGCCCGTGTTTATTTACTATGTATATATGCCAGTGTTTATTTACTATGTATGTATGTCCTTGTTTATTTACTATGTATATATGCCAGTGTGTATTTACTATGTATGTATGCCCAGGTTTATTTCCTATGTATGTATGCCCGTGTTTATTTACTATGTATGTATGCCCGTGTTTATTTCCTATGTATGTATGCCCGTGTTTATTTCCTATGTATGTATTCCCGTGTTCGTTTACTATGTATGTATGCCCGTGTTTATTTACTATGTATATGTGCCCGTGTTTATTTACTATGTATGTATGCCCGCGTTTATTTACTATGTATATATGCCCGTGTTTATTTACTATGTATATATGCCCGTGTTTATTTACTATGTATATATGCCCGTGTTTATTAACTATGTATGTGTGCCCGTGTGTATGTACTATGTATATATGCCCGTGTTTATTTACTATGTATATATGCCCGTGTTTATTTACTATGTATATATGCCCGTGTTTACTAACTATGTATATATGCCCGTGTTTATTTACTATGTATGTATGTCCGTGTTTATTTACTATGTATATATGCCCGTGTTTAGTTACTATGTATGTATGCCTGTGTTTATTTACTATGTATGTATGCCCGTGTTTATTTACTATGTATGTATGCCCGTGTTTATTTCCTTTGTATGTATGCCCGTGTTTATTTACTATGTATATCGGCAAGTGTTTATTTACTATGTATATATGCCAGAGTTTATTTATTACGTATGTATGCCCGTGTTTATTTACTATGTATATATGCCAGTGTTTATTTACTATGTATGTATGTCCTTGTTTATTTACTATGTATATATGCCAGTGTGTATTTACTATGTATGTATGCCCAGGTTTATTTCCTATGTATGTATGCCCGTGTTTATTTACTATGTATGTATGCCCGTGTTTATTTCCTATGTATGTATGCCCGTGTTTATTTCCTATGTATGTATTCCCGTGTTCATTTACTATGTATGTATGCCCGTGTTTATTTCCTATGTATGTATGCCAGTGTTTATATACTATGTATGTATGCCCGTGTTTATTTACTATGTATATATGCCCGTGTTTATTTCCTATGTATGTATGCCCGTGTTTATTTACTATGTATGTATGCCCGTGTTTATTGACTATGTATATATGCCCGTGTTTATTTACCATGTATGTATGTCCGTGTTTATTTCCTATGTATGTATGCCCGTGCTTATATACTATGTGTGTATGCCCGTGTTTATTTACTATGTATGTATGCCCGTGTTTATTTCCTATGTATGTATGCCCGTGGTTATTTACTATGTATATATGCCAGTGTTTATTTACTATGTATGTATGCCCGTGTTTATTTACTATGTATATATGCCAGTGTTTATTTACTATGTATGTATGCCCAGGTTTATTTCCTATGTATGTATCCCCGTGTTTATTTACTATGTATGTACGCCCGTGTTTATTTCCTATGTATGTATGCCCGTGTTTATTTACTATGTATGTATGCCCGTGTTAATTTCGTCTGCATTAATGCCCGTGTTTATTTCCTATGTATGTATGCCCGTGTTCATTTACTATGTATGTAGGCCCGTGTTTATTTCTGATGTATGTATGCCCGTGTTTATTACCTATGTATGTATGCCCGTGTTTATTTACTATGTATGTATGCTTGTGTTTATTTACTATGTATATATATACCATTGTTTATTTACTATGTATGTATGCCCGTGTTTATTTCCTATGTATGTATGCCCGTGTTTATTTACTATGTGTGTATGCCCGTGTTTATTTCCTATGTATGTATGACCGTGTTTATTTCCTATGTATGTATGCCCTTGTTTATTTCCTATGTATGTATGCCCGTGTTTAATTCCTATGTATGTATGCCCGTGTTTATTTCATATGTATGTATGCCCGTGTTTATTTCTTCTGCATAAATGCCCGTGTTTATTTCCTATGAATGTATGCCCAGGTTTATTTAACATGCATGTATACCCGTGTTTATTTCCTATGTATGTATGCCCAGGTTTATTTCCTATGTATGTATGCCCGTGTTTATTTCCTATGTATGTATGGCCGTGTTTATTTACTATGTATGTATGCCCGTGTTTATTTACTATGTATATATGCCATTGTTTATTTACTATGGATGTATGCCCGTGTTTATTTCATATGTATGTATGTCCGTGTTTATTTACTATGTGTGTATGACCGTGTTTATTTCCTATGTATGTATGACCGTGTTTATTTTCTATGTATGTATGCTCGTGTTTATTTCCTATGTATGTATGCCCGTGTTTATTTACTATGTATGTATGTCCGTGTTGATTTCCAATGTATGTATGCCCGTGTTTATTTACTATGTATGCATGCCCGTGTTTATTACCTATGTATGTATGCCCGTGTTCATTTACTATGTATGTATGCCCGTGTTTATTTACTATGTATATATACCATTGTTTATTTCCTATGTATGTATGCCCGTGTTTATTTACTATGTATGTATGCCCGTGTTTATTTACTATGCATGTATGCCCGCGTTTATTTCCTACTTATGTATGCCTGTGCTTATTTCCTATGTATGAATGCCCGTCTTTATTTACTATGTATATATGCCAATGTTTATTTACTATGTATGTAATCACATGTTTATTTCCTATGTATGTATTCCCGTGTTTATTTACTATGTATATGTGCCAGTGTTTATTTCCTATGTATGTATGGCCGTGTTTATTTACTATGTATGTATGCCCGTGTTTATTTACTATGTATATATGCCATTGTTTATTTACTATGTATGTATGCCCGTGTTTATTTCATATGTATGTATGTCCGTGTTTATTTACTATGTGTGTATGACCGTGTTTATTTCCTATGTATGTATGACCGTGTTTATTTTCTATGTATGTATGCTCGTGTTTATTTCCAATGTGTGTATGCCCGTGTTTATTTACTATGTATGCATGCCCGTGTTTATTTCCTATGTATGTATTCCCGTGTTCATTTACTATGTATGTATGCCCGTGTTTATTTACTATGTATATATACCATTGTTTATTTCCTATGTATGTATGCCCGTGTTTATTTACTATGTATGTATGCCCGTGTTTATTTACTATGCATGTATGCCCGCGTTTATTTCCTACTTATGTATGACTGTGCTTATTTCCTATGTATGTATGCCCGTCTTTATTTACTATGTATATATGCCAGTGTTTATTTACTATGTATGTAATCACATGTTTATTTCCTATGTATGTATTCCCGTGTTTATTTACTATGTATATGTGCCAGTGTTTATTTACTATGTATGTATGCCCGGGTTTATTTACTATGTATGTAAGCCCGTGTTTATTTACTATGTATGTATGCCCGTGTTTATTTACTATGTATGTATGTCCGTGTTTATTTCCTATGTATGTATGCCCGTGTTTATTTCCTATGTATGTATGCTCGTGTTTATTTACTATGTATGTATGCCCGTGTTTATTTCCTATGTATGTATGCACGTGTTTATTTACTATGTATGCATGCTCGTGTTTTTTTACTATGTATGTATGCCCGTGTTTATTTCCTATGTATGTATCCCCGTGTTTTTTTCCTATGTATGTATTCCCGTGTTTATTTACTAGATATGTATGCCCTTGTTTATTTACTATGTATGTATGCCCATGTTTATTTCCTATGTATGTATGCCCGTGTTTATTTACTATGTATGTATGCCCGTGTTTATTTCCTATGTATGTATGCCTAGGTTTATTTAACATGCATGTATGCCCGTGTTTGTTTACTAAGTATGTATGCCCGTGTTTATTTCCTATGTATGTATGCCCGTGTTTATTTACTGCGTTTATATGCCCGTGTTTATTAACTATGTATATATGGCCGTGTTCATTAACTATGTATATATGTGCGTGTTTATTTACTATGTATATATGCCCGTGTTTATTTACTATGTATATGTGCCCGTGTTTATTTACAATGTATGTATGCCCGTGTTTATTTACTATGTATATATGCACGTGTTTGTTTACTATGTATATATGCCCGTGTTTATTTACTATGTATATATGCCCGTGTTTATTAACTATGTATATATGCCCGTGTTTATTTACTATGTATGTATGTCCGTGTTTATTTACTATGTATATATGCCCGTGTTTATTTACTATGTATATATGCCCGTGTTTATTTACTATGTATGTATGCCCGTGTTTATATACTATGTATGTATGCCCGTGTTTATTTACTATGTATGTATGCCCGTGTTTATTTCCTATGTATGTATGCCCGTGTTTATTTACTATGTATATATGCCAGTGTTTATTTACTATGTATGTATGCCCGTGTTTATTTACTATGTATATATGCCAGTGTTTATTTACTATGTATGTATGCCCAGGTTTATTTCCTATGTATGTATGCCCGTGTTTATTTACTATGTATGTATGCCCGTGTTTATTTCCTATGTATGTATGCCCAAGTTTATTTCCTATGTATGTATGCCCAGGTTTATTTAACATGCAAGTATGCCCTATTTTTTTTTCTATGTATGTATGCCCTTGTTTATTTCCTATGTATGAATGCCCGTGTTCATTTACTATGTATGTATGCCCGTGTTTATTTCTGATGTATGTATGCCCGTGTTTATTACCTATGTATGTATGCCCGTGTTTATTTACTATGTATGTATGCTTGTGTTTATTTACTATGTATATATACCATTCTTTATTTACTATGTGTGTATGACTGTGTTTATTTCCTATGTATGTATGACCGTGTTTATTTCCTATGTATGTATGCCCGTGTTTATTTCATATGTATGTATGGCCGTGTTTATTTCGTCTGCATAAATGCCCGTGTTTATTTCCTATGAATGTATGCCCAGGTTTATTTAACATGCATGTATACCCGTGTTTATTTCCTATGTATGTAAGCCCAGGTTTATTTCCTATGTATGTATGCCCGTGTTTATTTACTATGTATGTATGCCCGTGTTTATTTCTGATGTATGTATGCCCGTGTTTATTACCTATGTATGTATGCCCGTGTTTATTTACTATGTATGTATGCCCGTGTTTATTTCCTATGTATGTATGTCCGTGTTTATTTACTATGTGTGTATGACCGTGTTTATTTCCTATGTATGTATGATCGTGTTTATTTCCTATGTATGTATGCCCGTGTTTATTTACTATGTATGTATGCCCGTGTTTATGGCCTATGTATGTAGGCCCGTGTTTATTTACTATGTATGTATGCCCGTGTTTATTTCCTATGTATGTATGCTCGTGTTTATTTCCTATGTATGTGTGCCCGGGTTTATTTACTATGTATGTATTCCCGTGTTTATTTCCTATGTATGTATGCCCGTGTTTATTTACTATGTATGTATGCCCGTGTTTATTTACTATGTATGTATGCCCGTGTTTATTTCATATGTATGTATGCACGTGTTTATTTCATATGTATGTATGCCCGTGTTTATTTCCTATGTATGTATGCCCGTGTTTATTTCCTATGTATGTATGCCCGTGTTTATTTACTATGTATGTATGCCCGTGTTTATTGCCTATGTACGTATGCCCGTGTTTATTTACTATGTATGTATGCCCGTCTTTATTTCCTATGTATGTATGCTCGTGTTTATTTCCTATGTATGTATGCCCGTGTTTATTTACTATGTATGTATGCCCGTGTTGATTTCCAATGTATGTATGCCCGTGTTTATTTACTATGTATGCATGCCCGTGTTTATTACCTATGTATGTATGCCCGTGTTTATTTCCTATGTATGTATGCCCGTGTTTATTTACTATGTATATGTGCCAGTGTTTATTTACTATGTATGTATGCCCGTGTTTATTTACTATGTATGTATGTCCGTGTTTATTTTCTATGTATGTATGCCCGTGTTTATTTACTATGTATGTATGCCCGTGTTTATTTCCTATGTATGTATGCCCGTGTTTATTTACTATGTATGTATGCCCGTGTTTATTTCCTATGTATGTATGCACGTGTTTATTTACTATGTATGCATGCTCGTGTTTATTTACTATGTATGTATGCCCGTGTTTATTTCCTATGTATGTATGCCCGTGTTTATTTCCTATGTATGTATGCCCGTGTTTATTTACTATTTATGTATGCCCGTGTTTATTTACTATGTATGTATGCCCATGTTTATTTCCTATGTATGTATGCCCGTGTCTATTTACTATGTATGTATGCCCAGGTTTATTTCCTAAGTATGTATGCCCACGTTTATTTAACATGCATGTATGCCCTAGTTTATTTCCTATGTATGTATGCCCTTGTTTATTTCCTATGTATGTATGCCCGTGTTCATTTACTATGTATGTATGCCCGTGTTTATTTCTGATGTATGTATGCCCGTGTTTATTACCTATGTATGTATGCCCGTGTTTATTTACTATGTATGTATGCTTGTGTTTATTTACTATGTATATATACCATTGTTTATTTACTATGTATGTATGCCCGTGTTTATTTCCTATGTATGTATGCCCGTGTTTATTTACTATGTGTGTATGCCCGTGTTTATTTCCTATGTATGTGTGACCGTGTTTATTTCCTATGTATGTATGCCCGTGTTTATTACCTATGTATGTATGCCCGTTTTTATTTACTATGTATGTATGCTTGTGTTTATTTACTATGTATATATACCATTGTTTATTTACTATGTATGTATGCCCGTGTTTATTTCCTATGTATGTATGCCCGTGTTTATTTACTATGTGTGTATGCCCGTGTTTATTTCCTATGTATGTGTGACCGTGTTTATTTCCTATGTATGTATGCCCGTGTTTATTTCCTATGTATGTATGCCCGTGTTTATTTCCTATGTATGTATGCCCGTGTTTTTGTTTCATATGTATGTATGCCCGTGTTTATTTCGTCTGCATAAATGCCCGTGTTTATTTCCTATGAATGTATGCCCGTGTTTATTTACTATGTATGTATGACCAGGTTTATTTCCTATGTATGTATGCCCGTGTTTATTTCCTATGTATGTATGCCCGTGTTTATTTACTATGTATGTATGCTCGTGATTATTTCTGATGTATGTATGCCCGTGTTTATTACCTATGTATGTATGCCCGTGTTTATTTTCTATGTATGTATGCCCGTGTTTATTAACTATGTATGTATGCCCGTGTTCATTTCCTATGTATGTATGCCCGTGTTTATTTACTATGCATGTATGCCCGTGTTTATTTCCTACTTATGTATGCCTGTGCTTATTTCCTATGTATGTATGCCCGTGTTTATTTACTATGTATATATGCCAGTGTTTATTTACTATGTATGTAATCCCATGTTTATTTCCTATGTATGTATGCCCGTGTTTATTTACTATGTATATGTGCCAGTGTTTATTTACTATGTATGTATGCCCGTGTTTATTTACTATGTATGTATGTCCGTGTTTATTTTCTATGTATGTATGCCCATGTTTATTTACTATGTATGTATGCCCGTGTTTATTTCCTATGTATGTATGCCCGTGTTTATTTACTATGTATGAATGTCCGTGTTTATTTCCTATGTATGTATGCACGTGTTTATTTACTATGTATGCATGCTCGTGTTTATTTACTATGTATTTATGCCCGTGTTTATTTCCTATGTATGTATGCCCGTGTTTATTTCCTATGTATGTATGCCCGTGTTTATTTACTATTTATGTATGCCCGTATTTATTTACTATGTATGTATGCCCATGTTTATTTCCTATGTATGTATGCCCGTGTTTATTTACTATGTATGTTTGCCCGTGTTTATTTCCTATGTATATATGCCCAGGTTTATCTAACATGCATGTATGCCCGTGTTTATTTACTAAGTATGTATGCCCGTGTTTATTTCCTATGTATGTATGCCCGTGTTTATTTACTGTGTTTATATGCCCGTGTTTATTTACTATGTATATATGTGCGTGTTTATTTACTATGTATATATGCCTTTGTTTATTAACTATGTATATATGTGCGTGTTAATTTACTATGTATATATGCCCGTGTTTTTTTACTATGTATGTATGCCCGTGTTTATTTACTATGTATGTATGCCCGTGTATATTGCCTATGTATGTAGGCCCTTGATTTTTTACTATGTATGTATTCCCGTGTTTATTTCCTATGTATGTATGCTCTTGTTTATTTCCTATGTATGTATGCCCGTGTTTATTTACTATGTATGTATGCCCGTGTTTATTTCCTATGTATGTATGCCCGTGTTTATTTCCTATGTATGTATGCCCGTGTTTATTTACTATTTATGTATGCCCGTATTTATTTACTATGTATGTATGCCCATGTTTATTTCCTATGTATGTATGCCCGTGTTTATTTACTATGTATGTTTGCCCGTGTTTATTTCCTATGTATATATGCCCAGGTTTATCTAACATGCATGTATGCCCGTGTTTATTTACTAAGTATGTATGCCCGTGTTTATTTCCTATGTATGTATGCCCGTGTTTATTTACTGTGTTTATATGCCCGTGTTTATTTACTATGTATATATGTGCGTGTTTATTTACTATGTATATATGCCTTTGTTTATTAACTATGTATATATGTGCGTGTTAATTTACTATGTATATATGCCCGTGTTTTTTTACTATGTATGTATGCCCGTGTTTATTTACTATGTATGTATGCCCGTGTATATTGCCTATGTATGTAGGCCCTTGATTTTTTACTATGTATGTATTCCCGTGTTTATTTCCTATGTATGTATGCTCTTGTTTATTTCCTATGTATGTATGCCCGTGTTTATTTACTATGTATGTATGCCCGTGTTTATTTCCTATGTATGTATGCCCGTGTTTATTTACTTTGTATGTATGCCCGTGTTTATTTACTATGTATATATGCCCGTGTTTATTTACTATGTATATATGCCCGTGTTTATTTACTATGTATATATGCTCGTGTTTATTTACTATGTATATATGTCCGTGTGTATTTACTATGTATATATGCCCGTGTTTATTTACTATGTATATGTGCCCGTGTTTATTTACTTTGTATGTATGCCCGTGTTTATTTACTATGTATATATGCCCGTGTTTATTTACTATGTATATATGCCCGTGTTTATTTACTATGTATATATGCCCGTGTTTATTTACTATGTATGTATGCCCGTGTGTATTTTCTACGTATATATACCCGTGTTTATTTACTATGTATATATGCCCGTGTTTATTTACTATGTATATATGCCAGTGTTTATTAACTATGTATATATGCCCGTGTTTATTTACTATGCATGTATGTCCGTGTTAATTTTCTATGTATATATGCCCGTGTTTATTTCCTATGTATGTATGCCCGTGTTTATTTCCTATGTATGTATTCCCGTGTTCATTTACTATATATGTATGTCCGTGTTTATTTCCTATGTATGTATGCCCGTGTTTATATACTATGTATGTATGCCCGTGTTTATTTACTATGTATGTGTGCCCGTGTTTATTTTCTATGTATGTATGCCCGTGTTTATTTACTATGTATGTATGCCCGTGTTTATTTCCTATGTATGTATGCCCGTGTTTATTTCCTATGTATGTATTCCCGTGTTCATTTACTATGTATGTATGCCCGTATTTATTTCCTATGTATATATGCCCGTGTTTATTTCCTATGTAAGTTTGCCCTTGTTTATTTCCTATGTATGTATGCCCTTGTTTATTTCCTATGTATGTATGCCCGTGTTCATTTACTATGTATGTATGCCCGTGTTTATTTCTGATGTATGTATGCCCGTGTTTATTACCTATGTATGTATGCCCGTGTTTATTTACTATGTATGTATGCTTGTGTTTATTTACTATGTATATATACCATTGTTTATTTACTATGTATCTATGCCCGTGTTTATTTCCTATGTATGTATGCCCGTGTTTATTTACTATGTGTGTATGCCCGTGTTTATTTCCTATGTATGTATGACCGTGTTTATTTCCTATGTATGTATGCCCGTGTTTATTTCCTATGTATGTATGCCCGTGTTTATTTCCTATGTATGTATGCCCGTGTTTATTTCATATGTATGTATGCCCGTGTTTATTTCGTCTGCATAAATGCCCGTGTTTATTTCCTATGAATGTATGCCCGTGTTTATTTACTATGTATGTATGACCAGGTTTATTTCCTATGTATGTATGCCCGTGTTTATTTCCTATGTATGTATGCCCTTGTTTATTAACTATGTATGTATGCCCGTTTATTTCCTATGTATGTATGCCCGTGTTTATTTACTATGTATGTATGCCCGTGTTTATTTCCTATGTATGTATGTATGCCCGTGTTTATTTCCTATGTATGTATGCCCATGTTTATTTACTATGTATGTATGCCCCTGTTTATTTACTATGCATGAATGCCCGTGTTTATTTCCTACTTATTCATGCCTGTGTTTATTTTCTATGTATGTATGACCGTGTTTATTTCCTATGTATGTATGCCCGTGTTTATTTACTATGTATGTATGCCCGTGTTTATTTACTAAGTATGTATGCCCGTGTTTATTTCATATGTATGTATGCACGTGTTTATTTCATATGTATGTATGCCCGTGTTTATTTCCTATGTATGTATGCCCGTGTTTATTTCCTATGTATGTATGCCCGTGTTTATTACATATGTATGTATGCCCGTGTTTATTTCGTCTGCATAAATGCCCGTGTTTATTTCCTATGAATGTATGCCCGTGTTTAGTTACTATGTATGTATGATCAGGATTATTTCCTATGTATGTATGCCCGTGTTTATTTCCTATGTATGTATGCCCGTGTTTATTTACTATGTATGTATGCTCGTGTTTATTTCTGATGTATCTATGCCCGTGTTTATTACCTATGAATGTATGCCCGTGTTAATTTACTATGTATGTATGCCCGTGTTATTAACTATGTATATATGCCATTGTTTATTTACTATGTGTGTATGCCCGTCTTTATTTCCTATGTATGTATGTCCATGTTTATTTACTATGTGTGTATACCCGTGTTTATTTCCTATGTATGTATGACCGTGTTTATTTCCTATGTATGTATGCTTGTGTTTATTTACTATGTATGTATGCCCGTGTTTATTTACTATGTATGTATGCCCGTGTTTATTTCCTATGTATGTAGGCCCGTGTTTATTTACTATGTATGTATGCCCGTGTTTATTTCCTATGTATGTATGCCCGTATTTATTTCCTATGTATGTATGCCCGTGTTTATTTCCTATGTATGTATGCCCGTGTTTATTTACTAAGTATGTATGCCCGTGTTTATTTCCTATGTATGTATGCCCGTGTTTATTTACTATGTATGTATGCTCGTGTTTATATCTGATGTATGTATGCCCGTGTTTATTACCTATGTATGTATGCCCGTGTTTATTTTCTATGTATGTATGCCCGTGTTTATTAACTATGTATGTATGCCCGTGTTCATTTCCTATGTATGTATGCCCGTGTTTATTTACTATGCATGTATGCCCGTGTTTATTTCCTACTTATGTATGCCTGTGCTTATTTCCTATGTATGTATGCCCGTGTTTATTTACTATGTATATATGCCAGTGTTTATTTACTATGTATGTAATCCCATGTTTATTTCCTATGTATGTATGCCCGTGTTTATTTACTATGTATATGTGCCAGTGTTTATTTACTATGTATGTATGCCCGTGTTTATTTACTATGTATGTATGTCCGTGTTTATTTTCTATGTATGTATGCCCATGTTTATTTACTATGTATGTATGCCCGTGTTTATTTCCTATGTATGTATGCCCGTGTTTATTTACTATGTATGAATGTCCGTGTTTATTTCCTATGTATGTATGCACGTGTTTATTTACTATGTATGCATGCTCGTGTTTATTTACTATGTATGTATGCCCGTGTTTATTTCCTATGTATGTATGCCCGTGTTTATTTCCTATGTATGTATGCCCGTGTTTATTTACTATTTATGTATGCCCGTATTTATTTACTATGTATGTATGCCCATGTTTATTTCCTATGTATGTATGCCCGTGTTTATTTACTATGTATGTTTGCCCGTGTTTATTTCCTATGTATGTATGCCCAGGTTTATTTAACATGCATGTATGCCCGTGTTTATTTACTAAGTATGTATGCCCGTGTTTATTTCCTATGTATGTATGCCCGTGTTTATTTACTGTGTTTATATGCCCGTGTTTATTTACTATGTATATATGTGCGTGTTTATTTACTATGTATATATGCCTTTGTTTATTAACTATGTATATATGTGCGTGTTAATTTACTATGTATATATGCCCGTGTTTTTTTACTATGTATATGTGCCCGTGTTTATTTACTATGTATATATGTCCGTGTGTATTTACTATGTATATATGCCCGTGTTTATTTACTATGTATATGTGCCCGTGTTTATTTACTTTGTATGTATGCCCGTGTTTATTTACTATGTATATATGCCCGTGTTTATTTACTATGTATATATGCCCGTGTTTATTTACTATGTATATATGCCCGTGTTTATTTTCTATGTATGTATGCCCGTGTTTATTTGCTATTTGTGTATGCCCGTGTTTATTTCCTATGTATGTATGACCGTGTTTATTTCCTATGTATGAATGCCCGTGTTTATTTCCTATGTATGTATGCCCGTGTTTATTTCCTATGTATGTATGCCCGTGTTTATTTCATATGTATGTATGCCCGTGTTTATTTCGTCTGCATAAATGCCCGTGTTTATTTCCTATGAATGTATGCCCGTGTTTATTTACTATGTATGTATGACCAGGATTATTTACTATGTATGTATGCCCGTGTTTATTTCCTATGTATGTATGCCCTTGTTTATTAACTATGTATGTATGCCCGTGTTTATTTCCTATGTATGTATGCCCGTGTTTATTTACTATGTATGTATGCCCGTGTTTATTTCCTATGTATGTATGCCCGTGTTTATTTCCTATGTATGTATGCCCGTGTTTATTTACTATGTATGTATGCCCGTGTTTATTTACTATGCATGAATGCCCGTGTTTATTTCCTACTTATTCATGCCTGTGTTTATTTTCTATGTATGTATGACCGTGTTTATTTCCTATGTATGTATGCCCGTGTTTATTTACTATGTATGTATGCCCGTGTTTATTTACTATGTATGTATGCCCGTGTTTATTTCATATGTATGTATGCACGTGTTTATTTCATATGTATGTATGCCCGTGTTTATTTCCTATGTATGTATGCCCGTGTTTATTTACTATGTATGTATGCTCGTGTTTATTTCTGATGTATCTATGCCCGTGTTTATTACCTATGTATGTATGCCCGTGTTAATTTACTATGTATGTATGCCCGTGTTATTAACTATGTATATATGCCATTGTTTATTTACTATGTGTGTATGCCCGTCTTTATT
The DNA here is from genome assembly GCA_036971475.1 of Prosapia bicincta. Taxonomy (NCBI): domain Eukaryota; kingdom Metazoa; phylum Arthropoda; class Insecta; order Hemiptera; family Cercopidae; genus Prosapia; species Prosapia bicincta. The sequence goes on along the minus strand of JBAIZL010000010.1, from coordinate 14,042,342 downwards.
TCCTATGTATGTATGTCCATGTTTATTTACTATGTGTGTATACCCGTGTTTATTTCCTATGTATGTATGACCGTGTTTATTTCCTATGTATGTATGCTTGTGTTTATTTACTATGTATGTATGCCCGTGTTTATTTCATATGTATGTATTCCCGTGTTCATTTACTATGTATGTATGCCCGTGTTTATTTCCTATGTATGTATGCTCGTGTTTATATACTATGTATGTATGCCCTTGTTTATTTGCTATGTATGTATGCCCGTGTTTATTTAATATGTATGTATGCCCGTGTTTATTTACTATGTATGTATGCCCGTGTTTATTTACTGTGTATGTATGCCCGTGTTTATTTACTATATATGTATGTCCGTGTTTATTTCCTATGTATGTATGCCCGTGTTTATATACTATGTATGTATGAACGTGTTTATTTACTATGTATGTGTGCCCGTGTTTATTATCTATGTATGTATGCCCGTGTTTATTTACTATGTATGTATGCCCGTGTTTATTTCCTATGTATGTATGCCCGTGTTTATTTCCTATGTATGTATTCCCGTGTTCATTTACTATGTATGTATGCCCGTATTTATTTCCTATGTATATTTGCCCGTGTTTATTTCCTATGTAAGTTTGCCCTTGTTTATTTCCTATGTATGTATGCCCTTGTTTATTTCCTATGTATGTATGCCCGTGTTCATTTACTATGTATGTATGCCCGTGTTTATTTCTGATGTATGTATGCCCGTGTTTATTACCTATGTATATATGCCCGTGTTTATTTACTATGTATGTATGCTTGTGTTTATTTACTATATATACCATTGTTTATTTACTATGTATGTATGCCCGTGTTTATTTCCTATGTATGTATCCCCGTGTTTATTTACTATGTGTGTATGCCCGTGTTTATTTCCTATGTATGTATGACCGTGTTTATTTCCTATGTATGTATGCCAGTGTTTATTTTCTATGTATGTATGCTGGTGTTTATTACATATGTATGTATGCCCGTGTTTATTTCGTCTGCATAAATGCCCGTGTTTATTTCCTATGAATGTATGCCCGTGTTTAGTTACTATGTATGTATGATCAGGATTATTTCCTATGTATGTATGCCCGTGTTTATTTCCTATGTATGTATGCCCGTGTTTATTTACTATGTATGTATGCTCGTGTTTATTTCTGATGTATCTATGCCCGTGTTTATTACCTATGAATGTATGCCCGTGTTAATTTACTATGTATGTATGCCCGTGTTATTAACTATGTATATATGCCATTGTTTATTTACTATGTGTGTATGCCCGTCTTTATTTCCTATGTATGTATGTCCATGTTTATTTACTATGTGTGTATACCCGTGTTTATTTCCTATGTATGTATGACCGTGTTTATTTCCTATGTATGTATGCTTGTGTTTATTTACTATGTATGTATGCCCGTGTTTATTTACTATGTATGTATGCCCGTGTTTATTTCCTATGTATGTAGGCCCGTGTTTATTTACTATGTATGTATGCCCGTGTTTATTTCCTATGTATGTATGCCCGTATTTATTTCCTATGTATGTATGCCCGTGTTTATTTCCTATGTATGTATGCCCGTGTTTATTTACTAAGTATGTATGCCCGTGTTTATTTCCTATGTATGTATGCCCGTGTTTATTTACTATGTATGTATGCTCGTGTTTATATCTGATGTATGTATGCCCGTGTTTATTACCTATGTATGTATGCCCGTGTTTATTTTCTATGTATGTATGCCCGTGTTTATTAACTATGTATGTATGCCCGTGTTCATTTCCTATGTATGTATGCCCGTGTTTATTTACTATGCATGTATGCCCGTGTTTATTTCCTACTTATGTATGCCTGTGCTTATTTCCTATGTATGTATGCCCGTGTTTATTTACTATGTATATATGCCAGTGTTTATTTACTATGTATGTAATCCCATGTTTATTTCCTATGTATGTATGCCCGTGTTTATTTACTATGTATATGTGCCAGTGTTTATTTACTATGTATGTATGCCCGTGTTTATTTACTATGTATGTATGTCCGTGTTTATTTTCTATGTATGTATGCCCATGTTTATTTACTATGTATGTATGCCCGTGTTTATTTCCTATGTATGTATGCCCGTGTTTATTTACTATGTATGAATGTCCGTGTTTATTTCCTATGTATGTATGCACGTGTTTATTTACTATGTATGCATGCTCGTGTTTATTTACTATGTATGTATGCCCGTGTTTATTTCCTATGTATGTATGCCCGTGTTTATTTCCTATGTATGTATGCCCGTGTTTATTTACTATTTATGTATGCCCGTATTTATTTACTATGTATGTATGCCCATGTTTATTTCCTATGTATGTATGCCCGTGTTTATTTACTATGTATGTTTGCCCGTGTTTATTTCCTATGTATGTATGCCCAGGTTTATTTAACATGCATGTATGCCCGTGTTTATTTACTAAGTATGTATGCCCGTGTTTATTTCCTATGTATGTATGCCCGTGTTTATTTACTGTGTTTATATGCCCGTGTTTATTTACTATGTATATATGTGCGTGTTTATTTACTATGTATATATGCCTTTGTTTATTAACTATGTATATATGTGCGTGTTAATTTACTATGTATATATGCCCGTGTTTTTTTACTATGTATATGTGCCCGTGTTTATTTACTATGTATATATGTCCGTGTGTATTTACTATGTATATATGCCCGTGTTTATTTACTATGTATATGTGCCCGTGTTTATTTACTTTGTATGTATGCCCGTGTTTATTTACTATGTATATATGCCCGTGTTTATTTACTATGTATATATGCCCGTGTTTATTTACTATGTATATATGCCCGTGTTTATTTTCTATGTATGTATGCCCGTGTTTATTTGCTATTTGTGTATGCCCGTGTTTATTTCCTATGTATGTATGACCGTGTTTATTTCCTATGTATGAATGCCCGTGTTTATTTCCTATGTATGTATGCCCGTGTTTATTTCCTATGTATGTATGCCCGTGTTTATTTCATATGTATGTATGCCCGTGTTTATTTCGTCTGCATAAATGCCCGTGTTTATTTCCTATGAATGTATGCCCGTGTTTATTTACTATGTATGTATGACCAGGATTATTTACTATGTATGTATGCCCGTGTTTATTTCCTATGTATGTATGCCCTTGTTTATTAACTATGTATGTATGCCCGTGTTTATTTCCTATGTATGTATGCCCGTGTTTATTTACTATGTATGTATGCCCGTGTTTATTTCCTATGTATGTATGCCCGTGTTTATTTCCTATGTATGTATGCCCGTGTTTATTTACTATGTATGTATGCCCGTGTTTATTTACTATGCATGAATGCCCGTGTTTATTTCCTACTTATTCATGCCTGTGTTTATTTTCTATGTATGTATGACCGTGTTTATTTCCTATGTATGTATGCCCGTGTTTATTTACTATGTATGTATGCCCGTGTTTATTTACTATGTATGTATGCCCGTGTTTATTTCATATGTATGTATGCACGTGTTTATTTCATATGTATGTATGCCCGTGTTTATTTCCTATGTATGTATGCCCGTGTTTATTTACTATGTATGTATGCTCGTGTTTATTTCTGATGTATCTATGCCCGTGTTTATTACCTATGTATGTATGCCCGTGTTAATTTACTATGTATGTATGCCCGTGTTATTAACTATGTATATATGCCATTGTTTATTTACTATGTGTGTATGCCCGTCTTTATTTCCTATGTATGTATGTCCATGTTTATTTACTATGTGTGTATACCCGTGTTTATTTCCTATGTATGTATGACCGTGTTTATTTCCTATGTATGTATGCTTGTGTTTATTTACTATGTATGTATGCCCGTGTTTATTTCATATGTATGTATTCCCGTGTTCATTTACTATGTATGTATGCCCGTGTTTATTTCCTATGTATGTATGCTCGTGTTTATATACTATGTATGTATGCCCTTGTTTATTTGCTATGTATGTATGCCCGTGTTTATTTAATATGTATGTATGCCCGTGTTTATTTACTATGTATGTATGCCCGTGTTTATTTACTGTGTATGTATGCCCGTGTTTATTTACTATATATGTATGTCCGTGTTTATTTCCTATGTATGTATGCCCGTGTTTATATACTATGTATGTATGAACGTGTTTATTTACTATGTATGTGTGCCCGTGTTTATTATCTATGTATGTATGCCCGTGTTTATTTACTATGTATGTATGCCCGTGTTTATTTCCTATGTATGTATGCCCGTGTTTATTTCCTATGTATGTATTCCCGTGTTCATTTACTATGTATGTATGCCCGTATTTATTTCCTATGTATATTTGCCCGTGTTTATTTCCTATGTAAGTTTGCCCTTGTTTATTTCCTATGTATGTATGCCCTTGTTTATTTCCTATGTATGTATGCCCGTGTTCATTTACTATGTATGTATGCCCGTGTTTATTTCTGATGTATGTATGCCCGTGTTTATTACCTATGTATATATGCCCGTGTTTATTTACTATGTATGTATGCTTGTGTTTATTTACTATATATACCATTGTTTATTTACTATGTATGTATGCCCGTGTTTATTTCCTATGTATGTATCCCCGTGTTTATTTACTATGTGTGTATGCCCGTGTTTATTTCCTATGTATGTATGACCGTGTTTATTTCCTATGTATGTATGCCAGTGTTTATTTTCTATGTATGTATGCTGGTGTTTATTTCTGATGTATCTATGCCCGTGTTTATTACCTATGTATGTATGCCCGTGTTAATGTACTATGTATGTATGCCCGTGTTATTAACTATGTATATATGCCATTGTTTATTTACTATGTATGTATGCCCGTCTTTATTTCCTATGTATGTATGTCCATGTTTATTTACTATGTGTGTATACCCGTGTTTATTTCCTATGTATGTATGACCGTGTTTATTTCCTACGTATGTATGCTTGTGTTTATTTACTATGTATGTATGCCCGTGTTTATTTCATATGTATGTATGCCCGTGTTAATTTTTAAGTATGTATGCTCGTATTTATTTCCTATGTATGTATGCCCGTGTTTATTTCCTATGTATGTATGCCCGTGTTTATTTACTATGTATGTATGCCCGTGTATATTGCCTATGTATGTAGGCCCTTGATTTTTTACTATGTATGTATTCCCGTGTTTATTTCCTATGTATGTATGCTCTTGTTTATTTCCTATGTATGTATGCCCGTGTTTATTTACTATGTATGTATGCCCGTGTTTATTTACTATGTGTGTATGCCCGTGTTTATTTCATATGTATGTATGCCAGTGTTTATTTCCTATGTATGTATGCCCGTGTTTTTTTCCTATGTATGTATGCCCGTTTTATTTCCTATGTATGTATGTATGCCCGTGTTTATTTACTATGTATATATGCCAGTGTTTATTTCCTATGTATGTATGCCCGTGTTTATTTCCTATGTATGTATGGCAGTGTTTATCTACTATGTATATATGCCAGTGTTTATTTACTATGTACATATGCCCGTGTTTAATTACTTTGTATATATGCCAGTGTTTATTTACTATGTATGTATGCCCGTGTTTATTTACTATGTATATATGCCAGTGTTTATTTACTATGTATGTATGCCGGTGTTTTTTTACTATGTATGTATGCCCGTGTTGATTTCCTATGTATATATGCCTGTGCTTATTTCCTATGAATGTATTCCTAGGTTTACTCAACTTCCATGTATGCCCGTGTTTATTTCCTATGTATGTATGCCCGTGTTTATTTACGCTGTATGTATTCCCAGGTTTATTTAACATGCATGTATACCGGTGTTTATTTCCTTAATTTGTATGCCTAGGTTTATTTCCTATGTATGTATGCCCAGGTTTATTTAACATGCATGTATGCCCGTGTTTATATCCTATGTATGTATTCCCGTGTTTATTTCCTATGTATGTATGCACGTGTTAATTTACTATGTATGTGTATCCGTGTTTATTTACTATGTATGAATGCCCGTTTTATTTCCTATGTATGTATGCCCGTGTTTATTTTCTATGTATATATGCCCGTGTTTATTTCCTATGTATGTATGCTCAGGTTTATTTAACGTGCATGTATGCCGGTGTTTATTTACTAAGTATGTATGCCCGTGTTTATTTCCTATGTATGTATGCCCGTGTTTATTTCTGATGTATGTATGCCCGTGTTTATTACCTATGTATGTATGCCCGTGTTTGTTTACAATGTATGTATGCTTGTGTTTATTTACTATGTATATATACCATTGTTTATTTACTATGTATCTATGCCCGTGTTTATTTTCTATGTATGTATGCCCGTGTTTATTTACTATGTGTGTATGCCCGTGTTTATTTCCTATGTATGTATGACCGTGTTTATTTCCTATGTATGAATGCCCGTGTTTATTTCCTATGTATGTATGCCCGTGTTTATTTCCTATGTATGTATGCCCGTGTTTATTTCATATGTATGTATGCCCGTGTTTATTTCGTCTGCATAAATGCCCGTGTTTATTTCCTATGAATGTATGCCCGTGTTTATTTACTATGTATGTATGACCAGGTTTATATCCTATGTATGTATGCCCGTGTTTATTTCCTATGTATGTATGCCCTTGTTTATTAACTATGTATGTATGCCCGTGTTTATTTCCTATGTATGTATGCCCGTGTTTATTTACTATGTATGTATGCCCGTGTTTATTTCCTATGTATGTATGCCCGTGTTTATTTCCTATGTATGTATGCCCGTGTTTATTTACTATGTATGTATGCCCGTGTTTATTTACTATGCATGAATGCCCGTGTTTATTTCCTACTTATTCATGCCTGTGTTTATTTTCTATGTATGTATGACCGTGTTTATTTCCTATGTATGTATGCCCGTGTTTATTTACTATGTATGTATGCCCGTGTTTATTTACTATGTATGTATGCCCGTGTTTATTTCATATGTATGTATGCACGTGTTTATTTCATATGTATGTATGCCCGTGTTTATTTCCTATGTATGTATGCCCGTGTTTATTTCCTATGTATGTATGCCCGTGTTTATTACATATGTATGTATGCCCGTGTTTATTTCGTCTGCATAAATGCCCGTGTTTATTTCCTATGAATGTATGCCCGTGTTTAGTTACTATGTATGTATGATCAGGATTATTTCCTATGTATGTATGCCCGTGTTTATTTCCTATGTATGTATGCCCGTGTTTATTTACTATGTATGTATGCTCGTGTTTATTTCTGATGTATCTATGCCCGTGTTTATTACCTATGTATGTATGCCCGTGTTAATTTACTATGTATGTATGCCCGTGTTATTAACTATGTATATATGCCATTGTTTATTTACTATGTGTGTATGCCGGTCTTTATTTCCTATGTATGTATGTCCATGTTTATTTACTATGTGTGTATACCCGTGTTTATTTCCTATGTATGTATGACCGTGTTTATTTCCTATGTATGTATGCTTGTGTTTATTTACTATGTATGTATGCCCGTGTTTATTTCATATGTATGTATTCCCGTGTTCATTTACTATGTATGTATGCCCGTGTTTATTTCCTATGTATGTATGCTCGTGTTTATATACTATGTATGTATGCCCTTGTTTATTTACTATGTATGTATGCCCGTGTTTATTTCCTATGTATGTATGCCCGTGTTTATTTACTATGTATGTATGCCCGTGTTTATTTACTGTGTATGTATGCCCGTGTTTATTTATTATATATGTATGTCCGTGTTTATTTCCTATGTATGTATGCCCGTGTTTATATACTATGTATGTATGAACGTGTTTATTTACTATGTATGTGTGCCCGTGTTTATTTTCTATGTATGTATGCCCGTGTTTATTTACTATGTATGTATGCCCGTGTTTATTTCCTATGTATGTATGCCCGTGTTTATTTCCTATGTATGTATTCCCGTGTTCATTTACTATGTATGTATGCCCGTATTTATTTCCTATGTATATTTGCCCGTGTTTATTTCCTATGTAAGTTTGCCCTTGTTTATTTCCTATGTATGTATGCCCTTGTTTATTTCCTATGTATGTATGCCCGTGTTCATTTACTATGTATGTATGCCCGTGTTTATTTCTGATGTATGTATGCCCGTGTTTATTACCTATGTATGTATGCCCGTGTTTATTTACTATGTATGTATGCTTGTGTTTATTTACTATATATACCATTGTTTATTTACTATGTATGTATGCCCGTGTTTATTTCCTATGTATGTATCCCCGTGTTTATTTACTATGTGTGTATGCCCGTGTTTATTTCCTATGTATGTATGACCGTGTTTATTTCCTATGTATGTATGCCCGTGTTTATTTCCTATGTATGTATGCCCGTGTTTATTTCATATGTATGTATGCCCGTGTTTATTTCGTCTGCATAAATGCCCGTGTTTATTTCCTATGAATGTATGCCCGTGTTCATTTACTATTTATGTATGACCAGGTTTATTTCCTATGTATGTATGCCCGTGTTTATTTCCTATGTATGTATGCCCTTGTTTATTAACTATGTATGTATGCCCGTGTTTATTTCCTATGTATGTATGCCCGTGTTTATTTACTATGTATGTATGCCCGTGTTTATTTCCTATGTATGTATGCCCGTGTTTATTTCCTATGTATGTATGCCCGTGTTTATTTACTATGTATGTATGCCCGTGTTTATTTACTATGCATGAATGCCCGTGTTTATTTCCTACTTATTCATGCCTGTGTTTATTTTCTATGTATGTATGACCGTGTTTATTTCCTATGTATGTATGCCCGTGTTTATTTACTATGTATGTATGCCCGTGTTTATTTACTATGTATGTATGCAGGTGTTTATTTCATATGTATGTATGCACGTGTTTATTTCATATGTATGTATGCCCGTGTTTATTTCCTATGTATGTATGACCGTGTTTATTTCCTATGTATGTATGCCCGTGTTTATTACATATGTATGTATGCCCGTGTTTATTTCGTCTGCATAAATGCCCGTGTTTCTTTCCTATGAATGTATGCCCGTGTTTAGTTACTATGTATGTACGATCAGGATTATTTCCTATGTATGTATGCCCGTGTTTATTTCCTATGTATGTATGCCAGTGTTTATTCTCTATGTATGTATGCTGGTGTTTATTTCTGATGTATCTATGCCCGTGTTTATTACCTATGTATGTATGCCCGTGTTAATTTACTATGTATGTATGCCCGTGTTATTAACTATGTATATATGCCATTGTTTATTTACTATGTATGTATGCCCGTCTTTATTTCCTATGTATGTATGTCCATGTGTATTTACTATGTGTGTATACCCGTGTTTATTTCCTATGTATGTATGACCGTGTTTATTTCCTACGTATGTATCCTTGTGTTTATTTACTATGTATGTATGCCCGTGTTTATTTCATATGTATGTATGCCCGTGTTAATTTTTAAGTATGTATGCTCGTATTTATTTCCTATGTATGTATGCCCGTGTTTATTTCCTATGTATGTATGCCCGTGTTTATTTACTATGTATGTATGCCCGTGTATATTGCCTATGTATGTAGGCCCTTGATTTTTTACTATGTATGTATTCCCGTGTTTATTTCCTATGTATGTATGCTCTTGTTTATTTCCTATGTATGTATGCCCGTGTTTATTTACTATGTATGTATGCCCGTGTTTATTTCCTATGTATGTATGCCCGTGTTTATTTACTATGTATGTATGCCCGTGTTTATTTCCTATGTATGCATGCCCGTGTTTATTTCCTATGTATGTATGCTCGTGTTTATTTACTATGTATGTATGCCCGTGTTTATTTACTATGCATGAATGCCCGTGTTTATTTCCTACTTATTCATGCCTGTGTTTATTTTCTATGTATGTATGACGGTGTTTATTTCCAATGTATGTATGCCCGTGTTTATTTACTATGTATGTATGCCCGTGTTTATTTACTATGTATGTATGCCCGTGTTTATTTCATATGTAAGTATGCACGTGTTTATTTCATATGTATGTATGCCCGTGTTTATTTCCTATGTATGTATGCCCGTGTTTATTTCCTATGTATGTATGCCCGTGTTTATTTCCTATGTATGTATGCCCGTGTTTATTTACTATGTATGTATGCTTGTGTTTATTTACTATGTATATATACCATTGTTTATTTACTATGTATGTATGCCCGTGTTTATTTCCTATGTATGTATGCCCGTGTTTATTTCCTATGTATGTATGCCCGTGTTTAATTCCTATGTATGTATGCCCGTGTTTATTTCATATGTATGTATGCCCGTGTTTATTTCGTCTGCATAAATGCCCGTGTTTATTTCCTATGAATGTATGCCCTGGTTTATTTAACATGCATGTATACCCGTGTATATTTCCTATGTATGTATGCCCAGGTTTATTTCCTATGTATGTATGCCCGTGTTTATTTCCTATGTATGTATGCCCGTGTTTATTTACTATGTATGTATGCACGTGTTTATTTACTATGTATATATTCCATTGTTTATTTACTATGTATGTATGCCCGTGTTTAATTCCTATGTATGTATGTCCGTGTTTATTTACTATGTGTGTATGACCGTGTTTATTTCCTATGTATGTATGACCGTGTTTATTTTCTATGTATGTATGCTCGTGTTTATTTCTTATGTATGTATGTCCGTGTTGATTTCCAATGTATGTATGCCAGTGTTTATTTACTATGTATGCATGCCCGTGTTTATTACCTATGTATGTATGCCCGTGTTTATTTCCTATGTATGTATGCCCGTGTTTATTTACTATGTATGTATGCCCGTGTTTATTTACTATGCATGTATGCCCGCGTTTATTTCCTACTTATGTATGCCTGTGCTTATTTCCTATGTATGTATGCCCGTCTTTATTTACTATGTATATATGCCAGTGTTTATTTACTATGTATGTAATCACATGTTTATTTCCTATGTATGTATGCCCGTGTTTATTTACTATGTATTTGTGCCAGTGTTTATTTACTATGTATGTATGCCCGGGTTTATTTCCTATGTATGTATGCCCGTGTTTATTTACTATGTATGTATGCCCGTTTTATTTCCTATGTATGTATGCCCGTGTTTATTTCCTATGTATGTATGCCCGTGTTTATTTCCTATGTATGTATGCCCGTGTTTATTTCCTATGTATGTATGCCCGTGTTTATTTACTATGTATGTATGCCTGTGTTTATTTACTGTGTATGTATGCCCGTGTTTATTTACTATATATGTATGTCCGTGTTTATTTCCTATGTATGTATGCCCGTGTTTATATACTATGTATGTATGATCGTGTTTATTTACTATGTATGTGTGCCCGTGTTTATTTACTATGTATGTATGCCCGTTTTATTTACTATGTATGTATGTTCGTGTGTATTTCCTATGTATGTATGCTTGTGTTTATTTCCTATGTATGTATGCCCGTGTTCGTTTCCTATGTATGTATGCCCGTGTTTATTTCCTATGTATGTATGCCCGTGTTCGTTTCCTATGTATGTATGCCGGTGCTTATTTCCTATGTATGTATGCCCGTGTTCGTTTCCTATGTATGTATGCCCGTGTTTATTTCCTATGTATGTTTGCCCGTGTTCGTTTCCTATGTATCTATGCCGGTGCTTATTTCCTATGTGTGTATGCCCGTGTTTATTTACTATGTATGTATGCCCGTTTTATTTCCTATGTATGTATGCCCGTGTTTATTTCCTATGTATGTATGCCCGTGTTTATTTACTATGTATGTATGCACGTTTTATTTCCTATGTATGTATGCTCGTGTTTATTTCCTATGTATGTATGCCCGTGTTTATTTCCTATGTATGTATGCCCGTGTTTATTTACTATGTATATGTGCCAGTTTTTATTTACTATGTATGTATTCCCGTGTTTATTTATTATGTATGTATGCCCGTGTTTATTTACTATGTATGTATGCCCGTGTTTATTTACTATATGTGTATGCCCGAGTTAATTTCCTATGTATGTATGCCCGTGTTTATTTACTATGTGTGTATGCCCGTGTTTATTTCATATGTATGTATGCCCGTGTTTATTTCCTATGTATGTATGCCCGTGTTTTTTTCCTATGTATGTATGCCCGTTTTATTTCCTATGTATGTATGCCCGTGTTTATTTACTATGTATATATGCCAGTGTTTATTTCCTATGTATGTATGCCCGTGTTTATTTCCTATGTATGTATGCCAGTGTTTATCTACTATGTATATATGCCAGTGTTTATTTACTATGTACATATGCCCGTGTTTATTTACTTTGTATATATGCCAGTGTTTATTTACTATGTATGTATGCCCGTGTTTATTTACTATGTATATATGCCAGTGTTTATTTACTATGTATGTATGCCGGTGTTTTTTTACTATGTATGTATGCCCGTGTTGATTTCCTATGTATATATGCCTGTGCTTATTTCCTATGAATGTATTCCTAGGTTTATTCAACTTCCATGTATGCCCGTGTTTATTTCCTATGTATGTATGCCCGTGTTTATTTACGCTGTATGTATTCCCATTTTTATTTAACATGCATGTATACCGGTGTTTATTTCCTATATTTGTATGCCTAGGTTTATTTCCTATGTATGTATGCCAGTGTTTATCTACTATGTATATATGCCAGTGTTTATTTACTATGTACATATGCCCGTGTTTATTTACTTTGTATACATGCCCGTGTTTATATCCTATGTATGTATTCCCGTGTTTATTTCCTATGTATGAATGCACGTGTTAATTTACTATGTATGTGTATCCGTATTTATTTACTATGTATGAATGCCCGTTTTATTTCCTATGTATGTATGCCCGTGTTTATTTTCTATGTATATATGCCCGTGTTTATTTCCTATGTATGTATGCTCAGGTTTATTTAACGTGCATGTATGCCCGTGTTTATTTCCTATGTATGTATGCCCGTGTTTATTTACTATGTTTGTATGCCCGTTTTATTTCCTATGTATTAATGCCCGTGTTTATTTACTATGTATATATGCCAGTGGTTATTTCCTATGTATGTATGCCCGTGTTTATTTACTATGTATATGTGCCAGTGTTTATTTACTATGTATGTATGCCCGTGTTTATATCCTATGTATGTATGCCCGTGTTTATTTACTATGTATGTATGCCCGTGTTTATTTCCTATGTATGTATGCTCGTGTTTATTTCCTATGTATGTATGCCTGTGCTTATTTACTATGTATGTATGCCCGTGTTTATTTACTATGTATGTATGCCCGTGTTTATTTCCTATGTATGTATGCCCGTGTTTATTTCCTATGTATGTATGCCCGTGTTTATTTACTATGTATGTATGCCCGTTTTATTTCCTATGTATGTATGCCCGTGTTTATTTACTATGTATATATGCCAGTGTTTATTTACTATGTATGTATGCCAGTATTTTTTTACTATGTATTTATGCCAGTGTTTATTTACAATGTATGTATTCCCGTGTTTATTTACTATGTATGTATGCCGGTGTTTATTTACTATGTATGTATGCCCGTGTTTCTTTCTTATGTATGTATGCCCGTGTTTAATTACTATGGATATTTGCCCGTGTTTATTTCCTATGTATGTATGCCCGTGTTTTTTTACTATGTATGTATGCCCGTTTTATTTCCTATGTATGTATGCCCGTGTTTATTTACTATGTATATATGCCAGTGTTTATTTCCTATGTATGTATGCCCGTGTTTATTTCCTATGTATGTATGCCCGTGTTCGTTTCCTATGTATGTATGCCCGTGTTTATTTACTATGTATGTATTTTCGTGTTTATTTCCTATGTATGTATGCCCGTGTTTATTTACTATGTATGTATGTTCGTGTTTATTTCCTATGTATGTATGCCCGTGTTTATTTCCTATGTATGTATGCCCGTGTTCGTTTCCTATGTATGCATGCCCGTGTTTATTTCCTATGTATGTATGCCCGTGTTCGTTTCCTATGTATGTATGCCGGTGCTTATTTCCTATGTATGTATGCCCGTGTTTATTTACTATGTATGTATGCCCGTTTTATTTCCTATGTATGTATGCCCGTGTTTATTTCCTATGTATGTATGCCCGTGTTTATTTCCTATGTATGTATGCCCGTGTTCGTTTCCTATGTATGTATGCCCGTGTTTATTTCCTATGTATGTATGCCCGTGTTCGTTTCCTATGTATTTATGCCGGTGCTTATTTCCTATGTATGTATGCCCGTGTTCGTTTCCTATGTATGTATGCCGGTGCTTATTTCCTATGTATGTATACCCGTGTTCGTTTCCTATGTATGTATGCCGGTGCTTATTTCCTATGTATGTATGCCCGTGTTCGTTTCCTATGTATGTATGCCCGTGTTCGTTTCCTATGTATGTATGCCGGTGCTTATTTCCTATGTATGTATGCCCGTGTTTATTTACTATGTATGTATGCCCGTTTTATTTCCTATGTATGTATGCCCGTGTTTATTTCCTAAGTATGTATGCCCGTGTTTATTTCCTATGTATGTATGCCCGTGTTTATTTACTATGTATGTATGCCCGTTTTATTTCCTATGTATGGATGCCCGTGTTTATTTACTATGTATATATGCCAGTGTTTATTTACTATGTATGTATGCCAGTATTTTTTTACTATGTATTTATGCCAGTGTTTATTTACAATGTATGTATGCCCGTGTTTATTTACTATGTATGTATGCCCGTGTTTATTTACTATGTATGTATGTTCGTTTTTATTTTCTATGTATGTATGCCCGTGTTTATTTCCTATGTATGTATGCCCGTGTTCGTTTCCTATGTATGTATGCCCGTGTTTATTTCCTATGTATGTATGCCCGTGTTTATTTCCTATGTATGTATGCCCGTGTTCGTTTCCTATGTATGTATGCCGGTGCTTATTTCCTATGTATGTATGGCCGTGTTGATTTACTATGTATGTATGCCCGTTTTATTTCCTATGTATGTATGCCCGTGTTTATTTTCTATGTATATATGCCCGTTTATATTTATTATGTATGTATGCACAGGTTTATTTAACATGCATGTATGCCGGTGTTTATTTACTATGTATGTATGCCCGTGTTTCTTTCTTATGTATGTATGCCCGTGTTTAATTACTATGGATATTTGCCCGTGTTTATTTCCTACGTATGTATGCCCGTGTTTATTTACTATGTATGTATGCCCGTTTTATTTCCTATGTATGTATGCCCGTGTTTATTTACTATGTATATATGCCAGTGTTTATTTCCTATGTATGTATGCCCGTGTTTATTTCCTATGTATGTATGCCCGTGTTCGTTTCCTATGTATGTATGCCCGTGTTTATTTACTATGTATGTATGTTCGTGTTTATTTCCTATGTATGTATGCCCGTGTTTATTTACTATGTATGTATGTTCGTGTTTATTTCCTATGTATGTATGCCCGTGTTTATTTCCTATGTATGTATGCCCGTGTTCGTTTCCTATGTATGTATGCCCGTGTTTATTTCCTATGTATGTATGCCCGTGTTCGTTTCCGATGTATGTATGCCGGTGCTTATTTCCTATGTATGTATGCCCGTGTTTATTTACTATGTATGTATGCCCGTTTTATTTCCTATGTATGTATGCCCGTGTTTATTTCCTATGTATGTATGCCCGTGTTTATTTCCTATGTATGTATGCCCGTGTTCGTTTCCTATGTATGTATGCCCGTGTTTATTTCCTATGTATGTATGCCCGTGTTCGTTTCCTATGTATTTATGCCGGTTGTTATTTCCTATGTATGTATGCCCGTGTTCGTTTCCTATGTATGTATGCCGGTGCTTATTTCCTATGTATGTATACCCGTGTTCGTTTCCTATGTATGTATGCCGGTGCTTATTTCCTATGTATGTATGCCCGTGTTCGTTTCCTATGTATGTATGCCCGTGTTCGTTTCCTATGTATGTATGCCGGTGCTTATTTCCTATGTATGTATGCCCGTGTTTATTTACTATGTATGTATGCCCGTTTTATTTCCTATGTATGTATGCCCGTGTTTATTTCCTAAGTATGTATGCCCGTGTTTATTTCCTATGTATGTATGCCCGTGTTCGATTCCTATGTATGTATGCCCGTGTTTATTTCCTATGTATGTATTCCCGTGTTCGTTTCCTATGTATGTATGCCGGTGCTTATTTCCTATGTATGTATGCCCGTGTTTATTTACTATGTAAGTATGCCCGTTTTATTTCCTATGTATGTATGCCCGTGTTTATTTCCTATGTATGTATGCCTGTGTTTATTTCCTATGTATGTATGCCCGTGTTTATTTCCTATGTATGTATGCCCGTGTTTATTTCCTATGTATGTATGCCCGTGTTTATTTCCTATGTATGTATGCCCGTGTTTATTTCCTATGTATGTATGCCCGTGTTCGTTTCCTATGTATGTATGCCCGTGTTTATTTCCTATGTATGTATGCCCGTGTTCGTTTCCTATGTATGTATGCCGGTGCTTATTTCCTATGTATGTATGCCGGTGTTTATTTACTATGTATGTATGCCAGTATTTTTTTACTATGTATTTATGCCAGTGTTTATTTACAATGTATGTATTCTCGTGTTTATTTACTATGTATGTATGCCCGTGTTTATTTACTATGTATGTATGTTCGTGTTTATTTTCTACGTATGTATGCCCGTGTTTATTTCCTATGTATGTATGCCCGTGTTCGCTTCCTATGTATGTATGCCCGTGTTTATTTCCTATGTATGTATGCCCGTGTTTATTTCCTATGTATGTATGCCCGTGTTCGTTTCCTATGTATGTATGCCGGTGCTTATTTCCTATGTATGTATGGCCGTGTTTATTTACTATGTATGTATACCCGTTTTATTTCCTATGTATGTATGCCCGTGTTTATTTTCTATGTATATATGCCCGTTTATATTTATTATGTATGTATGCACAGGTTTATTTAACATGCATGTATGCCGGTGTTTATTTACTATGTATGTATGCCCGTGTTTCTTTCTTATGTATGTATGCCCGTGTTTAATTACTATGGATATTTGCCCGTGTTTATTTCCTATGTATGTATGCCCGTGTTTTTTTACTATGTATGTATGCCCGTTTTATTTCCTATGTATGTATGCCCGTGTTTATTTACTATGTATATATGCCAGTGTTTATTTCCTATGTATGTATGCCCGTGTTTATTTCCTATGTATGTATGCCCGTGTTCGTTTCCTATGTATGTATGCCCGTGTTTATTTACTATGTATGTATTTTCGTGTTTATTTCCTATGTATGTATGCCCGTGTTTATTTACTATGTATGTATGTTCGTGTTTATTTCCTATGTATGTATGCCCGTGTTTATTTCCTATGTATGTATGCCCGTGTTCGTTTCCTATGTATGGATGCCCGTGTTTATTTCCTATGTATGTATGCCCGTGTTCGTTTCCTATGTATGTATGCCGGTGCTTATTTCCTATGTATGTATGCCCGTGTTTATTTACTATGTATGTATGCCCGTTTTATTTCCTATGTATGTATGCCCGTGTTTATTTCCTATGTATGTATGCCCGTGTTTATTTCCTATGTATGTATGCCCGTGTTCGTTTCCTATGTATGTATGCCCGTGTTTATTTCCTATGTATGTATGCCCGTGTTCGTTTCCTATGTATTTATGCCGGTGCTTATTTCCTATGTATGTATGCCCGTGTTCGTTTCCTATGTATGTATGCCGGTGCTTATTTCCTATGTATGTATACCCGTGTTCGTTTCCTATGTATGTATGCCGGTGCTTATTTCCTATGTATGTATGCCCGTGTTCGTTTCCTATGTATGTATGCCCGTGTTCGTTTCCTATGTATGTATGCCGGTGCTTATTTCCTATGTATGTATGCCCGTGTTTATTTACTATGTATGTATGCCCGTTTTATTTCCTATGTATGTATGCCCGTGTTTATTTCCTAAGTATGTATGCCCGTGTTTATTTCCTATGTATGTATGCCCGTGTTTATTTACTATGTATGTATGCCCGTTTTATTTCCTATGTATGTATGCCCGTGTTTATTTACTATGTATATATGCCAGTGTTTATTTACTATGTATGTATGCCAGTATTTTTTTACTATGTATTTATGCCAGTGTTTATTTACAATGTATGTATGCCCGTGTTTATTTACTATGTATGTATGCCCGTGTTTATTTACTATGTATGTATGTTCGTTTTTATTTTCTATGTATGTATGCCCGTGTTTATTTCCTATGTATGTATGCCCGTGTTCGTTTCCTATGTATGTATGCCCGTGTTTATTTCCTATGTATGTATGCCCGTGTTTATTTCCTATGTATGTATGCCCGTGTTCGTTTCCTATGTATGTATGCCGGTGCTTATTTCCTATGTATGTATGGCCGTGTTGATTTACTATGTATGTATGCCCGTTTTATTTCCTATGTATGTATGCCCGTGTTTATTTTCTATGTATATATGCCCGTTTATATTTATTATGTATGTATGCACAGGTTTATTTAACATGCATGTATGCCGGTGTTTATTTACTATGTATGTATGCCCGTGTTTCTTTCTTATGTATGTATGCCCGTGTTTAATTACTATGGATATTTGCCCGTGTTTATTTCCTACGTATGTATGCCCGTGTTTATTTACTATGTATGTATGCCCGTTTTATTTCCTATGTATGTATGCCCGTGTTTATTTACTATGTATATATGCCAGTGTTTATTTCCTATGTATGTATGCCCGTGTTTATTTCCTATGTATGTATGCCCGTGTTCGTTTCCTATGTATGTATGCCCGTGTTTATTTACTATGTATGTATGTTCGTGTTTATTTCCTATGTATGTATGCCCGTGTTTATTTACTATGTATGTATGTTCGTGTTTATTTCCTATGTATGTATGCCCGTGTTTATTTCCTATGTATGTATGCCCGTGTTCGTTTCCTATGTATGTATGCCCGTGTTTATTTCCTATGTATGTATGCCCGTGTTCGTTTCCGATGTATGTATGCCGGTGCTTATTTCCTATGTATGTATGCCCGTGTTTATTTACTATGTATGTATGCCCGTTTTATTTCCTATGTATGTATGCCCGTGTTTATTTCCTATGTATGTATGCCCGTGTTTATTTCCTATGTATGTATGCCCGTGTTCGTTTCCTATGTATGTATGCCCGTGTTTATTTCCTATGTATGTATGCCCGTGTTCGTTTCCTATGTATTTATGCCGGTTGTTATTTCCTATGTATGTATGCCCGTGTTCGTTTCCTATGTATGTATGCCGGTGCTTATTTCCTATGTATGTATACCCGTGTTCGTTTCCTATGTATGTATGCCGGTGCTTATTTCCTATGTATGTATGCCCGTGTTTATTTACTATGTATGTATGCCCGTTTATTTTCCTATGTATGTATGCCCGTGTTTATTTCCTATGTATGTATGCCCGTGTTTATTTACTATGTAAGTATGCCCGTTTTATTTCCTATGTATGTATGCCCGTGTTTATTTCCTATGTATGTATGCCTGTGTTTATTTCCTATGTATGTATGCCCGTGTTTATTTCCTATGTATGTATGCCCGTGTTTATTTACTATGTATGTATGCCCGTTTTATTTACTATGTATGTATGTTCGTGTTTATTTCCTATGTATGTATGCCCGTGTTTATTTCCTATGTATGTATGCCCGTGTTCGTTTCCTATGTATGTATGCCCGTGTTTATTTCCTATGTATGTATGCCCGTGTTCGTTTCCTATGTATGTATGCCGGTGCTTATTTCCTATGTATGTATGTAAGCCCGTGTTTATTTACTATGTATATATATTTCCGTTTTATTTCCTATGTATGTATGCCCGTGTTTATTTCCTATGTATGTATGCCCGTGTTTATTTCCTATGTATGTATGCCCGTGTTTATTTCCTATGTATGTATGCCCGTGTTCGTTTCCTATGTATGTATGCCGGTGCTTATTTCCTATGTATGTATGCCCGTGTTTATTTACTATGTATGTATGCCCGTTTTATTTCCTATGTATGTATGCCCGTGTTTATTTTCTATGTATATATGCCCGTTTATATTTATTATGTATGTATGCACTGGTTTATTTAACATGCATGTATGCCGGTGTTTATTTACTATGTATGTATGCCCGTGTTTCTTTCTTATGTATGTATGCCCGTGTTTAATTACTATGGATATTTGCCCGTGTTTATTTCCTATGTATGTATGCCCGTGTTTATTTACTATGTATGTATGCCCGTTTTTTTCCTATGTATGTATGCCCGTGTTTATTTACTATGTGTATATGCCAGTGTTTATTTCCTATGTATGTATGCCCGGGTTTATTTACTATGTATATGTGCCAGTGTTTATTTACCATGTATGTATGCCCGTGTTTATTTACTATGTATGTATGCCCGTGTTTATTTACTATGTATGTATGTTCGTGTTTATTTCCTATGTATGTATGCCCGTGTTTATTTACTATGTATGTATGTTCGTGTTTATTTCCTATGTATGTATGCCCGTGTTTATTTCCTATGTATGTATGCCCGTGTTCGTTTCCTATGTATGTATGCCTGTGTTTATTTCCTATGTATGTATGCCCGTGTTCGTTTCCTATGTATGTATGCCGGTGCTTATTTCCTATGTATGTATGTATGCCCGTGTTTATTTACTATGTATGTATGCCCGTTTTATTTCCTATGTATGTATGCCCGTGTTTATTTCCTATGTATGTATGCCCGTGTTTATTTCCTATGTATGTATGCCCGTGTTTATTTCCTATGTACGTATGCCCGTGTTCGTTTCCTATGTATGTATGCCGGTGCTTATTTCCTATGTATGTATGCCCGTGTTTATTTACTATGTATGTATGCCCGTTTTATTTCCTATGTATGTATGCCCGTGTTTATTTTCTATGTATATATATGCCCGTTTATATTTATTATGTATGTATGCACTGGTTTATTTAACATGCATGTATGCCGGTGTTTATTTACTATGTATGTATGCCCGTGTTTCTTTCTTATGTATGTATGCCCGTGTTTAATTACTATGGATATTTGCCCGTGTTTATTTCCTATGTATGTATGCCCGTGTTTATTTACTATGTATGTATGCCCGTTTTTTTCCTATGTATGTATGCCCGTGTTTATTTACTATGTATATATGCCAGTGTTTATTTCCTATGTATGTATGCCCGTGTTTATTTACTATGTATATGTGCCAGTGTTTATTTACCATGTATGTATGCCCGTGTTTATTTACTATGTATGTATGCCCGTGTTTATTTACTATGTATGTATGTTCGTGTTTATTTCCTATGTATGTATGCCCGTGTTTATTTACTATGTATGTATGTTCGTGTTTATTTCCTATGTATGTATGCCCGTGTTTATTTCCTATGTATGTATGCCCGTGTTCGTTTCCTATGTATGTAAGCCTGTGTTTATTTCCTATGTATGTATGCCCGTGTTCGTTTCCTATGTATGTATGCCGGTGTTTTTTTTACTATGTATGTATGCCCGTGTTTAATACCTATGTATATTTGCCGGTGCTTACTTCCTATGAATATATGCCCAGGTTTATTTATCATGCATGTATGCCCATGTTTATTTCCTATGTATGTATGCCCGTGTTTATTTACTCTGTATGTATGCCCGTGTTTATTTCCTATGTATGTATGCCCGTGTTTATTTCCTATGTATGTATTCCCGTGTTCATTTACTATGTATGTATGCCCGTATTTATTTCCTATGTATATTTGCCCGTGTTTATTTCCTATGTAAGTTTGCCCTTGTTTATTTCCTATGTATGTATGCCCTTGTTTATTTCCTATGTATGTATGCCCGTGTTCATTTACTATGTATGTATGCCCGTGTTTATTTCTGATGTATGTATGCCCGTGTTTATTACCTATGTATGTATGCCCGTGTTTATTTACTATGTATGTATGCTTGTGTTTATTTACTATGTATATATACCATTGTTTATTTACTATGTATGTATGCCCGTGTTTATTTCCTATGTATGTATCCCCGTGTTTATTTACTATGTGTGTATGCCCGTGTTTATTTCCTATGTATGTATGACCGTGTTTATTTCCTATGTATGTATGTATGCCCGTGTTTATTTCCTATGTATGTATGCCCGTGTTTATTTCCTATGTATGTATGCCCGTGTTTATTTCATATGTATGTATGCCCGTGTTTATTTCGTCTGCATAAATGCCCGTGTTTATTTCCTATGAATGTATGCCCGTGTTTATTTACTATGTATGTATGACCAGGTTTATTTCCTATGTATGTATGCCCGTGTTTATTTCCTATGTATGTATGCCCTTGTTTATTAACTATGTATGTATGCCCGTGTTTATTTCCTATGTATGTATGCCCGTGTTTATTTACTATGTATGTATGCCCGTGTTTATTTCCTATGTATGTATGCCCGTGTTTATTTCCTATGTATGTATGCCCGTGTTTATTTACTATGTATGTATGCCCGTGTTTATTTACTATGCATGAATGCCCGTGTTTATTTCCTACTTATTCATGCCTGTGTTTATTTTCTATGTATGTATGCCCGTGTTTATTTCCTATGTATGTATGCCCGTGTTTATTTACTATGTATGTATGCCCGTGTTTATTTCCTATGTATGTATGCCCGTGTTTATTTCCTATGTATGTATGCCCGTGTTTATTTACTATGAATGTATGCCCGTGTTTATTTACTATGTATATATGCCATTGTTTATTTACTATGTATGTATGCCCGTCTTTATTTCCTATGTATGTATGTCCATGTTTATTTACTATGTGTGTATACCCGTGTTTATTTCCTATGTATGTATGACCGTGTTTATTTCCTACGTATGTATGCTTGTGTTTATTTACTATGTATGTATGCCCGTGTTTATTTCATATGTATGTATGCCCGTGTTAATTTTTAAGTATGTATGCTCGTATTTATTTCCTATGTATGTATGCCCGTGTTTATTTCCTATGTATGTATGCCCGTGTTTATTTACTATGTATGTATGCCCGTGTATATTGCCTATGTATGTAGGCCCTTGATTTTTTACTATGTATGTATTCCCGTGTTTATTTCCTATGTATGTATGCTCTTGTTTATTTCCTATGTATGTATGCCCGTGTTTATTTACTATGTATGTATGCCCGTGTTTATTTCCTATGTATGTATGCCCGTGTTTATTTACTATGTATGTATGCCCGTGTTTATTTCCTATGTATGCATGCCCGTGTTTATTTCCTATGTATGTATGCTCGTGTTTATTTACTATGTATGTATGCCCGTGTTTATTTACTATGCATGAATGCCCGTGTTTATTTCCTACTTATTCATGCCTGTGTTTATTTTCTATGTATGTATGACGGTGTTTATTTCCTATGTATGTATGCCCGTGTTTATTTACTATGAATGTATGCCCGTGTTGATTTACTATGTATGTATGCCCGTGTTTATTTCATATGTATGTATGCACGTGTTTATTTCATATGTATGTATGCCCGTGTTTATTTCCTATGTATGTATGCCCGTGTTTATTTCCTATGTATGTATGCCCGTGTTTATTTACTATGTATGTATGCCCGTGTTTATTTCTGATGTATGTATACCCGTGTTTATTACCTATGTATGTATGCCCGTGTTTATTTACTATGTATGTATGCTTGTGTTTATTTACTATGTATATATACCATTGTTTATTTACTATGTAAGTATGCCCGTGTTTATTTCCTATGTATGTATGCCCGTGTTTATTTACTATGTGTGTATGCCCGTGTTTATTTCCTATGTATGTATGACCGTGTTTATTTCCTATGTATGTATGCCCGTGTTTATTTCCTATGTATGTATGCCCGTGTTTAATTCCTATGTATGTATGCCCGTGTTTATTTCATATGTATGTATGCCCGTGTTTATTTCGTCTGCATAAATGCCCGTGTTTCTTTCCTATGAATGTATGCCCAGGTTTATTTAACATGCATGTATACCCGTGTTTATTTCCTATGTATGTATGCCCAGGTTTATTTCCTATGTATGTATGCCCGTGTTTATTTCCTATGTATGTATGCCCGTGTTTATTTACTATGTATGTATGCACGTGGTTATTTACTATGTATATATTCCATTGTTTATTTACTATGTATGTATGCCCGTGTTTAATTCCTATGTATGTATGTCCGTGTTTATTTACTATGTGTGTATGACCGTGTTTATTTCCTATGTATGTATGACCGTGTTTATTTTCTATGTATGTATGCTCGTGTTTATTTCTTATGTATGTATGTCCGTGTTGATTTCCAATGTATGTATGCCAGTGTTTATTTACTATGTATGCATACCCGTGTTTATTACCTATGTATGTATGCCCGTGTTTATTTCCTATGTATGTATGCCCGTGTTTATTTACTATGTATGTATGCCCGTGTTTATTTACTATGCATGTATGCCCGCGTTTATTTCCTACTTATGTATGCCTGTGCTTATTTCCTATGTATGTATGCCCGTCTTTATTTACTATGTATATATGCCAGTGTTTATTTACTATGTATGTAATCACATGTTTATTTTCTATGTATGTATGCCCGTGTTTATTTACTATGTATTTGTGCCAGTGTTTATTTACTATGTATGTATGCCCGGGTTTATTTCCTATGTATGTATGCCCGTGTTTATTTACTATGTATGTATGCCCGTTTTATTTCCTATGTATGTATGCCCGTGTTTATTTCCTATGTATGTATGCCCGTGTTTATTTCCTATGTATGTATGCCCGTGTTTATTTCCTATGTATGTATGCCCGTGTTTATTTACTATGTATGTATGCCCGTGTTTATTTACTGTGTAAGTATGCCCGTGTTTATTTACTATATATGTATGTCCGTGTTTATTTCCTATGTATGTATGCCCGTGTTTATATACTATGTATGTATGAACGTGTTTATTTACTATGTATGTGTGCCCGTGTTTATTTACTATGTATGTATGCCCGTTTTATTTACTATGTATGTATGTTCGTGTTTATTTCCTATGTATGTATGCTTGTGTTTATTTCCTATGTATGTATGCCCGTGTTCGTTTCCTATGTATGTATGCCCGTGTTTATTTCCTATGTATGTATGCCCGTGTTCGTTTCCTATGTATGTATGCCGGTGCTTATTTCCTATGTATGTATGCCCGTGTTTATTTACTATGTATGTATGCCCGTTTTATTTCCTATGTATGTATGCCCGTGTTTATTTCCTATGTATGTATGCCCTGTTTATTTCCTATGTATGTATGCCCGTGTTTATTTCCTATGTATGTATGCCCGTGTTCGTTTCCTATGTATGTATGCCGGTGCTTATTTCCTATGTATGTATGCCCGTGTTTATTTACTATGTATGTATGCCCGTTTTATTTCCTATGTATGTATGCCCGTGTTTATTTTCTATGTATATATGCCCGTTTATATTTATTATGTATGTATGCACAGGTTTATTTAACATGCATGAATGCCGGTGTTTATTTACTATGTATGTATGCCCGTGTTTCTTTCTTATGTATGTATGCCCGTGTTTAATTACTATGGATATTTGCC
The DNA here is from genome assembly GCA_036971475.1 of Prosapia bicincta. Taxonomy (NCBI): domain Eukaryota; kingdom Metazoa; phylum Arthropoda; class Insecta; order Hemiptera; family Cercopidae; genus Prosapia; species Prosapia bicincta. The sequence continues at coordinate 14,016,636 of JBAIZL010000010.1, read as the reverse complement.
CGTGTTTATTTCCTATGAATGTATGCCCGTGTTTATTTACTATGTATGTATGCCCGTTTTATTTCCTATGTATGTATGCCCGTGTTTATTTACTATGTATATATGCCAGTGTTTATTTCCTATGTATGTATGCCCGTGTTTATTTCCTATGTATGTATGCCCGTGTTCGTTTCCTATGTATGTATGCCCGTGTTTATTTACTATGTATGTATGTTCGTGTTTATTTCCTATGTATGTATGCCCGTGTTTATTTCCTATGTATGTATGCCCGTGTTCGTTTCCTATGTATGTAAGCCCGTGTTTATTTCCTATGTATGTATGCCCGTGTTCGTTTCCTATGTATGTATGCCGGTGCTTATTTCCTATGTATGTATGTATGCCCGTGTTTATTTACTATGTATCTATGCCCGTTTTATTTCCTATGTATGTATGCCCGTGTTTATTTCCTATGTATGTATGCCCGTGTTTATTTCCTATGTATGTATGCCCGTGTTCGTTTCCTATGTATGTATGCCGGTGCTTATTTCCTATGTATGTATGCCCGTGTTTATTTACTATGTATGTATGCCCGTTTTATTTACTATGTATGTATGTTCGTGTTTATTTCCTATGTATGTATGCCCGTGTTTATTTCCTATGTATGTATGCCCGTGTTCGTTTCCTATGTATGTATGCCCGTGTTTATTTCCTATGTATGTATGCCCGTGTTCGTTTCCTATGTATGTATGCCGGTGCTTATTTCCTATGTATGTATGTAAGCCCGTGTTTATTTACTATGTATATATGCCCGTTTTATTTCCTATGTATGTATGCCCGTGTTTATTTCCTATGTATGTATGCCCGTGTTCGTTTCCTATGTATGTATGCCCGTGTTTATTTCCTATGTATGTATGCCCGTGTTCGTTTCCTATGTATGTATGCCCGTGTTTATTTCCTATGTATGAATGCCCGTGTTCGTTTCCTATGTATGTATGCCGGTGCTTATTTCCTATGTATGTATGCCCGTGTTTATTTACTATGTATGTATGCCCGTTTCATTTCCTATGTATGTATGCCCGTGTTTATTTCCTATGTATGTATGCCCGTGTTTATTTCCTATGTATGTATGCCCGTGTTTATTTCCTATGTATGTATGCCCGTGTTCGTTTCCTATGTATGTATGCCGGTGCTTATTTCCTATGTATGTATGCCCGTGTTTATTTACTATGTATGTATGCCCGTTTTATTTCCTATGTATGTATGCCCGTGTTTCTATTCTATGTATATATGCCCGTTTATATTTATTATGTATGTATGCACAGGTTTATTTAACATGCATGTATGCCGGTGTTTATTTACTATGTATGTATGCCCGTTTTTTTTCCTATGTATGTATGCCCGTGTTTATTTACTATGTATATATGCCAGTGTTTATTTCCTATGTATGTATGCCCGTGTTTATTTACTTTGTATATGTGCCAGTGTTTATTTACTATGTATGTATGCCCGTGTTTATTTACTATGTATTTATGCCCGTGTTTATTTACTATGTATGTATGCCCGTGTTTATTTACTATGTGTGTATGCCCGAGTTTATTTCCTATGTATGTATGCCCGTTTTTATTTACTATGTATGTATGCCCGTGTTTATTTCATATGTATGTATAACCGTGTTTATTTCCTATTAATGTATGCCCGTGTTTATTTCCTATGTATGTATGCCCGTTTTATTTCCTATGTATGTATGCCCGTGTTTATTTACTATGTATATATACCAGTGTTTATTTCCTATGTATGTATGCCAGTGTTTATCTCCTATGTATATATGCCAGTGTTTATTTACTATGTATATATGCCAGTGTTTATTTACTATGTATGTATGCCCGTGTTTATTTCCTATGTATGTATGCCCGTGTTTATTTACTATGTATATGTGCCAGTTTTTATTTACTATGTATGTATTCCCGTGTTTATTTACTATGTATGTATGCCCGTGTTTATTTACTATGTATGTATGCCCGTGTTTATTTACTATATGTGTATGGCCGAGTTAATTTCCTATGTATGTATGCCCGTGTTTATTTACTATGTGTGTATGCCCGTGTTTATTTCATATGTATGTATGCCCGTGTTTATTTCCTATGTATGTATGCCCGTGTTTTTTTCCTATGAATGTATGCCCGTTTTATTTCCTATGTATGTATGCCCGTGTTTATTTACTACGTATATATGCCAGTGTTTATTTCCTATGTATGTATGCCCGTGTTTATTTCCTATGTATGTATGCCAGTGTTTATCTACTATGTATATATGCCAGTGTTTATTTACTATGTACATATGCCCGTGTTTATTTACTTTGTATATATGCCAGTGTTTATTTACTATGTATGTATGCCCGTGTTTATTTACTATGTATATATGCCAGTGTTTATTTACTATGTATGTATGCCGGTGTTTTTTTACTATGTATGTATGCCCGTGTTGATTTCCTATGTATATATGCCTGTGCTTATTTCCTATGAATGTATTCCTAGGTTTATTCAACTTCCATGTATGCCCGTGTTTATTTCCTATGTATGTATGCCCGTGTTTATTTACGCTGTATGTATTCCCAGGTTTATTTAAAATGCATGTATACCGGTGTTTATTTCCTATATTTGTATGCCTAGGTTTATTTCCTATGTATGTATGCCCAGGTTTATTTAACATGCATGTATGCCCGTGTTTATATCCTATGTATGTATTCCCGTGTTTATTTCCTATGTATGAATGCACGTGTTAATTTACTATGTATGTGTATCCGTATTTATTTACTATGTATGAATGCCCGTTTTATTTCCTATGTATGTATGCCCGTGTTTATTTTCTATGTATATATGCCCGTGTTTATTTCCTATGTATGTATGCTCAGGTTTATTTAACGTGCATGTTTGCCGGTGTTTATTTACTAAGTATGTATGCCCGTGATTATTTCCTATGTATGTATGCCCGTGTTTATTTACTATGTTTGTATGCCCGTTTTATTTCCTATGTATTAATGCCCGTGTTTATTTACTATGTATATATGCCAGTGGTTATTTCCTATGTATGTATGCCCGTGTTTATTTACTATGTATATGTGCCAGTGTTTATTTACTATGTATGTATGCCCGTGTTTATATCCTATGTATGTATGCCCGTGTTTATTTACTATGTATGTATGCCCGTGTTTATTTCCTATGTATGTATGCTCGTGTTTATTTCCTATGTATGTATGCCTGTGCTTATTTACTATGTATGTATGCCCGTGTTTATTTACTATGTATGTATGCCCGTGTTTATTTCCTATGTATGTATGCCCGTGTTTATTTCCTATGTATGTATGCCCGTGTTTATTTACTATGTATGTATGCCCGTTTTATTTCCTATGTATGTATGCCCGTGTTAATTTACTATGTATATATGCCAGTGTTTATTTACTATGTATGTATGCCAGTATTTTTTTACTATGTATTTATGCCAGTGTTTATTTACAATGTATGTATGCCCGTGTTTATTTACTATGTATGTATGTTCGTGTTTATTTTCTATGTATGTATGCCCGTGTTTATTTCCTATGTATGTATGCCCGTGTTCGTTTCCTATGTATGCATGCCCGTGTTTATTTCCTATGTATGTATGCCCGTGTTTATTTCCTATGTATGTATGCCCGTGTTCGTTTCCTATGTATGTATGCCGGTGCTTATTTCCTATGTATGTATGGCCGTGTTTATTTACTATGTATGTATGCCCGTTTTATTTCCTATGTATGTATGCCCGTGTTTATTTTCTATGTATATATGCCCGTTTATATTTATTATGTATGTATGCACAGGTTTATTTAACATGCATGTACGCCGGTGTTTATTTACTATGTATGTATGCCCGTGTTTCTTTCTTATGTATGTATGCCCGTGTTTAATTACTATGGATATTTGCCCGTGTTTATTTCCTATGTATGTATGCCCGTGTTTATTTACTATGTATGTATGCCCGTTTTATTTCCTATGTATGTATGCCCGTGTTTATTTACTATGTATATATGCCAGTGTTTATTTCCTATGTATGTATGCCCGTGTTTATTTCCTATGTATGTATGCCCGTGTTCGTTTCCTATGTATGTATGCCCGTGTTTATTTACTATGTATGTATGTTGGTGTTTATTTCCTATGTATGTATGCCCGTGTTTATTTACTATGTATGTATGTTCGTGTTTATTTCCTATGTATGTATGCCCGTGTTTATTTCCTATGTATGTATGCCCGTGTTCGTTTCCTATGTATGTATGCCCGTGTTTATTTCCTATGTATGTATGCCCGTGTTCGTTTCCTATGTATGTATGCCGGTGCTTATTTCCTATGTATGTATGCCCGTGTTTATTTACTATGTATGTATGCCCGTTTTATTTCCTATGTATGTATGCCCGTGTTTATTTCCTATGTATGTATGCCCGTGTTTATTTCCTATGTATGTATGCCCGTGTTCGTTTCCTATGTATGTATGCCCGTGTTTATTTCCTATGTATGTATGCCCGTGTTCGTTTCCTATGTATTTATGCCGGTGCTTATTTCCTATGTATGTATGCCCGTGTTCGTTTCCTATGTATGTATGCCGGTGCTTATTTCCTATGTATGTATACCCGTGTTCGTTTCCTATGTATGTATGCCGGTGCTTATTTCCTATGTATGTATGCCCGTGTTCGTTTCCTATGTATGTATGCCCGTGTTCGTTTCCTATGTATGTATGCCGGTGCTTATTTCCTATGTATGTATGCCCGTGTTTATTTACTATGTATGTATGCCCGTTTTATTTCCTATGTATGTATGCCCGTGTTTATTTCCTAAGTATGTATGCCCGTGTTTATTTCCTATGTATGTATGCCCGTGTTCGTTTCCTATGTATGTATGCCCGTGTTTATTTCCTATGTATGTATTCCCGTGTTCGTTTCCTATGTATGTATGCCAGTGCTTATTTCCTATGTATGTATGCCCGTGATTATTTACTATGTATGTATGCCCGTTTTTTTTCCTATGTATGTATGCCCGTGTTTATTTCCTATGTATGTATGCCCGTGTTTATTTACTATGTATGTATGCCCGTTTTATTTCCTATGTATGTATGCCCGTGTTTATTTCCTATGTATGTATGCCTGTGTTTATTTCCTATGTATGTATGCCCGTGTTTATTTCCTATGTATGTATGCCCGTGTTTATTTCCTATGTATGTATGCCCGTGTTTATTTCCTATGTATGTATGCCCGTGTTTATTTCCTATGTATGTATGCCCGTGTTCGTTTCCTATGTATGTATGCCCGTGTTTATTTCCTATGTATGTATGCCCGTGTTCGTTTCCTATGTATGTATGCCGGTGCTTATTTCCTATGTATGTATGCCCGTGTTTATTTACTATGTATGTATGCCCGTTTTATTTACTATGTTTGTATGTTCGTGTTTTTTTCCTATGTATGTATGCCCGTGTTTATTTTCTATGTATGTATGCCCGTGTTCGTTTCCTATGTATGTATGCCCGTGTTTATTTCCTATGTATGTATGCCCGTGTTCGTTTCCTATGTATGTATGCCGGTGCTTATTTCCTATGTATGTATGTATGCCCGTGTTTATTTACTATGTATGTATGCCCGTTTTATTTCCTATGTATGTATGCCCGTGTTTATTTCCTATGTATGTATGCCCGTGTTTATTTCCTATGTATGTATGCTCAGGTTTATTTAACGTGCATGTATGCCGGTGTTTATTTACTAAGTATGTATGCCCGTGATTATTTCCTATGTATGTATGCCCGTGTTTATTTACTATGTTTGTATGCCCGTTTTATTTCCTATGTATTAATGCCCGTGTTTATTTACTATGTATATATGCCAGTGGTTATTTCCTATGTATGTATGCCCGTGTTTATTTACTATGTATATGTGCCAGTGTTTATTTACTATGTATGTATGCCCGTGTTTATATCCTATGTATGTATGCCCGTGTTTATTTACTATGTATGTATGCCCGTGTTTATTTCCTATGTATGTATGCTCGTGTTTATTTCCTATGTATGTATGCCTGTGCTTATTTACTATGTATGTATGCCCGTGTTTATTTACTATGTATGTATGCCCGTGTTTATTTCCTATGTATGTATGCCCGTGTTTATTTCCTATGTATGTATGCCCGTGTTTATTTACTATGTATGTATGCCCGTTTTATTTCCTATGTATGTATGCCCGTGTTAATTTACTATGTATATATGCCAGTGTTTATTTACTATGTATGTATGCCAGTATTTTTTTACTATGTATTTATGCCTGTGTTTATTTACAATGTATGTATGCCCGTGTTTATTTACTATGTATGTATGCCCGTGTTTATTTACTATGTATGTATGTTCGTGTTTATTTTCTATGTATGTATGCCCGTGTTTATTTCCTATGTATGTATGCCCGTGTTCGTTTCCTATGTATGTATGCCCGTGTTTATTTCCTATGTATGTATGCCCGTGTTTATTTCCTATGTATGTATGCCCGTGTTCGTTTCCTATGTAAGTATGCCGGTGCTTATTTCCTATGTATGTATGGCCGTGTTTATTTACTATGTATGTATGCTCGTTTTATTTCCTATGTATGTATGCCCGTGTTTTTTTTCTATGTATATATGCCCGTTTATATTTATTATGTATGTATGCACAGGTTTATTTAACATGCATGTACGCCGGTGTTTATTTACTATGTATGTATGCCCGTGTTTCTTTCTTATGTATGTATGCCCGTGTTTAATTACTATGGATATTTGCCCGTGTTTATTTCCTATGTATGTATGCCCGTGTTTATTTACTATGTATGTATGCCCGTTTTATTTCCTATGTATGTATGCCCGTGTTTATTTACTATGTATATATGCCAGTGTTTATTTCCTATGTATGTATGCCCGTGTTTATTTCCTATGTATGTATGCCCGTGTTCGTTTCCTATGTATGTATGCCCGTGTTTATTTACTATGTATGTATGTTCGTGTTTATTTCCTATGTATGTATGCCCGTGTTTATTTACTATGTATGTATGTTTGTGTTTATTTCCTATGTATGTATGCCCGTGTTTATTTCCTATGTATGTATGCCCGTGTTCGTTTCCTATGTATGTATGCCCGTGTTTATTTCCTATGTATGTATGCCCGTGTTCGTTTCCTATGTATGTATGCCGGTGCTTATTTCCTATGTATGTATGCCCGTGTTTATTTACTATGTATGTATGCCCGTTTTATTTCCTATGTATGTATGCCCGTGTTTATTTCCTATGTATGTATGCCCGTGTTTATTTCCTATGTATGTATGCCCGTGTTCGTTTCCTATGTATGTATGCCCGTGTTTATTTCCTATGTATGTATGCCCGTGTTCGTTTCCTATGTATTTATGCCGGTGCTTATTTCCTATGTATGTATGCCCGTGTTCGTTTCCTATGTATGTATGCCGGTGCTTATTTCCTATGTATGTATACCCGTGTTCGTTTCCTATGTATGTATGCCGGTGCTTATTTCCTATGTATGTATGCCCGTGTTCGTTTCCTATGTATGTATGCCCGTGTTCGTTTCCTATGTATGTATGCCGGTGCTTATTTCCTATGTATATATGCCCGTGTTTATTTACTATGTATGTATGCCCGTTTTATTTCCTATGTATGTATGCCCGTGTTTATTTCCTAAGTATGTATGCCCGTGTTTATTTCCTATGTATGTATGCCCGTGTTCGTTTCCTATGTATGTATGCCCGTGTTTATTTCCTATGTATGTATTCCCGTGTTCGTTTCCTATGTATGTATGCCAGTGCTTATTTCCTATGTATGTATGCCCGTGTTTATTTACTATGTATGTATGCCCGTTTTTTTTCCTATGTATGTATGCCCGTGTTTATTTCCTATGTATGTATGCCCGTGTTTATTTACTATGTATGTATGCCCGTTTTATTTCCTATGTATGTATGCCCGTGTTTATTTCCTATGTATGTATGCCTGTGTTTATTTCCTATGTATGTATGCCCGTGTTTATTTCCTATGTATGTATGCCCGTGTTTATTTCCTATGTATGTATGCCCGTGTTTATTTCCTATGTATGTATGCCGGTGCTTATTTCCTATGTATGTATGCCCGTGTTTATTTACTATGTATGTATGCCCGTTTTATTTACTATGTTTGTATGTTCGTGTTTTTTTCCTATGTATGTATGCCCGTGTTTATTTTCTATGTATGTATGCCCGTGTTCGTTTCCTATGTATGTATGCCCGTGTTTATTTCCTATGTATGTATGCCCGTGTTCGTTTCCTATGTATGTATGCCGGTGCTTATTTCCTATGTATGTATGTATGCCCGTGTTTATTTACTATGTATGTATGCCCGTTTTATTTCCTATGTATGTATGCCCGTGTTTATTTCCTATGTATGTATGCCCGTGTTTATTTCCTATGTATGTATGCCCGTGTTTATTTCCTATGTATGTATGCCCGTGTTTATTTACTATGTATGTATGAACGTTTTATTACCTATGTATGTATGCCCGTGTATATTTTCTACGTATATATGCCCGTGTAAATTTCCTATGTATGTATGCTCAGGTGTATGTAACATACATGTATGCCGGTGTTTATTTACTATGTACGTATGCCCGTGTTTTATTCCTATGTAAGTATGCCCGTGTTTACTTACTATGGATATTTGCCCGTGTTTATTTCCTATGTATGTATGCCCGTGTTTATTTACTATGTATGTATGCCCGTTTTATTTCCTATGTTTGTATGCCCGTGTTCGTTTCCTATGTATGTATGCCCGTGTTTATTTCCTATGTATGTATGCCCGTGTTTATTTACTATGTATGTATGCCTGTTTTATTTCCTATGTATGTATGCCCGTGTTTATTTTCTATGTATCTATGCCCGTGTATATTTATTATGTATGTATGCACAGGTTTATTTAACATGCATGTATGCCGGTGTTTATTTACTATGTATGTATGCCCGTGTTTCTTTCTTATGTATGTATGCCCGTGTTTATTTACTATGGATATTTACCCGTGTTTATTTCCTATGTATGTATGCCCGTGTTTATTTACTATGTATGTATGCCCGTTTTATTTCCTATGTATGTATGCCCGTGTTTATTTACTATGTATATATGCTAGTGTTTATTTCCTATGTATGTATGCCCGTGTTTATTTACTATGTATATGTGCCAGTGTTTATTTACTATGTATGTATGCCCGTGTTTATTTACTATGTATGTATGCCCGTGTTTATTTCCTATGTATGTGTGCTCGTGTTTATTTCCATGTATGTATGCCCGTGTTTATTTACTATGTATGTATGCCCGTGTTTATTTCCTATGTATGTATGCCCGTGTTTATTTCCTGTGTATGTATGCCCAGGTTTATTTAACATGCATGTATGCCCGTGCTTATTTCCTATGTATGTACGCCCTGGTTTATTTCCTATGTATGAATGCCCGTGTTTATTTACTAAGTATGTATGCCCGTTTTATTTCCTATGTATGTATGCCCGTGTTTATTTACTATGTATATATGCTAGTGTTTATTTCCTATGTATGTATGCCCGTGTTTATTTACTATGTATATGTGCCAGTGTTTATTTACTATGTATGTATGCCCGTGTTTATTTACTATGTATATATGCCAGTGTTTATTTCATATGTTTGTATGCCCGTGTTTATTTCCCATGTATGTATGCCAGTGTTTATTTACTATGTATGTATGCCCGTGTTTATTTCCTATGTATGTATGCCCGTGTTTATTTACTATGTATGTATGCCCGTGTTTATTTCCTATGTATGTATGCCCGGGTTTATTTACTATGTATGTATGCCCGTGTTTATTTCCTATGTATGTATGCTCGTGTTTATTTCATATGTATGTATGCCCTTGTTTATTTCCTATGTATATATGCCCGTGTTTATTTCCTATGTATATATGCCCGTGTTTATTTACTATGTATGTTGGCTCGTGTTTATTTCCTATGTATGTATGCCCAGCATTATTTACTATGTATATATGCCCGTGTTTATTTCCTATGTATGTATGCCCGTGTTTATTTACTATGCATGTATGCCCGTGTTTTTTTTCCTACTTATGTATGCCTGTGCTTATTTACTATGTATGTATGCCCGTGTTTATTTACTATGTATGTATGCCCGTGTTTATTTCCTATGTATGTATGCCCGTGTTTATTTCCTATGTATGTATGCCCGTGTTTATTTACTATGTATATATGCCATTGTTTATTTACTATGTATGTATGCCCGTGTTTATTCCCTATGTATGTATGCCCGTGTTTATTGACTCTGTGTGTAGGCCCGTGTTTATTTCCTATGTATGTATGCCCGTGTTTATTTCCTATGTATGTATGCCCGTGTTTATTTACTATGTATATATACCAGTGTTTATTTCCTATGTATGTATGCCAGTGTTTATCTCCTATGTATATATGCCAGTGTTTATTTACTATGTATATATGCCAGTGTTTATTTACTATGTATGTATGCCCGTGTTTATTTCCTATGTATGTATGCCCGTGTTTATTTACTATGTATATGTGCCAGTTTTTATTTACTATGTATGTATTCCCGTGTTTATTTACTATGTATGTATGCCCGTGTTTATTTACTATGTATGTATGCCCGTGTTTATTTACTATATGTGTATGCCCGAGTTAATTTCCTATGTATGTATGCCCGTGTTTATTTACTATGTGTGTATGCCCGTGTTTATTTCATATGTATGTATGCCCGTGTTTATTTCCTGTGTATGTATGCCCGTGTTTTTTTCCTATGTATGCATGCCCGTTTAATTTCCTATGTATGTATGCCCGTGTTTATTTACTATGTATATATGCCAGTGTTTATTTCCTATGTATGTATGCCCGTGTTTATTTCCTATGTATGTATGCCAGTGTTTATCTACTATGTATATATGCCAGTGTTTATTTACTATGTACATATGCCCGTGTTTATTTACTTTGTATATATGCCAGTGTTTATTTACTATGTATGTATGCCCGTGTTTATTTACTATGTATATATGCCAGTGTTTATTTACTATGTATGTATGCCGGTGTTTGTTTACTATGTATGTATGCCCGTGTTGATTTCTTATGTTTATATGCCTGTGCTTATTTCCTATGAATGTATTCCTAGGTTTATTCAACTTCCATGTATGCCCGTGTTTATTTCCTATGTATGTATGCCCGTGATTATTTACGCTGTATGTATTCCCAGGTTTATTTAACATGCATGTATACCGGTGTTTATTTCCTATATTTGTATGCCTAGGTTTATTTCCTATGTATGTATGCCCAGGTTGATTTAACATGCATGTATGCCCGTGTTTATATCCTATGTATGTATTCCCGTGTTTATTTCCTATGTATGTATGCACGTGTTAATTTACTATGTATGTGTATCCGTGTTTATTTACTATGTATGAATGCCCGTTTTATTTCCTATGTATGTATGCCCGTGTTTATTTTCTATGTATATATGCCCGTGTTTATTTCCTATGTATGTATGCTCAGGTTTTTTAACGTGCATGTATGCCGGTTTTTATTTACTAAGTGTGTATGCCCGTGTTTATTTCCTATGTATGTATGCCCGTGTTTATTTACTATGTATGTATGCCCGTTTTATTTCCTATGTATTAATGCCCGTGTTTATTTACTATGTATATATGCCAGTGGTTATTTCCTATGTATGGTTGCCCGTGTTTATTTACTATGTATATGTGCCAGTGTTTATTTACTATGTATGTATGCCCGTGTTTATATGCTATGTATGTATGCCCGTGTTTATTTACTATGTATGTATGCCCGTGTTTATTTCCTATGTATGTATGCTCGTGTTTATTTCCTATGTATGTATGCCTGTGCTTATTTACTATGTATGTATGCCCGTGTTTATTTACTATGTATGTATGCCCGTGTTTATTTCCTATGTATGTATGCCCGTGTTTATTTCCTATGTATGTATGCCCGTGTTTATTTACTATGTATGTATGCCCGTTTTATTTCCTATGTATGTATGCCCGTGTTTATTTACTATGTATATATGCCAGTGTTTATTTACTATGTATGTATGCCAGTATTTTTTTACTATGTATTTATGCCAGTGTTTATTTACTATGTATGTATGCCCGTGTTTATTTACTATGTATGTATGCCCGTCTTTATTTACTATGTATGTATGTTCGTGTTTATTTTCTATGTATGTATGCCCGTTTTTATTTCCTATGTATGTATGCCCGTGTTCGTTTCCTATGTATGTATGCCGGTGCTTATTTCCTATGTAAGTATAGCCGTGTTTATTTACTATGTATGTATGCCCGTTTTATTTCCTATGTATGTATGCCCGTGTTTATTTACTATGTATATATGCCAGTGTTTATTTCCTATGTATGTATGCCCGTGTTTATTTCCTATGTATGTATGCCCGTGTTCGTTTCCTATGTATGTATGCCCGTGTTTATTTACTATGTATGTATGTTCGTGTTTATTTCCTATGTATGTATGCCCGTGTTTATTTACTATGTATGTATGTTCGTGTTTATTTCCTATGTATATATGCCCGTGTTTATTTCCTATGTATGTATGCCCGTGTTCGTTTCCTATGTATGTATGCCCCTGTTTATTTCCTATGTATGTATGCCCGTGTTCGTTTCCTATGTATGTATGCCGGTGTTTATTTCCTATGTATGTATGCCCGTGTTTATTTACTATGTATGTATGCCCGTTTTTTTTTCTATGAATGTATGCCCGTGTTTATTTACTATGTATATATGCCAGTGTTTATTTCCTATGTATGTATGCCCGTGTTTATTTACTATGTATATGTGCCAGTGTTTATTTACCATGTATGTATGCCCGTGTTTATTTACTATGAATGTATGTCCGTGTTTATTTACTATGTATGTATGTTCGTGTTTATTTCCTATGTATGTATGCCCGTGTTTATTTACTATGTATGTATGTTCGTGTTTATTTCCTATGTATGTATGCCCGTGTTTATTTCCTATGTATGTATGCCCGTGTTCGTCTCCTATGTATGTATGCCTGTGTTTATTTCCTATGTATGTATGCCCGTGTTCGTTTCCTATGTATGTATGCCGGTGTTTTTTTTACTATGTATGTATGCCCGTGTTTAATACCTATGTATATATGCCGGTGCTTACTTCCTATGAATGTATGCCCAGGTTTATTTATCATGCATGTATGCCCATGTTTATTTCCTATGTATGTATGCCCGTGTTAATTTACTCTGTATGTATGCCCAGGTTTATTTAACATGCATGTATACCCGTGTTTATTTCCTATGTATGTATGCCCAGGTTTATTTCCTATGTATGTATGCCCGTGTTTATTTACTATATATGTATGCCCGTGTTTATTTCCTATGTATGTATGCCCGTGTTTATTTACTATGTATGTATGCCCGTGTTTATTTCCTATGTATGTATGCTCGTGTTTATTTCCCATGTATGTATGCCCGTGTTTATTTACTATGTATGTATGCCAGTGTTTATTTCCTATGTATGTATGCCCGTGTTTATTTACTATGTATGTATGCTTGTGTTTATTTCCTATGTATGTATGCTCGTGTTTATTTCCCATGTATGTATGCCCGTGTTTATTTCCTATCTATGTATGCCCGTGTTTATTTCCTATGTATGTATGCCCTTGTTTATTTCCTATGTATTTATGCCCGTGTTTATTTACTATGTATGTATGAACGTTTTATTTCCTATGTATGTATGCCCGTGTATATTATCTACGTATATATGCCCGTGTTAATTTCCTATGTATGTATGCTCAGGTGTATGTAACATACATGTATGCCGGTGTTTATTTACTATGTACGTTTGCCCGTGTTTTATTCCTATGTACGTATGCCCGTGTTTACTTACTATTGATATTTGCCCGTGTTTATTTCCTATGTATGTATGCCCGTGTTTATTTACTATGTATGTATGCCCGTTTTATTTCCTATGTATGTATGCCCGTGTTTATTTACTATGTATATATGCCAGTGTTTATTTACTATGTATGTATGCCCTTGTTTATTTACTATGTATGTATGCCCGTATTTTTTTACTATATATATATGTCAGTGTTTATTTCCTATGTATGTATGCCCGTGTTTATTTCCTATGTATGTATGCCCGTGTTCGTTTCCTATGTATGTATGCCCGTGTTTATGTCCTATGTATGTATGCCCGTGTTTATTTACTATGTATGTATGCCTGTTTTATTTCCTATGTATGTATGCCCGTGTTTATTTTCTATGTATCTATGCCCGTGTATATTTATTATGTATGTATGCACAGGTTTATTTAACATGCATGTATGCCGGTGTTTATTTACTATGTATGTATGCCCGTGTTTCTTTCTTATGTATGTATGCCCGTGTTTATTTACTATGGATATTTACCCGTGTTTATTTCCTATGTATGTATGCCCGTGTTTATTTACTATGTATGTATGCCCGTTTTATTTCCTATGTATGTATGCCCGTGTTTATTTACTATGTATATATGCCAGTGTTTATTTCCTATGTATGTATGCCCGTGTTTATTCACTATGTATATGTGCCAGTGTTTATTTACTATGTATGTATGCCCGTGTTTATTAACTATGTATGTATGCCCGTGTTTATTTCCTATGTATGTATGCTCGTGTTTATTTCCATGTATGTATGCCCGTGTTTATTTACTATGTATGTATGCCCGTGTTTATTTCCTATGTATGTATGCCCGTGTTTATTTCCTATGTATGTATGCCCAGGTTTATTTAACATGCATGTATGCCCGTGCTTATTTCCTATGTATGTATGCCCTGGTTTATTTCCTATGAATGTATGCTCAGGTTTATTTAACATGCATGTAAACCCGTGTTTTTTTCCTATGTATGTATGCCCAGGTTTATTTCCTATGTATGTATGCCCGTGTTTATTTCCTATGTATGTATGCCGTTGTTTATTTACTATGTATGTATGCCCGTGTTTATTTCCTATGTATGTATGCCCGTGTTTATTTCCTATGTATGTATGACCGTGTTTATTTACTATGTATGTATGCCCGTGTTTATTTACTAGGTATATATGCCATTGTTTATTTACTATGTATGTATGCCCGTGTCTATGTCCTATGTATGTATGCCTGTGTTTATTTACTATGTGTGTATGCCCGTGTTTATGTCCTATGTATGTAAACCCGTGTTTATTTACTATGTATTTATGCCCGTGTTTATTTCCTATGTATGTATGCCCGTGTTTATTTCATATGTATGTATGCCCTTGTTTATTTCCTATGTATGTATGCCCGTTTTTATTTCCTATGTATGTATGCCCGTGTTTATTTACTATGTATGTATGCCTGTGTTTATTTTCTATGTATGTATGCCCGTGTTTATTTACTATGTATGGATGCCCGTTTTATTTCCTATGTATTTATGCCCGTGTTTATTTACTATGTATATATGCCAGTGTTTATTTCCTATGTATGTATGCCCGTGTTTATTCACTATGTATATGTGCCAGTGTTTATTTACTATGTATGTATGCCCGTGTTTATTTACTATGTATGTATGCCCGTGTTTATTTCCTATGTATGTATGCTCGTGTTTATTTCCATGTATGTATGCCCGTGTTTATTTACTATGTATGTATGCCCGTGTTTATTTCCTATGTATGTATGCCCGTGTTTATTTCCTATATATGTATGCCCAGGTTTATTTAACATGCATGTATGCCCGTGCTTATTTCCTATGTATGTATGCCCTGGTTTATTTCCTATGAATGTATGCTCAGGTTTATTTAACATGCATTTAAACCCGTGTTTTTTTCCTATGTATGTATGCCCAGGTTTATTTCCTATGTATGTATGCCCGTGTTTATTTCCTATGTATGTATGCCGTTGTTTATTTACTATGTATGTATGGCAGTGTTTATTTCCTATGAATGTATGCCCGTGTTTATTTCCTATGTATGTATGCCCGTGTTTATTTACTATGTATGTAAGCCCGTGTTTATTTACTAGGTATATATGCCATTGTTTATTTACTATGTATGTATGCCCGTGTCTATGTCCTATGTATGTATGCCTGTGTTTATTTACTATGTGTGTATGCCCGTGTTTATGTCCTATGTATGTAAACCCGTGTTTATTTACTATGTATATATGCCCGTGTTTATTTCCTATGTATGTATGCCCGTGTTTATTTCATATGTATGTATGCCCTTGTTTATTTCCTATGTATGTATGCCCGTTTTTATTTCCTATGTATGTATGCCCGTGTTTATTTACTATGTATGTATGCCTGTGTTTATTTTCTATGTATGTATGCCCGTGTTTATTTACTATGTATGGATGCCCGTTTTATTTACTATGTATGTATGCTCAGGTTTATTTAACATGCATGTATGCCGGTGTTTATTTCCTATGTATGTATGCCCGTGTTTATATCCTATGTATGTATGCCCGTGTTTACTTACTATGGATATTTGCCCGTGTTTATTTCCTATGTATGTATGCCCGTGTTTATTTACTATGTATGTATGCCCGTTTTATTTCCTTTGTATGTATGCCCGTGTTTATTTACTATGTATATATGCCATTGTTTATTTACTATGCATGTATGCCCGTGTTTATTTACTATGTATATATGCCATTGTTTATTTCCTATGTATGTATGCCCGTGTTTATTCCCTATGTATGTATGCCCGTGTTTATTGACTCTGTGTGTAGGCCCGTGTTTATTTCCTATGTATGTATGCCCGTGTTTATTTCCTATGTATGTATGCCAGTGTTTATTTACTATGTATGTATGCCCGTGTTTATTTACTATGTATATATGCCATTGTTTATTTCCTATGTATGTATGCCCGTGTTTATTCCCTATGTATGTATGCCCGTGTTTATTGACTCTGTGTGTAGGCCCGTGTTTATTTCCTATGTATGTATGCCCGTGTTTATTTCCTATGTATGAATGCCCGTGTTTATTTCCTATGTATGTATGCCCGTGTTTATTTCCTATGTATGTATGCCCGTGTTTATTTCCTATGTATGTATGCCAGTGTTTATTTACTATGTATGTATGCCCGTGTTTATTTCCTATGTATGTATGCTCGTGTTTATTTCCTATGTATGTATGCCCGTGTTTATTGACTCTGTGTGTAGGCCCGTGTTTATTTCCTATGTATGTATGCCCGTGTTTATTTCCTATGTATGTATGCCCGTGTTTATTTCCTATGTATGTATGCCCGTGTTTATTCCCTATGTATGTATGCCCGTGTTTATTTCCTATGTATATATGCCCGTGTTTATTTCCTATGTATGTATGCCAGTGTTTATTTACTATGTATGTATGCCCGTGTTTATTTCCTATGTATGTATGCTCGTGTTTATTTCCTATGTATGTATGCCCGTGTTTATTTCCTATGTATGTATGCCCGTGTTTATTCCCTATGTATGTAGGCCCGTGTTTATTTCCTATGTATGTATGCCCGTGTTTATTTCCTATGTATGTATGCCAGTGTTTATTTACTATGTATGTATGCCCGTGTTTATTTCCTATGTATGTATGCTCGTGTTTATTTCCTATGTATGTATGCCCGTGTTTATTGACTCTGTGTGTAGGCCCGTGTTTATTTCCTATGTATGTATGCCCGTGTTTATTTCCTATGTATGTATGCCCGTGTTTATTTCCTATGTATGTATGCCCGTGTTTATTCCCTATGTATGTATGCCCGTGTTTATTCCCTATGTATGTATGCTCGTGTTTATTTCCTATGTATGTATGCCCGTGTTTATTCCCTATGTATGTATGCCCGTGTTTATTTCCTATGTATGTATGCCCGTGTTTATTGACTCTGTGTGTAGGCCCGTGTTTATTTCCTATGTATGTATGCCCGTGTTTATTTCCTATGTATGTATGCCCGTGTTTATTTCCTATGTATGTATGCCCGTGTTTATTAACTCTGTGTGTAGGCCTTTGTTTATTTCCTATGTATGTATGCCCGTGTTTATTTCCTATGTATGTATGCCCGTGTTTATTCCCTATGTATGTATGCCCGTGTTTATTTCCTATGTATGTATGCCCGTGTTTATTGACTCTGTGTGTAGGCCCGTGTTTATTTCCTATGTATGTATGCCCGTGTTTATTTCCTATGTATGTATGCCCAGGTTTATTTCCTATGTATGTATGCCCGTGTTTATTTACTATGTATGTATGCCCGTGTTTATTCCCTATGTATGTATGCCTGTGTTTATTGACTCTGTGTGTAGGCCCGTGTTTATTTCCTATGTATGTATGCCCGTGTTTATTTCCTATGTATGTATGCCCGTGTTTATTTCCTATGTATGTATGCCCGTGTTTATTTCCTATGTATATATGCCCGTGTTTATTTACTATGTATGTATGCCCGTGTTTATTTCCTATGTATGTATGCTCGTGTTTATTTCATATGTATGTATGCCCTTGTTTATTTTCTATGTATGTATGGCCATGTTTATTTCCTATGTATGTATGCCCGTGTTTATTTACTATGTGTGTATGCCCGAGTTAATTTCCTATGTATGTATGCCCGTGTTTATTTACTATGTGTGTATGCCCGTGTTTATTTCAAATGTATGTATGCCCGTGTTTATTTCCTATGTATGTATGCCCGTGTTTATTTCTTATGTATGTATGCCCGTTTTATTTCCTATGTATGTATGCCCGTGTTTATTTACTATTTATATATGCCAGTGTTTATTTCATATGTTTGTATGCCCGTGTTTATTTCCCATGTATGTATGCCAGTGTTTATTTACTATGTATGTATGCCCGTCTTTATTTACTATGTATGTATGCCCGTGTTTATTTCCTATGTATGTATGCTCGTGTTTATTTCCCATGTATGTATGCCCGTGTTTATTTCCTATGTATGTATGCCCAGGTTTATGTATCATGCATGTATGCCCGTGCTTATCTCCTATGTATATATGCCCTTGTTTATTTCCTATGTATATATGCAATTGTTTATTTACTATGTATGTATGCCCGTGTTTATTCCTTATGTATGTATGCCCGTGTTTATTTCCTATGTATGTATGCCCAGGTTTATGTATCATGCATGTATGCCCGTGCTTATCTCCTATGTATATATGCCCTTGTTTATTTCCTATGTATATATGCCATTGTTTATTGACTCTGTATGTATGTCCGTGTTTATTTACTATGTATGGATGCCCGTTTTATTTCCTATGTATGTATGCCCGTGTTTATTTACTATGTATATATGCCAGTGTTTATTTCCTATGTATGTATGCCCGTGTTTATTCACTATGTATATGTGCCAGTGTTTATTTACTATGTATGTATGCCCGTGTTTATTTACTATGTATGTATGCCCGTGTTTATTTCCTATGTATGTATGCTCGTGTTTATTTCCATGTATGTATGCCCGTGTTTATTTACTATGTATGTATGCCCGTGTTTATTTCCTATGTATGTATGCCCGTGCTTATTTCCTATGTATGTATGCCCTGGTTTATTTCCTATGAATGTATGCTCAGGTTTATTTAACATGCATTTAAACCCGTGTTTTTTTCCTATGTATGTATGCCCAGGTTTATTCCTATGTATGTATGCCCTTGTTTATTTCCTATGTATGTATGCCGTTGTTTATTTACTATGTATGTATGGCAGTGTTTATTTCCTATGAATGTATGCCCGTGTTTATTTCCTATGTATGTATGCCCGTGTTTATTTACTATGTATGTATGCCCGTGTTTATTTACTAGGTATATATGCCATTGTTTATTTACTATGTATGTAGGCCCGTGTCTATGTCCTATGTATGTATGCCTGTGTTTATTTACTATGTGTGTATGCCCGTGTTTATGTCCTATGTATGTAAACCCGTGTTTATTTACTATGTATATATGCCCGTGTTTATTTCCTATGTATGTATGCCCGTGTTTATTTCATATGTATGTATGCCCTTGTTTATTTCCTATGTATGTATGCCCGTTTTTATTTCCTATGTATGTATGCCCGTGTTTATTTACTATGTATGTATGCCTGTGTTTATTTTCTATGTATGTATGCCCGTGTTTATTTACTATGTATGGATGCCCGTTTTATTTACTATGTATGTATGCTCAGGTTTATTTAACATGCATGTATGCCGGTGTTTATTTCCTATGTATGTATGCCCGTGTTTATATCCTATGTATGTATGCCCGTGTTTACTTACTATGGATATTTGCCCGTGTTTATTTCCTATGTATGTATGCCCGTGTTTATTTACTATGTATGTATGCCCGTTTTATTTCCTTTGTATGTATGCCCGTGTTTATTTACTATGTATATATGCCATTGTTTATTTACTATGCATGTATGCCCGTGTTTATTTACTATGTATATATGCCATTGTTTATTTCCTATGTATGTATGCCCGTGTTTATTCCCTATGTATGTATGCCCGTCTTTATTGACTCTGTGTGTAGGCCCGTGTTTATTTCCTATGTATGTATGCCCGTGTTTATTTCCTATGTATGTATGCCAGTGTTTATTTACTATGTATGTATGCCCGTGTTTATTTACTATGTATATATGCCATTGTTTATTTCCTATGTATGTATGCCCGTGTTTATTCCCTATGTATGTATGCCCGTGTTTATTGACTCTGTGTGTAGGCCCGTGTTTATTTCCTATGTATGTATGACCGTGTTTATTTCCTATGTATGAATGCCCGTGTTTATTTCCTATGTATGTATGCCCGTGTTTATTTCCTATGTATGTATGCCCGTGTTTATTTCCTATGTATGTATGCCAGTGTTTATTTACTATGTATGTATGCCCGTGTTTATTTCCTATGTATGTATGCTCGTGTTTATTTCCTATGTATGTATGCCCGTGTTTATTGACTCTGTGTGTAGGCCCGTGTTTATTTCCTATGTATGTATGCCCGTGTTTATTTCCTATGTATGTATGCCCGTGTTTATTTCCTATGTATGTATGCCCGTGTTTATTCCCTATGTATGTATGCCCGTGTTTATTTCCTATGTATATATGCCCGTGTTTATTTCCTATGTATGTATGCCAGTGTTTATTTACTATGTATGTATGCCCGTGTTTATTTCCTATGTATGTATGCTCGTGTTTATTTCCTATGTATGTATGCCCGTGTTTATTTCCTATGTATGTATGCCCGTGTTTATTCCCTATGTATGTAGGCCCGTGTTTATTTCCTATGTATGTATGCCCGTGTTTATTTCCTATGTATGTATGCCAGTGTTTATTTACTATGTATGTATGCCCGTGTTTATTTCCTATGTATGTATGCTCGTGTTTATTTCCTATGTATGTATGCCCGTGTTTATTTCCTATGTATGTATGCCCGTGTTTATTTCCTATGTATGTATGCCCGTGTTTATTCCCTATGTATGTATGCCCGTGTTTATTCCCTATGTATGTATGCTCGTGTTTATTTCCTATGTATGTATGCCCGTGTTTATTCCCTATGTATGTATGCCCGTGTTTATTTCCTATGTATGTATGCCCGTGTTTATTGACTCTGTGTGTAGGCCCGTGTTTATTTCCTATGTATGTATGCCCGTGTTTATTTCCTATGTATGTATGCCCGTGTTTATTTCCTATGTATGTATGCCCGTGTTTATTGACTCTGTGTGTAGGCCTTTGTTTATTTCCTATGTATGTATGCCCGTGTTTATTTCCTATGTATGTATGCTCGTGTTTATTTACTATGTATGTATGCCCGTGTTTATTTCCTGTGTATATATGCCCGTGTTTATTTATATGTATGTATGCCCGTGTTTATTTCCTATGTATGTATGCTCGTGTTTATTTCATATGTATGTATGCCCTTGTTTATTTTCTATGTATTTATGGCCATGTTTATTTCCTATGTATGTATGCCCGTGTTTATTTCCTATGTATGTATGCCCGTGTTTATTTACTATGTGTGTATGCCCGAGTTAATTTCCTATGTATGTATGCCCGTGTTTATTTACTATGTGTGTATGCCCGTGTTTATTTCAAATGTATGTATGCCCGTGTTTATTTCCTATGTATGTATGCCCGTGTTTATTTCTTATGTATGTATGCCCGTTTTATTTCCTATGTATGTATGCCCGTGTTTATTTACTATGTATATATGCCAGTGTTTATTTCATATGTTTGTATGCCCGTGTTTATTTCCCATGTATGTATGCCAGTGTTTATTTACTATGTATGTATGCCCGTCTTTATTTACTATGTATGTATGCCCGTGTTTATTTCCTATGTATATATGCTCGTGTTTATTTCCCATGTATGTATGCCCGTGTTTATTTCCTATGTATGTATGCCCAGGTTTATGTATCATGCATGTATGCCCGTGCTTATCTCCTATGTATATATGCCCTTGTTTATTTCCTATGTATATATGCCATTGTTTATTTACTATGTATGTATGCCCGTGTTTATTCCTTATGTATGTATGCCCGTGTTTATTTCCTATGTATGTATGCCCAGGTTTATGTATCATGCATGTATGCCCGTGCTTATCTCCTATGTATATATGCCCTTGTTTATTTCCTATGTATATATGCCATTGTTTATTGACTCTGTATGTATGTCCGTGTTTATTTACTATGTATGTATGCCTGTGTTTATTCCCTATGTATGTATGCCCAGGTTTATGTATCATGCATGTATGCCCGTGCTTATCTCCTATATATATATATGCCCTTGTTTATTCCCTATGTATATATGCCATTGTCTACTTACTATGTATGTAGGCACGTATTTATTTCCTATGTATGTATGCCCGTGTTTATTTCCTATGTATGTATGCCCGTGTTTATTTACTATGTATGTATGCCCGTGTTTATTTCCTATGTATGTATGCCCGTGTTTATTTACTATGTATGTATGCCCGTGTTTATTTCCTATGTATGTATGCTCGTGTTTATTTCATATGTATGTATGCCCTTGTTTATTTCCTATGTATATATGCCCGTGTTTATTTCCTATGTATGTATGCCCGTGTTTATTTACTATGTATGTAGGCTCGTGTTTATATCCTATGTATATATGCCCAGCATTATTTACTATGTATATATGCCCGTGTTTATTTCCTATGTATGTATGCCCGTGTTTATTTACTATGCATGTATGCCCGTGTTTTTTTTCCTACTTATGTATGCCTGTGCTTATTTACTATGTATATATGCCATTGTTTATTTACTATGTATGTATGCCCGTGTTTATTCCCTATGTATGTATGCCCGTGTTTATTGAATCTGTGTGTAGGCCCGTGTTTATTTCCTATGTATGTATGCCCGTGTTTATTTCCTATGTATGTATGCCCGTGTTTATTTCCTATGTATGTATGCCCGTGTTTATTTCCTATGTATGTATGCTCGGGTTTATTTCATATGTATGTATGACCTTGTTTATTTCCTATGTATATATGCCCGTGTTTATTTCCTATGTATGTATGCCCGTGTTTATTAACTATGTATGTAGGCTCGTGTTTATTTCCTATGTATGTATGCCGAGGTTTATTTACTATGTATATATGCCCGTGTTTATTTCCTATGTATGTATGCCCGTGTTTATTTACTATGTATATATGCTCCTGTTTATTTCCTATGTATGTATGCCCGTGTTTATTTCCTATGTATGTATGCCCAGGTTTATTTAACATGCATGTATGCCCATGTTTATTTACTATGTATATAAGCCCGTGTTTATTTCCTATGTATGTATGCCCGTGTTTATTTACTATGTATATCTGCCCGTGTTTATTTCTTATGTATGTATGTCCAAGTTTATTTTCTATGTATATATGCCCGTGTTTATTTCCTATGTATGTATGCCCGTGTTTATTTACTATGTATATATGCCCGTGTTTATTTCCTATGTATGTATGTATGTATCCTCCGGTTTATTTAACAAGCATGTATGCCCGTGTTTATTTACTATGTATGTATGCCCGTGTTTATTTCCTATGTATGTATGGCCATGTTTATTTCCTATGTATGTATGCCCAGGTTTATTTAACATGCATGTATGCCCGTGTTTATTTACTATGTATATAAGCCCGTGTTTATTTCCTATGTATAAATGCCCGTGTTTATTTCCTATGTATGTATGCCCAGGTTTATTTAACATGCATGTATGCTGGTGTTTATTTACTATGTATGTATGCCCGTGTTTATTTCCTATGTATGTATGGCCGTGTTTATTTACTATGTATATAGGCCCGTGTTTATTTCCTATGTATGTATGCCCAGGTTTATTTAACATGCATGTATGCCTATGTTTATTTCCTATGTATGTATGCCCGTGATTATTTCCTATGTATGTATGCCCAGGTTCATTTCCTATGTATGTATGCCCAGGTTTATTTAACATGCATGTATGCCAGTGTTTATTTCCTATGTAAGTATGCCCGTGTTTATTTCCTATGTATGTATGCCCGTGTTTATTTCCTATGTATATATGCCCGTGTTTATTTCGTATGTATGTATGCCCGTGTTTATTCCCTATGTATGTATTCCCGTGTTTATTTCCTATGTATGTATGCCCGTGTTTATTTCCTATGTATGTATGCCCGTGTTTTTTTCCTATGTATGTATGCCAATGTTTATTTTCTCTGTATGTATGCCCAGGTTTATTTAACACGCATGTATACCCGTGTTTATTTCCTATTTATGTATGCCCAGGTTTAATTAACATGCATGTATGCCCGTGTTTATTTCCTATGTATGTATGCCCATGTTTATTTCCTATGTATGTATGCCCGTGTTTATTTCGTATGTATGTATGCCCGTGTTTATTTCTTATGTATGTATGCCCGTGTTTATTTCCTATGTATGTATGCCCGTGTTTTTTTCCTATGTATGTATGCCAATGTTTATTTACTCTGTATTCATGCCCAGGTTTATTTAACATGCATGTATGCCCGTGTTTATTTACTATGTATGTATGCTCGTGTTTATTTACTATGTATGTATGCCCGTGTTTATTTCCTGTGTATGTATGCCCGTGTTTATTTACTATGTATGTATGCCCGTCTAATTTCCTATGTATGTATGGCCGTGTTTTTTTCCTATGTTTGTATGCCCAGGGTTTATTTAACATGCATGTATGCCCGGGTTTATTTCCTATGTATTTATGCCAGTGTTTATTTCCTATGTATGTATGCTTAGGTTTTTTTTTAAAATGCATGTATGCCCGTGTTTATTTCCTATGTATGTATGCCCGTGTTTATTTACTATGTATATATACCAGTGTTTATTTACTATGTATGTATGCCCATGTTTATTAACTATGTTTATATGCTCGTGTTTATTTCCTATGTATGTATTCCGGTGTTTATTTCCTATGTATGTATGCCCAGGTTTATTTAACATGCATGTATGCCCGTGTTTATTTACTATGTATATATGCCCGTGTTTATTTCCTATGTATGTATGCCTGTGTTTATTTACTATGTATATCTGCCCGTGTTTATTTCTTATGTATGTATGCCCAAGTTTATTTTCTATGTATATATGACCGTGTTTATTTCGTATGTATGTATGCCCGTGTTTATTTACTATGTATATATGCCCGTGTTTATTTCCTATGTATGTATGCCTGTGTTTATTTCCTATGTATGTATTCTCCGGTTTTTTTAACATGCATGTATGCCCGTGTTTATTTACTATGTATGTATGCCCGTGTTTATTTCCTATGTATGTATGGCCGTGTTTATTTCCTATGTATGTATGCCTAGGTTTATTTAACATGCATGTATGCCCGTGTTTATTTACTATGTATATAAGCCCGTGTTTATTTCCTATGTATAAATGCCCGCGTTTATTTCCTATGTATGTATGCCCAGGTTTATTTAACATGCATGTATGCTGGTGTTTATTTACTATGTATATATGCCCGTGTTTATTTCCTATGTATGTATGCCCGTGTTTATTTACTATGTATATATGCCCGTGTTTATTTCCTATGTATGTATGCCCAGGTTTATTTAACATGCATGTATGCCTATATTTATTTCCTATGTATGTATGCCCGTGATTATTTCCTATGTATGTATGCCCAGGTTCATTTCCTATGTATGTATGCCCAAGTTTATCTAACATGCATGTATGCCCGTGTTTATTTCCTATGTATGTATGCCCGTGTTTATTTCCTATGTATGTATGCCTGTGTTTATTTCCTATGTATGTATGCCCAAGTTTATCTAACATGTATGTATGCCCGTGTTTATTTCCTATGTATGTATGCCCGTGTTTATTTCCTATGTATGTATGCCCGTGTTTATTTCCTATGTATGTATGCCCGTGTTTATTTCCTATGTATGTATGCCCGTGTTTATTTCCTATGTATGTATGCCCGTGTTTTTTTCCTATGTATGTATGTCAATGTTTATTTACTCTGTATGTATGCCCAGGTTTATTTAACACGCATGTATGCCCGTGTTTATTTCCTATTTATGTATGCCCAGGTTTATTTCCTATTTATGTATGCCCAGGTTTAATTAACATGCATGTATGCCCGTGTTTATTTCCTATGTATGTATGCCCAGGTTCATTTCCTATGTATGTATGCCCAAGTTTATCTAACATGCATGTATGCCCGTGTTTATTTCCTATGTATGTATGCCCGTGTTTATTTCCTATGTATGTATGCCCGTGTTTATTTACTATGCATGTATGCCCGTGTCTATTTACTATGTATGTATGCCCGTGTT
This sequence comes from Prosapia bicincta, assembly GCA_036971475.1. Taxonomy (NCBI): domain Eukaryota; kingdom Metazoa; phylum Arthropoda; class Insecta; order Hemiptera; family Cercopidae; genus Prosapia; species Prosapia bicincta. The sequence continues at coordinate 13,989,848 of JBAIZL010000010.1, read as the reverse complement.
TACTTCCTATGTATGTATGCCCGTGTTTATTTCGTATGTATGTATGCCCGTGTTTATTCCCTATGTATGTATTCCCGTGTTTATTTCCTATGTATGTATGCCCGTGTTTATTTCCTATGTATGTATGCCCGTGTTTATTTCCTATGTATGTATGCCCGTGTTTTTTTCCTATGTATGTATGTCAATGTTTATTTACTCTGTATGTATGGCCAGGTTTATTTAACACGCATGTATACCCGTGTTTATTTCCTATTTATGTATGCCCAGGTTTATTTCCTATTTATGTATGCCCAGGTTTATTTAACACGCATGTATACCCTTGTTTATTTCCTATTTATGTATGCCCAGGTTTATTTCCTATTTATGTATGCCCAGGTTTAACTAACATGCATGTATGCCCGTGTTTATTTCCTATGTAAGTATGCCCGTGTTTATTTCCTATGTATGTATGCCCGTGTTTATTCCCTATGTATGTATTCCCGTGTTTATTTCCTATGTATGTATGCCCGTGTTTATTTCCTATGTATGTATGCCCGTGTTTATTTCCTATGTATGTATGCCCGTGTTTTTTCCTATGTATGTATGCCAATGTTTATTTACTCTGTATGTATGCCCAGGTTTATTTAACATGCATGTATGCCCGTGTTTATTTACTATGTATGTATGCCCGTGTTTATTTCCTGTGTATGTATGCCCGTGTTTATTTACTATGTATGTATGCCCGTCTAATTTCCTATGTATGTATGGCCGTGTTTTTTTCCTATGTTTGTATGCCCAGGGTTTATTTAACATGCATGTATGCCCGGGTTTATTTCCTATGTATTTATGCCCGTGTTTATTTCCTATGTATGTGCTCAGGTTTTTTTTAAAATGCATGTATGCCCGTGTTTATTTCCTATGTATGTATGTCCGTGTTTATTTACTATGTATATATGCCAGTGTTTATTTACTATGTATGTATGACCGTGTTTATTTACTATGTATATATGCCCGTGTTTATTTCCTATGTATGTGTGCCCAGGTTTATTTACTATGTATATATGCCTGTCTTTATGTCCTATGTATGTATGCCCGTGTTTATTCACTATGTATATATGCTCGTGTTTATTTCTTATGTATGTATGCCCATGTTTATTTAACATGCATGTATGCCCGTGTTTATTTACTATGTATATATGCCCGTGTTTATTTCCAATGTATGTATGCCCGTGTTTATTTACTACGTATATATGCCCGTGTTTATTTCCTATGTATGTATGCCTGTGTTTATTTCCTATGTATGTATCCTCCTGTTTATTTAACATGCATGTATGCCCGTGTTTATTTACTATGTATGTATGCCCGTGTTTATTTCCTATGTATGTATGCCCGTGCTTATTTCCTATGTATGTATGCCCGTGTTTATTTCCTATGTATGTATGCCCGTGTTTATTTCCTATGTATGTATGCCCGTGTTTATTTCCTATGTATGTATGCCTGTGTTTATTTACTCTGTATGTATGCCCAGGTTTATTTAACACGCATGTATACCCGTGTTTTTTCTTATTTATGTATGCCCGTGTTTATTTCCTATGTATGTATGCTCAGGTTTATTTATCATGCATGTATGCCCGTGTTTATTTCCTATGTATGTATGCCCGTTTTTATTTACTATGTATATATGCCCGTGTTTTTTTTCCTATGTATGTATGCCCGTGTTTATTTCATATGTATGTATGCCCGTGTATATTTCCTATGTATGTATGCCCGTGTTTATTTCATATGTATATATGCCCGTGTTTATTTCCTATGTATGTATGCCCGTGTTTATTTCATATGTATGTATGCCAGTGTTTATTTACTATGTATGTATGAACGTGTTTATTTCCTATGTATGTATGTCCGTGTTTATTTACTATGTATATATGCTCGTGTTTATTTCCTATGTATGTATGCCCGTGTTTATTTCCTATGTATGTATGCCCGTGTTTATTTACTATGTATGTATGCCCGTGTTTATTTCCTATGTATGTATGCCCGTGATTATTTACTATGTATATATGCTCGTGTTTATTTCCTATGTATGTATGCCCGTGTTTATTTACTATGTAAATATGCTCGTGTTTATTTCCTATGTATATATGCCCGTGTTTATTTCCTATGTATGTATGCCCGTGTTTATTTCCTATGTATGTATGCCCGTGTTTATTTACTATTTATGTATGCCCAGGTTTAATTAACATTCATGTATGCCCGTGTTTATTTCCTATGTATGTATGACCATGTTTATTTACTATGTATGTATGCCCGTGTTTATTTCGTATGTATGTATGCCCGTGTTTATTCCCTATGTATGTATTTCCGTGTTTATTTCCTATGTAAGTATGCCCGTGTTTATTTACTATGTATGTATGCCCGTGTTTATTTCCTATGTATGTATGCCCGTGTTTATTTACTATGTATATATGCTCGGGTTTATTTCCTATGTATGTATGCCCGTGTTTATTTCCTATGTATGTATGCCCGTGTTTATTTCCTATGTATATATGCTAATGTTTATTTCCTATGTATGTATGCCCGTGTTTATTTACTATGTAAATATGCTCGTGTTTATTTCCTATGTATATATGCCCGTGTTTATTTCCTATGTATGTATGCCCGTGTTTATTTCCTATGTATGTATGCCCGTGTTTATTTACTATGTATGTATGCCCTTGTTTATTTCCTATGTATGTATGCCCGTGTTTATTTACTATGTATGTATGCCCGTGTTTATTTCCTATGTATGTATGCCCGTGTTTATTTACTATGTATGTATGCCCGTGTTTATTTCCTATGTATGTATGCCCGTGTTTATTTACTATGTATGTATGCCCGTGTTTATTTACTATGTATGTATGCCCTTGTTTATTTCCTATGTATGTATGCCCGTGTTTATTTACTATGTATGTATGTATGCCCGTGTTTATTTCCTATGTATGTATGCCCGTGTTTATTTACTATGTATGTATGCCCGTGTTTATTTCCTATGTATGTATGCCCGTGTTTATTTACTATGTATGTATGCCCGTGTTTATTTCCTATGGATATATGCATGTGTTTATTTCCTATGTATGTATGCCCGTGTTTATTTCCTATGTATGTATGCCCGTGTTTATTTACTATGTATGTATGCCCGTGTTTATTTCCTATGTATGTATGCCCGTGATTATTTACTATGTATATATGCTCGTGTTTATTTCCTATGTATGTATGCCCGTGTTTATTTCCTATGTATTTATGCCCATGTTTATTTAACATGCATGTATACCCGTGTTTATTTCCTATGTATGTATGCCCGTGTTTTTTTCCTATGTATGTATGCCAATGTTTATTTACTCTGTATGTATGCCCAGGTTTATTTAACACGCATGTATACCCGTGTTTATTTCCTATTTATGTATGCCCACGTTTTTTTCCTATTTATGTATGCCCAGGTTTAATTAACATGCATGTATGCCCGTGTTTATTTTCTATGTATGTATGACCATGTTTATTTACTATGTATGTATGCCCGTGTTTATTTCGTATGTATGTATGCCCGTGTTTATTCCCTATGTATGTATTCCCGTGTTTATTTCCTATGTATGTATGCCCGTGTTTATTTCCTATGTATGTATGCCCGTGTTTATTTCCTCTGTATGTATGCCCGTGTTTTTTTCCTATGTATGTATGCCAATGTTTAATTACTCTGTATGTATGCCCAGGTTTATTTAACATGCATGTATGCCCGTGTTTATTTACTATGTATGTATGCTCGTGTTTATTTCCTATGTATGTATGTCAATGTTTATTTCCTATGTATGTATGCCCAGGTTTATTTAACATGCATGTATGCCCGTGTTTATTTACTATGTATGTATGCTCGTGTTTATTTACTATGTATGTATGCCCGTGTTTATTTCCTGTGTATGTATGCCCGTGTTTATTTACTATGTATGTATGCCCGTCTAATTTCCTATGTATGTATGGCCGTGTTTTTTTCCTATGTTTGTATGCCCAGGGTTTATTTAACATGCATGTATGCCCGGGTTTATTTCCTATGTATTTATGCCCGTGTTTATTTCCTATGTATGTATGCTTAGGTTTTTTTTTAAAATGCATGTATGCCCGTGATTATTTCCTATGTATGTATGCCCGTGTTTATTTACTATGTATATATGCCAGTGTTTATTTACTATGTATGTATGCCTGTGATTATTTACTATGTATATATGCTCGTGTTTATTTCCTATGTATGTATGCCCGTGTTTATTTCCTATGTATGTATGCCCAGGTTTATTTAACATGCATGTATGCCCGTGTTTATTTACTATGTATATATGCCCGTGTTTATTTCCTATGTATGTATGCCCGTGTTTATTTACTATGTATATCTGCCCGTGTTTATTTCTTATGTATGTATGCCCAAGTTTTTTTTGTATGTATATATGCCCGTGTTTATTTCCTATGTATGTATGCACGTGTTTATTTACTATGTATATATGCCCGTGTTTATTTCCTATGTATGTATGCCTGTGTTTATTTCCTATGTATGTATCCTCCGGTTTATTTAACATGCATGTATGCCCGTGTTTATTTACTATGTATGTATGACCGTGTTTATTTCCTATGTATGTATGGCCGTGTTTATTTCCTATGTATGTATGCCCAGGTTTATTTAACATGCATGTATGCCCGTGTTTATTTACTATGTATATAAGCCCGTGTTTTATTTCCTATGTATAAATGCCCGTGTTCATTTCCTATGTATGTATGCCCAGGTTTATTTAACATGCATGTATGCTGGTGTTTATTTACTATGTATATATGCCCGTGTTTATTTCCTATGTATGTATGCCCGTGTTTATTTACTATGTATATATGCCCGTGTTTATTTCCTATGTATGTATGCCCGTGATTATTTCCTATTTATGTATGCCCAGGTTCATTTCCTATGTATGTATGCCCAAGTTTATCTAACATACATGTATGCCCGTGTTTATTTACTATGTATATATGCCCGTGTTTATTTCCTATGTATGTATGCCCGTGATTATTTCCTATGTATGTATGCCCAGGTTCATTTCCTATGTATGTATGCCCAAGTTTATCTAACATGCATGTATGCCCAGGTTCATTTATCATGCATGTATGCCTATGTTTATTTCCTATGTATGTATGCCCGTGTTTATTTCCTATGTATGTATGCCCAGGTTCATTTAACATGCATGTATGCCTATGTTTATTTCCTATGTATGTATGCCCGTGTTTATTTCCTATGTATGTATGCCCGTGTTTATTTCCTATGTATGTATGCCCGTGTATGTTTCGTATGTATGTATGCCCGTGTTTATTCCCTATGTATGTATTTCCGTGTTTATTTCCTATGTATGTATGCCCGTGTTTTTTTTCCTATGTATGAATGCCCGTGTTTATTTCTTATGTATGTATGCCCGTGTTTTTTTCCTATGTATGTATGTCAATGTTTATTTCCTATGTATGTATTCCCGTGTTTATTTCCTATGTATGTATGCCCGTGTTTTTTTTCCTATGTATGAATGCCCGTGTTTATTTCTTATGTATGTATGCCCGTGTTTTTTTCCTATGTATGTATGTCAATGTTTATTTACTCTGTATGTATGCCCAGGTTTATTTAACACGCATGTATACCCGTGTTTATTTCCTATTTATGTATGCCCAGGTTTATTTCCTATTTACGTATGCCCAGGTTTAATTAACATGCATGTATGCCCTTGTTTATTTCCTATGTATGTATGCCCATGTTTATTTGCTATGTATGTATGCCCGTGTTTATTTCGTATGTATGTATGCCCGTGTTTATTCCCTATGTATGTATTCCCGTGTTTATTTCCTATGTATGTATGCCCGTGTTTATTTCCTATGTATGTATGCCCGTGTTTATTTCCTATGTATGTATGCCCGAGTTTTTTCTTATGTATGTATGCCAATGTTTATTTACTCTGTATGTATGCCCAGGTTTATTTAACATGCATGTATGCCCGTGTTTATTTACTATGTATGTATGCTCGTATTTATTTACTATGTATGTATTCCCGTGTTTATTTCCTGTGTATGTATGCCCGTGTTTATTTACTATGTATGTATGCCCGTCTAATTTCCTATGTATGTATGGCCGTGTTTTTTTCCTATGTTTGTATGCCCAGGGTTTATTTAACATGCATGTATGCCCGGGTTTATTTCCTATGTATTTATGCCCGTGTTTATTTCCTATGTATGTATGCACAGGTTTTTTTTAAAATGCATGTATGCCCGTGTTTATTTCCTATGTATGTATGTCCGTGTTTATTTACTATGTATATATGCCAGTGTTTATTTCCTATGTATGTATGCGCATGTTTATTTCCTATGTATGTATGCCCGTGTTTATTTACAATGTATGTATGCCCGTGTTTATTTCCTATGTATGTATGCCTGTGTTTATTTCCTATGTATGTATCCTCCTGTTTATTTAACATGCATGTATGCCCGTGTTTATTTACTATGTATGTATGCCCGTGTTTATTCCCTATGTATGTATGCCCGTGATTATTTCCTATGTATGTATGCCCGTGTTTATTTCCTATGTATGTATGCCCGTGATTATTTCCTATGTATGTATGCCCGTGTTTATTTCCTATGTATGTATGCCCGTGTTTATTTACTCTGTATGTATGCCCAGGTTTATTTAACACGCATGTATACCCGTGTTTTTTCCTATTTATGTATGCCCGTGTTTATTTCCTATGAATGTATGCTCAGGTTTATTTAACATGCATGTATGCCCGTGTTTATTTCCTATGTATGTATGCCCGTTTTTATTTACTATGTATATATGCCCGTGTTTTTCTTCCTATGTATGTATGCCCGTGTTTATTTCATATGTATGTATGCCCGTGTATATTTCCTATGTATGTATGCCCGTGTTTATTTCCTATGTATATATGCCCGTGTTTATTTCCTATGTATGTATGCCCGTGTTTATTTACTATGTATATATGCTCGTGTTTATTTCCTATGTATGTATGCCCGTGTTTATTTCCTATGTATGTATGCCCATGTTTATTTAACATGCATGTATACCCGTGTTTATTTCCTATGTATGTATGCCCTTGTATTTTTCCTATGTATGTATGCCAATGTTTATTTACTCTGTATGTATGCCCAGGTTTATTTAACACGCATGTATACCCGTGTTTATTTCCTATTTATGTATGCCCAGGTTTATTTCCTATTTATGTATGCCCAGGTTTAATTAACATGCATGTATGCCCGTGTTTATTTCCTATGTATGTATGACCATGTTTATTTGCTATGTATGTATGCCCGTGTTTATTTCCTATGTATGTATGCCCGTGTTTATTCCCTATGTATGTATTCCCGTGTTTATTTCCTATGTATATATGCTCGGGTTTATTTACCATGTATGTATGCCCGTGTTTATTTACTATGTATGTATGCCCGTGTTTATTTCCTATGTATGTATGCCCGTGTTTATTTCCTATGTATGTATGCCCGTGTTTATTTCCTATGTATGTATGCCCGTGTTTTTTCCTATGTATGTATGTCAATGTTTATTTACTCTGTATGTATGGCCAGGTTTATTTAACACGCATGTATACCCGTGTTTATTTCCTATTTATGTATGCCCAGGTTTATTTCCTATTTATGTATGCCCAGGTTTATTTAACACGCATGTATACCCTTGTTTATTTCCTATTTATGTATGCCCAGGTTTATTTCCTATTTATGTATGCCCAGGTTTAACTAACATGCATGTATGCCCGTGTTTATTTCCTATGTAAGTATGCCCGTGTTTATTTCCTATGTATGTATGCCCGTGTTTATTCCCTATGTATGTATTACCGTGTTTATTTCCTATGTATGTATGCCCGTGTTTATTTCCTATGTATGTATGCCCGTGTTTATTTCCTATGTATGTATGCCCGTGTTTTTTCCTATGTATGTATGCCAATGTTTATTTACTCTGTATGTATGCCCAGGTTTATTTAACATGCATGTATGCCCGTGTTTATTTACTATGTATGTATGCCCGTGTTTATTTCCTGTGTATGTATGCCCGTGTTTATTTACTATGTATGTATGCCCGTCTAATTTCCTATGTATGTATGGCCGTGTTTTTTTCCTATGTTTGTATGCCCAGGGTTTATTTAACATGCATGTATGCCCGGGTTTATTTCCTATGTATTTATGCCCGTGTTTATTTCCTATGTATGTATGCTCAGGTTTTTTTTAAAATGCATGTATGCCCGTGTTTATTTCCTATGTATGTATGTCCGTGTTTATTTACTATGTATATATGCCAGTGTTTATTTACTATGTATGTATGACCGTGTTTATTTACTTTGTATATATGCCCGTGTTTATTTCCTATGTATGTGTGCCCAGGTTTATTTACTATGTATATATGCCTGTCTTTATGTCCTATGTATGTATGCCCGTGTTTATTCACTATGTATATATGCTCGTGTTTATTTCTTATGTATGTATGCCCATGTTTATTTAACATGCATGTATGCCCGTGTTTATTTACTATGTATATATGCCCGTGTTTATTTCCAATGTATGTATGTCCGTGTTTATTTACTACGTATATATGCCCGTGTTTATTTCCTATGTATGTATGCCTGTGTTTATTTCCTATGTATGTATCCTCCTGTTTATTTAACATGCATGTATGCCCGTGTTTATTTACTATGTATGTATGCCCGTGTTTATTTCCTATGTATGTATGCCCGTGCTTATTTCCTATGTATGTATGCCCGTGTTTATTTCCTATGTATGTATGCCCGTGTTTATTTCCTATGTATGTATGCCCGTGTTTATTTCCTATGTATGTATGCCTGTGTTTATTTACTCTGTATGTATGCCCAGGTTTATTTAACACGCATGTATACCCGTGTTTTTTCTTATTTATGTATGCCCGTGTTTATTTCCTATGTATGTATGCTCAGGTTTATTTATCATGCATGTATGCCCGTGTTTATTTCCTATGTATGTATGCCCGTTTTTATTTACTATGTATATATGCCCGTGTTTTTTTTCCTATGTATGTATGCCCGTGTTTATTTCATATGTATGTATGCCCGTGTATATTTCCTATGTATGTATGCCCGTGTTTATTTCATATGTATATATGCCCGTGTTTATTTCCTATGTATGTATGCCCGTGTTTATTTCATATGTATGTATGCCAGTGTTTATTTACTATGTATGTATGAACGTGTTTATTTCCTATGTATGTATGTCCGTGTTTATTTACTATGTATATATGCTCGTGTTTATTTCCTATGTATGTATGCCCGTGTTTATTTCCTATGTATGTATGCCCATGTTTATTTAACATGCATGTATACCCGTGTTTATTTCCTATGTATGTATGCCCTTGTTTTTTTCCTATGTATGTATGCCAATGTTTATTTACTCTGTATGCGTGCCCAGGTTTATTTAACACGCATGTATACCCGTGTTTATTTCCTATTTATGTATGCCCAGGTTTAATTAACATTCATGTATGCCCGTGTTTATTTCCTATGTATGTATGACCATGTTTATTTACTATGTATGTATGCCCGTGTTTATTTCGTATGTATGTATGCCCGTGTTTATTCCCTATGTATGTATTCCCGTGTTTATTTCCTATGTAAGTATGCCCGTGTTTATTTACTATGTATGTATGCCCGTGTTTATTTCCTATGTATGTATGCCCGTGTTTATTTACTATGTATATATGCTCGGGTTTATTTCCTATGTATGTATGCCCGTGTTTATTTCCTATGTATGTATGCCCGTGTTTATTTCCTATGTATATATGCCCGTGTTTATTTACTATGTATGTATGCCCGTGTTTATTTCCTATGTATGTATGCCCGTGTTTATTTACTATGTATGTATGCCCGTGTTTATTTACTATGTATGTATGCCCTTGTTTATTTCCTATGTATGTATGCCCGTGTTTATTTACTATGTATGTATGTATGCCCGTGTTTATTTCCTATGTATGTATGCCCGTGTTTATTTACTATGTATGTATGCCCGTGTTTATTTCCTATGTATGTATGCCCGTGTTTATTTACTATGTATGTATGCCCGTGTTTATTTCCTATGGATATATGCATGTGTTTATTTCCTATGTATGTATGCCCGTGTTTATTTCCTATGTATGTATGCCCGTGTTTATTTACTATGTATGTATGCCCGTGTTTATTTCCTATGTATGTATGCCCGTGATTATTTACTATGTATATATGCTCGTGTTTATTTCCTATGTATGTATGCCCGTGTTTATTTCCTATGTATTTATGCCCATGTTTATTTAACATGCATGTATACCCGTGTTTATTTCCTATGTATGTATGCCCGTGTTTTTTTCCTATGTATGTATGCCAATGTTTATTTACTCTGTATGTATGCCCAGGTTTATTTAACACGCATGTATACCCGTGTTTATTTCCTATTTATGTATGCCCACGTTTTTTTCCTATTTATGTATGCCCAGGTTTAATTAACATGCATGTATGCCCGTGTTTATTTTCTATGTATGTATGACCATGTTTATTTACTATGTATGTATGCCCGTGTTTATTTCGTATGTATGTATGCCCGTGTTTATTCCCTATGTATGTATTCCCGTGTTTATTTCCTATGTATGTATGCCCGTGTTTATTTCCTATGTATGTATGCCCGTGTTTATTTCCTCTGTATGTATGCCCGTGTTTTTTTCCTATGTATGTATGCCAATGTTTAATTACTCTGTATGTATGCCCAGGTTTATTTAACATGCATGTATGCCCGTGTTTATTTACTATGTATGTATGCTCGTGTTTATTTCCTATGTATGTATGTCAATGTTTATTTCCTATGTATGTATACCCAGGTTTATTTAACATGCATGTATGCCCGTGTTTATTTACTATGTATGTATGCTCGTGTTTATTTACTATGTATGTATGCCCGTGTTTATTTCCTGTGTATGTATGCCCGTGTTTATTTACTATGTATGTATGCCCGTCTAATTTCCTATGTATGTATGGCCGTGTTTTTTTCCTATGTTTGTATGCCCAGGGTTTATTTAACATGCATGTATGCCCGGGTTTATTTCCTATGTATTTATGCCCGTGTTTATTTCCTATGTATGTATGCTTAGGTTTTTTTTTAAAATGCATGTATGCCCGTGATTATTTCCTATGTATGTATGCCCGTGTTTATTTACTATGTATATATGCCAGTGTTTATTTACTATGTATGTATGCCTGTGTTTATTTACTATGTATATATGCTCGTGTTTATTTCCTATGTATGTATGCCCGTGTTTATTTCCTATGTATGTATGCCCAGGTTTATTTAACATGCATGTATGCCCGTGTTTATTTACTATGTATATATGCCCGTGTTTATTTCCTATGTATGTATGCCCGTGTTTATTTACTATGTATATCTGCCCGTGTTTATTTCTTATGTATGTATGCCCAAGTTTTTTTTGTATGTATATATGCCCGTGTTTATTTCCTATGTATGTATGCACGTGTTTATTTACTATGTATATATGCCCGTGTTTATTTCCTATGTATGTATGCCTGTGTTTATTTCCTATGTATGTATCCTCCGGTTTATTTAACATGCATGTATGCCCGTGTTTATTTACTATGTATGTATGACCGTGTTTATTTCCTATGTATGTATGGTTGTGTTTATTTCCTATGTATGTATGCCCAGGTTTATTTAACATGCATGTATGCCCGTGTTTATTTACTATGTATATAAGCCCGTGTTTTATTTCCTATGTATAAATGCCCGTGTTCATTTCCTATGTATGTATGCCCAGGTTTATTTAACATGCATGTATGCTGGTGTTTATTTACTATGTATATATGCCCGTGTTTATTTCCTATGTATGTATGCCCGTGTTTATTTACTATGTATATATGCCCGTGTTTATTTCCTATGTATGTATGCCCGTGATTATTTCCTATTTATGTATGCCCAGGTTCATTTCCTATGTATGTATGCCCAAGTTTATCTAACATACATGTATGCCCGTGTTTATTTACTATGTATATATGCCCGTGTTTATTTCCTATGTATGTATGCCCGTGATTATTTCCTATGTATGTATGCCCAGGTTCATTTCCTATGTATGTATGCCCAAGTTTATCTAACATGCATGTATGCCCAGGTTCATTTATCATGCATGTATGCCTATGTTTATTTCCTATGTATGTATGCCCGTGTTTATTTCCTATGTATGTATGCCCAGGTTCATTTAACATGCATGTATGCCTATGTTTATTTCCTATGTATGTATGCCCGTGTTTATTTCCTATGTATGTATGCCCGTGTTTATTTCCTATGTATGTATGCCCGTGTATGTTTCGTATGTATGTATGCCCGTGTTTATTCTCTATGTATGTATTTCCGTGTTTATTTCCTATGTATGTATTCCCGTGTTTATTTCCTATGTATGTATGCCCGTGTTTTTTTTCATATGTATGAATGCCCGTGTTTATTTCTTATGTATGTATGCCCGTGTTTTTTTCCTATGTATGTATGTCAATGTTTATTTACTCTGTATGTATGCCCAGGTTTATTTAACACGCATGTATACCCGTGTTTATTTCCTATTTATGTATGCCCAGGTTTATTTCCTATTTACGTATGCCCAGGTTTAATTAACATGCATGTATGCCCTTGTTTATTTCCTATGTATGTATGCCCATGTTTATTTGCTATGTATGTATGCCCGTGTTTATTTCGTATGTATGTATGCCCGTGTTTATTCCCTATGTATGTATTCCCGTGTTTATTTCCTATGTATGTATGCCCGTGTTTATTTCCTATGTATGTATGCCCGTGTTTATTTCCTATGTATGTATGCCCGTGTTTTTTCTTATGTATGTATGCCAATGTTTATTTACTCTGTATGTATGCCCAGGTTTATTTAACATGCATGTATGCCCGTGTTTATTTACTATGTATGTATGCTCGTATTTATTTACTATGTATGTATTCCCGTGTTTATTTCCTGTGTATGTATGCCCGTGTTTATTTACTATGTATGTATGCCCGTCTAATTTCCTATGTATGTATGGCCGTGTTTTTTTCCTATGTTTGTATGCCCAGGGTTTATTTAACATGCATGTATGCCCGGGTTTATTTCCTATGTATTTATGCCCGTGTTTATTTCCTATGTATGTATGCACAGTTTTTTTTTAAAATGCATGTATGCCCGTGTTTATTTCCTATGTATGTATGTCCGTGTTTATTTACTATGTATATATGCCAGTGTTTATTTCCTATGTATGTATGCGCATGTTTATTTCCTATGTATGTATGCCCGTGTTTATTTACAATGTATGTATGCCCGTGTTTATTTCCTATGTATGTATGCCCGTGTTTATTTCCTATGTATGTATGCCCGTGTTTTTTCCTATGTATGTATGCCAATGTTTATTTACTCTGTTTGTATGCCCAGGTTTATTTAACATGCATGTATGCCCGTGTTTATTTACTATGTATGTATGCCCGTGTTTATTTCCTGTGTATGTATGCCCGTGTTTATTTACTATGTATGTATGCCCGTCTAATTTCCTATGTATGTATGGCCGTGTTTTTTTCCTATGTTTGTATGCCCAGGGTTTATTTAACATGCATGTATGCCCGGGTTTATTTCCTATGTATTTATGCCCGTGTTTATTTCCTATGTATGTATGCTCAGGTTTTTTTTAAAATGCATGTATGCCCGTGTTTATTTCCTATGTATGTATGTCCGTGTTTATTTACTATGTATATATGCCAGTGTTTATTTACTATGTATGTATGACCGTGTTTATTTACTATGTATATATGCCCGTGTTTATTTCCTATGTATGTGTGCCCAGGTTTATTTACTATGTATATATGCCTGTCTTTATGTCCTATGTATGTATGCCCGTGTTTATTCACTATGTATATATGCTCGTGTTTATTTCTTATGTATGTATGCCCATGTTTATTTAACATGCATGTATGCCCGTGTTTATTTACTATGTATATATGCCCGTGTTTATTTCCAATGTATGTATGCCCGTGTTTATTTACTACGTATATATGCCCGTGTTTATTTCCTATGTATGTATGCCTGTGTTTATTTCCTATGTATGTATCCTCCTGTTTATTTAACATGCATGTATGCCCGTGTTTATTTACTATGTATGTATGCCCGTGTTTATTTCCTATGTATGTATGCCCGTGCTTATTTCCTATGTATGTATGCCCGTGTTTATTTCCTATGTATGTATGCCTGTGTTTATTTCCTATGTATGTATGCCCGTGTTTATTTCCTATGTATGTATGCCTGTGTTTATTTACTCTGTATGTATGCCCAGGTTTATTTAACACGCATGTATACCCGTGTTTTTTCTTATTTATGTATGCCCGTGTTTATTTCCTATGTATGTATGCTCAGGTTTATTTATCATGCATGTATGCCCGTGTTTATTTCCTATGTATGTATGCCCGTTTTTATTTACTATGTATATATGCCCGTGTTTTTTTTCCTATGTATGTATGCCCGTGTTTATTTCATATGTATGTATGCCCGTGTATATTTCCTATGTATGTATGCCCGTGTTTATTTCATATGTATATATGCCCGTGTTTATTTCCTATGTATGTATGCCCGTGTTTATTTCATATGTATGTATGCCAGTGTTTATTTACTATGTATGTATGAACGTGTTTATTTCCTATGTATGTATGTCCGTGTTTATTTACTATGTATATATGCTCGTGTTTATTTCCTATGTATGTATGCCCGTGTTTATTTCCTATGTATGTATGCCCATGTTTATTTAACATGCATGAATACCCGTGTTTATTTCCTATGTATGTATGCCCTTGTTTTTTTTTTATGTATGTATGCCAATGTTTATTTACTCTGTATGCGTGCCCAGGTTTATTTAACACGCATGTATACCCGTGTTTATTTCCTATTTATGTATGCCCAGGTTTAATTAACATTCATGTATGCCCGTGTTTATTTCCTATGTATGTATGACCATGTTTATTTACTATGTATGTATGCCCGTGTTTATTTCGTATGTATGTATGCCCGTGTTTATTCCCTATGTATGTATTCCCGTGTTTATTTCCTATGTAAGTATGCCCGTGTTTATTTACTATGTATGTATGCCCGTGTTTATTTCCTACGTATGTATGCCCGTGTTTATTTACTATGTATATATGCTCGGGTTTATTTCCTATGTATGTATGCCCGTGTTTATTTCCTATGTATGTATGCCCGTGTTTATTTCCTATGTATATATGCCCATGTTTATTTCCTATGTATGTATGCCCGTGTTTATTTACTATGTAAATATGCTCGTGTTTATTTCCTATGTATATATGCCCGTGTTTATTTCCTATGTATGTATGCCCGTGTTTATTTCCTATGTATGTATGCCCGTGTTTATTTACTATGTATGTATGCCCTTGTTTATTTCCTATGTATGTATGCCCGTGTTTATTTACTATGTATGTATGCCCGTGTTTATTTCCTATGTATGTATGCCCGTGTTTATTTACTATGTATGTATGCCCGTGTTTATTTCCTATGTATGTATGCCCGTGTTTATTTACTATGTATGTATGCCCGTGTTTATTTACTATGTATGTATGCCCTTGTTTATTTCCTATGTATGTATGCCCGTGTTTATATACTATGTATGTATGTATGCCCGTGTTTATTTCCTATGTATGTATGCCCGTGTTTATTTACTATGTATGTATGCCCGTGTTTATTTCCTATGTATGTATGCCCGTGTTTATTTACTATGTATGTATGCCCGTGTTTATTTCCTATGGATATATGCATGTGTTTATTTCCTATGTATGTATGCCCGTGTTTATTTCCTATGTATGTATGCCCGTGTTTATTTACTATGTATGTATGCCCGTGTTTATTTCCTATGTATGTATGCCCGTGATTATTTACTATGTATATATGCTCGTGTTTATTTCCTATGTATGTATGCCCGTGTTTAATTCCTATGTATTTATGCCCATGTTTATTTAACATGCATGTATACCCGTGTTTATTTCCTATGTATGTATGCCCGTGTTTTTTTCCTATGTATGTATGCCAATGTTTATTTACTCTCTATGTATGCCCAGGTTTATTTAACACGCATGTATACCCGTGTTTATTTCCTATTTATGTATGCCCACGTTTTTTTCCTATTTATGTATGCCCAGGTTTAATTAACATGCATGTATGCCCGTGTTTATTTTCTATGTATGTATGACCATGTTTATTTACTATGTATGTATGCCCGTGTTTATTTCGTATGTATGTATGCCCGTGTTTATTCCCTATGTATGTATTCCCGTGTTTATTTCCTATGTATGTATGCCCGTGTTTATTTCCTATGTATGTATGCCCGTGTTTATTTCCTCTGTATGTATGTCCGTGTTTTTTTCCTATGTATGTATGCCAATGTTTAATTACTCTGTATGTATGCCCAGGTTTATTTAACATGCATGTATGCCCGTGTTTATTTACTATGTATGTATGCTCGTGTTTATTTCCTATGTATGTATGTCAATGTTTATTTCCTATGTATGTATGCCCAGGTTTATTTAACATGCATGTATGCCCGTGTTTATTTACTATGTATGTATGCTCGTGTTTATTTACTATGTATGTATGCCCGTGTTTATTTCCTGTGTATGTATGCCCGTGTTTATTTACTATGTATGTATGCCCGTCTAATTTCCTATGTATGTATGGCCGTGTTTTTTTCCCTTGTTTGTATGCCCAGGGTTTATTTAACATGCATGTATGCCCGGGTTTATTTCCTATGTATTTATGCCCGTGTTTATTTCCTATGTATGTATGCTTAGGTTTTTTTTTAAAATGCATGTATGCCCGTGATTATTTCCTATGTATGTATGCCCGTGTTTATTTACTATGTATATATGCCAGTGTTTATTTACTATGTATGTATGCCTGTGTTTATTTACTATGTATATATGCTCGTGTTTATTTCCTATGTATGTATGCCCGTGTTTATTTCCTATGTATGTATGCCCAGGTTTATTTAACATGCATGTATGCCCGTGTTTATTTACTATGTATATATGCCCGTGTTTATTTCCTATGTATGTATGCCCGTGTTTATTTACTATGTATATCTGCCCGTGTTTATTTCTTATGTATGTATGCCCAAGTTTTTTTTGTATGTATATATGCCCGTGTTTATTACCTATGTATGTATGCACGTGTTTATTTACTATGTATATATGCCCGTGTTTATTTCCTATGTATGTATGCCTGTGTTTATTTCCTATGTATGTATCCTCCGGTTTATTTAACATGCATGTATGCCCGTGTTTATTTACTATGTATGTATGACCGTGTTTATTTCCTATGTATGTATGGCCGTGTTTATTTCCTATGTATGTATGCCCAGGTTTATTTAACATGCATGTATGCCCGTGTTTATTTACTATGTATATAAGCCCGTGTTTTATTTCCTATGTATAAATGCCCGTGTTCATTTCCTATGTATGTATGCCCAGGTTTATTTAACATGCATGTATGCTGGTGTTTATTTACTATGTATATATGCCCGTGTTTATTTCCTATGTATGTATGCCCGTGTTTATTTACTATGTATATATGCCCGTGTTTATTTCCTATGTATGTATGCCCGTGATTATTTCCTATTTATGTATGCCCAGGTTCATTTCCTATGTATGTATGCCCAAGTTTATCTAACATGCATGTATGCCCGTGTTTATTTACTATGTATATATGCCCGTGTTTATTTCCTATGTATGTATGCCCGTGATTATTTCCTATGTATGTATGCCCAGGTTCATTTCCTATGTATGTATGCCCAAGTTTATCTAACATGCATGTATGCCCAGGTTCATTTATCATGCATGTATGCCTATGTTTATTTCCTATGTATGTATGCCCGTGTTTATTTCCTATGTATGTATGCCCAGGTTCATTTAACATGCATGTATGCCTATGTTTATTTCCTATGTATGTATGCCCGTGTTTATTTCCTATGTATGTATGCCCGTGTTTATTTCCTATGTATGTATGCCCGTGTATGTTTCGTATGTATGTATGCCCGTGTTTATTCCCTATGTATGTATTTCCGTGTTTATTTCCTATGTATGTATTCCCGTGTTTATTTCCTATGTATGTATGCCCGTGTTTTTTTTCCTATGTATGAATGCCCGTGTT
Organism: Prosapia bicincta; assembly: GCA_036971475.1. Classification (NCBI taxonomy): domain Eukaryota; kingdom Metazoa; phylum Arthropoda; class Insecta; order Hemiptera; family Cercopidae; genus Prosapia; species Prosapia bicincta. The sequence goes on along the minus strand of JBAIZL010000010.1, from coordinate 13,971,574 downwards.
TATTTCTTATGTATGTATGCCCGTGTTTTTTTCCTATGTATGTATGTCAATGTTTATTTACTCTGTATGTATGCCCAGGTTTATTTAACACGCATGTATACCCGTGTTTATTTCCTATTTATGTATGCCCAGGTTTATTTCCTATTTACGTATGCCCAGGTTTAATTAACATGCATGTATGCCCTTGTTTATTTCCTATGTATGTATGCCCATGTTTATTTGCTATGTATGTATGCCCGTGTTTATTTCGTATGTATGTATGCCCGTGTTTATTCCCTATGTATGTATTCCCGTGTTTATTTCCTATGTATGTATGCCCGTGTTTATTCCCTATGTATGTATGCCCGTGTTTATTTCCTATGTATGTATGCCCGTGTTTATTTCCTATGTATGTATGCCCGTGTTTTTTCTTATGTATGTATGCCAATGTTTATTTACTCTGTATGTATGCCCAGGTTTATTTAACATGCATGTATGCCCGTGTTTATTTACTATGTATGTATGCTCGTATTTATTTACTATGTATGTATTCCCGTGTTTATTTCCTGTGTATGTATGCCCGTGTTTATTTACTATGTATGTATGCCCGTCTAATTTCCTATGTATGTATGGCCGTGTTTTTTTCCTATGTTTGTATGCCCAGGGTTTATTTAACATGCATGTATGCCCGGGTTTATTTCCTATGTATTTATGCCCGTGTTTATTTCCTATGTATGTATGCACAGGTTTTTTTTAAAATGCATGTATGCCCGTGTTTATTTCCTATGTATGTATGTCCGTGTTTATATACTATGTATATATGCCAGTGTTTATTTCCTATGTATGTATGCGCATGTTTATTTCCTATGTATGTATGCCCGTGTTTATTTACAATGTATGTATGCCCGTGTTTATTTCCTATGTATGTATGCCTGTGTTTATTTCCTATGTATGTATCCTCCTGTTTATTTAACATGCATGTATGCCCGTGTTTATTTACTATGTATGTATGCCCGTGTTTATTCCCTATGTATGTATGCCCGTGATTATTTCCTATGTATGTATGCCCGTGTTTATTTCCTATGTATGTATGCCCGTGTTTATTTCCTATGTATGTATGCCCGTGTTTATTTCCTATGTATGTATGCCCGTGTTTATTTACTCTGTATGTATGCCCAGGTTTATTTAACACGCATGTATACCCGTGTTTTTTCCTATTTATGTATGCCCGTGTTTATTTCCTATGAATGTATGCTCAGGTTTATTTAACATGCATGTATGCCCGTGTTTATTTCCTATGTATGTATGCCCGTTTTTATTTACTATGTATATATGCCCGTGTTTTTCTTCCTATGTATGTATGCCCGTGTTTATTTCATATGTATGTATGCCCGTGTATATTTCCTATGTATGTATGCCCGTGTTTATTTCCTATGTATATATGCCCGTGTTTATTTCCTATGTATGTATGCCCGTGTTTATTTCCTATGTATGTATGCCCATGTTTATTTAACATGCATGTATACCCGTGTTTATTTCCTATGTATGTATGCCCTTGTATTTTTCCTATGTATGTATGCCAATGTTTATTTACTCTGTATGTATGCCCAGGTTTATTTAACATGCATGTATGCCCGTGTTTATTTACTATGTATATAAGCCCGTGTTTTATTTCCTATGTATAAATGCCCGTGTTCATTTCCTATGTATGTATGCCCAGGTTTATTTAACATGCATGTATGCTGGTGTTTATTTACTATGTATATATGCCCGTGTTTATTTCCTATGTATGTATGCCCGTGTTTATTTACTATTTATATATGCCCGTGTTTATTTCCTATGTATGTATGCCCGTGATTATTTCCTATGTATGTATGCCCAGGTTCATTTCCTATGTATGTATGCCCAAGTTTATCTAACATGCATGTATGCCCGTGTTTATTTACTAAGTATATATGCTCGTGTTTATTTCCTATGTATGTATGCCCGTGTTTATTTACTATGTATATATGCCCGTGTTTATTTCCTATGTATGTATGCCCGTGATTATTTCCTATGTATGTATGCCCAGGTTCATTTCCTATGTATGTATGCCCAAGTTTATCTAACATGCATGTATGCCCAGGTTCATTTATCATGCATGTATGCCTATGTTTATTTCCTATGTATGAATGCCCGTGTTTATTTCCTATGTATGTATGCTCAGGTTCATTTAACATGCATGTATGCCTATGTTTATTTCCTATGTATGTATGCCCGTGTTTATTTCCTATGTATGTATGCCCGTGTTTATTTCCTATGTATGTATGCCCGTGTATGTTTCGTATGTATGTATGCCCGTGTTTATTTCCTATATATGTATTCCCGTGTTTATTTCCTATGTATGTATGCCCGTGCTTTTTTCCTATGTATGTATGTCAATGTTTATTTACTCTGTATGTATGCCCAGGTTTATTTAACACGCGTGTATACCCGTGTTTATTTCCTATGTATGTATGCCCGTGTTTATTTCCTATGCATGTATGCCCTTGTTTATTTCCTATGTATGTATGCCCATGTTTATTTGCTATGTATGTATGCCCGTGTTTATTTCCTATGTATGTATTCCCGTGTTTATTTCCTATGTATGTATGCCCGTGTTTATTTCCTATGTATGTATGCCCGTGTTTATTTCCTATGTATGTATGCCCGTGTTTTTTCTTATGTATGTATGTCAATGTTTATTTACTCTGTATGTATGCCCAGGTTTATTTAACACGCATGTATACCCGTGTTTATTTCCTATTTATGTATGCCCAGGTTTATTTCCTATTTACGTATGCCCAGGTTTAATTAACATGCATGTATGCCCGTGTATGTTTCGTATGTATGTATGCCTGTGTTTATTCCCTATGTATGTATGCCCGTGTTTATTCCCTATGTATGTATTCCCGTGTTTATTTCCTATGTATGTATGCCCGTGTTTATTTCCTATGTATGTATGCCTGTGTTTATTCCCTATGTATGTATGCCCGTGTTTATTTCCTATGTATGTATTCCCGTGTTTATTTCCTATGTATGTATGCCCGTGTTTATTCCCTATGTATGTATGCCCGTGTTTATTCCCTATGTATGTATTCCCGTGTTTATTTCCTATGTATGTATGCCCGTGTTTATTTCCTATGTATGTATGCCCGTGTTTATTCCCTATGTATGTATTCCCGTGTTTATTTCCTATGTATGTATGCCCGTGTTTATTTCCTATGTATGTATGCCCGTGTTTATTTCCTATGTATGTATGCCCGTGTTTTTTCTTATGTATGTATGCCAATGTTTATTTACTCTGTATGTATGCCCAGGTTTAATTAACATGCACGTATGCCCGTGTTTATTTACTATGTATGTATGCTCGTGTTTATTTACTATGTATGTATTCCCGTGTTTATTTCCTGTGTATGTATGCCCGTGTTTATTTACTATGTATGTATGCCCGTCTAATTTCCTATGTATGTATGGCCGTGTTTTTTTCCTATGTTTGTATGCCCAGGGTTTATTTAACATGCATGTATGCCCAGGTTTATTTCCTATGTATTTATGCCCGTGTTTATTTCCTATGTATGTATGCACAGGTTTTTTTTAAAATGCATGTATGCCCGTGTTTATTTCCTATGTATGTATGTCCGTGTTTATTTACTATGTATATATGCCAGTGTTTATTTCCTATGTATGTATGCCCGTGTTTATTTCCTATGTATGTATGCCCGTGTTTATTTCCTATGTATGTATGCCTGTGTTTATTTCCTATGTATGTATCCTCCTGTTTATTTAAAATGCATGTATGCCCGTGTTTATTTACTATGTATGTATGCCCGTGTTTATTCCCTATGTATGTATGCCCGTGCTTATTTCCTATGTATGTATGCCCGTGTTTATTTCCTATGTATGTATGCCCGTGTTTTTTTGCTATGTATGTATGCCCGTGTTTATTCCCTATGTATGTATGCCCGTGCTTATTTCCTATGTATGTATGCCCGTGTTTATTTCCTATGTATGTATGCCCGTGTTTATTTCCTATGTATGTATGCCCGTGTTTATTTCCTATGTATGTATGCCCGTGTTTATTTCCTATGTATGTATGCCCGTGTTTATTCCCTATGTATGTATGCCCGTGCTTATTTCCTATGTATGTATGCCCGTGTTTATTTCCTATGTATGTATGCCCGTTTTTATTTCCTATGTATGTATGCCCGTGTTTATTTCCTATGTATGTATGCCCGTGTTTATTTACTCTGTATGTATGCCCAGGTTTATTTAACACGCATGTATACCCGTGTTTTTTCCTTTTTATGTATGCCCGTGTTTATTTCCTATGAATGTATGCTCAGGTTTATTTAACATGCATGTATGCCCGTGTTTATTTCCTATGTATGTATGCCCGTTTTTATTTACTATGTATATATGCCCGTGTTTTTCGTCCTATGTATGTATGCCCGTGTTTATTTCATATGTATGTATGTCCGTGTATATTTCCTATGTATGTATGCCCTTGTTTTTTTCCTATGTATGTATGCCAATGTTTATTTACTCTGTATGTATGCCCAGGTTTATTTAACACGCATGTATACCCGTGTTTATTTCCTATTTATGTATGCCCAGGTTTATTTCCTATTTATGTATGCCCAGGTTTAATTAACATGCATGTATGCCCGTGTTTATTTCCTATGTATGTATGACCATGTTTATTTACTATGTATGTATGCCCGTGTTTATTTCGTATGTATGTATGCCCATGTTTATTCCCTATGTATGTATTCCCGTGTTTATTTCCTATGTATATATGCTCGGGTTTATTTACCATGTATGTATGCCCGTGTTTATTTACTATGTATGTATGCCCGTGTTTATTTCCTATGTATGTATGCCCGTGTTTATTTACAATGTATATTTGCTCGGGTTTATTTCTTATGTATGTATGCCCGTGTTTATTTCCTATGTATGTATGCCCGTGTTTATTTCCTATGTATATATGCCCATGTTTATTTCCTATGTATGTATGACCGTGTTTATTTCCTATGTATGTATGGCCGTGTTTATTTCCTATGTATGTATGCCCAGGTTTATTTAACATGCATGTATGCCCGTGTTTATTTACTATGTATATAAGCCCGTGTTTTATTTCCTATGTATAAATGCCCGGGTTCATTTCCTATGTATGTATGCCCAGGTTTATTTAACATGCATGTATGCTGGTGTTTATTTACTATGTATATATGCCCGTGTTTATTTCCTATGTATGTATGCCCGTGTTTATTTACTATGTATATATGCCCGTGTTTATTTCCTATGTATGTATGCCCGTGATTATTTCCTATGTATGTATGCCCAGGTTCATTTCCTATGTATGTATGCCCAAGTTTATCTAACATGCATGTATGCCCGTGTTTATTTACTATGTATATATGCCCGTGTTTATTTCCTATGTATGTATGCCCGTGTTTATTTACTATGTATATATGCCCGTGTTTATTTCCTATGTATGTATGCCCGTGATTATTTCCTATGTATGTATGCCCAGGTTCATTTCCTATGTATGTATGCCCAAGTTTATCTAACATGCATGTATGCCCAGGTTCATTTATCATGCATGTATGCCTATGTTTATTTCCTATGTATGTATGCCCGTGTTTATTTCCTATGTATGTATGCTCAGGTTCATTTAACATGCATGTATGCCTATGTTTATTTCCTATGTATGTATGCCCGTGTTTATTTCCTATGTATGTATGCCCGTGTTTATTTCCTATGTATATATGCCCGTGTTTTTCTTCCTATGTATGTATGCCCGTGTTTATTTCATATGTATGTATGCCCGTGTATATTTCCTATGTATGTATGCCCGTGTTTATTTCCTATGTATATATGCCCGTGTTTATTTCCTATGTATGTATGCCCGTGTTTATTTACTATGTATATATGCTCGTGTTTATTTCCTATGTATGTATGCCCGTGTTTATTTCCTATGTATGTATGCCCATGTTTATTTAACATGCATGTATACCCGTGTTTATTTCCTATGTATGTATGCCCTTTTTTTTTCCTATGTATGTATGCCAATGTTTATTTACTCTGTATGTATGCCCAGGTTTATTTAACACGCATGTATACCCGTGTTTATTTCCTATTTATGTATGCCCAGGTTTATTTCCTATTTATGTATGCCCAGGTTTAATTAACATGCATGTATGCCCGTGTTTATTTCCTATGTATGTATGACCATGTTTATTTACTATGTATGTATGCCCGTGTTTATTTCGTATGTATGTATGCCCGTGTTTATTCCCTATGTATGTATTCCCGTGTTTATTTCCTATGTATATATGCTCGGGTTTATTTACCATGTATGTATGCCCGTGTTTATTTACTATGTATGTATGCCCGTGTTTATTTCCTATGTATGTATGCCCGTGTTTATTTACAATGTATATTTGCTCGGGTTTATTTCCTATGTATGTATGCCCGTGTTTATTTCCTATAAATGTATGCCCGTGTTTATTTCCTATGTATATATGCCCATGTTTATTTCCTATGTATGTATGACCGTGTTTATTTCCTATGTATGTATGGCCGTGTTTATTTCTTATGTATGTATGCCCAGGTTTATTTAACAAGCATGTATGCCCGTGTTTATTTACTATGTATATAAGCCCGTGTTTTATTTCCTATGTATAAATGCCCGTGTTCATTTCCTATGTATGTATGCCCAGGTTTATTTAACATGCATGTATGCTGGTGTTTATTTACTATGTATATATGCCCGTGTTTATTTCCTATGTATGTATGCCCGTGTTTATTTACTATGTATATATGCCCGTGTTTATTTCCTATGTATGTATGCCCGTGATTATTTCCTATGTATGTATGCCCAGGTTCATTTCCTATGTATGTATGCCCAAGTTTATCTAACATGCATGTATGCCCGTGTTTATTTACTATGTATATATGCCCGTGTTTATTTCCTATGTATGTATGCCCGTGTTTATTTACTATGTATATATGCCCGTGTTTATTTCCTATGTATGTATGCCCGTGATTATTTCCTATGTATGTATGCCCAGGTTCATTTCCTATGTATGTATGCCCAAGTTTATCTAACATGCATGTATGCCCAGGTTCATTTATCATGCATGTATGCCTATGTTTATTTCCTATGTATGTATGCCCGTGTTTATTTCCTATGTATGTATGCTCAGGTTCATTTAACATGCGTGTATGCCTATGTTTATTTCCTATGTATGTATGCCCGTGTTTATTTCCTATGTATGTATGCCCGTGTTTATTTCCTATGTATGTATGCCCGTGTATGTTTCGTATGTATGTATGCCCGTGTTTATTTCCTATATATGTATTCCCGTGTTTATTTCCTATGTATGTATGCCCGTGCTTTTTTCCTATGTATGTATGTCAATGTTTATTTACTCTGTATGTATGCCCAGGTTTATTTAACACGCGTGTATACCCGTGTTTATTTCCTATGTATGTATGCCCGTGTTTATTTCCTATGTATGTATGCCCTTGTTTATTTACTCTGTATGTATGCCCAGGTTTATTTGCTATGTATGTATGCCCGTGATTATTTCCTATGTATGTATGCCCGTGTTTATTTCCTATGTATGTATGCCCTTGTTTATTTACTCTGTATGTATGCCCAGGTTTATTTCCTATGTATGTATACCCGTGTTTATTTCCTATGTATGTATGCCCGTGTTTATTTCCTATGTATGTATGCCCTTGTTTATTTACTCTGTATGTATGCCCAGGTTTATTTGCTATGTATGTATGCCCAGGTTTATTTAACACGCGTGTATACCCGTGTTTATTTCCTATGTATGTATGCCCGTGTATGTTTCGTATGTATGTATGCCCGTGTTTATTCCCTATGTATGTATGCCCGTGTTTATTTCCTATGTATGTATGCCCGTGTTTTTTTTCCTATGTATGAATGCCCGTGTTTATTTCTTATGTATGTATGCCCGTGTTTTTTTCCTATGTATGTATGTCAATGTTTATTTACTCTGTATGTATGCCCAGGTTTATTTAACACGCATGTATACCCGTGTTTATTTCCTATTTATGTATGCCCAGGTTTATTTCCTATTTACGTATGCCCAGGTTTAATTAACATGCATGTATGCCCTTGTTTATTTCCTATGTATGTATGCCCATGTTTATTTGCTATGTATGTATGCCCGTGATTATTTCGTATGTATGTATGCCCGTGTTTATTCCCTATGTATGTATTCCCGTGTTTATTTCCTATGTATGTATGCCCGTGTTTATTTCCTATGTATGTATGCCCGTGTTTATTTCCTATGTATGTATGCCCGTGTTTTTTCTTATGTATGTATGCCAATGTTTATTTACTCTGTATGTATGCCCAGGTTTATTTGCTATGTATGTATGCCCGTGATTATTTCGTATGTATGTATGCCCGTGTTTTTTCTTATGTATGTATGCCAATGTTTATTTACTCTGTATGTATGCCCAGGTTTATTTGCTATGTATGTATGCCCGTGATTATTTCCTATGTATGTATGCCCGTGTTTATTTCCTATGTATGTATGCCCGTGTTTATTTCCTATGTATGTATGCCCGTGTTTTTTCTTATGTATGTATGCCAATGTTTATTTACTCTGTATGTATGCCCAGGTTTATTTGCTATGTATGTATGCCCGTGATTATTTCCTATGTATGTATGCCCGTGTTTTTTCTTATGTATGTATGCCAATGTTTATTTACTATGTATGTATGCCCATGTTTATTTGCTATGTATGTATGCCCGTGATTATTTCGTATGTATGTATGCCCGTGTTTATTCCCTATGTATGTATTCCCGTGTTTATTTCCTATGTATGTATGCCCGTGTTTATTTCCTATGTATGTATGCCCGTGTTTATTTCCTATGTATGTATGCCCGTGTTTTTTCTTATGTATGTATGCCAATGTTTATTTACTCTGTATGTATGCCCAGGTTTATTTAACATGCATGTATGCCCGTGTTTATTTACTATGTATGTATGCTCGTGTTTATTTACTATGTATGTATTCCCGTGTTTATTTCCTGTGTATGTATGCCCGTGTTTATTTACTATGTATGTATGCCCGTCTAATTTCCTATGTATGTATGGCCGTGTTTTTTTCCTATGTTTGTATGCCCAGGGTTTATTTAACATGCATGTATGCCCGGGTTTATTTCCTATGTATTTATGCCCGTGTTTATTTCCTATGTATGTATGCACAGGTTTTTTTTAAAATGCATGTATGCCCGTGTTTATTTCCTATGTATGTATGTCCGTGTTTATTTACTATGTATATATGCCAGTGTTTATTTCCTATGTATGTATGCGCATGTTTATTTCCTATGTATGTATGCCCGTGTTTATTTACAATGTATGTATGCCCGTGTTTATTTCCTATGTATGTATGCCCGTGTTTATTTACTATGTATGTATGCCCGTGTTTATTCCCTATGTATGTATGCCCGTGCTTATTTCCTATGTATGTATGCCCGTGTTTATTTCCTATGTATGTATGCCCGTGTTTATTTCCTAATATGTATGCCCGTGTTTATTGGCTATGTATGTATGCCCGTGTTTATTTACTCTGTATGTATGCCCAGGTTTATTTAACACGCATGTATACCCGTGTTTTTTCCTATTTATGTATGCCCGTGTTTATTTCCTATGAATGTATGCTCAGGTTTATTTAACATGCATGTATGCCCGTGTTTATTTCCTATGTATGTATGCCCGTTTTTATTTACTATGTATATATGCCCGTGTTTTTCTTCCTATGTATGTATGCCCGTGTTTATTTCATATGTATGTATGCCCGTGTATATTTCCTATGTATGTATGCCCGTGTTAATTCCTATGTATATATGCCCGTGTTTATTTCCTATGTATGTATGCCCGTGTTTATTTACTATGTATATATGCTCGTGTTTATTTCCTATGTATGTATGCCCGTGTTTATTTCCTATGTATGTATGCCCATGTTTATTTAACATGCATGTATACCCGTGTTTATTTCCTATGTATGTATGCCCTTGTTTTTTTCCTATGTATGTATGCCAATGTTTATTTACTCTGTATGTATGCCCAGGTTTATTTAACACGCATGTATACCCGTGTTTATTTAGTATTTATGTATGCCCAGGTTTATTTCCTATTTATGTATGCCCAGGTTTAATTAACATGCATGTATGCCCGTGTTTATTTCCTATGTATGTATGACCATGTTTATTTACTATGTATGTATGCCCGTGTTTATTTCGTATGTATGTATGCCCGTGTTTATTCCCTATGTATGTATTCCCGTGTTTATTTCCTATGTATATATGCTCGGGTTTATTTACCATGTATGTATGCCCGTGTTTATTTACTATGTATGTATGCCCGTGTTTATTTCCTATGTATGTATTCCCGTGTTTATTTACAATGTATATTTGCTCGGGTTTATTTCCTATGTATGTATGCCCGTGTTTATTTCCTATGTATGTATGCCCGTGTTTATTTCCTATGTATATATGCCCATGTTTATTTCCTATGAATGTATGACCGTGTTTATTTCCTATGTATGTATGGCCGTGTTTATTTCCTATGAATGTATGCCCAGGTTTATTTAACATGCATGTATGCCCGTGTTTATTTACTATGTATATAAGCCCGTGTTTTATTTCCTATGTATAAATGCCCGTGTTCATTTCCTATGTATGTATGCCCAGGTTTATTTAACATGCATGTATGCTGATGTTTATTTACTATGTATATATGCCCGTGTTTATTTCCTATGTATGTATGCCCGTGTTTATTTACTATGTATACATGCCCGTGTTTATTTCCTATGTATGTATGCCCGTGATTATTTCCTATGTATGTATGCCCAGGTTCATTTCCTATGTATGTATGCCCAAGTTTATCTAACATGCATGTATGCCCGTGTTTATTTACTATGTATATATGCCCGTGTTTATTTCCTATGTATGTATGCCCGTGTTTATTTACTATGTATATATGCCCGTGTTTATTTCCTATGTATGTATGCCCGTGTTTATTTCCTATGTATATATGCCCGTGTTTATTTCCTATGTATGTATGCCCGTGTTTATTTACTATGTATATATGCTCGTGTTTATTTCCTATGTATGTATTCCCGTGTTTATTTCCTATGTATGTATGCCCGTATTTTTTTTCCTATGTATGAATGCCCGTGTTTATTTCCTATGTATGTAAGCCCGTGTTTTTTTCCTATGTATGTATGTCAATGTTTATTTACTCTGTATGTATGCCCAGGTTTATTTAACACGCATGTATACCCGTGTTTATTTCCTATTTATGTATGCCCAGGTTTATTTCCTATTTATGTATGCCCGTGTTTATTTCCTATGTATGTATGTGCGTGTTTTTTATTATGTATGTATGCCAATGTTTATTTACTCTGTATGTATGCCCAGGTTTATTTAACATGCATGTATGCCCGTGTTTATTTACTATGTATGTATGCTCGTGTTTATTTACTATGTATGTATTCCCGTGTTTATTTCCTGTGTATGTATGCCCGTGTTTATTTACTATGTATGTATGCCCGTCTAATTTCCTATGTATGTATGGCCGTGTTTTTTTCCTATGTTTGTATGCCCAGGGTTTATTTAACATGCATGTATGCCCGGGTTTATTTCCTATGTATTTATGCCCGTGTTTATTTCCTATGTATGTATGCGCATGTTTATTTCCTATGTATGTATGCCCGTGTTTATTTACAATGTATGTATGCCCGTGTTTATTTCCTATGTATGTATGCCTGTGTTTATTTCCTATGTATGTATCCTCCTGTTTATTTAACATGCATGTATGCCCGTGTTTATTTACTATGTATGTATGCCCGTGTTTATTCCCTATGTATGTATGCCCGTGCTTATTTCCTATGTATGTATGCCCGTGTCTATTTCCTATGTATGTATGCCCGTGTTTATTTCCTATGTATGTATGCCCGTGTTTATTTCCTATGTATGTATGCCCGTGTTTATTTACTCTGTATGTATGCCCAGGTTTATTTAACACGCATGTATACCCGTGTTTTTTCCTATTTATGTATGCCCGTGTTTATTTCCTATGAATGTATGCTCAGGTTTATTTAACATGCATGTATGCCCGTGTTTATTTCCTATGTATGTATGCCCGTTTTTATTTACTATGTATATATGCCCGTGTTTTTCTTCCTATGTATGTATGCCCGTGTTTATTTCATATGTATGTATGCCCGTGTATATTTCCTATGTATGTATGCCCGTGTTTATTTCCTATGTATATATGCCCGTGTTTATTTCCTATGTATGTATGCCCGTGTTTATTTACTATGTATATATGCTCGTGTTTATTTCCTATGTATGTATGCCCGTGTTTATTTCCTATGTATGTATGCCCATGTTTATTTAACATGCATGTATACCCGGGTTTATTTCCTATGTATGTATGCCCTTCTTTTTTTCCTATGTATGTATGCCAATGTTTATTTACTCTGTATGTATGCCCAGGTTTATTTAACACGCATGTATACCCGTGTTTATTTCCTATTCATGTATGCCCAGGTTTATTTCCTATTTATGTATGCCCAGGTTTAATTAACATGCATGTATGCCCGTGTTTATTTCCTATGTATGTATGACCATGTTTATTTACTATGTATGTATGCCCGTGTTTATTTCGTATGTATATATCCCCGTGTTTATTCCCTATGTATGTATTCCCGTGTTTATTTCCTATGTATATATGCTCGGGTTTATTTACCATGTATGTATGCCCGTGTTTATTTACTATGTATGTATGCCCGTGTTTATTTCCTATGTATGTATGCCCGTGTTTATTTACAATGTATATTTGCTCGGGTTTATTTCCTATGTATGTATGCCCGTGTTTATTTCCTATGTATGTATGCCTGTGTTTATTTCCTATGTATATATGCCCATGTTTATTTCCTATGTATGTATGCCCGTGTTTATTTACTATGTATATATGCTCGTGTTTATTTCCTATGTATATATGCCCGTGTTTATTTCCTATGTATGTATGCCCGTGTTTATTTCCTATGTATGTATGCTAGTGTTTATTTACAATGTATATATGCTCGGGTTTATTTCCTATGTATGTATGCCCGTGTTTATTTCCTATGTATGTATGCCCGTGTTTATTTCCTATGTATATATGCCCATGTTTATTTCCTATGTATGTATGCCCGTGTTTATTTACTATTTATATATGCTCGTGTTTATTTCCTATGTATATATGCCCGTGTTTATTTCCTATGTATGTATGCCCCTGTTTATTTCCTATGTATGTATGCCCGTGTTTATTTACTATTTATGTATGCCCTTGTTTATTTCCTATGTATGTATGCCCGTGTTTATTTACTATGTATGTATGCCCGTGTTTATTTCCTATGTATGTATGCCCGTGTTTATTTACTATGTATGTATGCCCGTGATTATTTCCTATGTATGTATGCCCGTGTTTATTTACTATGTATGTATGCCCGTGTTTATTTACTATGTATGTATGCCCTTGTTTATTTCCTATGTATGTATGCCCGTGTTTAATTACTATGTATGTATGCCCGTGTTTATTTCCTATGTATGTATGCCCGTGTTTATTTACTATGTATGTATGCCAGTGTTTATTTCCTATGTATGTATGCCCGTGTTTATTTACTATGTATGTATGCCCGTGTTTATTTCCTATGTATATATGCCCGTGTTTATTTCCTATGTATGTATGCCCGTGTTTATTTCCTATGTATGTATGCCCGTGTTTATTTACTATGTATGTATGCCCGTGTTTATTTCCTATGTATGTATGCCCGTGTTTATTTACTATGTATATATGCTCGTGTTTATTTCCTATGTATGTATGCCCGTGTTTATTTCCTATGTATGTATGCCCATGTTTATTTAACATGCATGTATACCCGTGTTTATTTCCTATGTATGTATGCCCGTGTTTTTTTCCTATGTATGTATGCCAATGTTTATTTACTCTGTATGTATGCCCAGGTTTATTTAACACGCATGTATACCCGTGTTTAATTCCTATTTATGTATGCCCACGTTTATTTGATATTTATGTATGCCCAGGTTTAATTAACATGCATGTATGCCCGTGTTTATTTCCTATGTATGTATGACCATGTTTATTTACTATGTATGTATGCAAGTGTTTATTTCGTATGTATGTATGCCCGTGTTTATTCCCTATGTATGTATTCCCGTGTTTATTTCCTATGTATGTATGCCCGTGTTTATTTCCTATGTATGTATGCCCGTGTTTATTTCCTATGTATGTATGCCCGTGTTTTTTTCCTATGTATGTATGCCAATGTTTAATTACTCTGTATGTATGCCCAGGTTTATTTAACATGCATGTAGGACCGTGTTTATTTACTATGTATGTATGCTCGTGTTTATTTCCTATGTATGTATGTCAATGTTTATTTCCTATGTATGTATGCCCAAGTTTATTTAACATGCATGTATGCCCGTGTTTATTTACTATGTATGTATGCTCGTGTTTATTTACTATGTATGTATGCCCGTGTTTATTTCCTGTGTATGTATGCCCGTGTTTATTTACTATGTATGTATGCCCGTCTAATTTCCTATATATGTATGGCCGTGTTTTTTTCCTATGTTTGTATGCCCAGGGTTTATTTAACATGCATGTATGCCCGGGTTTATTTCCTATGTATTTATGCCCGTGTTTATTTCCTATGTATGTATGCCCGTGTTTATTTACTATGTATATATGCCCGTGTTTATTTCCTATGTATGTATGCCTGTGATTATTTCCTATGTATGTATGCCCAGGTTCATTTCCTATGTATGTATGCCCAAGTTTATCAAACATGCATGTATGCCCGTGTTTATTTACTATTTATATATGCCCGTGTTTATTTCCTATGTATGTATGATCGTGTTTATTTACTATGTATATATGCCCGTGTTTATTTCCTATGTATGTATGCCCGTGATTATTTCCTATGTATGTATGCCCAGGTTCATTTCCTATGTATGTATGCCCAAGTTTATCTAACATGCATGTATGCTCAGGTTCATTTAATATGCATGTATGCCTATGTTTATTTCCTATGTATGTATGCCCGTGGTTATTTCCTATGTATGTATGCCCAGGTTCACTTCCTATGTATGTATGCCCAAGTTTATCTAACATGCATGTATGCCCGTGTTTATTTACTATGTATATATGCCCGTGTTTATTTCCTATGTATGTATGCCCAGGTTCATTTAACATACATGTATGCCTATGTTTATTTCCTATGGATGTATGCCCGTGTTTATTTCCTATGTATGTATGCCCGTGTTTATTTCCTATGTATGTATGCCTGTGTTTATTTACTATGTATGTATGCCCGTGTTTATTTCCTATGTATGTATGCCCGTGGTTATTTCCTATCTATGTATGCCCGTGTTTATTTCCTATGTATGTATGCCTGTGTTTATTTCCTATGTATGTATGCCCGTGTTTATTTCCTATGTATGTATGCCCGTATTTATTTCCTATGTATGTATGCCCGTGTTTATTTCCTATGTATGTATGCCCGTGTATGTTTCGTATGTATGTATGCCCGTGTTTATTTCCTATGTATGTATTCCCGTGTTTATTTCCTATGTATGTATGCCCGTGCTTTTTTCCTATGTATGTATGTCAATGTTTATTTACTCTGTATGTATGCCCAGGTTTATTTAACACGCATGTATACCCGTGTTTATTTCCTATTTATGTATGCCCAGGTTTATTTCCTATTTATGTATGCCCAGGTTTAATTAACATGCATGTATGCCCTTGTTTATTTCCTATGTATGTATGCCCATGTTTATTTGCTATGTATGTATGCCCGTGTTTATCTCGTATGTATGTATGCCCGTGTTTATTCCCTATGTATGTATTCCCGTGTTTCTTTCCTATGTATGTATGCCCGTGTTTATTTCCTATGTATGTATGCCCGTGTTTATTTCCTATGTATGTATGCCCGTGTTTTTTCTTATGTATGTATGCCAATGTTTATTTACTCTGTATGTATGCCCAGGTTTATTTAACATGCATGTATGCCCGTGTTTATTTACTATGTATGTATGCTCGTGTTTATTTACTATGTATGTATTCCCGTGTTTATTTCCTGTGTATGTATGTCCGTGTTTATTTACTATGTATATATGCCAGTGTTTTTTTCCTATGTATGTATGCCCATGTTTATTTCCTATGTATGTATGCCCGTGTTTATTTACTATGTATGTATGCTTGTGTTTATTTCCTATGTATGTATGCCTGTGTTTATTTCCTATGTATGTATGCCCGTGTTTATTTCCAATGTATGTATGCCCAGGTTTATTTAACATGCATGTATGCCCGTGTTTATTTACTATGTATGTATGCCCGTGTTTATTTCCTATGTATGTATGCTCGTGTTTTTTTACTATGTATATCTGCCCGTGTTTATTTCCTATGTATGTATGCCCAGGTTTATTTACTATGTATATATGCCCTTGTTTATTTACTATGTATATATGCCCGTGTTTATTTCCTATGTATGTATGCCCGTGTTTATTTCCTATGTATGTATGCCCGTGTTTATATCCTATGTATGTATGCCCGTGTTTATTTCCTATGTATGTATACCCGTGTTTATTTCCTATGTATGTTTGCCTGTGTTTATTTCCTATGTATGTATGCCCATGTTTATTTTTTATGTATGTATGCCCGTGTTTATTTCCTATGTATGTATGCCCGTGTTTATTTACTATGTATGTATGCCCGTGTTTATTTCCTATGTATGTATGCTCAGGTTTATATAACATGCATGTATGCCCGTGTTTAATTCCTATGTATGTATGCCCGTTTTTATTTACTATGTATATATGCCCGTGTTTATTTCCTATGTATGTATGCCCGTGTTTATTTACTATGTATGTATGCCCGTGTATATTTCCTATGTATGTATGCCCGTGTTTATTTCCTATGCATGTATACCCGTGTTTATTTCCTATGTATGTTTGCCTGTGTTTATTTCCTATGTATGTATGCCCATGTTTATTTTTTATGTATGTATGCCCGTGTTTATATCCTATGTATGTATGCCCGTGTGTATTTACTATGTATGTATGCCCGTGTTTATTTCCTATGTATGTATATTCAGGTTTATTTAACATGCATGTATGCCCGTGTTTATTTCCTATGTATGTATGCCCCTTTTTTTTTTACTATGTATATCTGCCCGTGTTTATTTCCTATGTATGTATGCCCAGGTTTATTTACTATGTATATATGCCCGTGTTTATTTACTATGTATATATGCCCGTGTTTATTTCCTATGTATGTATGCCCGTGTTTATTTCCTATGTATGTATGCCCGTGTTTATATCCTATGTATGTTTGCCTGTGTTTATTTCCTATGTATGTATGCCCATGTTTATTTCCTATGTATGTATGCCCGTGTTTATTTACTATGTATGTATGCCCGTGTTTATTTACTATGTATGTATGCCTGTGTTTATTTCCTTTGTATGTATGCCCGTGTTTTTTTACTATGTATATCTGCTCGTGTTTATTTCCTATGTATGTATGCCCAGGTTTATTTACTATGTATATATGCTCGTGTTTATTTACTATGTATGTATGCCCGTGTTTATTTCCTATGTATGAATGCCCGTGTTTATTTACTATGCATGTATACCCGTGTTTATTTCCTATGTTTGTTTGCCTGTGTTTATTTCCTATGTATGTATGCCCATGTTTGTTTCCTATGTATGTATGCCCGTGTTTATTTACTATGTATGTATGCCCGTGTTTATTTCCTATGTATGTATGCCTGTGTTTATTTCCTATGTATGTTTGCCTGTGTTTATTTCCTATGTATGTATGCCCATGTTTATTTTTTATGTATGTATGCCCGTGTTTATATCCTATGTATGTATGCCCGTGTGTATTTACTATGTATGTATGCCCGTGTTTATTTCCTATGTATGTATGCTCAGGTTTATTTAACATGCATGTATGCCCGTGTTTATTTCCTATGTATGTATGCCCGTGTTTTTTTACTATGTATATCTGCCCGTGTTTATTTCCTATGTATGTATGCCCAGGTTTATTTACTATGTATATATGCCCGTGTTTATTTACTATGTATATATGCCCGTGTTTATTTCCTATGTATGTATGCCCGTGTTTATTTCCTATGTATGTATGCCCGTGTTTATATCCTATGTATGTTTGCCTGTGTTTATTTCCTATGTATGTATGCCCATGTTTATTTCCTATGTATGTATGCCCGTGTTTATTTACTATGTATGTATGCCCGTGTTTATTTACTATGTATGTATGCCTGTGTTTATTTCCTTTGTATGTATGCCCGTGTTTTTTTACTATGTATATCTGCCCGTGTTTATTTCCTATGTATGTATGCCCAGGTTTATTTACTATGTATATATGCTCGTGTTTATTTACTATGTATGTATGCCCGTGTTTATTTCCTATGTATGAATGCCCGTGTTTATTTACTATGCATGTATACCCGTGTTTATTTCCTATGTTTGTTTGCCTGTGTTTATTTCCTATGTATGTATGCCCATGTTTGTTTCCTATGTATGTATGCCCGTGTTTATTTACTATGTATGTATGCCCGTGTTTATTTACTATGTATGTATGCCTGTGTTTATTTCCTTTGTATGTATGCCCGTGTTTTTTTACTATGTATATCTGCCCGTGTTTATTTCCTATGTATGTATGCCCAGGTTTATTTACTATGTATATATGCTCGTGTTTATTTACTATGTATGTATGCCCGTGTTTATTTCCTATGTATGTATGCCCGTGTTTATTTCCAATGTATGTATGCCCAGGTTTATTTAACATGCATGTATGCCCGTGTTTATTTACTATGTATGTATGCCCGTGTTTATTTCCTATGTATGTATGCCCAGGTTTATTTACTATGTATGTATGCCCAGGTTTATTTACTATGTATGTATGCCCGTGTTTATTTCCTATGTATGTATGCCTGTGTTTATTTCCTATGTATGTATGCCCGTGTTTATTTCCAATGTATGTATGCCCAGGTTTATTTTACATGAATGTATGCCCGTGTTTATTTACTATGTATGTATGCCCAGGTTTATTTAACACGCATGTATACCCGTGTTTTTTCCTATTTATGTATGCCCAGGTGTATTTCCTATTTATGTATGCCCAGGTTTATTTAACATTCATGTATGCCCGTGTTTATTTCCTATGTATGTATGCTCAGGTTTATTTAACATGCATGTATACCCGTGTTTATTTCCTATGTATGTATGCCCGTTTTTATTTACTATGTATGTATGCCCGTGTTTATTTACTATGTATGTATGCCTGTGTTTATTTCCTTTGTATGTATGCCCGTGTTTTTTTACTATGTATATCTGCCCGTGTTTATTTCCTATGTATTTATGCCCAGGTTTATTTACTATGTATATATGCCCGTGTTTATTTCCTATGTATGTATGCCTGTGTTTATTTCCTATGTATGTATGCCCGTGTTTATTTCCAATGTATGTATGCCCAGGTTTATTTAACATGCATGTATGCCCGTGTTTATTTACTATGTATGTATGCCCGTGTTTATTTCCTATGTATGTATGCCCAGGTTTATTTACTATGTATGTATGCCCGTGTTTATTTCCTATGTATGTATGCCTGTGTTTATTTCCTATGTATGTATGCCCCTGTTTATTTCCTATGTATGTATGCCCGTGTTTATTTACTATGTATGTATGCCCGTGTTTATTTCCTATGTATGTATGCCCGTGTTTATTTACTATGTATGTATGCCCGTGTTTATTTCCTATGTATATATGCCCGTGTTTATTTCCTATGTATGTATGCCCGTGTTTATTTCCTATGTATGTATGCCCGTGCTTATTTACTATGTATGTATGCCCGTGTTTATTTCCTATGTATGTATGCCCATGTTTATTTAACATGCATGTATACCCGTGTTTATTTCCTATGTATGTATGCCCGTGTTTATTTCCTATGTATGTATGCCCGTGTTTATATCCTATGTATGTATGCCCGTGTTTATTTCCTATGTATGAATGCCAGTGTTTATTTACTATGCATGTATACCCGTGTTTATTTCCTATGTATGTTTGCCTGTGTTTATTTCCTATGTATGTATGCCCATGTTTATTTCCTATGTATGTATGCCCGTGTTTATTTACTATGTATGTATGCCCGTGTTTATTTCCTATGTATGTATGCCTGTGTTTATTTCCTATGTATGTATGCCCGTGTTTATTTCCAATGTATGTATGCCCAGGTTTATTTAACATGCATGTATGCCCGTGTTTATTTACTATGTATGTATGCCCGTGTTTATTTCCTATGTATGTATGCCCAGGTTTATTTACTATGTATGTATGCCCGTGTTTATTTCCTATGTATGTATGCCTGTGTTTATTTCCTATGTATGTATGCCCCTGTTTATTTCCTATGTATGTATGCCCGTGTTTATTTACTATGTATGTATGCCCGTGTTTATTTCCTATGTATGTATGCCCGTGTTTATTTACTATGTATGTATGCCCGTGTTTATTTCCTATGTATATATGCCCGTGTTTATTTCCTATGTATGTATGCCCGTGTTTATTTCCTATGTATGTATGCCCGTGTTTATTTACTATGTATGTATGCCCGTGTTTATTTCCTATGTATGTATGCCCATGTTTATTTAACATGCATGTATACCCGTGTTTATTTCCTATGTATGTATGCCCGTGTTTTTTTCCTATGTATGTATGCCAATGTTTATTTACTCTGTATGTATGCCCAGGTTTATTTAACACGCATGTATACCCGTGTTTATTTCCTATTTATGTATGCCCACGTTTATTTCCTATTTATGTATGCCCAGGTTTAATTAACATGCATGTATGCCCGTGTTTATTTCCTATGTATGTATGACCATGTTTATTTACTATGTATGTATGCCCGTGTTTATTTCGTATGTATGTATGCCCGTGTTTATTCCCTATGTATGTATTCCCGTGTTTATTTCCTATGTATGTATGCCCGTGTTTATTTCCTATGTATGTATGCCCGTGTTTATTTCCTATGTATGTATGCCCGTGTTTTTTTCCTATGTATGTATGCCAATGTTTAATTACTCTGTATGTATGCCCAGGTTTATTTAACATGCATGTATGCCCGTGTTTATTTACTATGTATGTATGCTCGTGTTTATTTACTATGTATGTATGCCCGTGTTTATTTCCTGTGTATGTATGCCCGTGTTTATTTACTATGTATGTATGCCCGTCTAATTTCCTATATATGTATGGCCGTGTTTTTTTCCTATGTTTGTATGCCCAGGGTTTATTTAACATGCATGTATGCCGGGTTTTATTTCCTATGTATTTATGCCCGTGTTTATTTCCTATGTATGTATGCTTAGGTTTTTTTTTAAAATGCATGTATGCCCGTGATTATTTCCTATGTATGTATGCCCGTGTTTATTTACTATGTATATATGCCAGTGTTTATTTACTATGTATGTATGCCTGTGTTTATTTACTATGTATATATGCTCGTGTTTATTTCCTATGTATGTATGCCCGTGTTTATTTCCTATGTATGTATGCCCAGGTTTATTTAACATGCATGTATGCCCGTGTTTATTTACTATGTAAATATGCCCGTGTTTATTTCCTATGTATGTATGCCCGTGTTTATTTACTATGTATATCTGCCCGTGTTTATTTCTTATGTATGTATGCCCAAGTTTATTTTCTATGTATATATGCCCGTGTTTATTTCCTATGAATGTATGCACGTGTTTATTTACTATGTATATATGCCCGTGTTTATTTCCTATGTATGTATGCCTGTGTTTATTTCCTATGTATATATCCTCCGGTTTAATTACCATGCATGTATGCCCGTGTTTATTTACTATGTATGTATGACCGTGTTTATTTCCTATGTATGTATGGCCCTGTTTATTTCCTATTTATGTATGCCCAGGTTTATTTAACATGCATGTATGCCCGTGTTCATTTCCTATGTATGTATGCCCAGGTTTATTTAACATGCATGTATGCTGGTGTTTATTTACTATGTATATATGCCCGTGTTTATTTCCTATGTATGTATGCCCGTGTTTATTTACTATGTATATATGCCCGTGTTTATTTCCTATGTATGTATGCCCGTGTTTATTTACTATATATATATGCCCGTGTTTATTTCCTATGTATGTATGCCCGTGATTATTTCCTATGTATGTATGCCCAGGTTCATTTCCTATGTATGTATGCCTAGGTTTATCTAACATGCATGTATGCCCGTGTTTATTTCTTATGTATGTATGCCCGTGTTTATTTCCTATGTATATATGCCCGTGTTTATTTCCTATGTATGTATGCCCGTGTTTATTTCCTATGTATGTATGCCCGTGTTTATTTACTATGTATGTATGCCCGTGTTTATTTCCTATGTATGTATGCCCATGTTTATTTAACATGCATGTATACCCGTGTTTATTTCCTATGTATGTATGCCCGTGTTTTTTTCCTATGTATGTATGCCAATGTTTATTTACTCTGTATGTATGCCCAGGTTTATTTAACATGCATGTATACCCGTGTTTATTTACTATGTATGTATGCCCGTGTTTATTTCCTATGTATGTATGCTCGTGTTTTTTTACTATGTATATCTGCCCGTGTTTATTTCCTATGTATGTATGCCCATGTTTATTTCCTATGTATGTATGCCCGTGTTTATTTACTATGTATGTATGCTTGTGTTTATTTCCTATGTATGTATGCCTGTGTTTATTTCCTATGTATGTATGCCCGTGTTTATTTCCAATGTATGTATGCCCAGGTTTATTTAACATGCATGTATGCCCGTGTTTATTTACTATGTATGTATGCCCGTGTTTATTTCCTATGTATGTATGCTCGTGTTTTTTTACTATGTATATCTGCCCGTGTTTATTTCCTATGTATGTATGCCCAGGTTTATTTACTATGTATATATGCCCTTGTTTATTTACTATGTATATATGCCCGTGTTTATTTCCTATGTATGTATGCCCGTGTTTATTTCCTATGTATGTATGCCCGTGTTTATATCCTATGTATGTATGCCCGTGTTTATTTCCTATGTATGTATACCCGTGTTTATTTCCTATGTATGTTTGCCTGTGTTTATTTCCTATGTATGTATGCCCATGTTTATTTTTTATGTATGTATGCCCGTGTTTATTTCCTATGTATGTATGCCCGTGTTTATTTACTATGTATGTATGCCCGTGTTTATTTCCTATGTATGTATGCTCAGGTTTATATAACATGCATGTATGCCCGTGTTTAATTCCTATGTATGTATGCCCGTTTTTATTTACTATGTATATATGCCCGTGTTTATTTCCTATGTATGTATGCCCGTGTTTATTTACTATGTATGTATGCCCGTGTATATTTCCTATGTATGTATGCCCGTGTTTATTTCCTATGCATGTATACCCGTGTTTATTTCCTATGTATGTTTGCCTGTGTTTATTTCCTATGTATGTATGCCCATGTTTATTTTTTATGTATGTATGCCCGTGTTTATATCCTATGTATGTATGCCCGTGTGTATTTACTATGTATGTATGCCCGTGTTTATTTCCTATGTATGTATGCTCAGGTTTATTTAACATGCATGTATGCCCGTGTTTATTTCCTATGTATGTATGCCCGTGTTTTTTTACTATGTATATCTGCCCGTGTTTATTTCCTATGTATGTATGCCCAGGTTTATTTACTATGTATATATGCCCGTGTTTATTTACTATGTATATATGCCCGTGTTTATTTCCTATGTATGTATGCCCGTGTTTATTTCCTATGTATGTATGCCCGTGTTTATATCCTATGTATGTTTGCCTGTGTTTATTTCCTATGTATGTATGCCCATGTTTATTTCCTATGTATGTATGCCCGTGTTTATTTACTATGTATGTATGCCCGTGTTTATTTACTATGTATGTATGCCTGTGTTTATTTCCTTTGTATGTATGCCCGTGTTTTTTTACTATGTATATCTGCCCGTGTTTATTTCCTATGTATGTATGCCCAGGTTTATTTACTATGTATATATGCTCGTGTTTATTTACTATGTATGTATGCCCGTGTTTATTTCCTATGTATGAATGCCCGTGTTTATTTACTATGCATGTATACCCGTGTTTATTTCCTATGTTTGTTTGCCTGTGTTTATTTCCTATGTATGTATGCCCATGTTTGTGTCCTATGTATGTATGCCCGTGTTTATTTACTATGTATGTATGCCCGTGTTTATTTCCTATGTATGTATGCCTGTGTTTATTTCCTATGTATGTATGCCCGTGTTTATTTCCAATGTATGTATGCCCAGGTTTATTTAACATGCATGTATGCCCGTGTTTATTTACTATGTATGTATGCCCGTGTTTATTTCCTATGTATGTATGCCCGTGTTTATTTACTATGTATGTATGCCCGTGTTTATTTCCTATGTATGTATACCCATGTTTATTTAACATGCATGTATACCCGTGTTTATTTCCTATGTATGTATGCCCGTGTTTTTTTCCTATGTATGTATGCCAATGTTTATTTACTCTGTATGTATGCCCAGGTTTATTTAACACGCATGTATACCCGTGTTTATTTCCTATTTATGTATACCCACGTTTATTTCCTATTTATGTATGCCCAGGTTTAATTAACATGCATGTATGCCCGTGTTTATTTCCTATGTATGTATGACCATGTTTATTTACTATGTATGTATGCCCGTGTTTATTTCGTATGTATGTATGCCCGTGTTTATTCCCCATGTATGTATTCCCGTGTTTATTTCCTATGTATGTATGCCCGTGTTTATTTCCTATGTATGTATGCCCGTGTTTATTTCCTATGTATGTATGCCCGTGTTTTTTTCCTATGTATGTATGCCAATGTTTAATTACTCTGTATGTATGCCCAGGTTTATTTAACATGCATGTATGCCCGTGTTTATTTACTATGTATGTATGCTCGTGTTTATTTACTATGTATGTATGCCCGTGTTTATTTCCTGTGTATGTATGCCCGTGTTTATTTACTATGTATGTATGCCCGTCTAATTTCCTATATATGTATGGCCGTGTTTTTTTCCTATGTTTGTATGCCCAGGGTTTATTTAACATGCATGTATGCCGGGTTTTATTTCCTATGTATTTATGCCCGTGTTCATTTCCTATGTATGTATGCTTAGGTTTTTTTTTAAAATGCATGTATGCCCGTGATTATTTCCTATGTATGTATGCCCGTGTTTATTTACTATGTATATATGCCAGTGTTTATTTACTATGTATGTATGCCTGTGTTTATTTACTATGTATATATGCTCGTGTTTATTTCCTATGTATGTATGCCCGTGTTTATTTCCTATGTATGTATGCCCAGGTTTATTTAACATGCATGTATGCCCGTGTTTATTTACTATGTAAATATGCCCTTGTTTATTTCCTATGTATGTATGCCCGTGTTTATTTACTATGTATATCTGCCCGTGTTTATTTCTTATGTATGTATGCCCAAGTTTATTTTCTATGTATATATGCCCGTGTTTATTTCCTATGAATGTATGCACGTGTTTATTTACTATGTATATATGCCCGTGTTTATTTCCTATGTATGTATGCCTGTGTTTATTTCCTATGTATATATCCTCCGGTTTATTTAACATGCATGTATGCCCGTGTTTATTTACTATGTATGTATGACCGTGTTTATTTCCTATGTATGTATGGCCCTGTTTATTTCCTATTTATGTATGCCCAGGTTTATTTAACATGCATGTATGCCCGTGTTTATTTACTATGTATATAAGCCGTGTTTTATTTCCTATGTATAAATGCCCGTGTTCATTTCCTATGTATGTATGCCCAGGTTTATTTAACATGCATGTATGCTGGTGTTTATTTACTATGTATATATGCCCGTGTTTATTTCCTATGTATGTATGCCCGTGTTTATTTACTATGTATATATGCCCGTGTTTATTTCCTATGTATGTATGCCCGTGATTATTTCCTATGTATGTATGCCCAGGTTCATTTCCTATGTATGTATGCCTAGGTTTATCTAACATGCATGTATGCCCGTGTTTATTTCTTATGTATGTATGCCCAAGTTTATTTACTATGTATATATGCCCGTGTTTATTTCCTATGTATGTATGCCCGTGTTTATTTCCTATGTATGTATCCTCCGGTTTATTTAACATGCATGTATGCCCGTGTTTATTTACTATGTATGTATGACCGTGTTTATTTCCTATGTATGTATGGCCGCGTTTATTTCCTATGTATGTATGCCCAGGTTTATTTAACATGCATGTATGCCCGTGTTTATTTACTATGTATATATGCCCGTGTTTATTTCCTATGTATGTATGCCCGTGTTTATTTACTATGTATATATGCCCGTGTTTATTTCCTATGTATGTATGCCCGTGATTATTTCCTATGTATGTATGCCCAGGTTCATTTCCTATGTATGTATGCCCAAGTTTATCTAACATGCATGTATGCCCGTGTTTATTTACTATGTATATATGCCCGTGTTTATTTCCAATGTATGTATGCCCGTGTTTATTTACTATGTATATATGCCCGTGTTTATTTCCTATGTATGTATGCCCGTGATTATTTCCTATGTATGTATGCCCAGGTTCATTTCCTATGTATGTATGCCCAAGTTTATCTAACATGCATGTATGCCCAGGTTCATTTAACATGCATGTATGCCTATAATTATTTCCTATGTATGTATGCCCGTAATTATTTCCTATGTATGTATGCCCAGGTTCATTTCCTATGTATGTATGCCCAAGTTTATCTAACATGCATGTATGCCCGTGTTTATTTACTATGTATATATGCCCGTGTTTATTTCCTAAGTATGTATGCCCAGGTTCATTTAACATGCATGTATGCCTGTTATGTATGTTTATTTCCTATGTATGTATGCCCGTGTTTATTTCCTATGTATGTATGCCTGTGTTTATTTCCTAAGTATGTATGCCCGTGTTTATTTCCTATGTATGTATGCCCGTGGTTATTTCCAATGTATGTATGCCCGTGTTTATTTCCTATGTATGTATGCCCGTGTTTATTTCCTATGTATGTATGCCCGTGTTTATTTCCAATGTATGTATGCCCGTGTTTATTTCCTATGTATGTATGCCCGTGTTTATTTCCTATGTATGTATGCCCGTGTATGTTTCGTATGTATGTATGCCCGTGTTTATTTCCTATGTATGTATTCCCGTGTTTATTTCCTATGTATGTATGCCCGTGCTTTTTTCCTATGTATGTATGTCAATGTTTATTTACTCTGTATGTATGCCCAGGTTTATTTAACACTCATGTATACCCGTGTTTATTTCCTATTTATGTATGCCCAGGTTTATTTCCTATTTATGTATGCCCAGGTTTAATTAACATGCATGTATGCCCGTGTTTATTTCCAATGTATGTATGCCCGTGTATGTTTCGTATGCATGTATGCCCTTGTTTATTTCCTATGTATGTATGCCCATGTTTATTTGCTATGTATGTATTCCCGTGTTTATTCCCTATGTATGTATGCCCGTGTTTATTTCCTATGTATGTATGCCCGTGTTTTTTCTTATGTATGTATGCCAATGTTTATTTACTCTGTATGTATGCCCAGGTTTATTTAACATGCATGTATGCCCGTGTTTATTTACTAAGTATGTATGCTCGTGTTTATTTACTATGTATGTATTCCCGTGTTTATTTCCTGTGTATGTATGCCCGTGTTTATTTACTATGTATGTATGCCCGTCTAATTTCCTATGTATGTATGGCCGTGTTTTTTTCCTATGTTTGTATGCCCAGGGTTTATTTAACATGCATGTATGCCCGGGTTTATTTCCTATGTATTTATGCCCGTGTTTTTTTCCTATGTATGTATGCTCAGGTTTTTTTTAAAATGCATGTATGCCCGTGTTTATTTCCTACGTATGTATGTCCGTGTTTATTTACTATGTATATATGCCAGTGTTTATTTCCTATGTATGTATGCCCGTGTTTATTTACTATGTATATATGCCCGTGTTTATTTCCTATGTATGTATGCCCATGATTATTTCCTATGTATGTATGCCCAGGTTCATTTCCTATGTATGTATGCCCAAGTTTATCTAACATGCATGTATGCCCGTGTTTATTTACTATGTATATATGCCCGTGTTTATTTCCAATGTATGTATGCCCGTGTTTATTTACTATGTATATATGCCCGTGTTTATTTCCTATGTATGTATGCCCGTGATTATTTCCTATGTATGTATGCCCAGGTTCATTTCCTATGTATGTATGCCCAAGTTTATCTAACATGCATGTATGCCCAGGTTCATTTAACATGCATGTATGCCTATAATCATTTCCTATGTATGTATGCCCGTGATTATTTCCTATGTATGTATGCCCAGGTTCATTTCCTATGTATGTATGCCCAAGTTTATCTAACATGCATGTATGCCCGTGTTTATTTACTATGTATATATGCCCGTGTTTATTTCCTAAGTATGTATGCCCAGGTTCATTTAACATGCATGTATGCCTGTTATGTATGTTTATTTCCTATGTATGTATGCCCGTGTTTATTTCCTATGTATGTATGCCCGTGTTTATTTCCTATGTATGAATGCCTGTGTTTATTTCCTAAGTATGTATGCCCGTGTTTATTTCCTATGTATGTATGCCCGTGGTTATTTCCTATGTATGTATGCCCGTGTTTATTTCCTATGTATGTATGCCCGTGTTTATTTCCTATGTATGTATGCCCGTGTTTATTTCCTATGTATGTATGCCCGTGTATGTTTCGTATGTATGTATGCCCCGAGTTTATTTCCTATGTATGTATTCCCGTGTTTATTTCCTATGTATGTATGCCCGTGCTTTTTTCCTATGTATGTATGTCAATGTTTATTTACTCTGTATGTAGGCCCAGGTTTATTTAACACGCATGTATACCCGTGTTTATTTCCTATTTATGTATGCCCAGGTTTTTTCCTATTTATGTATGCCCAGGTTTAATTAACATGCATGTATGCCCGTGTTTATTTCCTATGTATGTATGCCCGTGTATGTTTCGTATGCATGTATGCCCTTGTTTATTTCCTATGTATGTATGCCCATGTTTATTTGCTATGTATGTATTCCCGTGTTTATTCCCTATGTATGTATGCCCGTGTTTATTTCCTATGTATGTATGCCCGTGTTTTTTCTTATGTATGTATGCCAATGTTTATTTACTCTGTATGTATGCCCAGGTTTATTTAACATGCATGTATGCCCGTGTTTATTTACTAAGTATGTATGCTCGTGTTTATTTACTATGTATGTATTCCCGTGTTTATTTCCTGTGTATGTATGCCCGTGTTTATTTACTATGTATGTATGCCCGTCTAATTTCCTATGTATGTATGGCCGTGTTTTTTTCCTATGTTTGTATGCCCAGGGTTTATTTAACATGCATGTATGCCCGGGTTTATTTCCTATGTATTTATGCCCGTGTTTTTTTCCTATGTATGTATGCTCAGGTTTTTTTTAAAATGCATGTATGCCCGTGTTTATTTCCTACGTATGTATGTCCGTGTTTATTTACTATGTATATATGCCAGTGTTTATTTCCTATGTATGTATGCCCGTGTTTATTTACTATGTATATATGCCCGTGTTTATTTCCTATGTATGTATGCCCATGATTATTTCCTATGTATGTATGCCCAGGTTCATTTCCTATGTATGTATGCCCAAGTTTATCTAACATGCATTTATGCCCGTGTTTATTTACTATGTATATATGCCCGTGTTTATTTCCAATGTATGTATGCCCGTGTTTATTTACTATGTATATATGCCCGTGTTTATTTCCTATGTATGTATGCCCGTGATTATTTCCTATGTATGTATGCCCAGGTTCATTTCCTATGTATGTATGCCCAAGTTTATCTAACATGCATGTATGCCCAGGTTCATTTAACATGCATGTATGCCTATAATCATTTCCTATGTATGTATGCCCGTGATTATTTCCTATGTATGTATGCCCAGGTTCATTTCCTATGTATGTATGCCCAAGTTTATCTAACATGCATGTATGCCCGTGTTTATTTACTATGTATATATGCCCGTGTTTATTTCCTAAGTATGTATGCCCAGGTTCATTTAACATGCATGTATGCCTGTTATGTATGTTTATTTCCTATGTATGTATGCCCGTGTTTATTTCCTATGTATGTATGCCCGTGTTTATTTCCTATGTATGTATGCCTGTGTTTATTTCCTAAGTATGTATGCCCGTGTTTATTTCCTATGTATGTATGCCCGTGGTTATTTCCTATGTATGTATGCCCGTGTTTATTTCCTATGTATGTATGCCCGTGTTTATTTCCTATGTATGTATGCCCGTGTTTATTTCCTATGTATGTATGCCCGTGTATGTTTCGTATGTATGTATGCCCCGAGTTTATTTCCTATGTATGTATTCCCGTGTTTATTTCCTATGTATGTATGCCCGTGCTTTTTTCCTATGTATGTATGTCAATGTTTATTTACTCTGTATGTATGCCCAGGTTTATTTAACACGCATGTATACCCGTGTTTATTTCCTATTTATGTATGCCCAGGTTTATTTCCTATTTATGTATGCCCAGGTTTAATTAACATGCATGTATGCCCGTGTTTATTTCCTATGTATGTATGCCCGTGTATGTTTCGTATGCATGTATGCCCTTGTTTATTTCCTATGTATGTATGCCCATGTTTATTTGCTATGTATGTATTCCCGTGTTTATTCCCTATGTATGTATGCCCGTGTTTATTTCCTATGTATGTATGCCCGTGTTTTTTCTTATGTATGTATGCCAATGTTTATTTACTCTGTATGTATGCCCAGGTTTATTTAACATGCATGTATGCCCGTGTTTATTTACTAAGTATGTATGCTCGTGTTTATTTACTATGTATGTATTCCCGTGTTTATTTCCTGTGTATGTATGCCCGTGTTTATTTACTATGTATGTATGCCCGTCTAATTTCCTATGTATGTATGGCCGTGTTTTTTTCCTATGTTTGTATGCCCAGGGTTTATTTAACATGCATGTATGCCCGGGTTTATTTCCTATGTATTTATGCCCGTGTTTTTTTCCTATGTATGTATGCTCAGGTTTTTTTTAAAATGCATGTATGCCCGTGTTTATTTCCTACGTATGTATGTCCGTGTTTATTTACTATGTATATATGCCAGTGTTTATTTCCTATGTATGTATGCCCATGTTTATTTCCTATGTATGTATGCCCGTGTTTATTTACTATGTGTGTATGCCCGTGTTTATTTCCTATGTATGTATGCCTGTGTTTATTTCCTATGTATGTATGCCCGTGATTATTTCCAATGTATGTATGCCCAGGTTTATTTAACATGCATGTATGCCCGTGTTTATTTACTATGTATGTATGCCCGTGTTTATTTCCAATGTATGTATGCCCGTGTTTTTTTACTATGTATATCTGCCCGTGTTTATTTCCTATGTATGTATGCCCAGGTTTATTTACTATGTATATATGCCCGTGTTTATTTACTATGTATATATGCCCGTGTTTATTTCCTATGTATGTATGCCCGTGTTTATTTACTATGCATGTATACCCGTGTTTATTTCCTATGTATGTTTGCCTGTGTTTATTTCCTATGTATGTATGCCCATGTTTATTTTTTATGTATGTATGCCCGTGTTTATTTCCTATGTATGTATGCCCGTGTTTATTTCCTATGTATGAATGCCCGTGTTTATTTACTATGCATGTATACCCGTGTATATTTCCTATGTATGTTTGCCTGTGTTTATTTCCTATGTATGTATGCCCATGTTTATTTTTTATGTATGTATGCTCGTGTTTATTTCCTATGTATGTATGCCCGTGTTTATTTACTATGTATGTATGCCTGTGTTTATTTCCTATGTATGTATGCTCAGGTTTATTTAACATGCATGTATGCCCGTGTTTAATTCCTATGTATGTATGCCCGTTTTTATTTACTATGTATATATGCCCGTGTTTATTTCCTATGTATGTATGCCCGTGTTTATTTCCTATGTATGCATGCCCGTGTATATTTCCTATGTATGTATGCCCGTGTTTATTTCCTATGCATGTATACCCGTGTTTATTTCCTATGTATGTTTGCCTGTGTTTATTTTCTATGTATGTTTGCCCATGTTTATTTTTTATGTATGTATGCCCGTCTTTATTTCCTATGTATGTATGCCCGTGTTTATTTACTATGTATGTATGCCAGTGTTTATTTCCTATGTATGTATGCCCATGTTTATTTCCTATGTATGTATGCCCGTGTTTATTTACTATGTGTGTATGCCCGTGTTTATTTCCAATGTATGTATGCCCGTGTTTTTTTACTATGTATATCTGCCCGTGTTTATTTCCTATGTATGTATGCCCGTGTTTATTTACTATGCATGTATACCCGTGTTTATTTCCTATGTATGTTTGCCTGTGTTTATTTCCTATGTATGTATGCCCATGTTTATTTTTTATGTATGTATGCCCGTGTTTATTTCCTATGTATGTATGCCCGTGTTTATTTCCTATGTATGAATGCCCGTGTTTATTTACTATGCATGTATACCCGTGTTTATTTCCTATGTATGTTTGCCTGTGTTTATTTCCTATGTATGTATGCCCATGTTTATTTTTTATGTATGTATGCCCGTGTTTATTTCCTATGTATGTATGCCCGTGTTTATTTACTATGTATGAATGCACGTGTTTATTTCCTATGTATGTATGCTCAGGTTTATTTAACATGCATGTATGCCCGTGTTTAATTCCTATGTATGTATGCCCGTTTTTATTTACTATGTATATATGCCCGTGTTTATTTCCTATGTATGTATGCCCGTGTTTATTTCCTATGCATGTATACCCGTGTTTATTTCCTATGTATGTTTGCCTGTGTTTATTTCCTATGTATGTTTGCCCATGTTTATTTTTTATGTATGTATGCCCGTGTTTATTTCCTATGTATGTATGCCCGTGTTTATTTACTATGTATGTATGCCCGTGTTTATTTCCTATGTATGTATGCTCAGGTTTATTTAACATGCATGTATGCCCGTGTTTATTTCCTATGTATGTATGCCCGTGTTTTTTACTATGTATATCTGCCCGTGTTTATTTCCTATGTATGTATGCCCAGGTTTATTTACTATGTATATATTCCCGTGTTTATTTACTATGTATATATGCCCGTGTTTATTTCCTATCTATGTATGCCCGTGTTTATTTCCTATGTATGTATGCCCGTGTTTATATCCTATGTATGTATGCCCGTGTTTATTTCCTATGTATGAATGCCCGTGTTTATTTACTATGCATGTATACCCGTGTTTATTTCCTATGTATGTTTGCCTGTGTTTATTTCCCATGTATGTATGCCCATGTTTATTTCCTATGTATGTATGCCCGTGTTTATTTACTATGTATGTATGCCCGTGTTTATTTCCTATGTATGTATGCCTGTGTTTATTTCCTATGTATGTATGCCCGTGTTTATTTCCAATGTATGTATGCCCAGGTTTATTTAACATGCATGTATGCCCGTGTTTATTTACTATGTATGTATGCCCGTGTTTATTTCCTATGTATGTATGCCCAGGTTTATTTACTATGTATGTATGCCCAGGTTTATTTACTATGTATGTATGCCCGTGTTTATTTCCTATGTATATATGCCTGTGTTTATTTCCTATGTATGTATGCCCGTGTTTATTTCCAATGTATGTATGCCCAGGTTTATTTTACATGCATGTATGCCCGTGTTTATTTACTATGTATGTATGCCCAGGTTTATTTAACACGCATGTATACCCGTGTTTTTTCCTATTTATGTATGCCCAGGTGTATTTCCTATTTATGTATGCCCAGGTTTATTTAACATTCATGTATGCCCGTGTTTATTTCCTATGTATGTATGCTCAGGTTTATTTAACATGCATGTATACCCGTGTTTATTTCCTATGTATGTATGCCCGTTTTTATTTACTATGTATATATGCCCGTGTTTATTTCCTATATATGTATGCCCGTGTTTATTTCCTATGTATGTATGACCGTGTATATTTCCTATGTATGTTTGTCTGTGTTTATTTACTATGCATGTATACCCGTGTTTATTTCCTATGTATGTTTGCCTGTGTTTATTTCCTATGTATGTATGAGCATGTTTATTTCCTATGTATGAATGCCAGTGTTTATTTCCTATGTATGTATGCCTGTGTTTATTCCCTATGTATGTATGCCCGTGTTTATTTCCAATGTATGTATGACCAGGTTTATTTAACATGCATGTATGCCCGTCTTTATTTTCTATGTGTGTTTGCCCGTGTTTATTTCCTATGTATGTATGCCCGTGTTTACTTACTATGGATATTTGTCCGTGTTTATTTCGTATGTATGTATGTCCAGGTTTATTTGCTATGTATATATGGCCGTTTTTATTTCCTATGTATGTATGCTTGTGTTTATTTACTATGTATATATACCCGTGTTTATTTCTTATGTAAGTATGCCTGTGTTTATTTCCTATGTATGTATGCCCAGGTTTACTTAACATGCATGTATGCCCGTGTTTATTTACTATTTATATATGCCCGTGTTTATTTCCTATGTATAAATGCCCGTGTTTATTTCCTATGTATGTATGCCCAGGTTTATTTAACAGGCATGTGTGCCCGTGTTTATTTACTATGTATATATGCCCGTGGTTATTTAACATGCATGTATGACCGTGTTTATTTGCTATGTGTATATGCCCGTGTTTATTTCCTATGTATGTATGCCCGTGATTATTTCCTATGTATGTATGCCCGTGTTTATTCCCTATGTATGTATGCCCGTGTTTATTTCGTATGTATGTATGCCTGTGTTTATTTCCTATGTATGTATGCCCGTGTTTATTTCCTATATATGTATGCCCGTGTTTATTTCCTATGTATGTATGCCCGTGTTTATTTCCTATGTATGTATGCCCGTGTTTATTTCCTATGTATGTATGCCTGTGTTTATTTCCTATGTATGTATGCCCATGTTTATTTTTTATGTATGTATGCCCGTGTTTATTTCCTATGTATGTATGCCCGTGTTTATTTACTATGTATGTATGCCCGTGTTTATTTCCTATGTATGTATGCCCGTGTTTATTTACTATGTATATCTGTCCGTGTTTTTTTTCCTATGTATGAATGCCCAGGATTATTTACTATGTATGTATGCCCAGGTTTATTTACTATGTATATATGCCCGTGTTTATTTCATATGTATGTATGCCTGTGTTTATTTCCTATGTATGTATGCCCAGGTTTATTTAACATGCATGTATGCCCATGTTTATTTACTATGTATATATGCCCGTGTTTATTTTCTATGTATGTATGCCCGTGTTTATTTACTATGTATATCTGTCCGTGTTTTTTTTCCTATGTATGTATGCCCAGGTTTATTTACTATGTATATATGCCCGTGTTTATTTCCTATGTATGTATGCCTGTGTTTATTTCCTATGTATGTATCCTCCGGTTTATTTAACATGCATGTATGCTTGTCTTTATTTACTAATTGTGTATGCCCGTGTTTATTTCCTATGTATATATGCCCGTGTTTACTTACTATGGATATTTGCCCGTGTTTATTTCCTATGTATGTATGTCCAGGTTTATTTACTATGTATATATGGCCGTTTTTATTTCCTATGTATGTATGCTTGTGTTTATTTACTATGTATATATGCCCGTGTTTACTTCTTATGTAAGTATGCCTGTGTTTATTTCCTATGTATGTATGCCCAGGTTTACTTAACATGCATGTATGCCTGTGTTTATTTACTATTTATATATGCCCGTGTTTATTTCCTATGTATAAATGCCCGTGTTTATTTCCTATGTATGTATGCCCAGGTTTATTTAACAGGCATGTGTGCCCGTTTTTATTTACTATGTATATATGCCCGTGGTTATTTAACATGCATGTATGACCGTGTTTATTTGCTATGTGTATATGCCCGTGTTTATTTCCTATGTATGTATGCCCGTGATTATTTCCAATGTATGTATGCCCGTGTTTATTCCCTATGTATGTATGCCCGTGTTTATTTCCTATCTATGTATGCCTGTGTTTATTTCCTATGTATGTATGCCTGTGTTTATTTCCTATGTATTTATGCCCGTGTTTATTTCCTATGTATGTATGCCTGTGTTTATTTCCTATGTATGTATGCCCGTGTTTATTTCCTATGTATGTATGCCCGTGTTTATTTCCTATGTATGTATGCCTGTGTTTATTTCCTATGTATGTATGCCCGTGTTTATTTCCTATGTATGTATGCCCGTGTTTATTTCCTATGTATGTATGCCCGTGTTTATTTCCTATGTATGTATGCCCGTGTTTATTTCCTATGTATGTATGCCTGTGTTTATTTCCTATGTATGTATGCACGTGTTTATTTCCTATGTATGTATGCCTGTGTTTATTTCCTATGTATGTATGCCCGTGTTTATTTCCTATGTATGTATGCCCGTGTTTATTTCCTATGTATGTATGCCTGTGTTTATATCCTATGTATGTATGCCCGTGTTTATTTCCTATGTATGTATGCCTGTGTTTATTTCCTATGTATGTATGCCTGTGTTTATTTCCTATGTATGTATGCCTGTGTTTATATCCTATGTATGTATGCCCGTGTTTATTTCCTATGTATGTATGCCCGTGTTTATTTCCTATGTATGTATGCCCGTGTTTATTTTCTATGTATGTATGCCTGTGGTTATTTCCTATGTATGTATGCCCGTGTTTATTTCCTATGTATGTATGCCTTTGTTTATATCCTATGTATGTATGCCCGTGTTTATTTCCTATGTATGTATGCTCGTGTTTATATCCTATGTATGTATGCCCGTGTTTATTTCCTATGTATGTATGCCTGTGTTTATATCCTATGTATGTATGCCTGTGTTTATTTCCTATGTATGTATGCCCGTGTTTATTTCCTATGTATGTATGCCCGTGTTTATTTCCTATGTATGTATGCCCGTGTTTATTTCCTATGTATGTATGCCCATGTTTATTTCCTATGTATGTATGCCCGTGTTTATTTCCTATGTATGTCTGCCCGTGTTTATTTCCTATGTATGTATGCCCGTGTTTATTTCCTATGTATGTATGCCCGTGTTTATTTCCTATGTATGTATGCCCGTGTTTATTTCCTTTGTATGTATGCCCGTGTTTATTTCCTATGTATGTATGCCTGTGTTTATATCCTATGTATGTATGCCCGTGTTTATTTCCTATGTATGTATGCCTGTGTTTATATCCTATGTATGGATGCTCGTGTTTATTTCCTATGTATGTATGCCCGTGTTTATTTCCTATGTATGTATGCTCGTGTTTATTTCCTATGTATGTATGCCCGTGTTTATTTCCTATGTATGTATGCCTGTGTTTATATCCTATGTATGTATGCCCGTGTTTATTTCCTATGTATGTATGCCTGTGTTTATTTCCTATGTATGTATGCCTGTGTTTATTTCCTATGTATGTATGCCTGTGTTTATTTCCTATGTATGTATGCCTGTGTTTATATCCTATGTATGTATGCCCGTGTTTATTTCCTATGTATGTATGCCTGTGTTTATTTCCTATGTATGTATGCCTGTGTTTATTTCCTATGTATATATGCCTGTGTTTATTTCCTATGTATGTATGCCCGTGTTTATTTCCTATGTATGTATGCCCGTGTTTATTTCCTATGTATGTATGCCCGTGTTTATTTCCTATGTATGTATGCCCATGTTTATTTCCTATGTATGTATGCCCGTGTTTATTTCCTATGTATGTCTGCCCGTGTTTATTTCCTATGTATGTATGCCCGTGTTTATTTCCTATGTATGTATGCCCGTGTTTATTTCCTATGTATGTATGCCCGTGTTTATTTCCTTTGTATGTATGCCCGTGTTTATTTCCTATGTATGTATGCCTGTGTTTATATCCTATGTATGTATGCCCGTGTTTATTTCCTATGTATGTATGCCTGTGTTTATATCCTATGTATGGATGCTCGTGTTTATTTCCTATGTATGTATGCCCGTGTTTATTTCCTATGTATGTATGCTCGTGTTTATTTCCTATGTATGTATGCCCGTGTTTATTTCCTATGTATGTATGCCTGTGTTTATATCCTATGTATGTATGCCCGTGTTTATTTCCTATGTATGTATGCCTGTGTTTATTTCCTATGTATGTATGCCTGTGTTTATTTCCTATGTATGTATGCCTGTGTTTATTTCCTATGTATGTATGCCTGTGTTTATATCCTATGTATGTATGCCCGTGTTTATTTCCTATGTATGTATGCCTGTGTTTATTTCCTATGTATGTATGCCTGTGTTTATTTCCTATGTATATATGCCCGTGTTTATTTCCTATGTATGTATGCCTGTGTTTATGTCCTATGTATGTATGCCTGTGTTTATATCCTATGTATGTATGCCCGTGTTTATTTCCTATGTATGTATGCCTGTGTTTATTTCCTATGTATGTATGCCCGTGTTTATTTCCTATGTATGTATGCCTGTGTTTATTTCCTATGTATGTATGCCCGTGTTTATTTCCTATGTATGTATGCCTGTGTTTATTTCCTATGTATGTATGCCCGTGTTTATTTCCTATGTATGTATGCCCGTGTTTATTTCCTATGTATGTATGCCCGTGTTTATTTCCTATGTATGTATGCCCGTGTTTATTTCCTATGTATGTTTGCCCGTTTTTATTTCCTATGTATGTATGCCTGTGTTTATTTCCTATGTATGTATGCCCGTGTTTATTTACTATGTATGTATGCCCGTGTTTATTTCCTATGTATGTATGCCTGTGTTTATTTCCTATGTATGTATGCCCGTGTTTATTTCCTATATATGTATGCCCGTGTTTATTTCCTATGTATGTATGCCCGAGTTTATTTCCTATGTATGTATGCCCGTGTTTATTTACTATGTATGTATGCCCGTGTTTATTTCCAATGTATGTATGCCCGTGTTTATTTCCTATGTATGTATGCCCGTGCTTATTTCCTATGTATGTATGCCCGTGTTTATTTTCTATGTATGAATGCCCGTGTTTATTTACTATGCATGTATGCCCGTGTTTATATCCTATGTATGTATGCCCGTGTTTATATCCTATGTAAGTATGCCGATGTTTATTTCCTATGTATGTATGCCCGTGTTTATTTATTATGTATGTATGCCCGTGTTTATTTCCTATGTATGTATGCCCGTGTTTATTTCCTATGTATGTATGTCCGTGTTTATTTCCTATGTATGTATGCCCGTGTTTATGGCCTATGTATGTAGGCCCGTGTTTATTTCCTATGTATGTATGCCCGTGTTTATTTCCTATGTATGTATGCCCGTGTTAATATCCAATGTATGTATGCCCAGGTTTATTTAACATGCATGTATGCCCGTGTTTATTTCCTATGTAATTATGTCCGTGTTTATTTCTTAAGTATGTATGCTCAGGTTTTTTTTAACATGCATGTATGTCCGTGTTTATTTCCTATGTATGTATGCCTGTGTTTATTTACTAAGTATATATGCCCGTGTTTATTTCCTATGTATATATGCCCGTGTTTATTTCCTATGTATGTATGCCCGTGTTAATATCCAATGTATGTATGCCCACGTTTATTTAACATGCATGTATGCCCGTGTTTATTTCCTATGTAATTATGTCCGTGTTTATTTCTTAAGTATGTATGCACAGGTTTTTTTTAACATGCATGTATGTCCGTGTTTATTTCCTATGTATGTATGCCTGTGTTTATTTACTATGTATATATGCCAGTGTTTATTTACTATGTATGTATGACCGTGTTTATTTACTATGTATATATGCCCGTGTTTATTTCCTATGTATGTATGCCAAGGTTTATTTACTATGTATATATGCCTGTGTTTATATCCTATGTATGTATGCCCGTGTTTATTTCCTATGTATGTATGCCTGTGTTTATATCCTATGTATGTATGCCCGTGTTTATTTCCTATGTATGTATGCCCGTGTTTATTTCCTATGTATGTATGCCCGTGTTTATTTCCTATGCATGTATGCCCGTGTTTATTTCTTATGTATGTATGCCCGTGTTTATTTCCTATGTGTGTATGCCCGTGTTTATTTCCTATGTACGAATGCCCGTGTTTATTTACTATGCATGTATGCCCGTGTTTATATCCTATGTATGTATGCCCGTGTTTATTTCCTATGTAAGTATGCCGATGTTTATTTCCTATGTATGTATGCCCGTGTTAATTTATTATGTATGTATGCCCGTGTTTATTTCCTATGTATGTATGCCCGTGTTTATTTCCTATGTATGTATGCCCGTGTTAATATCCAATGAATGTATGCCCAGGTTTATTTAACATGCATGTATGCCCGTGTTTATTTACTATGTATGTATGCCCGTGTTTATTTACTATGTATGTATGCCCTTGTTTATTTCCTGTGTATGTATGCCCGTGTTTATTTACTATGTAGGTATGCCCGTTTTATTTCCTATGTATGTATGGCCGTGTTTTTTCCTATGCTTGTATGCCCAGGTTTATTTAACATGCATGTATGTCCGTGTTTATTTCCTATGTATGTATGCCAAGGTTTATTTACTATGTATATATGCCCGTGTTTATTTCCTATGTATGTATGCCCGTGTTTATTTACTATGTATATATGCTCGTGTTTATTTCCTATGTATGTATGCCCAGGTTTATTTAACATGCATGTATGCCCGTG
The DNA here is from genome assembly GCA_036971475.1 of Prosapia bicincta. Classification (NCBI taxonomy): domain Eukaryota; kingdom Metazoa; phylum Arthropoda; class Insecta; order Hemiptera; family Cercopidae; genus Prosapia; species Prosapia bicincta. Next base: position 13,930,540 of record JBAIZL010000010.1, on the reverse strand, counting down.
TTTATTTACTATATATATATGCCCGTGTTTATTTCCTATGTATGTATGCTCAGGTTCATTTAACATGCATGTATGCCCGTGTTTATTTCCTATGTATGTATGCCGGTGTTTATTTACTATGTATATATGCCAGTGTTTATTTACTATGTATGTATGCCCGTGTTTATTTACTGTGTATATATGCCCGTGTTTATTTCCTATGTATGTATGCCCAGGTTTATTTACTATGTATATATGCCCGTGTTTATTTCCTATGTATGTATGCCCGTGTTTATTTCCTATGTATGTATGCCCTGGTTTATTTAACATGCATGTATGCCCGTGTTTATTTACTATGTATATATATGCCCGTGTTTATTTCCTATGTATGTATGCCCGTGTTTATTTACTATGTATATCTGCCCGTGTTTATTTCCTATGTATGTATGCCAAGGTTTATTTACTATGTATATATGCCCGTGTTTATTTCCTATGTATGTATGCCCGTGTTTATTTCCTATGTATGTATGCCCGTGTTTATTTCCTATGTATGTATGCCCGTGTTTATGTCCTATGTATGTATGCCCATGTTTATTTCCTATGTATGTATGCCCGTGTTTATTTCCTATGTATGTATGCCCGTGTTTATTTCCTATGTATGTATGCCCGTGTTTATTTCCTATGTATGTATGCCTGTGTTTATTTCCTATGTATGTATGCCCTTGTTTATTTCCTATGTATGTATGCCTGTGTTTTTTTTATCCTATGTATGTATGCCCGTGTTTATTTCCTATGTATGTATGCCTGTGTTTATATCCTATGTATGTATGCCCGTGTTTATTTCCTATGTATGTATGCCTGTGTTTATTTCCTATGTATGTATGCCTGTGTTTATTTCCTATGTATGTATGCCTGTGTTTATTTCCTATGTATGTATGCCCGTGTTTATTTCCTATGTATGTATGCCTGTGTTTATATCCTATGTATACATGCCCGTGTTTATTTCCTATGTATGTATGCCTGTGTTTATTTCCTATGTATGTATGCCTGTGTTTATATCCTATGTATGTATGCCCGTGTTTATTTCCTACGTATGTATGCCTGTGTTTATTTCCTATGTATGTATGAACGTGTTTATTTCCTATGTATGTATGCCTATGTTTATTTCCTATGTATGTATGCCCGTGTTTATTTCCTATGTATGTATGCCTGTGTTTATTACCTATGTATTTATGCCCGTGTTTATTTCCTATGTATGTATGCCCGTGTTTATTTCCTATGTATGTATGCCTGTGTTTATTTTCTATGTATGTATGCCCGTGTTTATTTCCTATGTATGTATGCCCGTGTTTATTTCCTATGTATGTATGCCCGTGTTTATTTCCTATGTATGTATGCCCGTGTTTATTTCCTATGTATGTATGCCTGTGTTTATTTCCTATGTATGTATGCCCGTGTTTATTTACCATGTATGTATGCCCGTCTTTATTTCCTATGTATGTATGCCTGTGTTTATTTCCTATGTATGTATGCCCGTGTTTATTTCCTATATATGTATGCCCGTGTTTATTTCCTATGTATGTATGCCCGTGTTTATTTCCTATGTATGTATGCCCGTGTTTATTTACTATGTATGTATGCCCGTGTTTATTTCCAATGTATGTATGCCCGTGTTTATTTCCTATGTATGTATGCCCGTGTTTATTTCCTATGTATGTATGCCCGTGTTTATTTCCTATGTATGAATGCCCGTGTTTATTTACTATGCATGTATGCCCGTGTTCATATCCTATGTATGTATGCCCGTGTTTATATCCTATGTAAGTATGGCGATGTTTATTTCCTATGTATGTATGCCCGTGTTTATTTATTATGTATGTATGCCCGTGTTTATTTCCTATGTATGTATACCCGTGTTAATATCCAATGTATGTATGCCCAGGTTTATTTAACATGCATGTATGCCCGTGTTTATTTCCTATGTAACTATGTCCGTGTTTATTTCTTAAGTATGTATGCTCAGGTTTTTTTTAACATGCATGTATGTCCGTGTTTATTTCCTATGTATGTATGCCTGTGTTTATTTACTATGTATATATGCCAGTGTTTATTTACTATGTATGTATGACCGTGTTTATTTACTATGTATATATGCCCGTGTTTATTTCCTATGTATGTATGCCAAGGTTTATTTACTATGTATATATGCCCGTGTTTATTTCCTATGTATGTATGTTCAGGTTTATTTAACACGCATGTATGCCCGTGTTTATTTCCTATGTATGTATGCCTGTGTTTATTTCCTATGTATGTATGCCCGTGTTTATTTCCTATGTATGTATGCCCGTGTTTATTTCCTATGTATGTATGCCCGTGTTTATTTCCTATGTATGTATGCCCGTGTTTATTTCTTATGTATGTATGCCCGTGTTTATTTCCTATGTGTGTATGCCCGTGTTTATTTCCTATGTATGAATGCCCGTGTTTATTTACTATGCATGTATGCCCGTGTTTATATCCTATGTATGTATGCCCGTGTTTATTTCCTATGTAAGTATGCCGATGTTTATTTCCTATGTATGTATGCCCGTGTTAATTTATTATGTATGTATGCCCGTGTTTATTTCCTATGTATGTATGCCCGTGTTTATTTCCTATGTATGTATGCCCGTGTTAATATCCAATGAATGTATGCCCAGGTTTATTTAACATGCATGTATGCCCGTGTTTATTTACTATGTATGTATGCCCGTGTTTATTTACTATGTATGTATGCCCTTGTTTATTTCCTGTGTATGTATGCCCGTGTTTATTTACTATGTATGTATGCCCGTTTTATTTCCTATGTATGTATGGCCGTGTTTTTTCCTATGTTTGTATGCCCAGGTTTATTTAACATGCATGTATGAACGTGTTTTTTCCTATGTAATTATGACCGTGTTTATTTTTTAAGTATGTATGCTCAGGTTTTTTTTAACATGCATGTATGTCCGTGTTTATTTCCTATGTATGTATGCCAAGGTTTATTTACTATGTATATATGCCCGTGTTTATTTCCTATGTATGTATGCCCGTGTTTATTTACTATGTATATATGCTCGTGTTTATTTCCTATGTATGTATGCCCAGGTTTATTTAACATGCATGTATGCCCGTGTTTATTTACTATATATATATGCCCGTGTTTATTTCCTATGTATGTATGCTCAGGTTCATTTAACATGCATGTATGCCCGTGTTTATTTCCTATGTATGTATGCCGGTGTTTATTTACTATGTATATATGCCAGTGTTTATTTACTATGTATGTATGCCCGTGTTTATTTACTGTGTATATATGCCCGTGTTTATTTCCTATGTATGTATGCCCAGGTTTATTTACTATGCATATATGCCCGTGTTTATTTCCTATGTATGTATGCCCGTGTTTATTTCCTATGTATGTATGCTCAGGTTTTTTTTAACATGCATGTATGTCCGTGTTTATTTCCTATGTATGTATGCCAAGGTTTATTTACTATGTATATATGCCCGTGTTTATTTCCTATGTATGTATGCCCGTGTTTATTTACTATGTATATATGCTCGTGTTTATTTCCTATGTATGTATGCCCAGGTTTATTTAACATGCATGTATGCCCGTGTTTATTTACTATATATATATGCCCGTGTTTATTTCCTATGTATGTATGCTCAGGTTCATTTAACATGCATGTATGCCCGTGTTTATTTCCTATGTATGTATGCCGGTGTTTATTTACTATGTATATATGCCAGTGTTTATTTACTATGTATGTATGCCCGTGTTTATTTACTGTGTATATATGCCCGTGTTTATTTCCTATGTATGTATGCCCAGGTTTATTTACTATGTATATATGCCCGTGTTTATTTCCTATGTATGTATGCCCGTGTTTATTTCCTATGTATGTATGCCCTGGTTTATTTAACATGCATGTATGCCCGTGTTTATTTACTATGTATATATGCCCGTGTTTATTTCCTATGTATGTATGCCCGTGTTTATTTACTATGTATATCTGCCCGTGTTTATTTCCTATGTATGTATGCCAAGGTTTATTTACTATGTATATATGCCCGTGTTTATTTCCTATGTATGTATGCCCGTGTTTATTTCCTATGTATGTATGCCCGTGTTTATTTCCTATGTATGTATGCCCGTGTTTATTTCCTATGTATGTATGCCCATGTTTATTTCCTATGTATGTATGCCCGTGTTTATTTCCTATGTATGTATGCCCGTGTTTATTTCCTATGTATGTATGCCCGTGTTTATTTCCTATGTATGTATGCCTGTGTTTATTTCCTATGTATGTATGCCCTTGTTTATTTCCTATGTATGTATGCCTGTGTTTTTTTTATCCTATGTATGTATGCCCGTGTTTATTTCCTATGTATGTATGCCTGTGTTTATATCCTATGTATGTATGCCCGTGTTTATTTCCTATGTATGTATGTCCGTGTTTATTTCCTATGTATGTATGCCCGTGTTTATTTCCTATGTATGTATGCCCGTGTTTATTTCCTATGTATGTATGCCTGTGTTTATATCCTATGTATGTATGCCCGTGTTTATTTCCTATGTATGTATGCCTGTGTTTATTTCCTATGTATGTATGCCTGTGTTTATTTCCTATGTATGTATGCCTGTGTTTATTTCCTATGTATGTATGCCCGTGTTTATTTCCTATGTATGTATGCCTGTGTTTATATCCTATGTATACATGCCCGTGTTTATTTCCTATGTATGTATGCCTGTGTTTATTTCCTATGTATGTATGCCTGTGTTTATATCCTATGTATGTATGCCCGTGTTTATTTCCTACGTATGTATGCCTGTGTTTATTTCCTATGTATGTATGAACGTGTTTATTTCCTATGTATGTATGCCTATGTTTATTTCCTATGTATGTATGCCCGTGATTATTTACTATGTATGTATGCCTGTGTTTATTACCTATGTATTTATGCCCGTGTTTATTTCCTATGTATGTATGCCCGTGTTTATTTCCTATGTATGTATGCCTGTGTTTATTTCCTATGTATGTATGCCCGTGTTTATTTCCTATGTATGTATGCCCGTGTTTATTTCCTATGTATGTATGCCCGTGTTTATTTCCTATGTATGTATGCCCGTGTTTATTTCCTATGTATGTATGCCTGTGTTTATTTCCTATGTATGTATGCCCGTGTTTATTTACTATGTATGTATGCCCATCTTTATTTCCTACGTATGTATGCCTGTGTTTATTTCCTATGTATGTATGCCCGTGTTTATTTCCTATATATGTATGCCCGTGTTTATTTCCTATGTATGTATGCCCGTGTTTATTTACTATGTATGTATGCCCGTGTTTATTTACTATGTATGTATGCCCGTGTTTATTTCCAATGTATGTATGCCCGTGTTTATTTCCTATGTATGTATGCCCGTGTTTATTTCCTATGTATGTATGCCCGTGTTTATTTCCTATGTATGAATGCCCGTGTTTATTTACTATGCATGTATGCCCGTGTTTATATCCTATGTATGTATGCCCGTGTTTATATCCTATGTAAGTATGGCGATGTTTATTTCCTATGTATGTATGCCCGTGTTTATTTATTATGTATGTATGCCCGTGTTTATTTCCTATGTATGTATACCCGTGTTAATATCCAATGTATGTATGCCCAGGTTTATTTAACATGCATGTATGCCCGTGTTTATTTCCTATGTAACTATGTCCGTGTTTATTTCTTAAGTATGTATGCTCAGGTTTTTTTTAACATGCATGTATGTCCGTGTTTATTTCCTATGTATGTATGCCTGTGTTTATTTACTATGTATATATGCCAGTGTTTATTTACTATGTATGTATGACCGTGTTTATTTACTATGTATATATGCCCGTGTTTATTTCCTATGTATGTATGCCAAGGTTTATTTACTATGTATATATGCCCGTGTTTATTTCCTATGTATGTATGTTCAGGTTTATTTAACACGCATGTATGCCCGTGTTTATTTCCTATGTATGTATGCCCGTGTTTATTTCCTATGTATGTATGCCCGTGTTTATTTCCTATGTATGTATGCCCGTGTTTATTTCCTATGTATGAATGCCCGTGTTTATTTACTATGCATGTATGCCCGTGTTTATATCCTATGTATGTATGCCCGTGTTTATTTCCTATGTAAGTATGCCGATGTTTATTTCCTATGTATGTATGCCCGTGTTTATTTATTATGTATGTATGCCTGTGTTTATTTCCTATGTATGTATGCCCGTGTTTATTTCCTATGTATGTATGCCCGTGTTAATATCCAATGAATGTATGCCCAGGTTTATTTAACATGCATATATGCCCGTGTTTATTTACTATGTATGTATGCCCGTGTTTATTTACTATGTATGTATGCCCGTGTTTATTTCCTGTGTATCTATGCCCGTGTTTATTTACTATGTATGTATGCCCGTTTTATTTCCTATGTATGTATGGCCGTGTTTTTTTCCTATGTTTGTATGCCCAGGTTTATTTAACATGCATGTATGCCCGTGTTTTTTCCTATGTAATTATGCCAGTGTTTATTTTTTAAGTATGTATGCTCAGGTTTTTTTTAACATGCATGTATGTCCGTGTTTATTTCCTATGTATGTATGCCAAGGTTTATTTACTATGTATATATGCCCGTGTTTATGTCCTATGTATGTATACCCGTGTTTATTTACTATGTATATATGCTCGTGTTTATTTCCTATGTATGTATGCCCGTGTTTATTTCCTATGTATGTATGCCCTGGTTTATTTAACATGCATGTATGCCCGTGTTTATTTACTATGTATATATGCCCGTGTTTATTTCCTATGTATGTATGCCCGTGTTTATTTACTATGTATATCTGCCCGTGTTTATTTCCTATGTATGTATGCCAAGGTTTATTTACTATGTATATATGTCCGTGTTTATTTCCTATGCATGTATGCCCGTGTTTATTTACTATGTATATATGCCCGTGTTTATTTCCTATGTATGTATGCCCAGGTTTATTTAACATGCATGTATGCCTATGTTTATTTCCTATGTATGTATGCCCGTGAATATTTCCTATGTATGTATGCCCAGGTTTATTTCCTATGTATGTATGCCCAGGTTTATTTAACATGCATGTATGCCCGTGTTTATTTCCTATGTATGTATGCCCGTGTTTATTTCCTATGTATGTATGCCCTGGTTTATTTAACACGCATGTATACCCGTGTTTATTTCCTATTTATGTATGCCCAGGTTTATTTCCTATTTATGTATGCCCGTGTTTATTTCCTATGTATGTATGCCCGTGTTTATTTCCTATGTATGTATGACCGTGTTTATTTTCTCTGTATGTATGCCCAGGTTTATTTCCTATGTATGTATGCCCGTGTTTATTTCCTATGTATGTATGCCCGTGTTTATTTACTCTGTATGTATGGCCAGATTTATTTCCTATGTATGTATGCCCGTGTTTATTTACTCTGTATGTATGCCTGTGTTTATTTCCTATGTATGTATGCCCGTGTTTATTTCCTATGTATGTATGCCCGTGTTTATTTACTCTGTATGTATGCCCAGGTTTATTTCATATTTGTGTATGCCCGTGTTTATTTCCTATGTATGTATGCCCGTGTTTATTTACTATGTATGTATGCCCGTGTTTATTTCCTATGTATGTATGCCTGTGTTTATATCCTATGTATGTATGCCCGTGTTTATTTCCTATGTATGTATGCCCGTGTTTATTTCCTATGTATGTATGCCAGTGTTTATTTCCTATGTATGTATGCCCGTGTTTATTTACTCTGTATGTATGCCCAGGTTTATTCCCTATGTATGTATGCCCGTGTTTATTTACTCTGTATGTATGCCCGTGTTTATTTCCTATGTATGTATGCCCGTGTTTATTTCCTATGTATGTATGCCCGTGTTTATTTACTCTGTATTTATGCCCAGGTTTATTTAACACGCATGTATACCCGTGTTTATTTCCTATTTATGTATGCCCAGGTTTATTTCCTATTTATGTATGCCCGTGTTTATTTCCTATGTATGTATGCCCGTGTTTATTTCCTATGTATGTATGCCCGTGTTTATTTCCTATGAATGTATGCCCGTGTTTATTTCCTATGTATGTATGCCCGTGTGAATTTCCTATGTATGTATGCCCGTGTTTATTTACTCTGTATGTATGCCCAGGTTTATTTCCTATTTATGTATGCCCGTGTTTATTTCCTATGTATGTATGCCCGTGTTAATTTCCTATGAATGTATGCCCGTGTTTATTTCCTATGTATGTATGCCCGTGTTTATTTACTCTGTATGTATGCCCGTGTTTATTTCCTATGTATGTATGCCTGTGTTTATTTCCTATGTATGTATGCCTGTGTTTATATCCTATGTATGTATGCCCGTGTTTATTTCCTATGTATGTATGCCTGTGTTTATTTCCTATGTATGTATGCCCGTGTTTATTTCCTATGTATGTATGCCTGTGTTTATTTCCTATGTAAGTATGCCCGTGTTTATTTCCTATGTATGTATGCCTGTGTTTATTTCCTATGTATGTATACCCGTGTTTATTTCCTATGTATGTATGCCCGTGTTTATTTCCTATGTATGTATGCCTGTGTTTATTTCCTATGTATGTATGCCCGTGTTTATTTCCTATGTATGTATGCCCGTGTTAATTTCCTATGTATGTATGCCCGTGTATATTTCCTATGTATGTATGCCCGTGTTTATTTCCTATGTATGTATGCCTGTGTTTATTTCCTATGTATGTATGCCCGTGTTTATTTACTATGTATGTATGCCCGTCTTTATTTCCTATGTATGTATGCCTGTGTTTATTTCCTATGTATGTATGCCCGTGTTTATTTCCTATATATGTATGCCCGTGTATATTTCCTATGTATGTATGCCCGTGTTTATTTCCTATGTATGTATGCCCGTGTTTATTTACTATGTATGTATGCCCGTGTTTATTTGAAATGTATGTATGCCCGTGTTTATTTCCTATGTATGTATGCCCGTGTTTATTTCCTATGTATGTATGCCCGTGTTTATTTCCTATGTATGAATGCCCGTGTTTATTTACTATGCATGTATGCCCGTGTTTATATCCTATGTATGTATGCCCGTGTTTATATCCTATGTAAGTATGCCGATGTTTATTTCCTATGTATGTATGCCCGTGTTTATTTATTATGTATGTATGCCCGTGTTTATTTCCTATGTATGTATGCCCGTGTTTATTTCCTATGTATGTATGCCCGTGTTAATATCCAATGAATGTATGCCCAGGTTTATTTAACATGCATGTATGCCCGTGTTTATTTACTATGTATGTATGCCCGTGTTTATTTACTATGTATGTATGCCCGTGTTTATATCCTCTGTATGTATGCCCGTGTTTATTTACTATGTATGTATGCCCGTTTTATTTCCTATGTATGTATGGCCGTGTTTTTTTCCTATGTTTGTATGCCCAGGTTTATTTAACATGCATGTATGCCCGTGTTTTTTCCTATGTAATTATGTCCGTGTTTATTTTTTAAGTATGTATGCTCAGGTTTTTTTTAACATGCATGTATGTCCGTGTTTATTTCCTATGTATGTATGCCAAGGTTTATTTACTATGTATATATGCCCGTGTTTATTTCCTATGTATGTATGCCCGTGTTTATTTACTATGTATATATGCTCGTGTTTATTTCCTATGTATGTATGCCCAGGTTTATTTAACATGCATGTATGCCCGTGCTTATTTACTATGTATATATGCCCGTGTTTATTTCCTATGTATGTATGCTCAGGTTCATTTAACATGCATGTATGCCCGTGTTTATTTCCTATGTATGTATGCCCGTGTTTATTTACTGTGTATATATGCCCGTGTTTATTTCCTATGTATGTATGCCCAGGTTTATTTACTATGTATATATGCCCGTGTTTATTTCCTATGTATGTATGCCCTTGTTTATTTCCTATGTATGTATGCCCTGGTTTATTTAACATGCATGTATGCCCGTGTTTATTTACTATGTATATATGCCCGTGTTTATTTCCTATATATGTATGCCAAGGTTTATTTACTATGTGTATATGCCCGTGTTTATTTCCTATGTATGTATGCCCTTGTTTATTTCCTATGTATGTATGCCCGTGTTTATTTCCTATGTATGTATGCCCGTGTTTATTTCCTATGTATGTATGCCCGTGTTTATTTCCTATGTATGTATGCCCGTGTTTATTTCCTATGTATGTATGCCCGTGTTTATTTCCTATGTATGTTTGCCCGTGTTTATTTCCTATGTATGTATGCCTGTGTTTATTTCCTATGTATGTATGCCCTTGTTTATTTCCTATGTATGTATGCCTGTGTTTATATCCTATGTATGTATGCCCGTGTTTATTTCTTATGTATGTATGCCTGTGTTTATATCCTATGTATGTATGCCCGTGTTTATTTCCTATGTATGTATGCCCGTGTTTATTTCCTATGTAAGTATGCCCGTGTTTATTTCCTATGTATGTATGCCCGTGTTTATTTCCTAAGTATGTATGCCTGTGTTTATATCCTATGTATGTATGCCCGTGTTTATTTCCTATGTATGTATGCCTGTGTTTATTTCCTATGTATGTATGCCTGTGTTTATTTCCTATGTATGTATGCCTGTGTTTATTTCCTATGTATGTATGCCCGTGTTTATTTCCTATGTATGTATGCCTGTGTTTATATCCTATGTATGTATGCTTGTGTTTATTTCCTATGTATTTATGCCTGTGTTTATTTCCTATGTATGTATGCCTGTGTTTATTTCCTATTTATGTATGCCTGTGTTTATTTCCTATGTATGTATGCCTGTGTTTATTTCCTATGTATGTATGCCTGTTCTTTATTTCCTATGTATGTATGCCCGTGTTTATTTCCTATGTATGTATGCCTGTGTTTATTTCCTATGTATGTATGCCTGTGTTTATATCCTATGTATGTATGCCCGTGTTTATTTCCTATGTATGTATGCCTGTGTTTATTTCCTATGTATGAATGCCCGTGTTTATTTCCTATGTATGTATGCCTGTGTTTATTTCCTATGTATGTATGCCCGTGTTTATTTCCTATGTATGTATGCCCGTGTTTATTTCCTATGTATGTATGCCCGTGTTTATTTCCTATGTATGTATGCCCGTGTTTATTTCCTATGTTTGTATGCCTGTGTTTATTTCCTATGTATGTATGCCCGTGTTTATTTACTATGTATGTATGCCCGTCTTTATTTCCCATGTATGTATGCCTGTGTTTATTTCCTATGTATGTATGCCTGTGTTTATATCCTATATATGTATGCCCGTGTTTATTTCCTATGTATGTATGCCCGTGTTTATTTCCTATGTATGTATGCCCGTGTTTATTTACTATGTATGTATGCCCGTGTTTATTTCCAATGTATGTATGCCCGTGTTTATTTCCTATGTATGTATGCCCGTGTTTATTTCCTATGTATGTATGCCCGTGTTTATTTCCTATGTATGAATGCCCGTGTTTATTTACTATGCATGTATGCCCGTGTTTATATCCTATGTATGTATGCCCGTGTTTATATCCTATGTAAGTATGCCGATGTTTATTTCCTATCTATGTATGCCCGTGTTTATTTATTATGTATGTATCCCCGTGTTTATTTCCTATGTATGTATGCCCGAGTTTATTTCCTATGTATGTATGCCCGTGTTTATTTCCTATGTATGTATACCCGTGTTAATATCCAATGTATGTATGCTCAGGTTTTTTTTAACATGCATGTATGTCCGTGTTTATTTCCTATGTATGTATGCCTGTGTTTATTTACTATGTATATATGCCAGTGTTTATTTACTATGTATGTATGACCGTGTTTATTTACTATGTATATATGCCCGTGTTTATTTCCTATGTATGTATGCCAAGGTTTATTTACTATGTATATATGCCCGTGTTTATTTCCTATGTATGTATGCTCAGGTTTATTTAACATGCATGTATGCCCGTGTTTATTTCCTATGTATGTATGCCCGTGTTTATTTACTATGTATATATGCCAGTGTTTATTTACTATGTATGTATGCCCGTGTTTATTTACTATGTATGTATGCCTGTGTTTATGTCCTATGTATGTATGCCCGTGTTTATTTCCTATGTATGTATGCCCGTGTTGATTTCCTATGTATGAATGCCCGTGTTTATTTACTATGCATGTATGCCCGTGTTTATATCCTATGTATGTATGCCCGTGTTTATTTCCTATGTAAGTATGCCGATGTTTATTTCCTATGTATGTATGCCCGTGTTTATTTATTATGTATGTATGCCCGTGTTTATTTCCTATGTATGTATGCCCGTGTTTATTTACTATGTATGTATGCCCGTGTTTATTTACTATGTATGTATGCCCGTGTTTATTTCCTGTGTATGTATGCCCGTGTTTATTTACTATGTATGTATGCCCGTTTTATTTCCTATGTATGTATGGCCGTGTTTTTTTCCTATGTTTGTATGCCCAGGTTTATTTAACATGCATGTATGCCCGTGTTTTTTCCTATGTAATTATGCCCGTGTTTATTTTTTAAGTATGTATGCTCAGGTTTTTTTTAACATGCATGTATGTCCGTGTTTATTTCCTATGTATGTATGCCAAGGTTTATTTACTATGTATATATGCCCGTGTTTATTTCCTATGTATGTATGCCCGTGTTTATTTACTATGTATATATGCTCGTGTTTATTTCCTATGTATGTATGCCCAGGTTTATTTAACATGCATGTATGCCCGTGTTTATTTCCTATGCATGTATGCCGGTGTTTATTTACTATGTATATATGCCAGTGTTTATTTACTATGTATGTATGCCCGTGTTTATTTACTGTGTATATATGCCCGTGTTTATTTCCTATGTATGTATGCCCAGGTTTATTTACTATGTATATATGCCCGTGTTTATTTCCTATGTATGTATGCCCGTGTTTATTTCCTATGTATGTATGCCCTGGTTTATTTAACATGCATGTATGCCCGTGTTTATTTACTATGTATATATGCCCGTGTTTATTTCCTATGTATGTATGCCCGTGTTTATTTACTATGTATATCTGCCCGTGTTTATTTCCTATGTATGTATGCCAAGGTTTATTTACTATGTATATATGGCCGTGTTTATTTCCTATGCATTTATGCCCGTGTTTATTTACTATGTATATATGCCCGTGTTTATTTCCTATGTATGTATGCCCGTGTTTATTTACTATGTATATCTGCCCGTGTTTATTTCCTATGTATGTATGCCAAGGTTTATGTACTATGTATATATGCCCGTGTTTATTTCCTATGTATGTATGCCCAGGTTTATTTAACATGCATGTATGCCTATGTTTATTTCCTATGTATGTATGCCCGTGATTATTTCCTATGTATGTATGCCCAGGTTTATTTCCTATGTATGTATGCCCAGGTTTATTTAACATGCATGTATGCCCGTGTTTATTTCCTATGTATGTATGCCCGTGTTTATTTCCTATGTATGTATGCCCGTGTTTATTTCCGATGTATGTATGCCTGTGTTTATTTCCTATTTATGTATGCCCAGGTTTATTTCCTATTTATGTATGCCCAGGTTTATTTACTATGTATGTATGCCCGTGTTTATTTCTTATGTATGTATGCCCGTGTTTATTTCCTATGTATGTTTGCCCGTGTTTATTTCCTATGTATGTATGTCCGTGTTTATTTACTCTGTATGTATGCCCAGGTTTATTTAACACGCATGTATACCCGTGTTTATTTCCTATTTATGTATGCCCAGGTTTATTTCCTATGTATGTATGCCCGTGTTTATTTCCTATGTATGTATGCCCGTGTTTATTTACTCTGTATGTATGCCCAGGTATATTTAACATGCATGTATACCCGTGTTTATTTCCTATGTATGTATGCCCGTGTTTATTTCCTATGTATGTATGACCGTGTTTATTTACTCTGTATGTATGCCCAGGTTTATTTCCTATGTATGTATGCCCGTGTTTATTTCCTATGTATGTATGCCCGTGTTTATTTACTCTGTATGTATGCCCAGGTTTATTTCCTATGTATGTATGCCCGTGTTTATTTACTCTGTATGTATGCCCGTTTTTATTTCCTATGTATGTATGCCCGTGTTTATTTCCTATGTATGTATGCCCGTGTTTATTTACTCTGTATGTATGCCCAGGTTTATTTAACACGCATGTATACCCGTGTTTATTTCCTATTTATGTATGCCCAGGTTTATTTCCTATTTACGTATGCCCGTGTTTATTTCCTATGTATGTATGCCCGTGTTTATTTCCTATGTATGTATGCCCGTGTTTATTTCCAATGAATGTATGCCCGTGTTTATTTCCAATGTATGTATGCCCGTGTTTATTTCCTATGTATGTATGCCCGTGTTTATTTACTCTGTATGTATGCCCAGGTTTATTTCCTATTTATGTATGCCCGTGTTTATTTCCTATGTATGTATGCCCGTGTTTATTTCCTATGAATGTATGCCCGTGTTTATTTCCTATGTATGTATGCCCGTGTTTATTTACTCTGTATGTATGCCCAGGTTTATTTAACATGCATGTATACCCGTGTTTATTTCCTATGTATGTATGCCCAGGTTTATTTCCTATGTATGTATGCCCAGGTTTATTTAACATGCATGTATGCCCGTGTTTATATCCTATGTATGTATACCCGTGTTTATTTCCTATGTATGTATGCACGTGTTTATTTACTATGTATATATGCCCGTGTTTATTTACTATGTATATATGCCCGTGTTTATTTCCTATGTATGTATGCCCGTGTTTATATCCTATGTATGTATGCCCGTGTTTATTTCCTATGTATGTATGCCCGTGTTTATTTCCTATGTATGTATGTCCGTGTTTATTTCCTATGTATGTATGCCCGTGTTTATTTCCTATGTATGAATGCCCGTGTTTATTTACTATGCATGTATGCCCGTTTTTATTTCCTATATATGTATGCCCGTGTTTATTTCCTATGTATGTATGCCCATGTTTATTTCTTATGTATGTATGCCCGTGTTTATTTACTATGTATGTATGCCCGTGTTTATTTCCTATGTATGTATGCCCGTGTTTATTTCCTATGTATGTATGCCCGTGTTTATTTCCAATGTATGTATGCCCAGGTTTATTTAACATGCATGTATGCCCGTGTTTATTTACTATGTATATATGCCCCTGTTTATTTCCTATGTATGTATGCCCCTTTTTATTTCCTATGTATGTATGCCAGTGGTTATTTACTATGTATATATGTCAGTGTTTATTTACTATGTATATATGCCAGTGTTTATTTACTATGTATGTATGCCCGTGTTTATTTACTATGTATATATCCCAGTGTTTATTTACTTTGTATGTATGCCCGTGTTTATTTCCTATGTATGTATGCCCGTGTTTATTTACTATGTATATATGCCAGTGTTTATTTACTATGTACGTATGCCCGTTTTATTTCCTATGTATGTATGGCCGTCTTTTTTTTTCTATGTTTGTATGCCCAGGTTTATTTAACATGCATGTATGCCTGTGTTTTTTCCTATGTATGTATGCCCGTGTTTATTTCCTATGTATGTATGCGCAGGTTTATTTAACATGCATGTATGCCCGTGTTTATTTACTATGTATATATGCTCGTGTTTATTTCCTATGTATGTATGCCCGTGTTTATTTCCTATGTATGTATGCCCAGGTTTATTTAACATGCATGTATGCCCGTGTTTATTTACTATGTTTGTATGCCCGTGTTTATTTTCTATATATGTATGCCCGTGTTTATTTCCTATGTATGTATGCCCAGGTTTATTTAACATGCATGTATGCCCGTGTTTATTTCGTATGTATGTATGCCCGTGTTTATTTCCTATGTATGTATGTCAGTGTTTATTTCCTAGAACATTTATTCCTTAGAATAATGTTGGGAGGTAAGAGGCAATTGTGACGGAGGGAAACCCGGTTCTACATGGGAAGGGACATAGCACAAGTGCATCGATCCAAAGGCTTTGGCTAATGGATGATAAATAGCTTAAATGTCCTTAATTGTTGGGAGGAGGCAATTGTGACGGAGGAATACTTGGTTCTACATGGGAAGGGACACAAGATGAAATAGCCCAAGTGCTTCAATACAAAGGCTTTTGCTATTGGATGATAAATAGGTTATATGTCTTCAATTGTTGTGAAGTAGGAGACAATTGTGAGGGAGGGAAACGCGGTTCTACATGGGAAGGGGCATAGCCCAAGTGCATCGATACAAAGGCTTTGGCTAGTGGATGATAAATAGCTTACATTCCTCCAATTACTAAACTAAAACTAGTTTAGTAAATGTTTAGTAATAGTTTAGTAACTGCAAAATGGCTTTATGTAACCATGGCTATATAAATGAGGTTTATTCTTGATTGTTGTACGGTATTACCTCACATGATACTAATACGCATTTATATGATACTAATATTAATAATAAAATTTATATGTTTACTAAGATTTATTTATTTTTATAAATTGTTTTAATTTTAAATAGATGTTATTTTCTATTCGAATAGTTGAATTACTTCCTCTCTCTCTCTCTCTCTCTCTCTCTCTCTCTATATATATATATATATATATATATATATATATATATATATATTTATTTATTTATTTATAGGTTAGTTTTGGTTGGTAAAGATTATTTAGATTTTTTGGACTAGGAGACTGACAGACTTACCTTGGTAAGAGTCCACTCTGTAGTCTTGAAATAGAAACACATAAAAGCACTTAAACAATGATATATTTCAACCACACAGTGGTCTTTGTCAATCGAAGAGAAAACACAAAAAGAAATATGAGAGAATGAAATAAAATGAAATAAAATTTGTGCGACCGATTGTGTCCTTGAAAACCACTTGCTGGTAACCACAGGCCTACACGCCTACGAATATATATATATATATATATATATATATATATATATATATATATATATATATATATATATGTATATATATATGGTGAAATAAAATAATTTTCATAAACAAGAATATACGATATTCGTATATTCTTGTTTATGAAAATTATTTTATTTCACCATACATATTCAACAAGAAAAAATAATTCATCTAAGTTTTACAATATATATATATATATGTGTGTGTGTGTGTGTGTGAGAGAGAGAGAGAGAGAGAGAGAGAGAGAGAGAGAGAGAGATGGAGAGAGAATAATCGTTTCCACTAAAAGTGCTCTTAACATAAACAATTGATATGCGTAGGCCTAAATATATGTCGCCATTTCCCAACTTACAAACAATATGAAGCCCTATTAAAAAAATCGTTTTGTAGAAACTTTCTGCTACTATGTACAATTACCAAATTCTATTGAAGACAAGATTTAGAAACAATAACGCCAATAACTACGGGCTAAGTAGTTTGTCACAGTTGTGCATAATACAAATAAAATCAGCAAACTCCCACATTCAAGGATACAACCCTTAACGAGGGCACGCTTCCCTTTACACGCGTATTTGGAGTTCTCCGGGGTGTCATAATTATTGTAATGTTTTGAAATTATTTGCAGTATTTTGATTTAACTAGAATGTCTAAATGCCTCAATAGTTTGTACTGAATGACAGGTAAACGCGTTGATTCAAACCTCAAGAAGGTTTAGTCTAAAAATCACTTTCGCTGAAGATGTTTATAAATAGAGGACGGAAGCAGTGTAAAGTTGTATAAAAGTAAATAGACAGATATCAACTTACCGTAAGTCCTTGTCCACTCATCCCATGGAGTCCCGAGGGAAGATGGTGTGTTACCCAAGTTGCATTGTCCATCCCCACTATCTGCCGGGTTCTTGGGCAGGTTCTGTAAAATGTATAAGTTACCTTATAATATACATCATCATCTCACCTTCTCTGGCATGAGGGAAGTTATATAGTTAGTAGCATGGCTTAGGCCTTCATGATAGTGTGTACCTTGTTATATGTGAAGCTTAGAATTATTTAGTAATTTTTATTGTCAGAATTAAGAAAAGGTTTGTTAAAATGTGAGGTTATTTTGCTTTTGTTTTCTTCAATTCCTTCTATTAGTTCGCTCCTACTTTTATATATCTTGTTCGAATTTTCAATAATTAAAACAATTTTTATTCATCCACTAAAGATTAGCCATATATCTTTGAAATTTCGTAAATATGTTTCGTCAAACGTAAAAGAAGAAGAAGAGAAAATTCAAGAAATATTAGGAAATTAGCATGTAGGATCCTTACACCGACCTTTGAGGGTTTCAGGACGTTTCAATGTTACATTGAAAGTTCATGTTACATTTAAAATTTATGAAATACTTATATATAAACAGTTTAAAAACAAGATTTTCAATATAAATGAAATGCACAATGTATCTAATTACGCCTTTTGTATAAACAAAAAGCACTTTAGTCTATGAATTATAAGTAAGTGCTACTATATTGCAATATATGCTACATATTTTATAAATATAAGTAAGTCCTAGTATAGGTAAGTAGTTAAAATATTCACAAGTGTTTTACTAAAAACTAGTAGCTCACGTGTAGAAGGAATCAACAATTATATATATGTATTAAATATGGAAATACGATTTTTTTTATTACAGTTAATGATTAAAAATATTTTAAATACAAGAATAATTTAGATTTGTATATTTTTCAAAGCTTTTTAACAATAAAATGTGTATTAGCTACTTCAGCAAAAAATGATAAAACACAAT
Source organism: Prosapia bicincta (assembly GCA_036971475.1). Lineage (NCBI taxonomy): Eukaryota > Metazoa > Arthropoda > Insecta > Hemiptera > Cercopidae > Prosapia > Prosapia bicincta. Next base: position 13,911,723 of record JBAIZL010000010.1, on the reverse strand, counting down.
TTACATATGTATATATATGCATGAGTGTGTGTGGTGTTTGTGTGTGTGTGTGTATGTGTGTGTGTGTTGCAACGGATACGCCCACCGCGTCTCGCTGACCTTACTCTCTCTTACCCAGCCGTCAACACTTTCGTTGACCAACTCTTCAGCGCGGACTCAGCACTCGCATCCGCTGCTGAGCAAGAATTTTGGAACGAGCCGCTCATAGCCGTAGCTATGTACGCTGTGCAGTGCTCGTCAAAATCTGCCAGAGAACAAGTCACTGGACTTAAAAAACAAAAAACCTAACTTGCTGAGAATTTACCCTTTTAGGGTGTGTCATCCCGGGGAAGGAGTTCTTTTGAAAAGCATATAAGCGACGAAATGGCCATATCGATTGTAGGAGAGTGTAAGAAACTTGTTTAATTGGATACTCTGTTTGTTTGCAAGTTAGTTAAAAAATCTTTACTTTTATTTTTTGAAATTTATTGATTTTAAAATGCATAGCACAGTATCCATTTGCGTAACCTTGATTTACATTTATTTGGTATTTTGTTTGTTTTTAGAAAACATAATATTTATTTATTTTATCTGACATTTTACCATTTAACTAAAATTTTACAACTTTTGTTTACTTCCTATCAGAGTATAAAAAAGCGTAAAACTTTACCCAATTATCTTATCAACATAGTTTGTTTAACTTTAATCTTTTTCAGTCAAAAATTTTGGTTGTCACTTTCAATTTAAACATATCTTTTCCTTAAGGGAGTTTTCAAAACATCAGGCTACTTGATCTAATTTTTATCTCAAAATCCCTGGTTTTGTAACCTTGAAAAATAAGTTTATAATATTCCTTTATGCTTTCTATGATTTTTATTTAAAATTTATTTGCTAATTTCTACAAGTTTCCTATCTAAACCCCTTTACTTCTGGCAAAGTTTTACTCTTTATTACATTCCGAAATCTTCCAAACCTTTCCCCTACCATCAACTAGTGGAAATGACGACAAAACCATTTATTTATGATAACATCGTATAGAACCATTTAGCATTAAACTTTTTTCCTTATCCCTTCATATTTAATTGACCTTTAACTTTTTTAAATTCTATTTCTTTTATCTCCCATTTATGTGTAGAAGTGAATTTGTTTTATAGAATAGTTTCAAAACATTGTCAAAATTTACATTATATCCTAAAATAAAAAAAATTATCATAACACATACTGAAAAAGA